>CM046657.1:38448201-39048201 GCA_025594165.1 Tamias sibiricus | reverse complement strand
AGAACAATTTCTTTGCAACAGTGTTCTCACAGGAAATTCATTCTGGTAAATCAGTGTCAAAATGACAAGAAAATCCAACATGTCTCAAGAGGCACAATATATAACAAGCAAAAAAATTTTTTCTGTGTTCAGAAAGTGAACATAAAAGAATCTGATGAAAAATTCAAGGCAAAAAAGAATGAAGGATATGACATAAATTCATTAAAACATTTTGGATAAAAATAAGAAGACCATGACATTATGCTCAATTAACAGGAAAATACATCTTAAAGGGTAAATGCAGTAGATGAGGATCTGACTTTTCAGACATCAAGAAGCAGAATCAACCTTTAAAGATGGCTCTGAGAATCTGCATTAGACCGAAACTTTGAATCTACACTAAGGATAGCACAGCTGTGTGCTTTTTTGCCCTTCCTGGAGCAGCTCTCCAAGTGACAGATTTCAAAGAAAGTATGTTATCTCTGAACAATGGTTATTAGGTAGTTCAAGTCCTTAAAATTAAGCAGATCTGGGATCTGGTCATCATTCCTGGGACTGCTGAGAAAAAGCAAGCCTAGAAGCTGAGTCGGACTAAGCACCTATTAATCAGTCCTAGGCAAGTATAGGACAAGGTGAGGAGCGCAGGATGAAACCCCCTTTTAAACCACCACATGGCAGAAAATACTTAAAGCACATTGCAGAACGATTTGGAATACCACTTGTGCCAGAAATAACTTTACTATAAAGATTTCTTATTTAGAGACCGTAAAAGTGTAGGAGATGGAAAACAGAGCTTAAACAGTTTTTCTTTTCCTTTTTGAAACTTTTTTCTTCCTGCCTTTCTTTTTATTATCACTATAGTGTGATGTTGGAAGTTAAAAGAACTGGAAGTCTCAGTCCCAGCAAGAGGTGACCACTCAAGGAAGGTACCCCAGCTCAGAGGGTCCTGGTATCAGGCCACACATTTGGGTGGCTTTAAAGCTATTTTAAAAATCATTTACTTCTTTATGATTTTTAAATAATTACTTTTATTATATTTAATGCATGCACACTGTAGACAAGTAGAAAATACATATTAAAAAAGAAGAAAAGTTAAATTCCCCTTTATTCCATAACTCAGAAATAGCCAATAGTTTGATGGACATCTTTACAGACAGTTTTCAGACAGCAGATTTTTTTGTTCTAATAAACTGAGATTATACTGCTTTCCTCAATCAATTATATCATAAACTTGTTTCCATGCTAATAAACATAATAAATATATTTCTTGTTATGACTGCCAATTATGTCCCTTTGTGGGCGTAGCATTTAGTTAATCAATCCAAAGACAATTTTAAAAATTAACATAATGTTTTTACATATACTGTAATAGTCTAGTCAGAGAAGGATCCAATCTGAATCAGTACAGTGGGGGTAGGGACAGTGAGGGAACAATAGATTCAAGAAAAGTCTAAGAGGGGTTGGGGCTGTAGCTCAGTGACAGAGCACTTGCCTAGCATGTATGAGGCACTGAGTTCAATCATCAGCACCACATTAAAATAAATAAATAAAGGCATTATGTCCATTTACAACTACAAAAAAAATTTTTTTTAAGTCTAAGAGGTGTTTGAGTGTGGGGGTGATGGTGAAGAGGAACTGATATTGACTCTCAAACTTCCAACTTTTCAGAGAAAAGAATATCACAAATGATATTACTTATCTTAAGCTGGTCTTTATATCAACGCTGTCAAATAAATAGGGTCAATAACTATTATCCCCATTTTACAGATTTTTAAACTGAGACTCAGGAAGAAAGTGACATGATGAGGATCACACAAGTCAATGGGCAGAAAGATACCAAGTTCTTCCCAGCTTCCAGAGCTGTGAAAAATAAATTTCTGCTGCTATAAAGTACCCAGTCTAAGGCATATTATTATAACAGTCCAAACAGACTAAGACACTATTCAAAACCCTCTATTACAAAAATGAAAAGTTAAGCCACAGGCTGGAAGAAAACAATGGCCAATCAAATATGACAAAGCAGTAGGATCTGTAATATATAAAGTACAATTACAACTTGATAATTTGAAGACATACATACAACACAATCTAAAAATAGGCAAAAATGTGAAGGCATATGTCCACACAAAAATTTGTTCCTGAATATTGATAGCAGTTTTGTTTGTAATATTTGGAAACAACTCAAATGTGGGTCCAGGCTCATAAACAAATTGTGGTATATTACACAATAGAACAGTACTCAGCAATAAAAAGGAACCGACAGTATAGACAATCTAAAAACAACTATACCAATCGAAAAAGCCAGAACTACACTGCTTCCCAAAAAAAGTGCATACTGTATGACTCCATTACATAAATTTCTAGGAATGGAGAACTAATTTTTAGTGGAAGAAAAGAGATCAGTTGTTTCCTGGAGGTGGGGGATGGGGAAGGGCAGGAGGGAGGGATTACCAAGGATACCAGGAAAAACTTCAGGGTGATGGTGGTAATGTCCATTAGCTTGATTGTAGTGGGGGTTTCATGAGCATGTAAATCTGTTTAAACTCATCAAACTGTGCACTTGGAGTATGTGTAGCTTGCAAGTCATACTTCAATAAAGTATTTTAAAGGAAGAACACAATGGAGCAAAATATACTGGTTTCTCAGCAAATAGTGAACATACCAATCTCTTGTCAAAATTTGTCTCTGTTGGATTATTAGTGATGATCCTTTTCTTCTTTATCCTTTTCTGAATTTCCCCAAGTTTTCAAAATGAACATGTTATGCTATCCAAATCATAAAACTCCTTTTGGGGAAAAAGAAAGAATTGGTGAACAGACAATTGAAGAAAATGGTCTGTATGTGTGAACAATAAGAACAGTGGGTGAAAAAACAAAATCAAAGAAATGATGCTTTTCAGGTGACAAAATATCCCCCTATTCTTTCAAAAGCCAGGGAAGGCCAGAGGGTACTATAAGAGGGTTTGATAAATTCCACAAGTAAAAACATCTAAAGCTAAAGAAATCTACAGAAAAGGTACCATCTTAGTAGAATGAATCATTTAGCTGGACATTCTTGCTTCGATGTCTTTCAAATATATCAGTGAGACAGATGGAGCAAAAAGAGACAAGTCTAGGCGGCAAAGAGAGGTGAATTTTTCCATTATATTGGGACCCACTATTTCCAGAGTTCACCTAGGACTACAAGGATTAAGGAATAATCCAATGTAATTAGCAAGTGACTACATTGTATGTCCCTAAAAAGAATACATGCTGCAAAGAACAAGTTAGGTCACAGCAAATGCTGTCCTACATCTGACCAAATATGGTCATGGCTCATGAATCTGGATTACACTCTTAGAGACGTTTACTAATGGGTCTGCACAGAGCTGAGGGTTTGCTCTGAATTTTTATTAATACAAAAAGTAATAATTTTTGAAAAGCTTTCATTGGACATATTTAGCCCACTCAGATGATAAAATATTTAGCCCACTCAGATGATAAAATATTTTTAAACATCTTCAGTGCACTATGTGCATAAAAAATATTCAGGCTTATCAAATAATGTTTTATGTTCATTTATTCAACAAAAAGTCATTAAGTGTCAGCAACTGCTGCTAGGTCCTGGCACATGAAGATGACAACGTGGCCTAATGCCCTAGGATCCCTCCTGGGCTTCCTGGTCTAATGACTGAGAAACCTGCAAACGGCTGCAGTCCATGGCATCCTTGGCTTGGGAGTACAAAAAGGAAGTCAGAGAAGCCTTCAAAGAAGTAACACTTGAGTGGGGTCATGAAGGCCATGTAGGAGTTCTCTGGCTAGGAAAAGAGGGACATTCTAGGCAGAGAGGACAACACCAGGCATTGAGGCAGGAGGAAGGGAGATTACCTGGTAAATGACAAGTGTTCAGAGAGCATTGAGAACAGGATCCACCTGGAGGGGACAGGCCCCAAAGATAGTGGAGACCCTTTGTCCCACACTGGAGAAGCTTAGCCTTTATCTTAGGAGGAATCAGAGATGGGTTAGTTACAACTCCTTGGCTTTAACCAAATGAGTTAGCTTAAAAGAAGAAAAGATGATCTTCAGTCTTCAGAGAGCTCAAGGACTCGGTGCAGACAGACCTAAAAAAAGGGACTGGAATTGGGCACTGGAAAGCTAAAGAAATCTCTTTTGTTATCTTGGTTTTGATTTAATGTCTACATGTCTGCTTTATACTGGCCAGATTCTTTGGGTCGTAAGTGAAAGAAATAAAACCAAATAGTTCAGGTTAAAAAGGGAACTCACTGGCTCTCAAAAGTGGGACGTCCAACACAAGCCTACATGGGTAATTCTCAAGGACCCATGTGACTAACCCATAAGTTAGTCAAGAAAGGGAAAATGTGGTGATTCCACTTATGTGAGGAAATTACAGTACTAGATTTGTAGAGAAAGAAGTAGAATGGAGGTTCCCAGTGTCTGGGGTGAGGGAGGCAGGGAGAGTTTGTGGTGATGAAAAAGGAGAGGCAGTGGATGGTGGTGACAGAGACATTATGTGAATGTGTTTAACACATGGACTGTGCACTTAGAAATGGTTGAAACTGTAAGCTTTATGTTATGTGTATGTTGCCATGATAATAATTTTTTTTTTTTTTAAAAAGGTGAGCAGTCCAGCAATAAAAACAATTTCAGTCATTGATAGATGCAAGGGTTCAGGGGCCTGCATGAGGATTCCATCATTCTCTGTTTTGCTCTTCTTTCCTTTCTGCTGGCCTCATTTTCCACAAGACTTTCTTTATATGGTCGCATCTCATATCATCTAGAGAACTAATGTTTGTAGCCAAAAGAAAGCCTCTGATAGTTCCTGCTGAAGTTCTGGGGATGATGACTGAGTGGCCTGGTGCTGGATCATGACCCTCTCCTGACTCCTGAACCAGGAAGTAAAGTACTATGATTGGCCAAGCCTGGGTCACATGTCTGACCCTGAACCAATCAGTGTAGCCAAGGGAGCAGAACTCTCTCAAGCCCATCTCTCTCAGGAGCCTATATGGTGGAGCCATCCCTACTAAAACTATGGACTGAGAATGAGAGAACGGTGATTTCCCACAGAGATTCGGGGCAGTCAAAACATGTCCATTACAGCTTCTTTCTTCTTTCTCTACAGATCAGGTTTCTGTCTTTTCAGTCAGTGTGATAGGGAAAATATTGCTATATCCAGCTCAAGTTACCTTTCTCTCTATTCAAGAACTATGAGCCTAATTTGAAATCCCTGGGAGACAAAAGAGTGCAATTTATACCATTAACTGTGATGATAGGAGTAGTCTTAGAGCTAATATGGCCACAACAGTTTCATCTTTGTGAATATAAGAGTAACTTCCAGTTCATTAGTGGCAAAACTGCTATCTCAGATGGCATCTTTTACAACAGGCAATAGACACATTTGCAGGAGATTGGTGTGAACACATTGTACAAAAACAGTTCTAGCAGTTAAACACTTAATGGTTTGGAGCAGGAGAATTTGGTAGCAGAAAGACTAATCATAGGGCTGTTGCAAAGAGATGCTTCTGAAATTTCCAGCTTGGGAGAATGAGAAGATGGTGATGTCATCCACCAAGAATGAAACCATAAAAGGAATGTCTGGTTTGGGTTGAGGTAGGAAAGAAAGAGTGATGAGTTAGCTTTGAACGTGTTTCCTTCAAGATGGCTTTGGACACCCAAGAAGAGAGAGAGAGAAGAAGAGAGAAGAAGAGAGAAGCCTGAAGCCTGTGCTAGAGGGTGTGGCTGGGGACGGATCCGATGGTCAATGTTTCACGGATGGATGTTGAGGCCATGAAGCATATGAGACAGCAGATGGAGAGCACTGACGATGGGCAGAGAAGACGGCAAGGACAAAGCATGCTTGAAGAGGCTGTGGCAGGTGTCCCCAGTGCCCCGCCCATATCTGCTCAGCACTCCCCATTTCCCAATGTGTTAGAGGGTCATACTGAAACTCTGCATGTTTCTCTCTTCTAATGTTTTGGGTGGGACCTTTTTCCCTCAGGATTCATGCTCTGGAAGCTTGCTCTCCACTGTGGAGGTGTTAGGAGGCAGTGAAACCTTCAAGACGCAGGGTCTAGTAGAAGGCAATTACGTCATGGGGCCACTAATATCATGCATGGATTAGTGCAGTCCCAAGGAAGTTCTAACTCTCCTGGGCCTAGATTAGTACCACAAGAGTGGATTGTTATAAAAAAGAGCAAGTCTGGGCCCTCCTCAGTCTCTTGCTTTCTGTCTCATCATGTGGTCTTTTCTGCCGGCAGCTGGTTGGCTATTTGCCTTACAATTTTTTTCTACCATGTTGTGATGAAGCCAGGAAGCCTCACCCCTAGGCCGGAAATTCCAAGGTTAACAGCCCTCAGCAAATGATGGATGGAAGTTACAGGGTAACTTTCTTGCCCTCAAGTGAGACAACCCAAGTGTGTTCCACTCCATCTCACAGAGATCCCGGTAGGATTAAGCCTCAGTTGCCAACAGCAGTGACCTCCTTCATGTACTCTGTACGGGCTTCCTCCACCTCCCTGTCTCACCTCCCTACTCCTTTACTGATGTGTCCTGGGATCACCTCCCAAATAGAACACTTACACCAAACCCTAGTTTCAAGGTCTGCTTCTGTGAGAACCTAATCTAATGCAGGCACACACAAAAAAGGACTCTCCGGGGTGAATGAGACCAAGAGGACAGGGAGGTGCGAGGAGCCAGGAAGGAGAGAATTAGAGAGGAGGAGGGACTTCACTGGAAATGGAGACATGGATGCCCTTGAAAGTAATAATAGTCCAAGTCCATACTTACCTAGTTCCCAGAGTTTATATTATCCCAGATAGTTCATGTTCAGGAAGACTATTTGTAATAAAATTTGCCACATCTATAGTCTCCCAAAAAGGAAAGCCCAGAGACCAAGACCCACGTGGCCTGTGATACCCGGAGAAGCAGTGGAACTTAGAGCAAAGCAGAGTCTTGAGAAGCCTTGTTTAGGAGCCTTCATGTGTGTAACTCATGTGGGGAATGTAATATAGGCAGGCCCAACACTTAGGCTTTGTGGAGAATTGTCTCGTGATGGCTAATGGCCTCCTATATTCATGCCTCTTGCCTGGTAATTTCAGAGTCCCCAATCCCTATGATTCTGGACAGGCCTTGTGATATGCTAGGGCCAAACATATAGTAGAAGTAACCATGTGAAAATCGCAAGCCTAGGCCTCAAGAGGCCTTGCGATGCTGCTGGCTCTTAGATCCTCCCTCTGCCACGAGCACAAGCTCAGGCTGACGAGCGGGAGAGTGAGGATCCACGGAACAGAGCCACATCACCCTAGCATCCCAGCCAAAGCCCCAGACACGTGACAGAATCCATCCAGGATCGATAAAGACAACAAACGGACCACAGGTGCAGGAGCAAACCCAGCTGTGACTAAAAGAACTATCCAGTAAAGATAATTGACTCAGGAGAAAAAAAAGTAAACATGGTTGTTTTAATTGCATTTTAGGGTGAGTGATTAGGCAGTGAGGGCTATCTGACATACAAGTTTCCTGCTCCACTGATACTCAGTGAGTTACCAAAGCTGGAAGCTTCTCCTTTTGCACGCCTAAGAGGAAAAGCAAGTTATACAGGTGCCAAGATGATGATGTTGAGGGAGCTGCCTTAGAGGAGCACAGAAAGGGAAAACAAGAGCAGGATGGACGAATGCCTCTAAGTACCTACCCTGAGCTGGGTGCCTGGCATGTAGGTATCTCTTTATCTTCAAAAGTACCCTGAAAGGAAGTGTTACTATTTTTGTAACCAGAATGGCTCTGGGCACCATGCAATGCTCCACTGAACCCATGCTGGATGGCCACCATCGCCATTCCATCTTAGATGACAGTTTTCCTTTGTTGGCTGCACCTGGGTGAGGAAGTACTCTGAGCTTGACTGAGCCCCACTGGCATAAGAGGTTGCCTAGCAAATCGGGTGTATCCGGAGGCCTTTCAGCTCTTTTAGGTTTATCTTTTATAGACCTTTTCCTCAGGCAGGCATGCACCTTCTGCCGGAGAACTAGACCAGACTCACAGACCGCATCCTCTTCTCTACATTGATTCTCAGACCAACAGAAATTTCAAGGGGCCTGCTCTGCTCCTTTGCTATTTGGCTGCTGTCGGTCTCTCCCACAGAACTTTGCTCACCCCAGCTCCAACTAAATCACCAGTCATGCTTTTATATGCCCAAACTCCAGCATGGAAACAGTCCCGGGTTTCCTCAGGAACAGTGGGCCAATTGGTTCCAGTTCATAAGAGCCAATTGTCACATGATTTTTTTCATTTTTTAAAATTTATTTATTTTTAAAAAATATTTATTTATTTTACTTTTTTAGTTGTACACAATGCAATGCATTTATGTTTTACGTGGTGCTGAGGATCGAACCCGGGCCGTGCACGTGAGAGGCGAGCACTCTGCCGCTGAGCCACAGCCCCAGCCCCTTAAATTTATTTTTTAAATTTTAATCTGTTATATATGACAACAGAATGCATTACAATTCATATACACACACAGAGAGCCAAATTTTTCATATCTCTGGTTGTACACAAAGTAGAGTCACACCATTCGTGTCTTCATACATGTACTTAGGGTAATGATGACCATCGCACTCCACTGTCCTTTCTACCCCTATACCCCCTCCCTTCCCATACCTCCTCTTTTCCCCTTTGCCCTATCTAAAGTTCATCTAATCCTCCCATTCCCCACCCCCTGCAGCATATTATGAATTAGCATCCTTAAATCAGAGAAATCATTCTGCATTTGGTTTTGGGGGATTGGCTAACTTCACTTAGCATAATATTCTCCAGCTCCATCCATTTACCTGCAAATGCCATGATTTTGTTCTCTTTTAATGATGAATAATATTCCATTGTGTGTATACATCACATTTTCTTTATCCATTCATCTACTGAAGGGCATCTAGGTTGGTGCCACAGTTTTAACTATTGTGAATTGTGCTGCTTTAAACACTGATGTGGCTGTGTCCCTGTAGTATGCTGTTTTTAAGTCCTTTGGGTATAGAGTGGGATAGCTGGGTAAATTGTCACATTTTTTCAGGACTCCTTACCAGTGGTTATTAAGGATGGTCATTATGAAAAATTAAATTATATATATTTATAATTAATAAATTACATTAAAGCAAAGCAATAAATTGTTCCTATTTTTTTGGTGCTGGGGATTTGAATCCCGGTTCTTGTGCATGTGAGGTAAGCATTCTACCAACTGAGCTATATCCCCAGGTTGTTCCTAGTTATTTTACTACCTTTTACTGTTACCCACGCTCTCGTGGCTATTTACATGTATTGTTTCTGCGCAGTGAGAATACTATATATTGTGAATCTCCTTCTACCTCTGTGTTCTGGGATGTCAAGTACTTTGTACTCAAAGCTAGCCATGGTGGCAGTATTTATGCCATGGAAATTAACAAACACAACAAATTTATCTTTTTGATTTATTGATTAATTTACTATTTTACTGATTATGGAGATCTAGAAAGAGGACCAGCAAACTTCCCCTATAAAGGGCCAGGTAATAACTATTTTCTTCTTTGTAAGCCATATGGTTTCTGTCACAACCATTCAACTCTGCTCTGTAGCACAAAAGTAATCATTTCTAATACTTAAATGAAAAGGCATAGCTGTGTCCCAATAAACTTCATTTACAAAAATAGGCAGCAGGCCAGATCTGGCCAAAGAGACATAATTTGTTGATTCCTGGGCTCAAGCCTTAAGAGCATGTTAACAATGAAGATTAGATTTCAAAGCACGTTATGTCTATAGCATGAATAGTACAAAAAAATAGGGGAAATAGTCTTCCAGTATTCAAAAGCTATTATTCTTTTTAGCTCACAACATAATTCTTACTCATTAACATCAACCCATGTTCAATGCTGGAAGTACATTGTGTGTCAATTGCAGCTAAAGGTTGGCTAGGGATAGAAGAATTCAGCCCCAAATCAGAAGCATTCTGTGAGAACCAATTGGCTATATAGAATTTACAATAAAGAGGATTGTAAATTTTATTATAATTAGTAAACCCAGCACCAAGTGTCTTCTGTTCTTAATAAAATTTACAATGACCATATGCACATACATATATGCTAGTTGTTAAAAACATCCCTACATCACTACCCAGAAGGCACTTGGTCCTGATGCAAAATAGCTGATGCAGATGAACCCGAGAGGAGGGAACTAGTGCCAAACATCACAAGCCACATGTATCTGAATCTCCTTTCAGGCCTATCCGGGAAGCCTAGGACTTCTCCATTTTCTAGATGAGAAAACAGAGGCTTGTCCAGAGTCTCATAAGTAGTTATTGATAGCACTGAAATCCAGACATGAGTCTATCTGACTCCAAAGTCCATCCTTTGAGGCTGCTCAGCGAAACTGTGCATTTGGTGCAGAAGAATTTAGGATGCTGTTCATGAGGCTCACTTTGGAAATGGGGTAGAGGAGGCTTGGAGAAATTCCAGACGAATCAACACCCAGGTGAAGGCCGAGCAGGATGGGAAGGCTGTGCTTAGGGCCCCCACACAGGTACAGATTACAGATGTCGCTGAAATCAAACATTTGGACAAGTGGAGAGAGATGGGGAACTTTCTGAGTCAAAACTGCGACAGTAAGCACATTCCATATCATCAGTGACAGTTTGTACTGACGAGGAAATTGTGAGTGCAAGCATCTATAATCCAATTAAGTGGCTTTGTGATGGGAAATGGGGCGTGCTTTTCAAGCAGTACCCAGAGTTTAACAGGAGGTGCTGGCCGTGGCCAGAAATGGCACTAGTGGATCATGAGGTACTCTGCATTTGTGCCAATGTCATGGCTTGGGAGGTAGGACGGAAGGCGGTGGGCGTCAGGACTCATGCCTACTTTCTGGAAGAAGAGGGGAAATTGAATGTCACTTTTGCAGTATTGCTTCTTGCAGGGACATTTTGTGGCCTTCAATGATCAAATGGCTCTGGCTAGGCATGGGCATCAGAGGGACCTGAGCCGTGCCCCATTCCTGAATAGGGGAAACAGAGTCTCTGTTTTTTCTCCAGGCTCTTCCAGTTGAAAATGATAGAAAGTCAGCTCAAGAAACTTAAGCAGCAAAAAATAATTTATTGGTTCAAGTAACTGTGAAGTTCAAGAATGGCCTCAGGAACTCTAGGAATTGTAGAAATGTTCTCAGATATCGGCTCTCTCCTGCTTCCTCATTTTGCTCCTACAGACACTTCCACCTGTAGCAGTAGAAGGTATGATGGAGGTAACTCAAGTCTTTGTGGCTTCTCATTTCCCCCAAAGAGCAAGAGCTCCAGTCGACAAATATCTGAATATAGATTCTCATTGGTCCACCTTTAGTCATGTGCCCATCTTTGGTCCATTCAGGGAGGCCAGGCAGATGGGTACCATGACTGCCCAGGCCTGGGATGGTGCTGAATTGGCAGGTTTGTCAGAACCATATCGGGGGAAGGGGCACTGCTCACCCAATAATGGGGTGCAGTTTTTAGCTAATGGAGGGAAATGCTGGAAAAAGAAAAGCTGGAGGCCTTCAATCAGTGGAATTTTCCAGGGGATTCCCATACCCAAAACAACTGCTAACAGCAAGGCCATAATCACTAAGGAGCCAACCCTGAGTGTCTTGGCAAGACAGGAGAGAAGAGAATTGACAGTTGTGTAATCACATTTGCATGTAAGCATCTATACTTGTTGGTGCACACACTGCCTGCTTTAAATTTTTCAAACTCTATCATTCTTATTTTACAGATGAAGAAACAAAGGATCAAGACAAGCAATCTTCCCAAAGTCACACAGAGCAAGCGTCAAAGCTGGTAATGGGAGGCACAGGTCTCCAGCCTCTGGCAGTGAGGAAAAGACTCATTTTCTGATTCTCTCTCTTACCCAGCCTCACAGTCCAAGTCTTCTATTTTTAATACCTTTCAGTCACATATTCTTTGGGCTCTTTCCAAAACTCAAAATGAAGCAGGAGTCTTCTCTTTCATCTCTGATATTTGAGGGTGGGGTGTGTTAGTTCAGTGTCCCTAAACAGGAACAGAAAAAGGTGAGAGACTGGGGCAGGAGCTGGCATTATCTCCACTGCCTAGTCACTGGGTTCTCAACCAAATCAACCATCCATCAGCCTGGGTGTTGAGCTTCCTCTTTCACACATTTTATGTAACAAATGCATGGATGTTGCAGAATCAGCTCATTAAGTGGAAAACAAAAGAATGAAGTCAGTGTCTCCTGCCTCTGAGCCTTGCCAGCTGACCTCTAGCCAATAACTTAACCTCCATTAGCCTCAGTTTCCTCATCTATAAAATGGGAAGGATAGTGCCTGTTTTAAAAATGCACCAAACAGATATCATTATGCTCAAACTATTTGTTCTGCCCTTAACTACTGTTCCTCTGTCCATAGCAGACAAGGGACATGCTCCTGACTCCAAGGCAGATGCTCCACAAGCTGATTAGAAATTCTGGTATTGTATAGGGAATTTTTAACTAAAAGGAGTAGACTGTTATCAGGTCAGGGGTGGGGGCTTGAGACAAAGGGCCCTGGGCAAATGGGGTTTGAGAGGCTATTCAGACCCACCCACAAAACAAACAAACAGAGGAAGCCAGCCAAAAGAAAGGAATGCTGGGAGGTAGAAGGGGAAAATAAGACAAAGAAAAGCAGAATGAGAGCAGCAACCTGGCTCCTGAATGATAGAGTCAGAGCAAGAAACCACCTGCCTTTGGCCCCTTCTTGCTTAGCCTGAGTAAGAGCTCAGTCTCTAGTTCATCTGCACTGGCCCAAGGAATTTCCATTCCTGCATCAAAGCAATACAATGCAAACCATGGGGAAGAGAGAAAAGACCCTTGTAGGAGAGTTCTTGTTTCTGGCACTTAGTAGGTGCTCAGTAAACATTAGCACCGTTCATTTCCAGGACTTGATGGAGGGAGGTAAATTTAAAATTTTTAGCACCATTCGGGTCATCTTCTTTCTTCCTTTCTATTCCAAAAACCATGGTCAAACTTATTCTGCAAGATATACTGCACAATTAGTGTGCACCTCTTAGCCTTGGCTAATTACCTCTTTTATCAATTAAAAATATTTTCCCATTAAACCAAGGAGTTAAAAGGGAGACCGAGTCTCTTCCCTATTTCTAAGGCCTCTGAAAAATCCAGCAAGATAATGTCACTGATTTGGTTAATTTCAGGTGCACATCGGGCTATTCAACCTAGGTGAATTTAATGACTCAGGACAGGTCGGGCGATGAATGTCCCTGTAAATCATTTATAATTGCAAGCATAAAAATTAAAAATCAGTCTGAAGAGCAAGATAACATAATGCTAATGACGGAGAGCAGTAATCTGAAGATAGAGGTTCCCTGCTTTAATCAGGCCCATTTGGATGACAGAGCGCTAAGCCTCTAGGGGATTGTTCTGGAAACAAAAGGCTGGGAACCTACTTCAGTCTTTAATGACTCACTATGATAAAGGAAATTAACTGAATTTTCATATTATAATTATAAAACTTAATAGGGAATTTTTTCCCCTTCATACTCTTTATTTTCCTCCTAAACCAACATACAATCTATTTTCCTTACAAAGATGACTTTAAAGGCCAGTTATGTTCAGCCATATCATCTTCAAAGTCCGGTTCATAAATTATGTCCAGAGAGAGGAACTGACAGTGCTGGAGACCGTTTCTGGAAGCTGCAAAAAATTTCAAAAAGTCTCCACCTCCTTTCCAATGTGTCTATGATCCTGTGGCCCTCCTGGTTAGAATGAGGACAGGGACGAGAAAGGAAACCTCACATTCATCACCCCTTGTGGTGTTTGCAGACCACAAAATGACCACCCTTTCCCTGGCCTCCTCTGCTTGTCGGACACCTCATCATATTTCCAAGTATGACTCAGGGGCAGCCTCTCCCAGGAAGCCACACCTGCTTGCCACGGCTCCTCCCCCTTTTCCCAGAACTCCCCACTGGCCGCCCCCTCCACACCCTGACAGCTCATCACTTCTGAGCACAGTACCAAACCTAATCCTAAACCTTCCACACCAGGCTGTAAGTTATAAGATAACTGCATTCTCTCTTAAAAACAGTAAATGCTTTGAAGGGACACCAGGTGGGAACCGTAACCTCTAAACACCTGGTACCATGTAGGCATTCTGTAAATATTTGTTGGTGATTGAGATCTATCTTAATTCCAGGTTAGCCTGGGAGCAACAAGTGTGGGGGACAGGGGCAAGAGAATCCCAAGCCTGTAACACTGAAGAATACAAAGAGAGACGGGGCAGGGGTGCGTTTTTGTCAGCAGATAATCTTCTTTAAGCAGACACACACACACACACACACACACACACACACAATCTTGATCTTCGTAATCAGAAAAAAAAAATCATGGGGTATTTTCTCTGGAGCTTTTTAAATATTTCCAAGAGCCCTTGATAAAATTACAGGGTGATATTATTCCTGAGCAGCCAGGGTGATATTATTCCATATAATTTCCTCTCTATGTGAACTGTATATAGTCATATTGTGAGGTGAATGAGTGAGGGAGAAAACCGACTTCGATCAACCTAAGGAACAAGAAAGTCAGGGCGGATTTTGTTCTTGGCACACCAGATTCAAGGGCAAGAACAAGCTGACATAAGGAAGAAGTGGTACTGGGGAGCTCCAGCTCAGCCTGGAATCACATTCCCTGAACTCTCTCACCCTCTATATTGACTTCAGCGAGCATCACAATGGCCTAGAAGTCTTGATCAGATGCAGGCTGCCGGGCTCCTCTGCCAAGCTTCTGAATCAGTAGGTCTATGGAGGAACCTGAGTAGGTTGTTTCTAACCAGTTCCCAGGTGACGCTGTTGCTACTGATTTGGACACCAACTTTAAGAGCCACTGCTGTGTACCTGTTAATGCACTGAGCAGAAAGTGGGCAGAAAGATAGCCACGGACCCGCCATGTTTGCAGGTCATATCTCTAGCTACCAGCAGACACTCGTCTGGTTCTACTTCCAGTGTCATGAGAGAGAGAACTTATTGGCCCATGTGAAATAAGACTCAACTCTGAGAATATGAATTCTCATTGCAATGGACTGCATTTCTATGTCCCTCTACTCCCAAATTCATATGTTGAACTTCTACCTAATACCTAATGGGATGGTATTAGGAGGTGGGGCCTTTGGGAAACAATTAGATCTCTGCTATGTAAAGATACAACAAGCAGACTGTCAGCCACCTGGAAGAGGGCCTTCACCAGAAGAGGACCTCGGTCCCTGACTTCCAGCCTCCAGAACTATGAGAATTAAATTTCTCTTCTTTATAAAAAAAAAAAAAAAAAAAAAAAAAGACTCCACCCCTGGCCAGACACATGCTGCCCCTTGACTCTGTCGAACTGTTCCCAGGGAAGAATGAGGCGGGAACAACCCTGTGTGACTTCCAGGGGACTCAAGGGAGACTTCCATTATTGTGGGCCAGTAGAGGCTTGGGTACCTTTGTCACGGCAAAAGCTCAGGGCTCAGGAAACCCATGTTCAGCTGGAATGACACTCAGAGTTACCCCCATCTCTGTGCCCAACAGCTCTTGTCAAACACCTTGGGGCAGGAGGGTGGGGATCTCCTTCCTGTGAGACGCTCCAGGAGAGGATGGAAGCGCTTGTTCAACAGCAGCAGTTCTTAACTGTGGGCAATGTGGGGCCCTACAGGACACTTGACAATTTCTGGGGAGGGTTTGGATTTTCATGACTTGGGGTGGGGGTGGTGCTGCTTACTGACCGCTAATATCCCACAATGCACAGGACAAGCCCCCGCAGCTAAGAGCTCTCCAGCCAACATGTAATAGAGCTGAGGTTGAGAAATCTCAGTCTAGAGCCTAAAAGATTCTTTAAACACACACACACACACACACAACACAAAACACACACACACACAAAACCAAAAGAAACCTCTTCCCCGTGGCAGGAGTGACCCTGCTCTATGTAGCTGACTCCCAGTCCCCCCTGCTAAATTGGGGGCCTATGGGCTGCTTGCTGGCTTGTGAACTCAAGGTAAGCCACAATCCCTCTAAGCTTCAGTTTCTACATATGTAGAATTAGAGGGTGCTGAAGGGAATTCCCTGCATGAATAGTGTAAATAAGTCAGCCCAGGGCCTGGAATACAGTAGTCACTCAGTTCTGTGATGATGACAATTTGTGGATGGAAATGTGAAGGAGTTCTGCTATTCCTGCAATTTGGGCTTGATAGCTCAATGAATTCAGGAATTTGTATAAGGGTGGAAAAGAAGAGGCTAAACTTTCATGGAAAAGAATAAACAGGGAGCTGGGTGCAGTGGTGCACGCCTGTAATCCCAGCACTTGGGAGGCTGAGGCAGGAGGATCGCGAGTTCAAAGCCAGCCTCAGCAATGGAGAGGCACTTAGCAACTCAGTGAGACCCTGTCTCTAATAAAATACAAAAAACGGCTGGGGATGTGGCCCAGTGGCCGAGTGCCCCTGAGTTCAATCCCCAGTACCAAAAATAAATAAATAAATAAACAGGGGTCTGGGGGGCGGGGAGAACCCACCCATCTTTCCATAGGGAGACACAGGAACTCGTGAGCCGCCACGTTCTGCCTCCTCTCTCCATCTCATCGCAAAGTGTTCTTATGTTGGCACTTTTCATACTGAATTAGGGAAAGTGAATATTAATCTGAGCTGATACTAATCACCCATGACAGAAAATCCCCACTCTGATCAAACGTTCATAACGTATTAGGAGTAAAAGCCCCTCTCCTGCCTCGTACGGCCCCACCCCCATACTGCCCCGTAAGCAAATGGCAATAACAAGCATCTGTCCATCTGCAAAAGGCTCCTTAGCACCAGCCAGTGACCACGTGAAAATCCAGGTTACATTCGAAATGTTAAATGTGCAAGTGGCAAGGCCAGCCTCCGTCATGTGGTCAGTGGTAACCAGGGTGTCCTCCGTGTGCCTGAACACTGGCACCAAGCTCTGTCCACCAAAATGCCATATTGGGGGTGGGGGGAAGCATTAAGTTTTGGAAATCTTAAAGAGTTGGAAAGACCCTGCTGTATACCTTCCAATTCAACTCCTTCCTGAGCTATCAGTTCGTGGAAAAGACCAGAGATGCTCCTTCACTTATGATAGAGTTCCACACCAGGAAATCCATCCCAAATTGAAAACATCGTGAAGCTGAAAATGCATGAGATCTGCCCAACCTACTGAGCAGCCTGCCTTAGCAACCAGCCTGCAGGGGACTTCCCCTTGTGACCCCTGCACTGCCCAGCATGGCGGGGGTGGGGGTGGGGTTGTACTGCATATCACTAGACTAGGTAAAGATCACAATGCAATAAAGAATGATTTCTGCTAAATGTGTCTAGCTTTCACACCATCCTAATGTCAAAAATTTATGTCAAATGATTCCAAGTCAAGGATTATATGTAGATCTATTAACCACAATGTGCTAAATCTTCTGTGGGAACTGAAGATATCCTGAGTAGAGGAATAATCTGAGTATCTTTCACTTCTGAAGCAGTTATGATAAATAGCCACTTAGAATTCTGAGTCCTAAGCCAAAATCTAACTGGGTTTTGTGGTCTTTTATTTTTTTTTATTTTATTTTCATGCAATCTGATAGTCTGTCATTTCATGGATTAGTTCCATTTCTTTAGGTACTGAATTATTTTTGCCTTCTTATTTGTGTGTTTCTCTTGGCTATTCATTTCATGGCTTATTTCCCTTCTTTTTCTGACTTGTTAGATGGACAAAATTTTCTGTAGTTCTTATTGTTTATTGTGTTGATTTGGAAGCTCTATTTCTATTCTTCTAGGGATCATCCTTAATATTTAACTTGCTTACTTGTTATGGTTTGGATATAAGGGGTTCCTCCCCCACAAAGCTCCTGATAATTGCAGAAATACTCAGAAGTAAAATGATTAGATTATCAGAGCTGTAACCCAATCAGTCTATCCTAGTTTGAATGGATTGACTGAATGGTGACCGTAGGCAGGTGAGGCTTGGCTGAAGAAGGTAAGTCATGGGGGTGTGCTCTAGAAGGGTTCATCTTCCTGAGACCCCTGCCCTCCCTTTCTGACTCACCCATGCGCTGAGTGACTTTTCTCCACTGGCCCTTCCCCCATGAACTGCTGCCTCACCTTGGGCCCAGAGCAATGGAGTTGGAGTTGGCTGCCTATGGACCAAGACCTTTGAAACTTTGAGCTCCAAATAAAACTTTTCCTTCTACGAGTAGTTCCTGTTGGGTATTTTGGTCTCAGTGATGAAAAAGGTGACTAAAATACTACTGAATTTGTACAACAAAGTATCAATTATTCAGTAGTTCTATTTTCCTCCTTAATGTGACATAGGTGTGAAAATGGCCACATGACCCCAAAATTCAAAATATTTACTATCTGTCCCTTCAAGAAAAAAAATTTGCAGGCCCCTGCTCTAAAATAATGATTTTGTGGGGTAGAAAATTTGACATTTACTGTCACTCAACACTTTGAACCTATTGCTTCAATTGTCTGCTGGCCTTTGCTGTTGCTATCAAGGTACTATTCTTTGGGTATTGCAGGTTTGCTATGCTGTGTCTGGATGTGAATATTTCTTCATTTTTACTGCTTGGGATTTGGCATGCACTTTGAACTTAAGGGGTTCACATCTTTCTTCAGTTTTTTGTCAGATACTATTTCTTTGCCATTCCATTTGTTAGAGACTTTGACCTCTCCTCCATGTCTCCATTTTTTAAAACATTATTGTTTTATTAAAATATCCTCTTTGTTAGAGGACCATTCTGCTTTAATTCAGCACTATCTTCCAACTCACTAATTCCTTCTTCAACTTCATTTAATCTATAGTTTATCCTATAAGGATGGGGCAGGGGAATGAAATCACAGCAGATCCTACAGTTCTCTGACACTGGATGGAGCACAGCTCTCATCAACAGACAGTGTTTTGCTCTTCCAAACCCACTGGGTCTGAGAGCTGCAGGTGCAAGGTCCAGACATGGTTCTCCACAGCATCCCCCACAGGTCCATCTGACTCAGATCCACACATCTTCAGCATCCCCCTCTAGGAATGCCCCAGCCCAGGTGGAGGTATGGCTCCTAGCATCTCCTCCCAGGTCCCGGCTTATTATGGGGTCTACCCCCTGCACATTCCAGATATACCATATTGGATAAAGGATGACACCTGGCCCAACTACCTTCTCTCTCCCAGGAAACTGAATTTGGGTCAAGGAGATATGATCGTGTACTGGTGGGGAGCTTAGCTTGAAAATCATATGGAATTGAAAATTGAGGATTCCATTTGAGGGATGCCAGGAGAAGGCCGTGTACAAACAGGGCCACCAGGCATGAGGGTACCCAGCCCAGAGGCACATGAGCCCCAAAACTCAGCTTGCCAATCTACGTGCTCTGGAGGGAAATCCTCTCCTGATGTGCATGAAGTTGTTGAAGTTGTCGTATGGGCTGGCAGTGGGTCCTGCATGCAAGTAGGGGTGAGTGTGTGTGTGTGTGTGTGTGTGTGTGTGTGTGTGTGTGTGTGTTTTCTACAAAAACAAAGACAAAAATGAAGGAGATGAAGCCAGGCCTGGTGGCACATGCCTGTAATCCCAGTGGCTCAGGAGGTTGAGGCAGGAAGATCGCAAGTTCAAAGCCAGCCTCAGCAATTTAAGGAGGCCCTCAGCAACTTAGCAAGAACGATGCCTCTAAATAAAATATAAAAAAGGGCTGGGGATGTTGGCTTAGTGGTTTAGTGGGGTCAATTCTCAGTAAAAAAAAAAAAAAAAAAATGGAAATGTGCAGCTATGAGGAGACATGTAGTCCTCAAAAGAAGGAGCAAGACAGAGAAGTTGTATGTGGTCCTGAAGGCTGTGGAGCCCTGTGTGACAGTCCCAACACTACTGCCTACCCTTGGCTTGTGGAAGATGCCCTGATGTCCTTAAATTAAATTATCCATTGCTTAAATGAGCTTTAATGAACAGGTTTAAGTTTCTTGTCATAAAACATCCTGCTGTGATTAAGCACTACTTGTCCACTATTATATGCTCAGAGTCTAGCACAGCATTAGCACATAGTAGTTGCTCAATAAAAATTAGTCAAATGAATTCATGGATGAGAGTATTGCAATGTAAGTGGTTTAAGGATGTGGCAGCATTTGAGATTCCTCATCAAGACCATCTGGAATAACAGAAAGATAAGGGTTTCTTTGGTGAAATTATACTTCATACCCAAACTCTGCCAAAATTATAATAGTATAAAAAGAAAATATAGTGTAAACCTCAACATTTAGAGAGCTATGCTACTCCCTTGGTTAAAAAAAAAATTTTTAAACACCGCTTTAGCAAAAGAGGATTTTTAAAACATGATCTTGAAAATGTTTTTTTAAAAATTAAATTTTTTTAAAAGGGAATTTTGAATTCTTGCTGGAATCATAGGTATTGTAACTGGGATGTGTTGGTTCTAGGCAGAAGGCCGCGCCTCCCAGGCGGAAGGCCGCACCTTTCCAGGTGCCTTGTGAAAAACTACGGCTCCCGAGATCCTCCCGAGATCCTCAGCGTGACCAAAACCTGACCAGCAAGACCCTTGTCCACTACCACTACCTCCCCCCATGGCCTCTGCTGGCCTATAGGACAAGACTGACTCCAAGGGGTTTTATGGCCCCTACTCTATTTAAGCCAGCCCCGGACTGAACTCGCCCCTTTTCCTTGTTCCTGCTCTCTGTTCGTGCTTGCCTCGGTTCCTGCCCATCCCTTCCCTACCCTCCTTCCCTTCCCTTTCCTACCCTTGCCCATGTGGCACCCCAATAAACCCTTTTATTTCACTAACACAGTGTTCCCAGCTAAGTTAACTATGTTTCAGCAGTTTTCTAACATTTGGTTCCCTGACCGGGAAAGGAGAAGCGCATCTCTAATCAAAGAACAAAATTTTCCGGGAACACCTCTTCACCCATTCTTCGCCCCTCCGCCCCAGAGCAGCAAGTAACAAAGTTTCCTGGTAACAGCTTTTCATCGGTCGGTCCAGCTCTGACTGGCGCTGTCCCGCTCGCTCCCTGCGGGCTGCTACCCTCCGATAGCCGATAGCGAGCGCTTCTTCACGCACGGACCAAAACCCCACCCCCCACCCCCATGCGTCCTCCGCGCCGGGGCCGTGCGCCGCACCCGCGGCTCCCCCGGGCGCCCCAACCAACGGCCGCTTGCCCGCCGGCCCGCGCCGCCGAGCCCTGGGCCGGCCCCGCATACGGCGACCCGGCGACCCGGCGCCCCGGCCCGCCCCCAAGTGAGGCTGCCCGGCGCCACACTGCCGGCCGAGCTGCTGCCGCCGCTGCTGCTGCCGCCGCCGCCGCCGCCACCTCCGCCGCCGCGCGGCTGCCACAGTACAGTGCTCAGGAGCTAAACCCGCGCTCTGCCCAAGCGAGGCTGCCCGAGCTGCCACAGCGAGTCTAAGCAGGCTCCACGTGCAGCCCCGACTCAGCTCCCTCCCCCTTCCTCTGATCCGCCATGTCCTTCCGCCCAAATCTGTCTCCACTTCCGCTCCACGTTCCGCCCTTCTTTGATCCGCCATCTTATCCCTACCCACGTGATTCCCTCCGACTGCCTTCCAGGACCGTGCCCTGCCTTATAGCAGCAGCAAGGGTGACAACCGCGAAACTCCACCCACACCCCCCCAGCCTCCCAGAGCCGCCTGCTTGGTTCTCCCTAAATCCTCCGACCCCGCCATTCCATTCCAAGCAGACACTGCCTTGCGCGACCCTCCCTCTGGCTTCTTGCCCGAGCACAGCTGGCCTTATCTTTCACCATTTATTCCCTCTGTCCTCTGCTCTCTCTCTCTTTCTCATTCACGTAAGACACAGTCCCTCAGTTCCCATTCAGAATCGGAAATTCAATCAATCCGCTCTTTTCATCCCCTGCTAAAATCATCTTTGCCTCTTTAGCTCCTCGCTTCCCCTTCCAAAGTGCGCAATAAATAAGGGTACCTTCAAACTTCAAACTCAATTCGCAAGTTTTTTCCAAGAAACGTCTAATTAATTTACAAGGTTAAAATGCTAACTGTTAAATGTACTTTAATTTCCTTCCTTTTAAACAAGTAATCTTAAGAGGAATTAAAAATTGTATAGCTATGGTTAAACAACAATTATTTCAAAATATCATGTCCTTTCTTTAAGAGCTAAACTTGATTTATGGAAACATCAATGTAATTATATATTGTAAAAACATTTTGCCATTTTTTTTCCAAAAAGGTTAAATACTCTCAAAATTTCTTTAATCCGTTCTAATTGTAATATTTTGTCAACTAAATGCTCTCAGCCTTTCTTTAACAGAAATCAACTTCAAAACTTAAACACCTGACCTTCAAAAACCGTCAAGACAGATAGGTACCACAGACCCCGGCTACTGTAAGTTTATAAATTAAAGCCCAATGTTCTCAATTTAAGATTAGCTTACTGGATGGCTAAGATCAAAACTTTCAAATTAATCAAAAAGGGCCAAGAAGACCAGTATTTGGTTCTTGTCCCAGAGTCTGCCTGTGAGACAAGAGGAAACATCTCTACAGAGCTTTACATCTCTGGGCCACATAACTTCCCGATCAGAGAGGTTGTGAGACCTATGGAAGAGACAAAGAAGCCAATCAGTGCACTTGCTAAAAGGAGGGTCCATAAAAAAAGGGAAAAACATCCCTAATGCTTCTGAGGAAAGCCACAAGGTCAAGCAAGACCTGGACCCATCCTTACAGAAGGCACCGAGCACAAAAGCTGCTCTCAAGTTTCCCCAAGATTCCCATCAGAAACAGCTGACTCTTACCAATGGTCAAAACAGAAGTCAATTTGACAAATTTCATCCTAGACATCCAGTAACAGTTAAAACAGATGCACAACCATTTCTGAACATTTTAGAAGCAAAGGTAACTTCAGCCCTAAGTGAAGTGTTGTGTTTACATTCCCGATAACTCTGTACATGCTAAAGCTTTGAATTATCATCTTCATGGTATACATTGACGTTTCAGATGCTGCAACATTTCTTCGGTACTCATGTTTTTTGTTCCTCTAATAGAAGCTTCCGTTCCTGTTGACGTTACAACCTTCCCCAGGCTTCAATCTGACCTAACTTCTACAAAAGGAACTCCAAACTACTGCCCCCATCACTTCGCCCCCGTTCAGCCTGAAGAAGCCAGACTCAGTCATCGACCCATTCCCTTACAGTAGTAAGGAGTTCCTAAGGTTAGAAGGGAAGTAAAGCCAAAATCTCATAGGCAGTCAGCATATATAGGTAAATCGTGTCAGGTCGAAAGCCAATTTGAGTGAGCCAATTTTGGGAAGTTGGGAAACTGTCCCCTGAGTGATTGAAATGCTGATTCCCTCAGAGCCCTTCGTCCACCCTTAACGTCCACCCAACCTGCCCCAACATGTTGCCAAGGTAACCCATCTCAGGAATTGCCCCTCCCTACAGGGAGCTATCTCAGATCTTCTGCAGAAACATTTTCTCAGATCCACCCATTCCCCTTCTTCTCTGCAGCCCCTCCTTTCCACAGCTCGTGAGTACTCTTGCACTCTTTTAAACTTTCTTCCCTCTCGTGGGTATCGTGTTTCCTCGTCTACCTTTCTAAACAGCTTGACCCCACCATTCGTTGATGAGCCCCCTGTCTTCGGGCTCTGGCCGCTGCTTACCTACTTCTACAAAAAATCTAAAAAGCTAAATTTGGTGCTCATGTCACTATTGCCCCTCCTCACCATTTAAAGACTAATGTATAAGAGCCTTCAAACTCTCCTGCCCTTTCGCACTCAGCTCCTCAACCTCATTCCAGTCCTGCTTCTCTTTACACCCAGTTTTCCTTCTCCCAGTCTCCCCAGAGCCCCCAGAACATGATTCTATAGAGACGCTTCAGGCTTAAACTCCTGCAAGCCTCTCTTCTGCCCAAACTAATAGGGATCTCCCATTGTCCTTCACAACAAAGTGGAGACTCTCCCATAGTTCAGGGAAACATGAAGGCTGAAGCAGCATTGTCTTTTCCTTCTCTTCTGGCTTCAGTCCAATCTACTACCCAGGCCCCCACATTCCCTGCCATACAATCAATCCTCTCCTATCTCCATTCACTTTTCCATCCCATTCCAAGGGCATAAACCTTCTGGAATCGCCTGACTCAGCCTCCGCTCATCTTTTCGACCGCAAATCATTAAATTTGGTGTCATTCCGGCAACATTTGCCTCTCAGCTGGAGACGGATACAGAGGTTCCTTTCCGGCCCTTTGGCCTACTCCGGACTTGAGTCTCTCTCTTTCCTGTCCGGGACAGGACACGGAAAACCCTTGCGCAAGGTGGCTCATGTCCTCCGATATCTTGAGCGGCTCTTGATATCCCACGTCTGCCTGGCTCCGGTGACGACCGAGTCACAGACCTGGATCTCCCTCTAATACTTACTTTGAAAAGGACGCTTTTCAAAGTATTGTATTAGTCGTTGGAACTTCTTAATCCATCCCGCTGACACCCCTCTAGAAAATTTGTTTTCAATTTCTACTAACGGTCGAAAGTGTGGGCAAAAATTCTTTTATATCCAAGCTTTCTTCCTCCTCTGATCAAACCCGATTCAGTTGTGCTCGTTGCACTAGTTACCGAGAACATATCTACTTTCCTTAACATTCCTCGGCATTTTTACATCCCGTATCACCCCATGTCTTCAGGGAAGGTAGAGAGTAATAGAACTCTTACTTCCCCTCGCCCTCTTTAGGCTCAGAGTCCTCCCAAAAAGCCCTCCTTACTATCCCCTTTTGAGGTTATGTTTGGGTGACCAGCCCTTCCACTCGAGTTTCCCCAACTCAGGGACCCTTACCCAAAGATCTCTTTTCTCCTCTCTTATCCTTCAGCAGACATCAGATATGAAAGTGCCAAGATTTCATTCTGCCTGACCCAGGTAGACTCACTGCTTTATTCCCATTAATACCCGGTTCTTGGGTATATTTCTCCCCTCCCCAGGATACAGGAACAATCTCCTTTGTCCCAAAATGGACAGGACCTTTCCACGTTGTGCTGTGCACATCCACAACTGCTAAGCTTCGTGAAACCTCAGAAAATTTGACTTCTTAGATTCATATTTCCAGACTGAAACCAGCTGATCAACCAACTGAAGATCCACAAAAGGACAACTACTTCAGTATACTTGCTCTCCCATTCCCACCGGTCCCCTAAAAATTCGTTTCTTTTGTGTTCCTGATACTGACTCAAAATAATCTTTTCTGTTTTTCTCGTTTTGAACCTTTAACCAGTTTTTCCCAGGGACTATCAACTGTTAAAAAAGCCAACGAATGACCTTCCAACCAGAGACCCCTGCTGAGTCCTGCCCTTATGCTGCCACCAAACACTCATTATGATGTGCCTCGCACTCTCCATTGGCCTCTTCACCGTAAGTCCCACCTGGTGGAACACAGGCCTATGGAAAATAATCCATCTCACCTTCTTTCCCTTTGTTGCTTCCATAATAGTGTTAAGATGCCACCTGTAAACTCGAGATGCCTACAATTCCTACATGCTCTCCAAGAGGATAGTTGTTTGATTCCCCCGGTGACCTCTGCAGAAGCCTGGTTTGACACCCTCACCGATTTATGGCTTCAAGGAACCTTCATCCAATTCACTCCTGCAGAGATCCATCTTTATGGTACCTGCCTCCTGGGAATTTTCTTAACCCTCAAGCCTGACCTGCCTGCCTACATTCCTCCCTCCCCCCAAAACTACCCCACGTCGCCCCATTTCAGCTCCGAAGCAGCCAGATCGAAACACGATGCCCCACTTCCTAAGAAATCAAAAAGGGGGGAATGTTGGTTCTAGGCAGAAGGCCGCGCCTCCCAGGCGGAAGGCCGCACCTTTCCAGGTGCCTTGTGAAAAACTACGGCTCCCGAGATCCTCCCGAGATCCTCAGCGTGACCAAAACCTGACCAGCAAGACCCTTGTCCACTACCACTACCTCCCCCCATGGCCTCTGCTGGCCTATAGGACAAGGACTGACTCCAAGGGGGTTTTATGGCCCCTACTCTATTTAAGCCAGCCCCGGACTGAACTCGCCCCTTTTCCTTGTTCCTGCTCTCTGTTCGTGCTTGCCTCGGTTCCTGCCCATCCCTTCCCTACCCCCCTTCCCTTCCCTTCCCTACCCTTGCCCATGTGGCACCCCAATAAACCCTTTTATTTCACTAACACGGTGTTCCCAGCTAAGTTAACTATGTTTCAGCAGTTTTCTAACAGGATGGCCTACAAGAGACCAGTTCATCCAGCACTGTTTGAAGCAGTAGTTCAGAGAGGTTCAATAACTTGCAGGAGGTCACACAGCAAGAAGTGGAGGAAGGCTTCTTAAGACAGTGCTTCTACTATAACAAGCTGCCCCTGGAGAAGGAGGACCTTATCCTTTCTCATTTATCTGCTATTACAATCTTAAGATACTGTTTACTATGTCCGTTGAAACAATTTCCTATTTACTACCCTCAGTCTTTTAACCCTGATCACATGCTTACACTAATTACTACATTTATGCATTTATAAATTGAGCACACATTTAAGAAACAACAGCCCATCAAATGCGCCAGCTTCACTGCAGCTCCATTAAAAAAAAAAAAAAAAAAAGTTTTAAATGACCAGGGTACCCCCCCCCAAGTGCAATTTTCTACTGTATTATTGCCTGTGAAATATTACAAGTGCAAAATGTAATTACCTTAATGCTATTTTTGATATCATATCAGCAAATTATGCCGAGTCCCCACTGTGACACTTCTATCAGGGTAAGCATTATCCTGTTGTGAGTGTCGATCCCCGGGGAAAATGAAGTTGCTCAAACCGTTTTGATGCTCCAGCAATTAGCCACCCTGAGACTGCCAGGAAGGGCTGATTTCAGAGCCACTTACGGAATGTTTAACCTGTAAACATCTAGGACACTTATCTCCTGTTTGTTTTTTCCCAATTAAGCCCCAGAGAATCCTCTTTCTGCAAGCAAAGAATCATTTTATGTAATAAGAACTTTTCTCCTTCTATTTTCCTTCTTAATCATCAGCAAATCCCCTTCTGCTATTAAAATACACACCATGAAAACGGGAAAAGGAGCTAATAAGTATAGACTGTGCCGGGGACTAATACCCTAATGCTGTGAGAAGAAAAACACACGCGATGTGATGTGTTGGAGATTAGCCATCTTCACGTTGAGCAAACAAAAATAATAACTTCCAGCAACCTTTGGAGGCCCACGATTTGTTTTCTAAAGTTCAGAAGATTTATGAGAATATTTAAAATGCAAAAATAAAAAACAAAAAAACCTCCCACACACTTAAGCTTTGCAACTACCCATCTACTTTGGGTTTAAAAATCCATGTGCTAAAGTCAGATTCAACTTACAGGCTGGAGGAAGTTATCCGAGAAAAAGACTCCTCTAGGCATTTAAGGTACCACAGAGCATGCAGAATTTCAAATAACTTTTTCTGCCAAAACAAAGGATCCCATCCTTAGCCCACTTTCACTGAACTCTGTTAAAAAAATGATCTTGAAATACTTTATGATTTAAATACAATCATAAAATGTCAATGCAGTTTATAGCCTTCTGATGGAATTCTGTAAAATCTGAAGTTTTGAGGCTGGAGATTATGGGTCAAGAAGGATTCTTATCAGTTCCTTCCAACAAAGCAGTCCTTTTGAGCTTAGCTGCAAAGACAAAAACACTAAGGTCAGTTACTAGACCTTGAGCGTCTCTGCATCCTCGGTGTCTATTTTAGGTAGAAAACCACCCCTCAGGCTGCCATTCCATCTGGAAAATGTAATTAATAAATCATCAGCTTTCAGCTCTGCACACTGCCTGAGACAGTGTACAGGACAGAGACGGCAACACCGAGCTCTATTTATTATGTATTAGCCCTTAGCTGTGTCTTGCACACTTTTCTAAGCACCCCTGGATCTCTAGGAGAACAAGGCGCTTGTTGGGAAAACTTGGCCCTCTCCTCCTGCTCTTTCTAACCATCCAATCTCCATGCCTGGATTTACCACGTATCTCAACCTCGATAGCCTGGGAGGTTGCTATAGTTTGGGTCTTGAGTGTGCCCCAAAGGCCCGGATGTTGAAGGCTTGGTGGTGCCGCTGGGGTGCTACTGGGAGATGGTGGAACCTTGAGGAAGTTGGACCCAGTTAGGTCATTGGAGGCATACCCTTGAAGAGGATATTGGCGCTCCAGCCTCTTACTTTCTCTTTGCTCCCTGTCTGCCATGAGGCAAGCAACTTCCTCCACCTCATGCTCCCTCCATGATACAAGGTCCCACCACAGGCCCCAAAACCACGGGGCTAAGCAACCATCTGTTGAAACCTCGGGAACAAATAAACCTTTGCTCCTTTTAAGTTGATTTATCTATGGTATTTGTTACAGTAATGGAAAGCTGACTAGCAGAGGGAGAGGCTGAAAGAGATGCCTCAAGGCGATCCCTAGACCTGACCAAAGGCACCCTCCTGTGATGACAACCTCAAGAAAAAATAGGGAGGAGACATGGCAGGAAGCTCATTCCAGGTGCAGGTTCTGGGGTGAGCAAGGCACCCTTAAGTTGGAATCAGATTGAACAGAGTTCACCCTGAGGCTCATGGTGGCCGTGTGAACTTGGGGAAGTGACTTCGCCTCTCTCACCACAGTTGCACATCAGAATAAGCACTTGACTCTGAGCTATTGCTATAATTCAAGTGAACTTATTAGCTGGAATAGAAGCATCAGTGTCCCACCTCCAGGAAACATCTGCAAGTATTTTATTCAACCTTCCTTTGTTTTTCCCTTTCTAATGAGGAAAGTAGTGCAAAGAGATGTAAACGGCCAAGCCAAGGCCAAGATGGCAGCCCCACTCCAAGGTTCAGAGTCTTGACCAAGATTCCAGGACCCAATGCTCAGGAAGGCTTCTCTCTTCCCACCTTATCTTCTTGGCCAGAAGAACTGTTTCAATACTACATTAAACCTAAAGGCCTTCCCCTTTTTATCCCAGCCCTTTCTATCTTTGAGTTAACCATATTGACTCAGTCTGCATGCGGTCCTGATATTAATGTCTGAATCTGACCGTTGTGGTTGTACGTACATATATTTTTGTACATAATTCTAATCTTCCACACTAACTGCAGGGCTATCTTGGCTTCTGGGTTTCTGTACCTCCCCGCTTCAGAGCGCCAGGTATTTGGGATTAAATCCAGCCTGAAATGTTATTTGCTCTGTTTAGTGCTTTTATGATGATTCTCTTATTATCTGCATGTGCTTCAGTGCTAATTGTACATTACAATGGTTGTAAGCAGGCAGTCTATGAGCAAAACAGGAGAACGGGAGGTTTGGAACGAGTTCCCATTCCATAGGCTCCAAGCAAGGGAAGAGCCAGGGAGCAGATGCCAAAAGGAAAAGAGAAAAGAGGGCAACCTTACCTTGCAGTTTTTCTGAAAATAGGAACTTGTCCTTCTCCAAGGGCCACATTAACTCTTTGGGGGCACTTTGCAAAATGTTTCACCATGAAAATAAGCATTATTCCTACAGTCCTGTGAGGGTAACCAAAATAAATCCAAATCTTCTGACTCTAGAATTCACATATGACCACATTCAAGGAATGTTCCAAAAAGAAAAATACACGATTTAAATTATAAAAACAGTTCAAAGACTCTAATGATAGTTGATACATCAAATTAAGTCTGAAGATTAAAATAGACACATAAGAAATTCCCAAACCCAAATTTAAACAGAAACTTTAAAAATCAGGCTTCTGCTATTTATTATGCTAATGTAAGAATTCACAGGAACAGTTATATCCCACTCTCTACAAAAATACAGAAATCACAGTGACCTTGAAATCATTACCTATCAATGATTATCAATCGTATTACACATATTTGCAAGTTATTCTAAAAGACCACATATGGCACTAAAATGCATCTATAGAAGTATGATAAAATTGCACATAGAAAACAAATTATGTAGTAGTTTTTGGCATTTTTATTAGCTTAAAAATGATTTTAGCATTGACATTTTGCATAGTGTAATGAAACACAAATTATAATTAGAAAACATCTTGGTGTTAGCTTTCAAATTCATCTTTTGCAATTCCCGGCTTGCTGACAACTGCTCAGTCACCGCGATGAAGGAAAATCAACTATTACCAGCCTTAAATTTAACTTGCCCATCAGTCTCTAGGACTCCGCATGTAGTTTCACAGAGCTTGTCGGGTGGGGAGATGGGGCAGAATGACATGAAGCTACTGCAGCCTAAGCTTCAGGGTGCTTCACTGGCTGGGAACCCTTTCAAGGTCCTGGATCTAATTTCGTGTTTGTAATTCTGTACTTCTTTTTGTAAATAGGTCCCCTTCCAGATGCATAAACAGCAAGCCCCACCAAAACTGCCCTTGGGTAGGACAGATGAGCCTTGGGTAGCATCTGAGCCAAGACGTGGATAACAAAATGCCAGCCTTTCCTGAATCCCTTCACAACAATGCCCTCAACCAGGGCACAGCTGCTTGGCTGCTACAGTTTGGATCTTAAGGGTCCCCCAGAGGTCCATGTGCTAAAGGCTTGCTCATCAGTTTGGCACTATTGGAAGGTGCTGAGACCTTTAAGAGGCAGGGCCTGGAGGAGGGTCTTAGGTCATGGCGGGTGTGTCCTTGAAGGGGATTGTGGGACCCAGACCCCTTCCTCTTTCTCTCTTTTGCTTTCCAGCCATGAACTGAGCAGTTTGGCCACACACTGCCACCATGAAGTGCTGCCTCACCATGTGCCCAGAAGCAAGGGAGCCAGCTGATCATGGGCCAGAACCTCCAAACCCAAAAGCCAAAATAAAGCCTTTCTCTTTGTAAGTTGATTGTGTCAGGTATTGGTTACAGTAACAGAAAGCTAATACAGAGGGGCATGGTCACATTGGGTGGTGAGCAGCTGACACCAGGAGTGACTGTTGAAGATGATTCTCCTTGGACAATGTGGGCAACTTCCATAGTAAAAGAAGTTCTTTTTTTTAAAAAAAAAGAAGCATGTTATCAACAATTTGCTAGCCCTTGTTTTCTGTGTGCAGTGAAAATTCACAGGTGCCTCTGAAGTGAACCTTAGCATTTCAAAACGATGATTCCTACCAACGGTGAGTAAATAAGAAGGTCTTTTTAAAAGAAAGAAAGAAAGAAATTAAAAACTTGCAAAGTGATTCACTGTTCATTTTTGTCTAAATATTTGAAAATTTCAGAGAAATTCCATTTCTAATTTTAATTTATATAGCACATTTCAATCCAAGATGGTTGTCAAACTCCATAAAAGTATCTAAAATATGTGTTCTTTCCACTCCGAAATCAAAAGTCTGCAGATTTTTCAAAGTAATATTTCTCTAAAGACTGGAAGTTTTCAGCATTTTGCTAGTTTGAAGCTAATACAACCCTCAGAATGATTCTACAGGATGAATACCATTTTATTTTTTACGATTAAGGGAACTGAGACTCAGAGAGACAAAAAACTACCCAAGTCAAATTATGTAACCTTTTAATAACTGAACAAATATGGAATCCACTCAATTCCATTACACTAGGCCACTGAATATTTGCATACGCACATAACCATTCTCACTTGCAGTATACATCAATAGAATCCCTAAGAAAAATGTGGAATTCATCACCAATCTGTAATTCTCAAGAATTAGCATGTGTAGTTTGATGACTCCAAAACAGAGATGATGGAAGTATATCAAGAATAATAAAAGATGGGAAAATAAAGGCTATAAACAGAGTCAACATTTTCCAATTCTGGTCACATGGTATTAGTTGTATAGAAGCAGAAACTGTGAACATTCCATTCATAGAGTGCAGAAACACATAATACTTAGAGAGAGAGAGAGGGTGGGAGAGAGAGAGAGAATGTTGAAATTCTTGGGTTACAGCTAAAATATGATTGAGGTTACCCAGTGTTGTACCCTAGGAAGGGAGCTTAATGCTCAAAATCTAAGACAGGAGCAAGACACTCGGCAGCCACTGAGACCACAAAGCCAGGGACAAACGTGGGAAAAGGGAATGGGCTTATCACATTCTGGTTGTGTTCCACAATTAGCAAAGGCTATAGCTGCAAGGAGAAGAGAAGAAAGTATCAGGGTGAGATCAAGAATCCTTCCCTCAACTTGGAAGTAAGGGAAGGATTCTGAGCCCATAAATCAGAGATCAGAAGACAAGGTCATTTATTCCCGAAAATGATGTTGCTGAAATTTCTCAACGGGATTCTGCAGAGATGGAAAACTGCCCACCTGGTTACAAAGCTAAAAACTGACAGATTGAATGAGAAACGGGCAAAGGCTAAAACACCAAATCAAGGAAGACAAGACAGTTTTTGGCAAGAGAAGAATGGACCTCTAAAGTGAATTTGGGGCATAGGGTTGATTTTGGGTCTTTGGGCATAGAAAAATATGACAGCAGCACTCGACTTGATCTTGAGAATCAATGCCAATTCCTTATTAAACTGTCAATCTTTCTTAGTGTCATCCCTAAAGATCTTGATTTGGTGAATGTACCAGTGAACCGGAAAGCTACAAGTTTCAACAGCACTCTTCCAAAAGTAAACACCTAGCTCTCACTCAGAATTTCTGGTGACATTAGCACTACCATGAAGCTGATTAAGCCACCAACATCAGCACAGATTTAAAAAAACAAAAAAAGATGCTGAATTGTTTACTCAGTGAGAAATTTTCAGAAAAGATTTAATCTTGAAAACTATTTATAAGTAAATACTTGGTACTGATTTCCTTAGAAGTTCCAAACAACTAAACCCTATCGTCCCCAACCCAGCCTTACATTTTTCTCCCCAGAAAATTGTGGCATTACCATCCTGGCAAGCTGGAAACTTTCAAGACCCTGACAAAAATCAATAACTTTGTTTTAAATTTTTTCTTCCCCAAAGATAATTCCTGGGTCATCCATCCATTTGAGCTTCTTTGGGAGAACCCAGGAAAAGGATTCCAATCTGAAGGGAGAATTTCTTGGCTTCACAACTCCCAGGATCATGCAAGGACCTGGGTCTCTCATTTGTTGACAAGCTTTAAAATGTCGATGGAGTCAGACAACCCACCTGTGCTCAACCACAATTCCAACAGAACCCAGAACCCTGAGTTCAGCCCTTCATCGCCCTATTTTAGGTCTAGGGAAGGAAAATACATTTATACATAGGGTCTCCTCACTCCATCCCAATGGAGCAGTAAGGCAGGCAACATTTCTTCAATAAAAATTGAACAGAGGACCAAGCAAATTAAGGACAATGGGATCATTGATGTAAATAAGCATATGCAGATGTACGTATCACGTGTGTATATATTCACTCTGTGCCAGACACTTTAATGTTCTTTCATCCCAGCACCTAGCATAGAGCCTGGCACATAGAAGGTGCTCAATATAGATCTGATAAATGAATGAAAAAGGCTCTAGGGCATCACTAATCCATTTAATAATGAGGCCAAGAGAGGTTAAAGGACAATTTCCCCAGCCAGGCAAGGTGGTGCATGACTGTAATCCCAGCCAAACAGGAGGCTCAGACAGGAGGACCACAAGTTTGAGGGCAGTCTCAGCAACTTAGTGAGACCCTGTCTCAAAAAATAAAAAGGGCTAGGGGGCTGGGGTTGTGGCTCAGTGATAGAGCATTTGCCTAGCATGCGTGAAGAACTGGGTTCGATTCCCAGCACCAAATAAAAATAAAACTAAATAAAGTAAAAGTCATTTGTGTTCATCTACAACTAAAAAAATACTTAAAAAAAAAAAAAAAGGCTGAGGACTTAGCTCAGTGGTAGAACATCTCTGGGTTCAATCCCAAGTATCACCAAAAAAAAAAAAAAAAAAAGAAAAAAAAGATTTCTTTAGCTAAAAAAGAATGAATCTGAATTCAAATATCTTTGTGTCTAATGTCTGTCCATATAAGCTTATGTCCTTAGTCACCTTCTTACATTCTTTTAAAAAATTATACTTCAACCCCTGCTCTGTGTCAGACATTATGCCAGGGCCAGGCACTTTAACAATGGACCCTGCCCTGAAGTATGCATCTGGCAGAGGAGACAGGGCCACTAATAAGCACATTAGCAAAACATTAGCCAAACAGGAGGCTCAGACAAATAACAAATAACAAATAGCAAGTAACAGATGCAACAACTGAAGTAGACATGGGGTGTAGAAGATACCCCTCTGACCATGGAATGGGGACAGGGATGGGGAATACTCTAGAATATTCCTGGCACTGGGCCAGTGGAATTCTGGATTGAGGTCAGTCCTGGAGGTCATTCAGCGAGGCAACGTGAGCATAGTCAGACTAGAGAACATCTTTCCTCACCATCCAATCACTTTTTGGTGTCGCCAGTTTGGGGTGGTCCTGCCAGACATACGTTAGAGAGACTGCTTGAAAAATAATTCCCATAAGCATCAGAGCTTGCTCTGCTGAGGTTGTTCATGCAGAGACCATGTCCTCACACAGAGGGGCAGCTGTCTCGCTAAACGCTGCTCCCATGGACACCTAGGCCCAACCAGGTCTGGACCAGAAGGCCAGGTAGCAAAATGCAGATGAAGCTTCACTGGAAGACATCAGCACAGAGAAACACCCACTACGCCAGCTGGACTGAGATGTCAGCTCCCTACATCGCTCAGTGGGTCGCCCAACACACTTTTCCCACCTGCTTCCAGCCTGCTATTGTGCAGGAGATGCCACTCTTCTCTTCCCAACCCAGAACTGTCCTCAGCCCTATATAGAAGGCTGCTTGTCGAGATTCAAAGGGGGAAGCTTGGGGACAGAAGGGACTCCCTTTTCCAGCCTACCAAGGCCTGCTTCCAAAGTCTTCTTTCCTGTCAGAGACCTCCTCTCTCCTGGACTTTGCCTCCAGAAGGGCCACATTCTTCAGAAAAGGTTGCTTTCATACCCAGGGCTGTGCCTAACTCACACCCAACCACATAAGGACACCAGTTCTACAGACACCCCCCCCACACACACACACACACAGGGAAACACAGGCTGTGGTGTTTGCTGATGGGGCCCTCAACGGCAACTTCCAGTCATGATTCCTTCACTCAAAACAACATGGAAAGCTTTCTGGGCCAGGCATTGTCATACAACACAAATGAAACCACATATACAATGTTAAATTTTTCTGCATTAGTACCACGTTGATAAAACTAAAAAGAAATAGGTGAAATTAATTAATATGAACAATATATTTTATTTAATCCAAGTAACCAAAGTACTTTCATGTCAACATGTGATTAATATAAACAATTGTGCATGGCATATTTTAATTTTTTCTTTTCTTTCTTTTTTTTTTTTTTTTTGTATTTTTCTTGAAAATCCCTTGTGAACATTTATAGCACATCTCAAATTTACACAAAACACATTCCCAGTTCACAATGGCCACTGATGGCTGCTGGCTACAGCACTGGACAGTATAGCTCCAAAGGGTTCCAGACTAATGGAGGTAGAAGATCCTCCCAGTATCTTTAATTACCTCTCTGTGTAAAGTGACATTTACTCAGAATTTGTCACCTTCCTTTCCCAGCAGATAGTGGCCCAGGTCTTTTTCAGGTCAATTACCTTAGGCTGCTTCTTAACACACATGCACTAACTGCTCTCTGTCAGGCAATGGAAGAGACCCAACAGAGAGGAGCAGGCCTGACCTGTGCTGGGCATGGTCAGCATCCCAGCCTGCCCCACCCAGAAATCATCACCATCACTGGGGTCTTACTATTGTGATGAGAGCCTGTTGGTATCCCACTCCTGAGCTACCCTACCCCAAAGTTGTCCTCTTGGGCTAAATTCCATCCTGTTATTGATCCCTTACCAATTGATTCTAATGTGTAAGACATTTTGGATATCAGTAATCAGGAACTCTAGTTACAAGTGACAGAAAAACCAATTCCAAGGAACTTCGCAGGTGAAGCATATAAATGCTATCTCAGCTTCCTTAACTAGACGGTTCAGAAAGTTAGCTCAGCAGAAATTTCAAAATTTCACCAAGCACCCAATTTCATGCTTTTTTCTACTCTGCCTTCCTCTAAGTCAACGTGATCTCCAGTAGCTCCAAGAAATCACCTTAATGCACAGGGTGACTTTGGCAGCTGAGATCTCTCATCCAGTAGAGGAGAAAGATTCAGTTCCATTAGGGCCCCTCAAATCCTAGGATTCACTCCTTGCCATTGGCTAGAACTGGGTCACATGTCCAACTCTGAGCCAATCACTGCTAGTGGTTTTACCAGCTTCTCTAACAGGCTTAGGCCAATCAGAATTGTATCGGGACCTGGAGGAGGCTTAATCCCACCCAATCCTTATGGCTGTAAAGGGAGAAGGATATGTTCCCAAAGGAAAAATCAGGGTCTTTAAAAAGCTGGAGGTGAATATTAGAGAAACCCCCAACAAATGTCCACCACAATCAACATGATGTGTCCAAGCTTGTTTCTTTATCTTGGCTGATGTGTGGGCATTCAACTGGGGAATTGCTGAATTCTCTGGTAGCTTCAACTATGTCACTCAAAATTAATTTCAATCCCTCCAGAGAACTGTCACAACCATGGGACTCTTTTGGCTGGAGAAAAATCTCCTGAGCACAATGCTTTTAAGAAAGCATGCCTCCCATCTTGGCTAGGATTTCCCCAGACTGCTCTGTTGAAAGCCGGACTAGAACCCAGGGATATTAAGACATAGATGCCTCATAAAAGTTAAAAATTACAGAAAGACTTTTATAAACAAAGCTCCGGTGTTATCAGCTAGTACCCAAAGATAAAACAAGGAAAGCCTGGTCAAGCATGAACGTGGCACATCTTTCAACATCTACTAAATGATTTCAGGAAGAGCATGATGTCAAGTTTCTGAGAAGAGCTCTTTAAATAATTTTTTCTTTCCCTCCTTCTGGTGACAAGACTGCACCATGTCCATAAGGGAATCCAAGGCTAAGAAAACATGAGATATACTTTGAAACAGAACAATTCTCTATACTAGGGTGCTCTGCTTTAAGATGACTTTAACATATCACATTCATTTGTAAATATGAAATGTTCCTCCCACATTTATAATCTGTGGCAATTATGGTCATTAATAATAAGTGACAGCCACCAGGAAGGGACCATGTCTGTTCTGCTCACCACGATGTGCCCAAGTCCTGCAATGCAGATACAATAAAATCAGATTGAATTCATTTTGTAGAAGCCAATCTACATATAACACCGGGGTTCATCTGAAGACTTCCACATGTGTTACTGTGAGTCTTCTGAATAGTTGGGACTGAGGCAGGAGTCGGTGGTGGTAAGGAAGAAGTTGAGAACAGGATGCTTAAAGCTGTCCTAAAAGCAATAACTCCCAACAATTCAACCCCCCGGTTACCCTGGGCTGGGGATCCAGAGAAGGAGCAAACGCAAGAGCTCATAATGTTCATGGCAAAGAAACACCTAGCTAGCCACCGCGTAATGTGACCTCACACAGGAAGAGCAAACATTATGAGCAAAAAGATGAAGGGACAATTAATTTTCCCTAGGAAGGTCAGAGAGGGTTACAGGAAAGAATTTTGCATTGCCTCTGATTCTACCCTAAGTTTCCACAAAGGCGTCCAGAGACCCAGAGGAGCGTGAGTTAGGAGGACAGGAAGATGAGAGGCACACTCTTAAGTGCCAATCCCCAGAGCCTTTAAAGGTGGCCCATCTGTCTTCATGAATGGATGAGTCTTCCCTTTGCTGCTCCGGGATCCTTGTGCATGTCCCCATCACAAGCCCACGGATTAAAGATCAAAGTCCCAGTAAGGAGACAACAGGTAGTTTAGCAGAGAGGGACTGAAGGTCCTCATTTTGAAAGGAGGCGGCGGGTCCTTTCCTGTCGTGCTATTTTGTTTCTGGCAAAATTTGTAATAAACACTAGCTCAGAAGAAGGACCACATCCTCTCTGCTAGACAGATCTGTTTTTGCCACATGGTTTTCAGTGTTCCTAATGAACTGTTAACAAGCTGTCAATTAAGTGCACAAATTAGGAGAGATGACATGGAGCGGGTTCTATAACAGAGAGCACTCCTAGGCTGCAAACTGCTGGCCCTGAGAACTCTACAGCCTTGAATTTGGACTTGCCAATGAGACATTTGATTTATATAGGGAAAAATGTTGCAATTAGCTCCTGTTTTTTTTTTTTTTTTTGTAAGGGGGAGGGGTGCATGGAGTGTAAGACATAAACTAAATTTTTTTTTCTTATTCTAAGTTCTAGAAATTGTCCATCAAATCAAACAGTTAATTTTCTGCAGCAACTTGTAGTAAACCTGTTTAACTTAAATGGGTGCTGACAGAAGACTTGATTCTGTGCGACTTTTACTGTCATTTCTTTTCCAGCCCATTGGTTCTATAGGCTTTCTGCTGTTTCTCGGGTCCCTCTTTGGGCTTTGGTGGGGCGGAACGCCACACAAAGGAAGAAAACTGCACAAATGAATAACAAACTTTAGATGTGATTGTATTCCCACTGTCTGCCTGCCGCTCCTTCCCAAGAGAGTCCCCAGGAAGTGCAGCTTGTTGAAGGAGCCCTGCTCCTCCCTGGCCGGTTTGATTGTCAGAGTTGAAGTGTGCAGGCGGCAGCCGCGGACCCCATCAGCAGCACTGAGAGGAGTGAAGCAGGTTGGCACATTCCTGGTGGCAGTGGGAAGTTCTCTAGGACACAAGGGGACATGAAAGGGACATGAAAGGTTTTCTGCAGACCCAAAAGAGAAAGGAGACAAGCATCAGAAGTGCTCCCTCGTGAGAATGGTTGGGAGGGTTCCTTGGACAGAAATGAGAGAACAAAAAAAGACCAGTTACTGGTTAACTTGAAGAAAGAGCTGGATGCCCTGGGGGGAGGGCATCACTTTAACACAGTGAATGAGACGGTCCTTTCCACGGGTTTGGGGTCAAAGGAGCCCTTGGGAGTAATTCTGGAAAGGAGGCTGTCAGGAGGAGCTGTCCCTGAACACAGGAAGCTGAGGGGCAACAATTGTTCCCGTTTTACGCCCCCAAAGGCAATTATTTCCCAGAAAGACCTGGGAATCTCGATGGACTGGGCTCTAAGATTTGCAGAACTAATTCCTGGCTAGCTCAGGCACCCTGTGACTCAGTTTCCCCAAGGACTGGAATGATGACAATCCCAAAATGAAAGGAGATGTCCAGGTCCTTGGGTCGCCCCAACACAGAGAGGCAGTGGGGTGGGCTGGAGGCTGGGGTGGCTTCTTCCCTTTTTCTGGGGCATCGCTGCCTCCTGCTGCCCTGCCCATTAGATCTTGGGTTTCTCCCTCCCCCTGGTTAGCATCCAGCACTCTCCACTTCAAGGCGGCTTCTCCTTGGGTCACCTAATGTGCCAGCACAACCAAGGGCCCTCTTCAGTTCTAATCTCAGGGTCTTACCTACCCTGTTCCGGGGTAGGAGTCCTGAAATCAAAATCTGAAGACCCAGGCTCCAGGCCTGACTCTGCCACTCACTGTGTGACAATGAATACAGTGCTCGACCTCTCTGAACTTTGCTTCTTCCTCTGCAAGCAGAGATGGAGGAGAAAAACCTACATTAGGTTCTAATGAGATCATAGGAAAACTCTGTAATCTAAAAGGCTGAAGACCACTGGTTTGAAATCCTCCCTCATCTCTCTTTCTCTCTTTTATCAGTGGAAACTTCTTTTCCAAATGAAACCTTAGGTGCAGCCACAAAAAGTAGGGCAGAGGCTCATGCCCTCCCACACTCTCCAGGTTCAAGGTTTCCTACCTCACAGTTGGAAAACCACTGCCCTTGAACAATATTCATTATTACTCATTACTACTCAAAAATATTTTGAGCCAGGCGCAGTGGCGTAGGCCTGTAATCCCAGCACTTGGGAGGCTGAGGCAGGAGGATCGCGAGTTCAAAGCCAGCCTTAGCAATGGCGAGGCACTTAGCAAGTCAGTGAGACCCTGTCTCTAAATAAAATACAAAAAAGGGCTGGGGATGTGGCCCAGTGGTCGAGTGCCCCTGAGTTCAATCCCCAGTACCAAAAAAAAAAAAAAAAAAACAAGTATTTTGAAAATAAGATCCCATGCTATTGCCAATAACCTAAATGGAAGATGGCCAAACAATGCCCTGCAGATGCTTGTCCTGGGGATGGTTTCCTGCCTGGCATAGAGCTACCTCCCGCCTCTTGAGATACAGACTTATCACAACAACCTAGCATCTGTCAACCTTCGCCTTGCGGTGACTCCCATTTCATTCATCCCGTCACCCTGTCTGATGTGCATGGCTATTGAGCCTTTAAAGGCTGCACCTCTGTCCATTTTGTGACTCACCCCTGCACCCACAGAAACTTAAGAACTAGATAAAAGCACAAGTTTCTTAAAACAAGTCTAAGAAAAACTGAACTCCAGATTCATTAACAAGAACCACCCCAATCCCCCAGTGATCCCTACCACCAGTCCCATTTCCAGAAGTGCCCACAGATAACCTGACTAATGTCCCTGTGGTAAAGAGTGGAGTTTGCTGGGTGGACACGGGTCTGGTAGGTTTGGGTCTACCAGCCCACGAGGGCCTAAGTTGTTGTAACCTCCCGCCCACCCGCACTGTCGATTTCTTTAAGCAATTCTTCTCCCAGATCTAAATGCTAACTGTGTTGTGAATCTGCGTTCCCTGCCCCCAGCCCTTGAGAGGCCCAGGGGGAAAGTCAGCAGGGACAATTACAGCTCTCGTGTGCCTTTTGGGAGAAAAGTACCTTTTGATATGTTTTCTCTCCACCATGCCGGTGGTGATTTTCCCTGGAAGCACAGGCCTGCAGCTCCCACCACCCTCTCTGTGAACACTTCATGGGAAGGTTACCCAGATTAAGGAAGGCAACATTTGTTCTTCTTTTCCCTGAGAGCCATGACAGCCGATTTCTTCCACAACCTCCAGCTATAAATACATTCACCAGTAAATCCAAGGAGACAGAAGAAGGGTATGAATGTGAACAGGGAACAAAAGAAGAAGGGGAATTAGAGAAATCAAGAGAGAGCTGCACATTTTTAGGGAAAAGGAGTAATAAATTGTTTTCTTTCCACATGACAGAAACAGGCCTACAAGGGGCCTTTCCTACTTCCATGCCCAAAGCCACCTCGCCCAGCGCCGGGCTTTCATGGCTCTCTTGTGCCCTCTAGTGGGCAAAGCTGGTCAGTGTTTTTCCTTGAGTGACAGCCAGTCTCCTATGTACTTGTCGGCCTTCTTATTACATCATGAATTTTGATAAGCCCATTAGCCAGCCAGGCAGCCAGGAGGAGGATGTCTTTCTCACTTGATGACTACACAATGAGGAGTAATATATTTTAATTTAAACACCATAAACCTATTGAGTGCTTAATTAACTTTAACCGTCTTTAGGGGAATGAAGCCAATTTGAGGGGGTCAAAAGGAGTTGTTTCAATATCAAACAGTTTTACATAGTCAATCCATTCATTCGGCCTACAGCTACTGATTAACACACAAAATTAACATGTTAGTAAAAATTCATATTCAGGCCTCTGGGGAAATTAAGATGCGCATGCACAGGGCATGATTAGCACAGCTATTGTTTTCTCCCAACAATATAATTTAATGGGTTTTTAGAATTACAGAAAGAGAGACTCGGAGCTGGTTTGAATTGATTATTTACCACAAAGCTTTGAAATATAGAAACGATAGAAAACATCTCAAGCCAAAAGGGCCAGCGTACAGAGGCGATGAGCTCCGGCTAAGTGTATTTTACTAAGGAGGTTGGCCAGGATGGACTGAGAGAGAGGAAGGCTGGGCACCACAACCAGACAGGAGCTGGGGCCAACAGGAGCAGGGAGAGACTCTCTGGCTGTACAGAAAAGCACAGTTCAGAGCTGCCTTTCCATGGAGGAGGAAATTATTCCATTTAAGATTTAATCAAAACATACATCCAGCCTATTTCCCAGAAGTATCGGAGGCAGATTACATTATTCAAACATATAACAAGAATAAATTTTTAAAAACATAATTTATTTATTTTTTTTTTAAAAAAGGTAAGGAGTCCATGAAAAAGAGAACAGAGAGCAAAAGAGTAACATAGTTACCACATTTGCAAAGCAAATTTAGCACTGAGCCTCCTGGCAGGCAAGGGAAAAAAGGCTAAGGGCACTGGGATATTTAGTTCTCATATCTGAAGTCCTTAAGGTAACATACGTTTCGCTGGATAGACATGTTTCCCTCCTTGTGCTAAATTTGAGAACAACTGATTGTGTGGCTACTTAGAAAAAGGTCCCTGAGTAAGAGGATTGTCAATGTATCTAATTACAGCTTGCCAAAAGAAATGTTCTTCAGAAAGTACTTCTTATGTTAGTGCTCCATGAAAGGCAAGCATAAAGCTTTAAGTCGAACCGGCAGAGCCATCTCTGCAGGAAGTTAAGATAATATAGCCTACATGTTTCTGATGACATTTCTTGAACCCCTGTGGTAACATTAGATTTATCTCAGACAAGTAGAAAGCAAGTAAGATTTTTCTTAGGTAGAACTGACACAATTTCTACAAGCTCCTCATAGAGGACTTGATTACCTTCAATCTCTGCCTCTCTCCAAACCTTCTAATCGTGGTCAAGAAAGAAAGGAATCCTCCTAAAACATTTACTTTACTGGACCTGTTCTTGCTCAAATCCTCCAGGGCCTCCTGTGCCCCACAGGCATCAGCTGCGTCCTCATCTCCAAACACCAGCCACAGATCCTCCTGCCCTGGTTGCCCTTCCTCGGCCTCCTCAATTCCTCAGCCTCCTCACTTCCTCGGCCTCCTCACTTCAACTCCTTCCTCCTCCCCCAGGCCTTTCCCCATCTCTCTTTAAGGACCAATTTTCCCATCTCTGCATCTTTTTTGTTGCCCCTGAGAAATGGTTTTCAAACTGCCTGGGGGATAACCTTCCTCCTCTGTAACGTGATAATCAAAACACTTCCCTGACTCCAGCCAGTGTTGCCATGACCTTCTGTGTGTTTTCTTTGAGGTACAGAATCCCTTCTCTCTTTTTTTTTCCGGTACCAGGGATTGAACTCAGAGGTACTTGACCACTGGGCCACATCCCCAGCCCTATTTTGTCTTTTATTTAGAGACAGGGTCTCACTGAGTTGCTTAGCGCCTCTCCATTTCTGAGGCTGGCTTTGAACTCACGATGCTCCTGCCTCAGCCTCCGAGCCACTGGGATTATAGGCGTGCGCCATAGCACGCAGCCCTTCTTTTCCCAGACTCTCCAGCAGTGTTCAGCTCAACACACTGGCCATCCTGTCCTTCTGCCTTGCTGTCCAGTTTCTGCTTTCAACCTGGCTCACGCCTGCCCAAGACCAGCTTGTCAGAATCCCTCGTGAGACACTGGCTCTGACCCTCTGCTCACCTCTCCCCTAACCAGGCACAGTTCCCTGTGGAGAGTCAGGTCAACTTCCTTCTCTCCTGTCACACTGGGAGCTCCCTGAGAACAGGTTGAGAGATTTAGTGGCTTTTCTTTTTCTTAACTCTGTGGCTAGCAGTGCCTGGCACTCTATAGGAGTCAGTTAATGCCAGTAGAACAAAATCACTTGGTTATCCTTGACCTCATGTGATACCTCCAATTCCAGGGTCACAGCTGTTGGTGACAGGTTTCAGGGCTCTGCTTCTCTGGGTCCATTTGTGCTGTTCCTCGGCTGCTGGCTGTTGTAGGACTTCACACTTCCTGTCTGGCTGTCTTCCTGTCTGCCTTTCTCTCTCCCTTACCAAAGAAGGCTGGCAAAGATCTACTAGAAACCAGGTGCATGGGAGTAAGGAGAAAGAGACTGAGATCACTCAAAGAACATAGAGATAGTTTGTTCCCTTAGAAATACTTTGACCCTGTCAGCCTCCAGTCACCTGTAGCCAGGGAAGACCCCAGGTCAAAAGGTGCTAACCCCTAGTCCTTCAGCAAAGAAAACAAACCAGGTCACCTCAGCAGGTTGGGATCAGAGAGAGGAGACCCAGGGTGGTCTGGCTCCATGCTAGAACACTAATCCGTGTCTAGGAAGACTTCCTGTTCCTGGTGGTGAGATTAAGAAGGATTCCAAGGAATGTGATAATGAGGGAATGAGATAATGAAGGGAAGGGAGACTGCCCACTTCCCTGGTCTCCAGTCTGTAGGTGGGGGTCAAAGCAGAGCGACCTTGGCTGCAAAGTCTAAGTACGAACTCTTGAAACGCCTGAAGAAATCCATCCGCACAGTGGGCATGCCGCCTATCCCAGACACCACCCCAGCATGTGGGCATAGGGTGGCCTCCTGTTTTGTCCCCACCTGCCACTGCTGAGCAGTGTGTAACAAACGTCCAAACTCTTTCCATTGGGTTTTCCAGGCTCTTTCATTGGCATCAGTAAATAGTCCACTGGAGATTTTGCAGCCCTAGGGTTGGGCACTCCAGTATAAGAGACAGGACTGGAACCCCCAAACAAGACAGCAGAGGGTCAGGGAACGAGTCCAGTATAAGGATCACTCAGGCAGGCTGGCAGAGCAGGGGGAACCTCAGGGCGGACTCTCGGGTTAGCACCAGGCTGGGTAAGGTTGGCAGAAGATCTCCTTCAAAGGAAGAGATGGTGCCTTCATAGCTCCATGACTCTGGCCTGCTTCCTGTCCTCCTAACTTTTGTTCTCCATGAGCCATCTGGTGTCCACTGTTTTCTCACAGGATTCAGAAATACGAGCATGTCGAGCCCAGGTGGGTTCACAGGGAGGTTTTCCAACCTCTGGCTGAGGGGTCTGGGAACCAAGTTGCTCGTAGGCACAAGCTGAGTCCTTCTGGTGCCAGTCTCGTCACTGGGCTGACTTCGTTGGGCACGTGGCTTCCCCAAACCATCTGACATAGAGGCCCATCCTGTCCTGTCATGTTGGGGGGGGGTCATTCTCTAACCCCTACTTCCTTCCCTCGCTCTCTTTACTGTTTGGCTTTTATCAAAGAAGACTCCACTGCCATCGGGTGGAACAAGGGGTTTGGGACAAAAGCAATTTACAAAGCTGCCAAAGTGCCTGCTCTTTGTCTGAGATGCAAAAGAAAGATGGCCACCTTGGGGACCTGAACTGACCACCCAGAAACGCCCCTCAGCACTGCTGGGAAGAAACTTTCTGGGGGCAATTGGGTGTACTAGCCAAAAGTCTTAAAAATATGAGCATTCTTAGGACTTTCCAACTTACTTGGAAATATATGCCAAATAAATAATCATAGATGTGGTCAGGCATTTAGCTATAGAGACGTTCATCCTGGCATTATTTTGTGAAAAGCTGGAACATGCTCAACAATAGATTGATTAGTTAATGAAATTACAACACCTATTCAATGGAATGTCAGCCATCTAAAGCAGACTAACATTTATGCACAGGGAAAGATATTTTTTCTCCTATATCATTTGATCCTAATATTATAGGAGAAATATCTTTCTCTGTCCACAAATGTTGATTATAGATTATGGTTATAGATTATGACTATAGAATACCACAGTATCTCTAGAACGATTTTGTTTTCTTCAAAAATGTATGGACCTATGTGAACGTACAGAGAAAATTCTGGAAGGATAGTTAGCAAAGTGTTCACAGTAGCTATCACTATATAATGGAATTGTGGTGCTTCTTACTATAATCTTTCTGCTAATATGAAATTTGAAAATTTCTGACAATAGAATTGTGTGGCTTTTATAAAAAGAAAAAAGGCAATAGGAGTTACTTTTAATTATTTTTTAATACTTGACCATGAAGCTGCCCACTCTTTATTAATGAATACAATCCCCAGATTTTAGGGAACTGTTATCTTACTGGACTTCTTCTCTGAGCTAAGAGACTTTGCCCCACATATTTGCCCTCCCCTCATCCTATATCCCAATTCACTCAGCTGTTCTGGTAACTGACCCCACTCCATGCTTCTGAATGTCTGGGTACCCCTGCAGGGCGAGATTTTCCCCAGGGAACCCTACTTGAAACCAATGCACAAGTAAGAGCACTCTGGAGACATTACCCAAAGGGTTCCCTGTGGAACTGCTCTGCTTCAGAGTCAGGACAGTAAAGGAAACAGCCGGGATACTGGAAGAGTCAGAGGGTTCATCAAGCCAGAGAGTCAAGGTAGGTGCTTCAACCACAAGAAACTGGTGCAAATGAAGACAAGTCAGACAATGAAGCCAAGAATGAACCTCAAAGAACTGGGATTCAAGACAGGAAATGCTGGGTGTCTGTCTGGCATTCCTTTTAAGCAAGCCTTGGCATTTTCCTCCAGGGTGTGGGCCATCTTTGAGATGCCTAAAGGGGGCCAGATCAGATATGGGAACAAAAGAGTCACTTCATGACAGAGACCACCGTCCTTCCGAGCACAGTACATGTAAAATTACAGACAAATGTATAAGTAAAATGCCTCACAGAAGTCAGTGTGGGCAAGACTCTGGTTGGATCCAGTGACCACTCCTGCCTTCTTGGTAACAGAACCCCAAGCTAACCCTGGTGACAACAAACTCAACTGAAAGACTCCCTTGTAGAGAGCGTGACCAAGACATTAAGTGCTGTCCAATGAGTTATATGCAAAAGTGTCACGTGGCTTACAGAAAAACTCTTCTAGGAGACTGTCTGCCCTTGGAGCTTCTGTCCATCTGTCTGTCCCCATTCCCACCTTTCTGCTGCCATGGTGGCTACAGCCCCAGCACCTTTCCAAAGTCATGGGTGATTTTGCCTGGGCCCTTCTTGTGGAAGCCACACCTGCCTGTCTCTGGACTTCTTTTTTTATGAAAACCATTGCAGTCTTGTTTAAATTCCTGTTATTTTGGAGTTTCTGCTCTACGTGGCCATTCCGACTCCTGAACGCTGTAGCTGGTCATCAGGTTACCGAGGAGATAAAGACACAGAAGGAAAAGGACATGAAATTCTAAATCGGTGTGGAAAAGAAAGCCAGCAAGTACTTCAGAGATTCCTTCTGGGCTTTTATGTGCTATTATTTAAAATCATAAATGCTGACATCTGTGGGATTGAAGGAGGAAATGCCATTATTTCAAGCATTAGCAGCACAGAGCGAAAGCAAGTTATCTCACTTAGAAGATGTTTTAACACAGGTACCATAATTGTCACTTAATGGGTCAGGGAACCAAGAGAGACCTGCTTTGTGTGTTAGGGCCTCCTCTCTGCAGATCACAAATATTTCCTTTTATGTTTAGGAAATGTAATTATGTCTAATGCAAATTACAAGCCTGACTACCACCCCAAAAGCGTATTGCTTATGTGGTGGTTCAGTCCTTTCATTATTTTACAAGTGCTGCAGCCCCCCCAGAGGCAAAGCTTAACTCCCAAGACCCTTGGGAAGACCTTCAGTCATGCCAATCTCAGAACTGCTCAGCGAGTTAGCTAATGTCAGACGAGGCTTCGAAGGCGGGTTTTTAACCATAACCTGCCCCAAACAGAAGCTTCTAGCTGCATTCCTCTTGATTCTGTCCTACTTATCTTCTGAGGTGCATGTTGGGTGATTTCTCCTCCTTGCAAAGTGTAATTAGGGCCTATCTCTGGCCTTTCCATATTACCTAGAATTGACTTCTTTCATAAGAATAGCTGCTGCCTATTGAGTCCTTATTAGGCACTGGGCACTGTGCTAATCAGCGCTTTATGTGGACTCTCTCACTTAACCCTCATAACAGTCCTGCAAGATAGAGAGATACAGACTTCATTTCACGGATGAGGATACCGGGGCTTAAGGAAGCTAGCACCTTGCAATTAGTGAAAGAGGAAGTAATTGTGCACAGCCAGGTCAGCTGAGCCTCAAGGGCAAGTCACACTGCTTCATGAACTAGATCAGTCTCTCATACCATGTTCCTCCTCTGCTGCACTCAGCATTCAGTAGGTGCATAATAAATGTCAGCTGAATAATCAGCTGGCCCAACATCAGTTCATTCCTATTCAACTACACGGATGTGGGTTAAAAAAAAAAAAATCACCAGATGAAAGTGAGAATTAGTCTCCACACCCAGAAGAATCAGCTTCAGGGCAAGGTGGTCAAACTGGAGTCTGACCCCCTGGAGAGCAACCCACCGCTGAGGAAGGAAGTCCACTTCAAAATGCATTCTGAGTGCCAAGAGACACACGGTGGAATGAGAGTCACATTTCCTCATGATTCTTCACAGAAAACCGGGGCCCCACCAGTGAGGGATTTCTTCAGCCTTGCAATGTAACGGCCCCACCCTGGGGAGAATGGGCAGAGCTGGGCGGAAGTGAATTATCAGAAGTCAGGCTTGTCGCCACCCTGACCCCCTGAGAACTCTCCATGCACGCTCCCTCTCCCTCTCCCCCTCTCGGTGGGCCCCTCTGTGCTGGTGGCTGTAATACCCACCGGAGGGGCGATGGCCCTCCCAGCACAGGCACAGGAAGCGGCCGCCATGGCGGCCGGCGATGCCAAGCGGAGTGCGGCTTCCAGCAGCAGCACCTGGCCTCCTGGCAACTCCTCAGCCGGGCTTGGAGTTGAGCCTGTGCTTTTTTGTTCCTGATTTCTGACTTCTCCCTCACCCCACCCTCCACTTTTTTTTTTTTTTTTTTTTCCCTTTTTTCCTAAACAGCATCCTCTTAAAGCCTCCCCTTGTGGCCTCGAGAGGCACCGGATGGGGCCAGTCCTGAACGGCTGCCCTCTTTTAGCTACAAGTTATCCCTGACGTCTCAGTCAAACACTGACCTTCGTGAAGCTGCAAGTGGGGATGGTGCAGCGGGGATGAAACCCCCTTTCTAATGAGGCTGCTTTGGGTTAAGTTTGGGTATATGTGGGCAGCTATCTGGCTCCACCACGGACAGACAGCAGGATTGTCATTAGTTGAGTGAGTGAGTGACCACGTGAGACCCTAAGGAAGAATGAGGCCAGCTATGGACACAGGGGACCAAAGATGCATGTTGAGCCAGAGGCCCACTGTCTCCTCGATGAGGAGGCCACTGTATAGCTCTTCTGTATGCCCAGCTCCAGAATGCCAGCCTTCGACAGCATCCTCAGGGCTGTCATAGCAGCCTCCCATTTCTCCTCCCTCTCAGCTCCCTTCCAAGCCACAGCACAGTGTAATCATTCCCCCCCCCACACACACACACACACACACTGCCTGACTCCTCTGCACTCCATTATGGCCCAAATTCACTTTTCCTTCCTCATCTTGACAATTGCTTCCTCACCCTGACCTTTCTTCCTATGCCTTTGAGAACCATACCCAAAGACCCTTTTTTCTTTGTGTTGTTGTCCTGGCCTGAAGTCTATTCCCCACAATCTTGTTTGGTTTGCTCTTCCAATTCCAGTTTGTTATCATTGCTTCTGGGAGGGTGACCACCAAGCTACACCCTCAGCCTGCTCCAGGTTGAGCCAATCACTTCCTCCCTTGAGTTCTATAACCCTTGCTCCTTTTGGGCCTCCCTCATCTGGCCCACTCCACTGCTCCTCATCACTCTACGACCACCTTGACGCAAATCAATCATTCACTTCACTTCCTCTCTCTCCCCATAGCCAATAGACAAACGTAACCAATTCATGCACTGCATTTCCACAACAGTGTATGTCCTAACTGAGCAATTCTTTATTCTGCCTGTGATCACATTTGGTAGGCCTGCTAGATGGCAAGCTCTCAGGGGCAGGAATTTTGCCTCACCCACCTTTGTAATTCTCCACATTGCCTTGAGTACAATAGAACTTCAGAGTGTTTCCATTAACTGAAAAATGAAACAAATGAATCAAAGAAGTCATGAATTCTATTTCAATGGGCATATAGGTGTGAAAGCCACTGTGGTCAGATCATGGTATGAAGCAGATCTGGATGAGAAAATGGCTCTTAAGGAATTCACAGTATATGTGAGATAATCAATACACATGGATCTCCAGACACTAAAAACTCACAGAGAAAAAGCAACGCCTTCAAGCATGCACGTCAAATAAGGCAGAGATTGCACACAACTTATGCCACACTTAGAGGTATTTTCATACCGGGACCCTGAATCACATCGGAGATTTAAAACACTTTTTCCTTAAGTCTTTTATCTTAAGACTCTGAAAAATCTTAAGATTGTTGCATGTCACTGATAGAGTGTATCCTCTGGGGAGACAGTGGAGGAGACTCTCCTGAGGCCGCATAGCCTAATGGTTATGAGCCAGGACACCTGAGTTCAAATCCTGCTCTTGCCTCTTCCGAGATGTGTGGCTTTGGGCAATTACTTAACCTCTGTTATAGTTTGGATCTTGAATGTCTCCTAAAGGCTCACATGTTGAAGGCTTGGACCCCAATGCAGCAATGTTCATAGATGGGGCATTCTCCCCCCTACCCCTATTCCCCTTCTCTCTCTAATTCCCAGCCACCATGAGGTGAACTGCTTTGCTCTGCCACACCCTTTCACTATGATATTCTGCCTCACCCCAGGACCAGAAACAATGGAGTCAGCCAAACATGGTCTGAAACTGTGATCAACAGCAACAACATTTTTTTTCCCCTGTAAGTCAACTTTCTCAGGTATTTTATTATAGCAACGGAAGGTGACTAACAACCTCTCTGTGCCACTTTTTATTTTTTGCCTATAAATGGAGAAAATAATAAATGCCTGTCTTGTTGGATCTTTAGAAGAATTAATTGAATTAATGTATATGAAGTGCTTAGAACACAAACTATGTCATTATTATTTTTTACCTATACTAACCTTTCAGCAGGGGAAGACAGACTGCACAGCCGACAAGCACTTATGTAATACCTAGTACAGTCACACAGGGCATAATGACACTTATATTGGACTGCATGTATGACATAACACTATGTCTCCTACTGGCAGAGTACCCATCTTGGTTTGCATCAACACACTCTTGTGATATTGACACAATGACAACATTGAGATGTGACTGCATTGAGATATTTTTCTTTCCTTCTAGTTGTTTTTAGGATCTACCTTTTAATAGGTAGTATTTTAATTTTTAAAAAGTGGCAACCTCCATTAAGCTGTATCTGTGTCTCAAAGGCACAAAAAGAACACAACCCAGTATTTAAGAGCTTGGGTTCTAGAGACAAGCTGCCTGGCTTCTTTGTAGTGTTCCCATTGTGGGACTTAACTCTTCCATATCTCAGTTTCCTCATTCGCAAAGAGGAAGCAGTAGCTGTTTCTGTTTTGCCCCACCATTATCGGGATTAATGAGGTGGTAACTCATTTCACAGAAATGCTGAAAACGAAAATTGGGATGTCAGATCTCAATATGTGTTACTATTCTCATGCAATAAACAGGTACTGACCAGCTACTATGTGTCAGGCTGTGTACTAAGAGCTGGGAAGAACAACGAGAAGCAAAGTCCCTGCCCTCTAGAGCCCCAGGTACTATTATCATCATCGACCTCTAAATTTACCCACTTAGTGGGTAAATCTGCCTAAAGCTACTTGCTAGAAAGTGACCAGATGGGTTTTGAGCCCAGACAGGGCTTACCAAGAGGACCATCTGCCTCCTACACAAGCTCTGATGCATTAGCTTTCAGTCCTTCAGAACCTGGGAGACATTGCTCAGTGTCTACAGAATTTGAATCTGGACTCCTTAGGTTGTCATTCCAGACGTGTCAACCATGGTACCAGTCATCATTACTCTCCTTAATGCAGCAAGCAGCACCAGGCTGAGCCACAAGCAAGACGGAGCCACGATTTGAACCACAGCTGGACACCTGACCCAAAAGCAGTCCCATTCTAGGTTGATCAGGACCTGAAGTGGCCAGCACAAAAAACTCTGTCCAAGGAGGAAAATGGTAACTAGTTAAGCCAATCAAACAAACTCAAAATCTCTCTCCAGGATGTTAACAGAGAACTTCAGAGAGAAGCAAACCATTGGGAATCAGGAGCCTGAATAAGAAAACATCCAAAGAGATGCAGAGAACGTGAGAGGAGTGGTATCTACATTATTGACAGAGGACTGAGGTGAAGATGTCAAACTGCAGGTACTGAAGAAGAGACCTTGGGTCCAGGATGATGGTGAATCCCATGGGATCCCTAACCATCTGCCACCCGCCATCCTGATAAGAAGCCCCTAATGCTGAGAGGGCTCCTTAGAGCCTCTGCTTCCTCCAACTGTGTGTTGTCATTAAGACTCCAACTCCCATTCTCCGGTCCTGCTTTCCCTTCTGCTGCTGCTCTGTGTATGACACTCCTGGGCCCCAAATGCGCCATGAGCAGTCCCAGTCACACTCTTCTCTTCTCCACCCCCAAATCCTTCAAAGCTCCGTAACACATGCCTGCCTGGTGGAGAGGTCTCACAGCACGACTCCAATTGCATCGAGGGCCCAGTGGCTTCTAACACAAGCCCGATAAACCCTGGCTGGCCGGTTAGTCTTCTGATAATGCAAAGTGCCACTGAACTCAAGCTGTAGTTCCTAACCTCCAGCTCCAGGGGACAACAGGCAATGCCTGGAGACATTTCTGCTTATCACAGCTGGAAGGGGTGTGTGAGTAACATCTAGTGGGTAGAGGCCAGGGATGTGCCAAATGTCCTACAAGGCAGAGGACATCTACAGCAAAGAATTATGAAGCCCCAAAATGTCAATGGTACTGATATTAAGAGACTGTGGGCTAGGGCTGTAAGAAAATTTGAAGAAAAAAAAAAAGAAAAGAAAGATTTGGGGAAGACAATTATAACAACAGTAGCACCTTATTAGAAATAGAATGGCTAGACTGTATTTCTTGAGCACTGCTCATGATTTTAGACATACCACAGTGGAATTCTGTGCTTCCAAGTCCCGTAATAGTGCTAACGTAGGTATAAGGCAATCAACACCTGGCAGCAAACAGCCTCCAGCCTTCCGTTCACCTGTCACGAGCAATAATGCGACCCTGCATTTTACAGGGTGGAGTCTGTGGTTCTTCCTGAGAGCATTATGCTGGAGTTGGTAGTTTCATGGTGGTGGCAGAGCCGGTGAACAGGCTGATGCCATCCTGGCCTGTCTGACAATCTTTTGTCCAATCCGTGCAGCTTCGTTCGGTCCAGTTACCTTCTGTTTCCCCTGAGCAGCACCTTCTGCCTTTGTGTCGGTTAAGGGCAGAGGCTCTGCTGGTGAGCACCCTGGGTTCTGGCAGGGTCTTCCCTCAAACATTGTTCCTTCAGGGCCTCAAAGGAGAGGTGCTCAGGAAATATCTGTGGCATGGAGAAATGCACTCGCTCCCTGTTTCGCCTCATTAAACTTTGTTTATAAACTTCATTTATAAGGTAATGCAAGTAGCACGTAGGACATCAGGTGGTCGTGAGGGTTAAATGAAATGAGACCATGTGTACCAACCTCCCAGCTATCCATGGCTGCTCTCCTCTGCTTTTACAACTAGAAAAGTCTGCTGGCTCTTTCAAAATACTGAAAGGTATCACAATTTCCTTCCCAAATCCTCTCTTCTTCAAAGAAGCGCTGTCAAGGCAGAGGAAGCTCTGAGCACTGGGAATGAGGTGGGTTTATTTTTTTCCGAAACTAATTAAAAATCAAAAGTTCTTGGAAATCAAAAAGATTTCCAAGCCAAATTTATGCTCACATGTGGGCTTCCCGTTTTAAATTTTAATTTGATTATGCACATCTCATACCAGCAACAGGAATGGATGAGAGCCAGCCTCCTGCCTTTTTCTATTTTCTCAGCATCACCTACTTATTTGCAGGTGCCTGATAAGTAGTCAATGAACAAAGGAAAGAAGTGCAGCCTTAGGTTGTAGCTACTGGGTTTCGTAATGATGAAGACTAGTTATATAAGCATGAAAGCTTGTCTACTTGTACTCTGGTTCACAATTGCATGTAAAGCTATCAGGATGAAAGAGTTTAATTGTGGTGTCAGCTCTTCACATAAAACCTTGCAGATCCCACGGCTGCTGTGTGCATTCCATAAGGCAGCTTCCAATAGTACCCGCGAAACATGGGAAGATGGCATTGGGGAGCAGAAGAAGTAAAGGGGCCGGCTGCAGACCAAGCTGCCTCCACTTCTCAGTTGCATGACTTCAAGTCTCAATTTGCTCATCTATAGAATGGCAATGGTATACTTGCTGTTATGGCTTGGATTGTGTCCGCCCCCCCCCCCCAAGTTTTCCTGAGAACTGCACCTTCATTTCCATCAATTTGAGATGCAGTACTTATGAATCTGTATACAAAGTTAACACAACATTTTATTCCAAGCCACCAATTCATATGTTCACATCCAAATCTCCCCCCACCCCCACCCCCGCACCGGGTATCTCAGAATGTAATCTTATTTGGAGATAGGATCTTTACAGAGGTAATCAAATTTAAATGAGGTTACTAGATGGGCCCTACTCTAAAATGACCAATCTCCTTATAAAAAGAGGAAATTTGGAGACAGTCCTGCACACAGGGAGAAGGCCATGCAAGGATGCAGGCAGAGATCAGAGTGAACACTGAGGATTGCTAGCAAACCCCCAGAAGCTAGGGGAGAGGCAAGGAACAGATTCTCCCTCCCAGCCCTCAGAAGGGCCTGCAACCCTGCTGACACCTTGATCTCCGACTTCTATCTTCCAGAACTGAGAAAAGAAATTTCTGTTGCTTTTAAGTCACTCTGTTTGTGGTATTTTGTTACAGCAGCACTAGCAAACTAATACATCTGCCCTGCTGGGTTACCATGAGGAATAAAGACAAAGCTTAAAAGACATAAAATATACATCGCACAGTTCACACTAGGTATACAAAACTTGTAGCTGTTATCATTGCTTATCAGAGCATTACTTGAACATAACATAGGTATCAGACAAACATGTATGCTTAACTCAGGAAATACCATACTGTCATACTCTCTGATTATAAGGCAGCCTGCTAAGTGCCAATCTCCCATTCTTCTAATGAAAAAATTAGGGGGGAAATGTTAGGGATCTAACCAAATGGACAAATGTCTACTTCAATTAACCAAGTTACACAGACACATGTTACTTGATGTACAAAATCATACATTGATTTAGAAAGAATGCTTTTCATTTCTCATACTTCATACAGTTAATTGTATTCTTTGGTTTTGTCACTACTAGAGTCTTTTTGAGTCGGTTCTCCTGAGAACTACACCTTCATTTCCATCAATTTGAGATGCAGCGCTCGTGAATCTGTATACAAAGTTAACACAAAATTTTATCCCGAGCCACAAATATTATTTTTACATACCGTTACAGCATATCTCTTTCATTTATTATAATTTATACATATATTCCTCATCTTTATAATCACTAACTGTACTGCTTTGTAAAATGATTTATAAAAGACAAAATCTAACACACTTGCCTTTGTGAAATCATGCTACAAGAAATACTGTAATTCTTAAGCCAGTACTGGGCACCTCTAAGCGCCTTGAAAACTAAAGCTGATTTAGGTTCTTTAAGGCTAGTGTGGTTTTTCCAAACAAAAGAACTGAAAGTGATTCCCTTGAATATAAGGCAACTTCTTTTCTGAGGGGTAATTCTGCAATAAAAACCCATCCCTACAGCTCAGACTACCCGCAGCTAATGCACCACTGGTCTTATCAATACACATGCTTTCCCCTGAATCTCATTGATTCTCAACCTTCAAGGCCAAGTTCAAAGGTCACTTCCTCCATGAAGCCTCCCACCTCACACAGGTAGTTAGAATAAAGGCCTCATCTCTTACCTCACCACCACACACCTATGTGTGCCTCAGGGCTTCCCTCTGGGCCCTTGTATTCATTATCCACAGAGCACTTTGTTTTCCATGCAAGCTCTTTATTTCTTTAACAAGGATAAAAACCAACTTGATACTCTTCCTCTGATTATAAAAATTGTACATATTTATTATAAAAACCCAAATTTGACAGAAATGTTTTCAGAATGAGCACATCTTCTAAAACTCTCCCACTACTAAATTTTTAGTGTAAAACTTCCAGAATTTTTCCCATGCACACAAGCATGCTAATATGTCTACATACACATGCGCAGGACACAAAGATTTTTAAACGGATAAGAAACACATTATAACATGTTGTTTTTACCACCTGCTCTTTTCACTTAATGAATCATGCAACCTTCCTTGGTAAAGAAATATAAATTTATATTACAGTTTTAATGGCTGTGTAGTATTAGGATATCAAAATCTATTTAATCATTCTCCTACTGTTGGGCCTTTAAGCTGTTTCATGTTTTTTTATAATCACAAGCATTGAAAAGCCTTGAAATTACAGCTTAGGAAAATAATCATTTCCTTAGGATAAATTCTAAAAAGTATCATGCTAGTTCAAAAGGGTATACTTAATGTCAGTTTTAGTTACTCCCAGTAATGGTGCTAAAGAGTGTATATTTCCCTGGGTCCTCACCAGTATCCATACTGTTGATCTCCTTTATCTTCACCAAAATGCAAGGACAAAAAAAGTAACACTCTCTTTTTTTAATCTCCATTTTTATTACTATTGAGTTGGGCATCTTTCTGGTAAATCCAGTGATGTAGCCGTTTATGGTATAATGCAGTAAAATACAATGATTTATATTATATTGGATATGCTTGAATAATATAGAACGTAATTTTTTAATATATTTTATAATTGTTCATTGTATTTGATTCTAATGAGTAATTATTTATTAAGTTCCTCATAAATATTTTCAGAATAATCATAGCCAATACTGATTATGTATTCCCTGTTCTGAGCACAACTTGAGGTTGTGGGTACAGCCGTCCGGGTACACTCAGCCCACCTCTGCTCATCTTGTGTACAACTGACCCTCTTCCCGAGACCACCCAGAAACTGAGATTGCATGGAATCCCTTTCTTACAAGACAGAGGAATTTTTTGCCAGCACCAGTCGTAGCTTCCAACTAACAAGTGATATAATTTCCAAACCCCCTTGCCATTTAAAACTGTAAGCACAGCTACCATTTTGAAAAATTCAGAGCACATTTTCAGTACTGCTTGAATCTGTGTTTTCCTGGATTGCAATCCTAATTAGTCCCAAATACATGAAATTTTCTTTTTTTTTTTTTTTTTCTCAACCAGGTTGATTTTACTCTTGGCAGATACTCCTCACAACTGTGCTGAGAGGTAGGAATTAACATATGAAACTTGCTAGAGGTTGCATATGTTATGAAAGTCAAGTGTTCTCATAAAAGTCCAGGAAGAATTCCTGGATAGGGCGAAGAGCAGAGAGTAGGGGCAAACTTCTGAGCTTTTGACCTCATGTCAACCAGTGCTCCATTTTAATCTGTTTTATGAAGTAGAGTTCCAGGTAATGGTTTATTAGAACAAAAATGTTTCCATGCTTTAAAAAAAAATTGAAAACATTAGTACAACACCATATCTGGTTCATGCCTACTTCTAACCATCCAACAATTCACTAAATAAGTATGTATTAATCACTTACTATGTACAAATTTTCCTGTGCTAGCAGTGGCATCATGAAAACAAAGCAAACATTAAGGTATGGCTCTGGTGTCACACTTTCTACATTCCTGTAGGAGAGAAGTACAGCACTGGCCTGCAATTGTACAAGGAGAGTTTGGTAAATTCTAGTGCAGAACCAGACAAGTGTAACCAATTGCATGAAATAGGGGAAGGTTTTGTTGATGATGCATATTAGAAAGTACTGGAACTTATTTTTATCCATGAGAAAAGGGGAAAAATGAATAAATGTCATCATCAAAGGCAGAAAAATTGTAAAAAAATTGTGTAAGGAAGATGCAGAAATCCTCTAAGTCACAAGCCCAGAAAGAGATGCTGCAGTAGGAAGTGGAATTCAAGAAAGAGGAACCCTCGCCCCTCACACACACCCACACACCAACTGGCAGCTAAAGTCCTAGCAGCCCTTTGCTCCCTGGGCAAATCCTGCTAGGCCAGCTACAGGGAAAAGTGAGGGAGATGAGGGAATCAGGGAAAGGTTTGTACCCCCAGCCTTCCTAAGTCTGAAATGCCTTCTTATAAGCCAGTATGAACCCCAGCTGCTCTGCAGGAGGGACCAGAAGAGTCCCCAAATGAGATGTGGTGACTTTGTACAGGTAAAAACAAAACCATGCATTCCTTTTGTCCCAGAAAATTTTATTTCTGAAAAAGAGACATCCGATTCCAGAAAACCTTACAATAACATAAATGTTCAACAATAAGGTCCTTGGTAAAAATATACTAAGGGATACCTTCCTATAATCACACATGACAGAGCAATTAAAATTATTGTTGTAGAAAAATATTTACTACCATTGAAATATGTTAGTCATGAGGGATCATGGGGTATTGTTAAGTAAAATTATGAGGTACTGTTATAGCATTATTCAATTCTTGCAAAAGAAAAAAAAATGATGTATGGAAAAAAATACCCAAGTGTTTATGAAGGTTATGTGATTACTGATGAGTATGGAATTACTGGTGGTTTTAGTTTATCTATATTTTCTAAATTTTCTACAATAAATACTTATTACTTTTGACATTAAAAAAAAAAAAACTAAGAAGTCAATTTAAATGTTCCTTTCACCCAGTATCAAGGACAGGAAACAGGGATCCAGTTGTCTGTGGTCCCTGACACTTGCTTCTGTGACTCAGTTCATTCCTAGGCACAGAATTAAAGACTGGGTATCAGAAGTAGAGACTGAATCCTGACACAGCTTCTGCCCACTGAAATATATGCCTCTCAACCTCTCCATTCTAACACCATAATTACATTTAATGGGGAGAAAAAGTATTTGTATTCAATTCATACCTAGTGTCATAAGCTATTATTTAATATTAGGAGCTACAATTTGTTATATACTGTCTGCACTAAGTACCTTCATTTATCTCACATAGGCCCTCCTCAACACCTGTGAAAGCTTGGTACCATTATTTTCATTTTACAGACAAGGAAACAGGCTCAGAGGTAATAGATGCTTGCCTAATCCTTCATGACTGGAATTGAAACAGCCAGGTTTTAAGCTCTAGTCTGTCTCTTCTCAAAATATTCAGTCTTTCTGTCTATACAAGTCAGTCCTTCTAAGGGATGGATTTGTTAATATATACAGAGAATTCGTGTATGTGGAAAGAGATCTTCCAAATGGCCTGGGTCTAGGATGAAAACCTCTATCTAGGAAGTTGCTAGAGATGAGTTAATAGGTTACAGCTGTGAAAATCAAACAAATTATATATTTTAAAAAAGGTTAGATAACTATTTCACAGTGAATACATATATCAAAACATCATGTTGTACACTTTAAGTATGTATAATTTTTACATGTCAATTATATTTTGATGAAGTAAGGAAGTTAAATCAAATTTTAAAACAAAGGTAATAAATATAGAACTCATCACTTCCTAACTAATTTACATCATTTACTATGCTCCTATGACTGTATGGAGGAAATACTGTCTCATGTTGCTACACAACTCTTCCCACCTCTGCATTCCATGACCTCTTGTTGGTTGCTTGAAACTGGCCATGTTAGGAGTATTTACACTATGAAAATTGGCAAACACTACAAATCAGGTCTCCACGTATGGTTCTGTTGGTTGTCTAGACTTAAAGTGATAGGGAAAATGTTAACAGAGATTAAACCTAAACTGTGCCAACTTTGTAGCTGTTAAATAGTGAATAGCACAAAAAATTGAGGAACTGTCCTTCCAGAATTGGAATACTACTACCTGCCCCACTAAGAAAGTATTTCACATCATGGGCAAATAAGTAAAGTTCTGATATCTTTGCTGTATCATTCAAATTAGAATGTATTCATTCATCAGTGATGTGAGCAACTTCTTTGTTGAATCATAGTGTAATCAAGCATTTATTTGTAGTCTGATTTTGGCAGATAATGATTAAATGGCAACCATATAATGCTGGGAAAACTGGTTATCTATATGCTAAAAAAATTAAAACTAGATCCTTATATCTCACCATGCACAAAAATCAACTCAAAATGGATAAAAGACCTGGTAATTAGAACAAAAACTATGCAACTCCTAGACGAAAACATACGGTCAACATATAGGCACAGGCAACAACTTTCTCAGTTGGACCTGAAGCTCAGGAAATTATGTCAAGAGTTAACAAATGGAATGGCATTAAATCAAAAAGCTCCTACACAGCAATGGAAACAATTAAGAATGTGAAGATTTTCCTTACAGAATAGGAAAAAAAACCCTTTGCTAGCTACTCTTCCAACAGAGGATTAATATCTAGAATATATAAAGAACTCAAAAAAACTTTATACCAAAACAAATAACCTAATTAATAAATGGACAAATGAATGAAACAGATACTTCTCAATAAATATATGAAGAAAAAATGGGCAAGGGATGTTGCCCACATGTTGGCCAACAAATTTATGGGGGAAAAAATGCTTAACATCATTAGTAATTAGGGAAATGCAAAATCAAAACTACACTGAGATTTCATCTCACCAGTCAGAATGGCAGTCATCAAAAATAATAATAATAATAATAATAATAAAACGCTGGAGAGGATGTGAAGAAAAAAAGAACACTTTTACACTGTTGGTAGGATTATAAATTAATACAACCACTATAGAAATAAGTGTAGAGGTTCCTCAAAAGACTAGGCGTGGAACTACCATATGACCCAGCTATACCATTGTTCCATATTTATCCTAAAGAATTAAAGTCATATCCTAACTACAGTGATACATGCACACCCATGTTTATAGCAGCACAATTCATAACAGCCACAGCTAGGTGTCCATTAATGAATGAATGTGTAAAGAAAATGTGGTATATATGCACAACGGAATTTTATTAAGCCACAAAGAAAAAGGAAATTATGTCACTTACAGGAAAATTAATGGACTAGTGACCATCATGCTAAGTGAAAAAAGTCAAACTCAGAAAGTCAAGGGACATATGTTTTCTTTCATAGGCAGAAGCTAGAGGGGGAAAAGGTACAGAAAGGTGGGGGTGGAGCTCATGGAAATCAAAGGGAGGTCAGGAGAGGAAAAGTAGAAGGAGTGGGAGACAGGAAGGGAGGGGAAAAGTGCTGGGGAGTCATATTGGCTGAATTATATTGTTTGCATGTACAAATATATAACAACAAATCCCATTGTTATGTACAATTATAATGCACCAATAAATAATGTGGAAGAAAAAAAATAAAACACAAAAAAACTGCAACCATAGGTTGGCTACCAGTTCACAAATTAGATAAAAATAACTTAAAGCATTCCACGATCATCAATTGACTCTATGAGATTTATATTAAAATGTGTTGCATATTTTTATATTATTTGTAAGTTGTGAGCTGTGCATCTTTTACATCAGTAAAATTTATAATAGATTTTTTCCCATGTAGAGTTCATTCCTAAACATTGAAAGCCCACTGCTGGAAAGAACCATGGGCAATCTACTTAATTCTTTCATAGATGAATTCTCATAACTATATGGACAAGGTCCTCAGTGATCCCAAGGAACCTCAAGGGTAGTGACAATTTAGACTTGGTCCCTCCTTAAAATCACACGTCTTAATTTCCACCTTCTTAAAGTCATTTGAGCTCTGGGCCTGCCTGTTAGGAAGCTAAATACAGATAGAACAAGAAATTCTCCCCTAGAACAAGAGCTAGAAACAAAACAACTTTCTAGAATGCAGGCATTGCTGAACACCTTGGAAAATTAATTAATCACTGCCTGTTCTAGTGATCTGTATTCGCTAATACTTCATTGCTGTGCTTTACTTATCAGGCAATATTATAAGTTACTGATTTACATGCCCATCTCCACTGTGGACCACGAGCACCAGGAGGGCTCCCTCTTATTCATCCCTTGTTCAGCCAGAGTTCAGTCACTGTCCTTGACTGTCCTCATGTATGAATGCCTAAAGAGAGGGATGTTGAGAGGGAGGGAGGAAAGCTTTCCTTTACAAATGTGGCCCTGGCAGAATTAACATCTGTCCCACAGTCTCATTTAAGTATTTCCTGTATAGTTCAAGAGAAATGCTTTGACTGTGATGCTATATCCAAACAGATGCAGTAGCAAATCCATTCAAGGCCATCCAGACTTTGAGAAATGTATCACAAATACTTGTTACTCCTACTATACCAGGCACTTGACCACCATGATTAATGAGCGATATTCACGGAGTTTGTAAATACAAATGAGCTTCCTTTGCAAAAGGAACCCACAAATCCCCAATTATATAGGTCAAATATAATCTTACAAAAATAACCTAGAAATCTAACTGTACATAGAGGGAAAAGCTCCTCTTGTTGGCTGCGTGGCTGTGTGGTGGGAGCAGGTCCCACAAGAATGGCTTTATCCAGCGGGTGTCACATCCACTTTACTTCAGAGTATTTGGGAGTCCGTACCCAGGGCACTTTGGGGATGGAAGGCTCAGACACAGAGGGGAGACTGTTACTGTCCTGAACACAATTGATTCTGAGAGGAATAGCAGCCAACACACACCCAGGAATTGCTGCAAAACCATCTACAGCGCAAACAGTTTTCTAAATGTCAAAGGATGCACTTAAGATAATTAAGTCATCATTAATTCAATCAGTGAAATAACAAACATCAAAGTAGGACTAGAATTCTCTTTTGGGTCTATATGGAAATTGGTAGTGGCCCACCTTGCTGATTTCCATTTTTCCATCGCTTCCAATTTCTTCTTTCAGTGACTGGAAATAAAATATACGATTTTATCCCCCTGAATTCTCTCTCTCTCACTAGGAGCTGGGAATTTTCTGATAGAACAAGCTAATTAAAAACACATTACTCTAGTAAAGGTCGCCTTGCAACTCACCTGGTATCGAGGGGTTAATCTCCCTCATTTAATATCCCACCTTAAACAGGAACAATAAGAGCAAGACACCAGCTTTTATGACAACCTTCCTAAGATGGTGCTATTTCTTCAGAGCACAACAGTTTAAAAAAAAAAAAATCAAAAAGCCGTGCAAATGGAGATGAATGGTACGCAGGCCACTGAGGTAATTAAAAATGTATTTTCCATCTCCTAGTAATTGAATTGTGTACAAGCTGCAAGTTAATGAGGTCATCTACCCTCGAGCGCTGACAGGAAAGCAGGAATAATTATCTTTCAATTTTTTCTTATGTAGCAATTAATTTTAACCGTTCGCCTACACCCCACTTCCACTCCCCTCATCCCAGTCAGTCAAAGTCATCGCTAAACCGAATTGACAAGCAATTGATACGGTGGCGGCACGGAGCTGCCGAGGCGGGCAAGGTAATCAAGGGGCTGCAGCTGTTGAGGGCTAAGCGCTTCCAGGTGAATGTCGCCTGAGATTCCGCATGCTGCCACTCGGAGGATGCGGGACACACAGTGGTGGCTGACAGAACATCTGGTGCCAGGTGGGCTGGGAAGGGGCACTGCCGACTTGGGAAGGCGACAGAAGGATGGGCAAGGATTGATGGATGGACAAGACTTTGCAACAAAATGTCACTTATGAAAACTGTTATCCAAAAATGGGGGGGGGGGGGAGAAATGCTCAGTTGCTTGTTAAACTCGTCTTGAGTTTAGGGCATCACTGAACTTCTTGGAGATTTTCAGCTAGTTGTCTTCGGAACAGGATCTTGCTGGCCAATTTTCTTCCAGAATTTACCGGCACGAAAAGTTTCTTTGCTCATTTATCTCAACGGACGCTCACTGCTGTTTTGTTTTATGAACCCAGGGCCTCACACATACAGGCAAGCACTCTATCACTGACCTACATCCCAAGACCTTTTCGTTCTTTATTTTGTGACAAGGTCTTGCTAAGTTGCTGAGGTTGGCCTCGAACTCTGGATCCTCCTGCCTCAGCTTCCTGAGCAGCTGGGAGCAAAGACTTGTGCCACCTTGCCTGGCTGCACTGTAGTTTATAATCATCCTCATTCTAGGACCACTGTTCTAGGCCATCTGGGGCTGGGGAGCTCTTTATTCCACATCTGCTGTAGCTGGCTGACTTGCCCAGAATGCTTCATGTTCTCACAAGTATGGACTGGAGTCTGTTCATGTGTGGTGCTGGCTTGGGACTCCACCTCACCTCTACTTGTTTTTCTAAAATTATAGAAAAATACCATTTTGATAGGTTTAAACCAACATAAGTAAGAGAGAGAGAAGAGGGAGACCAGCCCAACAATGAATAATTTATTGTATCAACTTGCCTGGATTAAGGGATTCCCAGATAGCTGGCAAAGCATTATTTCTGTGTATGTTTGTAAGAGCATTTCCAGAAGAAACCAGCATTCAAATCAGTGGGCTCAGTAAACAAGATCTGCCTCTCTCGGTGTGGGTGGGCACCATGCAGTCCACTGAGGACCCATATGAACACAAAGACAGGAAAGGAGACTTTCTCTGAGAGCTGGGACATCCCTATCTCCCTGCCCCTAGACATCAGAACTCCAGGTTCTTGGGCCTTCAGACACTGGGACTTACACCACAGGTCCTCCGCGGGCTCCAGAAGCTTAGAATCAGATGGAATTATGCCACTGGATTCCCTGGTTCTCCTGCCTGAAGATGCCTATCTTGGGACTTCTCAGCTCTCAGAATTACCCAAGTAATTCCATGTATATATCTTAGTTCAAAAATTTCTCAAAAGCCATCAGGACAGCAGATACATGCTGAAAGATCTTCAGCGCGGGGACTTTTTTCTTTGTTTCTGAGTCTATTGACTCCTTATTTTTATAATGTCTGTGCCATTTTTTCATCAAGGGGAACAGAGAAGGAAGGCACCTTGGATCGGCCCCACTATGATCAATGCAGGGAAGACGCGGAGGACTCAGTGATGTGTGGCAGAACAAAAGAGAAAAGAGTCTCCCTCGAGGCCCATGAGGGATGACGAACCCGCGAGGGAGGGATGAAATGTTCCTATTCATGCTGTGAAACAAGTGTAGGAGGAGAGAGAGAGAGGAAGAACTCCCAGGTCACTTGGCAAGGATGGGCAGCAATGCCTCTGAGTCCTTAGGGGATTGGTTCCAGGACCCTGTGGACACCAAAATCCACAGAGACTCAAGTCCCTTATACAAAATGGCATAGTGTTTGCATATAACCTACACACATCCTCCCAAGTACTTTAAATCATCTCTAGAAGACTATCAACACCTAATACAATGTAAATGCTGCATAAATCATTGTTAAATTGTATAGTCTGGGGAATAATAACAAGAACAAAAAAGTCTTTACATGTTGAGAACAATTACTTTCCCAAATATTTTCTTTTCTTTCTTTTTTTGATTTTCATAGCAGGGATTAAACCCATGGGTGCTTTACCACATCCCCATCCTTATTTATTTATTTATTTATTTATTTAATTTTGAGACTGGGTCTTGCTAATTTGCTAGGATCTCGCTAAATTGCTGAGGCTGACTTTGAACTTGCAATCCTCCTACCTCAGCCTCCTGAGCTGCTGGGATTATAGGCATGGGCTACCACACCTGGATTCTCAAATATTTTCTATCTGTGGTTGGTTGAACCTATAGGAGGATATGGAGGGCTGATGGTATACATAAATACAGAGAGATGTAGATATACACATCTATAGAGGGAAATTTCTTTCTTTTTTTTTTTTTGTGTGTGTGGTACCGAGGATTGAACTCAGGGGCACTCGACCACTGGGCCACATCCCCAGCCCTTTTTTGTATTTTATTTAGAGACAGGGTCTCACTGAGTTGCTAAGTGCCTCGCCATTGCTGAGGCTGGCTTTGAACTCGCGATCCTCCTGCCTCAGCCTCCCAAAGTGCTGGGATTACAGGTGTGTGCCACCGCGCCCGGCTTGGAAATTTCTTTTAAGAAGTTGGTTCATGCAATTGAAGAGGCTTGGCAAGTCCAAAATCAACAGGGGTGTGGGGAGTGGGCATGATGGAGACTCAGGGAAAAGTTGTAGTTCAAGTCCAAAAGCCATCAAAGGGTTGATGTTGCAGTCCAAGTCTGAAAGCCATCTGCTTCAGGATTCCTCTTGCTCAGGGGTTGTCAATCTTCCATCTACCCAGGCCTTCAACTGATGAGGCCCACCCACATTACGGAGGGTAATGTGCTTCACTCAACGTTCACTGGTTTGAATGTAAATCTCATCCGCAACACCCTCATGGAAATGTCTAGAAGAATGCTTCGCCCAGCCAAGATGATACATAAAAGGAACCCCCACAAGTAGAGAAGAACAACAAAGCTGGTGTCATCCCAGGGTATCACCTGGGCCAGGCTCCCAGAGGAAGCAAGACACGTGCACAGTGTCTGCCTGTCACATCATTTACCTGGTCCCCTGGGGCTTCCCGCTCCTGTGAAACTGAAGAAATACACAGATGAAGGCTTCAGGATATTTGCTGGGAAAGAGACTAAACATACAGTAAAGGAGGATGGGAGATGGTTAAAGATGGGAGATAGACAGGGGACCTTGCAGACCCTGGAAGGAATGACTCACCGGAGGGAAGAGGGGTAATTCAGGGGGCACAGGCAGGGGCCAAAGGAAGTGAGACCTCTGGAACAGCCCCTGGTCAACCCAGAGGGCCTCAGAGCAGGAAGGGGCTTCCGAGTTCCCCACATGTGCTGCCCAGCAGATCATCAAGGTGCAATGACACAGGAAAGGCTCCTTCCTAGTTCACAGCACAAGCAAGAACCCAGGTCTTCTCGACCACTTGGCATTCCCATGAATGGTACTCACTGTGTGCCAGGATTTCTTCTACAGACAAGGAAACTGGGGCGCCAAGTGGTGAGTCGTCCAAAGTGACACAGGGACCGAGACAGTCAGACCTGGGATTCAAACCCGACAATGTCTGATACAGAAGCTCCACCACTTATTTTTCACGCCAGGCAGCCTCCAAGGCCAGAGCCCCCACAGCCTGCAGGTGCAAGATTCCACCTGTGGGATTCCTCACCAGTTGCTACTCGCCGCTTCCTCAAGGAGAACCGAAATGCCCTGACCTCTTGGGAGGCAGCCCAGGCAGGAGGTGCATCTGTATCTGTGACACAGAGCTGCACCGCATCTCCAAGTGGGGGGCGAGATGAAGATCAGGTCCTTGGGAGAGTCTGTCAAGAACGGCACACACACGGACGCACACAGGTGTGCGGATACTTGCACATATCCATGGGAAAGCTCGTGAACAGACGGCATGGGTTCTCATCACTCTGCGAGGAGAAGGGGCCACCAGCAGGACGCTCCACCGTCACCTGTTAAAGACAAGCTGTTCCGCTCCCCGTGCTGAGCCCTGGAACCAGTGTGTGATCAGACACAAAGAAGCCCAGCTTCGTTCTGGCCAAATTGCTATGCAAAGGAAAGCCTTCCCAGGATAACAGATTTCTCTGAGGAGAATACAAAAGGGTGGACAGGTGGTTTCCCATGGAAAAGCGTCACCTACAACTTCCCCTCTAGACTCCAAGCTGCCTGGCTGGGCCTAGAGAGGAAAAGACACGCTGGCTTAAAATAGAGACATTCTTATTTTTGAAATGCTAATGCACCTCTTGAGTTGTATGGGCATTTTGATTCAATAAATAAAGGAAATTTATTGGAAGAAGGTGGATGATGATATGTAGCTACTATTTATTAAACATAATAATACTGGCAGCTGCAATTGAGAGAGCATTTACTACACCCCAGGACTATGTTTTATATGCTTTCTCTAACTTGATCTTCACAACAGATCCATGACTGGTATACTGCTAGTATCACCATTCTGCAGAGGAGGAAATGGAGCCTCCAAAAGGCTGATTCACTTCCCAAAGGATGCCTCGCTGGTAAGTATGGTATCTGGGCCTTAAACCCGAGCCTGCCTGATATTCTTGCGTGTATGTGTGTGTGTATGCTCACAGACGAACTTGCATAAAGAGTAAGGCTCCCTGAGCAATGAATTCTCCAAGAGGCATGAAGGATACAAACAGAAATCAAACTGTCCTCTCTCACTCCACTCATAGGCCGACATGGTTGGGGGTGTGCGGGTGAACACTCACAGCTCCCCTGTGCTCAAAGGGCAAAGGTCGGGGGCTGGTCCTTTCCCCTTCAGCAGACTTTCTTAGCTCTCTAGACATTAGTAGGAAATGGGTTCCCTGATGCTCCATCAAAACCCCTTCCTGAGGTGTGCCCACGCCTTTTCCACATCCCCTTCAAGTCCAAAGTGCTCTTGACCTGACCTGGGCCCTCCTCTCACCTCTTCTATTCCAAGTGCCCACTCCCACAGTGACCTGCCTGAGCACTTTCGGAATATTCGCCCTCACTGTACCCACCACCTGGACTGCCCTGCCTCAGGTATTCATGTGGTTCACTTTTTTCTGGTTCTCTTCCTGCAGGGGGAACATAGATGTGATGGCAGGTTATCTGCAACCACATGAATGAAGGCAACATTCCAAGGATAGCAGAACTATAGGGAGGAAAGAGCCTGGGCCCCCAAAACTGCTTGCTAGCTCCTCTGCTGGCCCCAGATCTGTACTGCCATGTAAGAGAGAAATACATTTCTTTTTTGTTGAAACCACTGCACCTGGGAGTCTGCCGTCATAGCGGCCTGGCCAATATCCTAACTAATACTCTTATTTCTGCAATCATTATTTAAGCATTTCTGCTCTCCTTGAATCTCTGACTGGTTCTATATTCAGCAGAAGACTTGACCTTCTATTTCAGAGAGAAAAGGGGAGCCAGCAAATAGGAACACTCTCAGCTTCCACTGCCTAAACTTCTTAGGTGACATCTGCACCCTGCTTGCGCCTCCCTTCCCTGCTGTGACTCCACACCACTGTCCCTCTTCCTCTCAGGGCCAGGATCTCCATGGGTCCTCCTGCCTTTCAAGGAATCCTCAGGAGCAATCGCCCTTTCTCTTTTGTAGCTCCACCCCTCCCTCTGAACTGTGACCATGCAGTATTTTAACATGTTCATTTAATAAATTTTAGAGGAATTTTAACATGTCCCCATCTAATTAATTTTTTTTAATCACTAAGATCTCCCTTGATCACACACCACCCCTTACTCCCAAACTCTCTCTTAACTAACTTCATGACATTTCTTAAAGTAATTCTCAGAACCTTCTGTCACTCCTCCTTCCATTCGCATCTGTTCTTCGACCCCTCCTGGAGCAGCTATGCCCCAACAGGACACTATGGGGACTAGTTAGTGTCTCCAATCACCTCCGTGTCGAGAAATCCAACCCTCATCCTCTGCGGCCTCTTCACCAAGTCTACTCTGGCTCTCGTTCCTTCCTTGAGCCCACCTCCCATGACGCCACTCCCCCCTGTCTGCTTCACCTCACTTACAATCCCTCTCTGGCTGAATTCTCAGAACAGCCGTGCGAGGTGGGACGGTTCCTATCCCCATCCTACAGATAGGACCGAAGCTTCAAGGTGCTACATGGACCTGCCAGAGTGACCCAGCTCCCTGGCAGAGCTCGGATTGGAACCAGATCCCCTGACACTACGGTGTCATTTCTCGATCATTTCTTTCCACACAGAGTGAAGGCTGCCTTGTAAGCAAGCAGCGAACTCTTCAGCAGGAGCATTTAACCCACTCACAGAGTGAGTTTGGTCTTTTCATTTGTCTCCCACTTTCCTTTACCACAGGAGCTATTCTTTCCAAGATGGCTTCTCAAACTATTCTATTCCAGTCTTGTACCTCTCCACCTGACTTTATATTTCTAAGCAATTTGGGAACGCAGTCATAGACACAGGGGAAAGAAGTATGACCAAGAGTCACATCACAGAGCTAGGCCCCTTAAGAAACCTCTGCCAAGTTATGGCCACTATCCCCAGATACATGTCACCATGATCCTGGTCATGGCTGTCACCACAAGGAAGCTGTAGCTGCCATTGGTCCACCACCCTCAGTAGAATGAATGCCATACAGTCCCTATCTCAGTATGTCAGCAGCAGACAATCTCAGCCTGGGACAGGTGCACTGACAAAACCTGGGTCTCACGCCAGCATCCTAGCTGCAAAGGAAGCTGGGAAAACACATTACCTGGTGTATTCAGTTTCTATACTGTGTATATTACCAGGAAGGGGTATCCTGCAGTCAAAGGAAGTGTATTTGGCTACTGACAGCCATAAAGAATGACTTACATTCACTAAATAAATGAAATACTGAATCCAGGACCTGATGTAGTTTCCTTCCCTCTGTGCCTTGGCTTACTAAGTCTGTGTGATGAGAACACTATATTATAAAAACACATTCATAGCTATCTTCACCTTCTCCCCAAATCTGCAACCTCACTGAACTTCTCACCAATAAAGCCTACTTGTCTCCAGTCCCAGTCTCTCATTTTCCAAGGAAACCAATAGCTATCTGATAAACCTGCACTAAATGTAGATGACTAAAGATGAAATAGTGTCTTGAGTCTTTCCTGAATCTTGTTCCACAGGTGATTTCAGGAGTCACAGAACTTCTACCCAAAGGGATTTTAAGCAGTGGTGTGATTTACCATGGTGGGGGCTGGAGATCTGGTCATCAAGGAGGCCTTTAGGCTGAGACAACTGCTTTTCAATAAATACCCCTGGATGAACCAACTCCCAAACAACCGGGGGTCTGTGAGCAGACCCCACAGGCTTTCTCACACTTTATCTGGCTCAGCCTTTCCCCTACAGCCCACCTGATCTTCAGGGTTGATGTCATCATCTGCATTGGATAAATGAGATGTCCTGGAAAGCTTAGCAAACTTCCTAAAAGACTAAGTTTGGTAAACAGGAGGAGTAAGATTAGACCTACTTTCCCGACTTCAAAGTTTTCTTTGCTTTCTGTGATTCCTAGCTACCCTTCTTCAGATAGAGAAAAATCCCAGTAGTGTCACTGGGTAAGGGAACAAAGGAACCCAAGAGAAAAACCCCGGGGCGGGGCGCTGGAGAGGCTGGCAGGAGAGCAGAAACAACCCTGGGATGATCCTCCTCCTGGGACTCGTCCTATTTGCTTTGCTTTAACTGTGTTTTCAAATGCATTCTGATTCCAAAACATTTACATTCACCAGGAGGACCGAATATAATTATTTCCTTTTTGTCTCAAAAATTGCAAAAATTAGGGGATGTCCGACAGCCACAGAAGGCATTCTGGACTCAGGTGGGGAGCCACTCCGCACAGCCAGCGGGAGCCAAATTTTTAGCCACCACCATGGGGAAAGCCCGTGACTCTGAGCTCCATGATTAAAGCAACTGCAAATTAGTTTCAGTAAAGGTCTTTCCCCTTAAATTGAAAAGCCCCGTGTAATGGAATTTCATAGAGGCGCTGCTTTGGAAATGACTTCATACCTCACTCTGTTCAGAGCTGAGAGGTGGCCACATGCCATGAATCATAAGAGGCTGAGGCTCTCACGGGGCTGTGGAACCATCCTCCGACTTCCACAGAGAGACACTCACAGACTCCTCACCCCCCATCGCTTCCCTACAGAGCGCTGGAGTCACTGCCACACAATTGGTGTCTTCCCTTCTTCCAACCCAGGCTATTTGCCTGCAAACTGTGCTGTGTATCACAGTCGCTCCACAGTCGCTCCACAGCCGGCTGCAAATGGACGGCCCAGGTGCGCGCACTTCCAATAAAAGACTTTGAAAGGCTGGAAAAGGGTTTCCAGGCTGTAGCGAGATTTCCCATAGAAATGAACGAGCTGAGCTGACAAAGACACACTGCTTGCCACACCATGTTTGCTGACCTTTGTTGAGTCACTCTTAGAGACTGGGGGAATCACATTCCCAATGTGTAGGCAGCTTTAGGATCAAACAAACAGGTTGAATACCAGTGTCAAGCCTGATTGCCTAGTTATTTCCAGACAACCCAAATGACTCATTGGTTCATGCCAGAAAAATGTATTAGCACCTACTATGTGCTGGCACTATGCCAGAGTCCGGGATGCAGCTGTGAGCAAGACTCTCTCATGTTCTCCTGGGGCTTACAATCCAGTCATGGAGACAGGATGTACTCAGATAATGCAGGGAATGTAAAATTGCACTTCTGACAATGCTGTACTTGTGGGACATCCTAAAAGAGCCCATGAGAAGGGAATTAGATCTGGGAGTGACTCTTGAGCTGAGAACCATGAGGCAAGGAAAAGCACACCAACTGGGAAAGAAGGAACACACCAGAAGCAGAGGGCACAGCATGGGCAAAGCCCTATAGGGACAGTGAAGGGTGAGGACCAGAAACAAGGCTTGGATACACTGGGCTGAGTGAGCCAGGGAACCTAAAGAAGGGCCAGTTCCTGCAGGGTTTTGCAGGATGTGCAGAGGAGTCTTGTCTTCATCTGAAATGCAAATTGCATGCTACAGACAAGTTGTGATGGGGATGAAAGTGGAAAGGTGGTATCACCCGACTGGAAAATATCTCTGGCTGCAACATGGAGGTCATATTGTTGGGGCAGGGAGGATGAGCTGTTTGCCAAAAACCCATCAAGGAAAGTAGGTGTTTAAAGCCTTGACTGCCCTGGCAGTAACCTGACTCACACAGAATCATAGGACCAATGGCACAGCCACATCAGGAACCCAGGGCTCCAGTCCCCTATTCCAACACTTTTGTCCCTACGTTATTACCTAGTAGTAGCACAATTCTTAACGTGCAATGTTGTCATCGGGCAGTAAGTTGGTAAACCAGGCAGCACATCCCTTTGCCTCCCTGGGAAATTACCCAGTGCCATAGACAATAGCATTGACCACCATTAGGATTAAGGTACAAGCTCCAGTAGGGGTGGTCAGAGGCACCCACCTGGTGGCCTCTTTTCCTACTTTATCTATACACACTCTGCCTATGACCGTGTGCTCATAAAAGCAATAATAACTTAAACTTTTAACCTCCTGTCATCACCTATATGCTTTATATTGCTGATGAGGAAAAGATTTAAAAGGACCCAACTATTTGAACACATTCCAGGGACAAGGACTCCCCTTTCATGGCAATTTATTTACTTAAAGGACATTATACTAATTTTGTTAAGTTATTTGCCATTTGCTAATTATTCAGTATATTTGTCATTTGCTAATTATTCAACATATTCACCTAAGACCATGGTATTAACTTTAAACTACTGTCAATATTTTTTTCCTATGTAAAACAATCCTGGGGCTGGGGCTGTAGCTCAGTGGCACAGTGCTTGCCTAGCATGCATGAGGCACTGGGTTCCATCCTCACCACCACATGAAAATAAATAAATAAAATAAGGTCATTCTGTTGATCTACAACTACATAAAAATTTTTTTAAAAAATCCTTCTCTAACCATGCAGTACAGGTACAGCCCAGAGAGATTCTGTCCCTTCCCCTCTGCCCAATCAACCAGAGCAGATGGTGCCCCATGCCCACCATCCCTTTGATTCTGTTAAAAACTCATAATTATGCCACCAGAAGGGGGCGCACACATAAGCTCAACAGCATTTCACTACATCAGGATGGATTAGGTTATTGAAGTAGCTGGAAGTCAGGGCTCTGCCCAGATAGAAGGCAAGGCAGATGAGCTTTGAATGGAGACAAAGGGAGGTAAAAAGACAAAATGTCAGGCCCATGTAGGGGACCTGGGGGTGGCAGCAAGTAGAAGTGAAGGTATCAAGAATTGGTAGGGGAATAACCAAACCCCTAGTTGTGGTGTACCTTGATTCACCCTAGGATAAGATCAGCTATGAGTTCAACAAACCTTGTTTCCCTTTCCTCCTGGGAATGCATTTGGACCACGTTTTCAGTTATCTTTTCAGTTATAGAAGGCAGTTAGAGGAGGCCATGTGACTTCTGCCCAGTAGAGTGTGGGCGTACCACTTCTAGGTCTGTCCCCACGAAATCTCCCTCAGAGTCCTCCTTGCTGTCTCTCTCCATCTCCCTGATGAATTAAGAAGGCTTCGCTGACTTAGAGTAGTGGTTCTCAACCAACACAATTTTGTCCATTCTGGAAATGTCTGGAGACATTTTTGGTTATACCACCTGGAAGGGTGTACCATTAGCATTTACCCATTAGCTGCCAGTAATGTCACTGAACATTCTACAAAGCACAGAACAGCCCCATCCCCCCAAGAATCATCCAGCCCAAAATGTGCTGCCAGTGAGAAATATGATCTTGACATAGCAGAGCTGAGAGGTGGGTTCTTGAATGACTGCGTGGAGAAGAGTTTCACCCACAATACATTCCTGCATTAGCCAATGATTTCAACAAGAAATAAACCTTTAATGTATTAAGTCACTGAAATTTGTTATAACAGCTTGCAGTATTTGCTTTCAAAAAGATCAACTGATGTGGAGGATCAGCAACACAGCCATATCACTTGACAGATACTGTGGAGATTTCCAGAACAAAGAAGCAAAAGGCAATGGATGCCTGGTTATATGTATTAATCATGAGGTCCCATGGGAAATGGGGTTGAATAAGGTCAAAATGCAGTGGGTGCTGCCTAGCCCTGGTCTTCCTACTGACCAGCAGAGACACGTTTGGGGAGAACCTCTAAGCAACGCAGCCCCAGGACACAGCAGGCACCTGACACCTGTCCAGGAAAAACTGAACAGCCCGCAAAGCAGCGCTAACCTCATTTTCCTCTTTCCCTTGTCCTTTTTTGTGTGGCAGGGACTGGCTGACAATAATCAGCAAGGTCCTTTTAGTGTATGGTCTGGTCTTGCTGTGACTAATAAAATGATTGGTTGTGTATATCCTCTTTATGGTTGTTCATTATATCACCCTAACATAAAGTAATTTAATTTCAGTGGGATAATTAGGGTATCTCTAATCTAACTGATAGTCTGAATGAAATGAGATTCTCAGAGGGAGATTTGTGTATCAGGAGACTGGTGACCTCTGGCCCCAATTTTCACACAATGTATTAATCTGACAGCCCAACTTCCCAGGCATACTACTGTACCCGTATATTTTTGAGCCTCTGGGTTACAGAACACACCCGCAAATGGGATTACTTTATTTATAATGAGATTTCCTTGGGCTCGAGAAGAGAGATCATAATATTTTAACTGAGGCCTTCAGACGGGCAGAGTACCCATATGTTAACTCAAGCCCTGAGACGCAAATGCGCCAGTGAGCAAGTGTGGCTGTCTGGGGTCTTGGAGATGCAGCTCAGTGGGAGAAGTGAAGATGGCACCCTGGGAGGTGCCAGCCTGAGGGGACAGATCAAGGCCACCCCAGCAGGGAAAACCTGGCACTGGCCGAGAGCCACAGGGAGACGGCCTGGTACTCCCCTGCTCCCAGGGGAAGGCTACAGAAAGAATCTGCTCACCAAGTCTGGGATGGGGGCACAGGAAAGAGACTGATGAAAGGAAGAACCAGTGGAAGATGGCAGGGGTCAGCACAGCATTCCGAGCAAGCAGGGGTGCATAAGACCTGCACCAGCTCCTCCAGTCCCTAGCAATCCCCCAGTGGCCAACCAGCTTACCTCTATACCCCATGCTACCCCCCAAACCTCCCCATTAGAATCACTCTTCTATTCTGAAAGTCACTGGAGGCAGGAAGCAGGTTCTTATGAAAATCTACTGAAAACTCACTCCATTATTCATTTGGTCATTGAGAGTCCGCATGTGCCAGCTATTGGCCAGGCTCCAAACAAAGCCTGTTTCCAGACTCCTTACATTCTCTGGTTTTACTACTCAAGACTCCTTGGTGAATGTCCTCTAAATTACTTTCAAGATTTAAAGTAAGAAAACAAAAGTCTATTTCTTTTGAAGAAACGATATGATTCCTTTTATCAGCTAATGACAATTCTGTGATTCATCTGACTTCCCTTATTTTCTTGGGTGCCAGGAAGCTCAGAGATTAATGTCTCGCTCAGTTGGCGGTAGAAGCATTAAGTTAGTGTTATGTGTCTTTTCCCTCATTTTCTCTTTTCTTATTTTTCTACTTCTCATGAAAAAGATTATTTAAGTGTATCACATTTGGTAACTCATTTCAAGTTCAGTTTGGAAAGAGTATATTGAATTAAAAAAATAAACAAAGGTAGACATATTGACTTACAAAAGGCTACAATTAAAAAATCTTTTAGTAGTTTATTAAGTACTTATTAATAACATCTGCTGAGCACATGACACACCCTTTTCTATGCTCTGGGTACCTCACAATAGCCCCTCCAATTTAAAAATAAGGATATGAGGCAAAGAGATGCTAAATAGTTTGCCTAAGAAGTAGAATACAGGAGGAAGTAGAATCAGGACTAAAACCTGAGTAGTCTGGCACCAAAGGCTGCCCTCTTTACTGCTTCTCAGCATATGTGACATTCTGGGCTATACAACCAAATACATATGTGATGTATCTCAGATACTTTGTCAGGCCTTCTTTACATCCCCTGAAACCCACGATTACACTGATGCAGCAACCAGCCTGCTCACTGAGACGGCAGCACCTTGCCTCTGCCCTGCGGAGAATCCTCTGCCTTCTGCCCCGGGTGTCTCTCCCCGCAACCTCATGGGACTTGCAGAAATTGGCTCCTTGATTCTTTCACATCCACCCACTTGGAAGAGACAGGGGGCTAACACCCCCAAGGCAAGCCTTGACCCGTGCAGGATAGAGTTTATAGATAAGTGCTCCCCATTTCTATCCTGTGGGCAGAAAATTCTGAGGCCCATTCTACACAGCTCCTCAGGGAAATTCAGGGAATTGATCCCTCTTGCCCACACTGTGGGTCAGCTCAGTGACATTAGGTTGGCTCTCTTCCCTCCTAGTCACTTCTCCTAAGTCTCCATTCTCACTCTAAAACCGAGTACCTGCATGCAAAAACTTAGCTCTGGTTTCATGGGAATCGGGGACAAGACACCATAGTTCCCAGCTTGTGATGTTCAGATTAGGACAACATGTCATTACAAGAGGGAAAATTTGTAAGCTGTATAATAATTATACATATAAATTTATGATTAAGAAGCCACGGGCTGGGAATATAGCTCAGTTGGTAGAGCGCTTGCCTCGCATGCACAAGGCCCTGAGTTCAGTCCCCAGCACCACAAAAAAAAAAAAAAAAAAAAAAAAAAAAAGCCAGAAGACTGATTCAAAATATACAAATATAAGAGTACAGATAAAGTGGAATAAATAAGGAGCTGCATTAAAAACTGGATTAGAAGCCGGGCACAGTGGCGCACGCCTGTAATCCCAGCACTTGGGAGGCTGAGGCAGGAGGATCGCGAGTCCAAAGCCAGCCTCAGCAATGGCAAGGCACTTAGCAACTCAGTGAGACCCTGTCTCTAATAAAATACAAAAAAGGGCTGGGGATGTGGCCCAGTGGTCGAGTGCCCCTGAGTTCAATCCCCAGTACCAAAGGAAAAAAAAAAAAAAAAAACTGGATTAGATAAGCAACTCAGTGAGACCCTGTTTCTAAATAAAATACAAAAAAGGGCCAGGGATATGGCTCCGTGGTTGAGGAAAGGGGGCGGTTAAAACATGGCCACATTTCCTCATCTACTTGTTATCTGAGCTACCTCCCAGGACTACAACACAGCTGACTAGTTACAACAGAGACCTATGAACACTGAGCCTAAAATAATTCCAATCTAACTGTGGGCTGAAAAAGAAGTCTGTGGATGCCTGATTTAGAAAATCCAGAGTCCTATGAAAATGCAGAGAATGGGCACTTATCCCATTTGAAGGGTGGTATTTGGAAAATCAGGAAAAATCAGACTACTGAAGAACTTCCAGAATACTCCAGGAAGAAGCAATGGCTGAGCCAAAGACACAGAGGGGACAAGCAGAGCTGAGGGGCTTGCAAGGACCCCCTGCGTAACTGACTACCGCAGGGAGGCAGGGACTGTGAAGGATGGGCAGACAGGACAGGAGCTACAGCAGAAATTTCTTTCAGGTCTCCGTGGCTGGGATATTTCTCCCATTTTAGCATTTTTCCTTCAGAAGCCAAAGAGGACTTAACAAAGAGAACCCCAGAGCATGGTGTGCAACTCCCAATGAAGGGAGTTCACGAAGTTCGTCACATTTGTGTGCTTCTGATGAGCGGTGTGAGCAGGGACCTGGGCCTGCTTTCACCTAGGCATTCCTGATGTGAAACCCTACCCTTTTGCTCTCCTCAGGTGATGCGTCTCAGAGCATGCCAGGTCCTGTCTTCTCCTTTCACTTCTACACCTGTAGCTGCCTGCTGCTGCCGCTTGCAGCTACGACACCGCGGGAGAAAATTCAGAGGCAGGATGGAAATGAAAAAGTTCTTTTATTCTTCTCTCTTCTAACTTCTCTCTCCGGCTCCAACAACCTCTCAAACTCCAACCACAACTCCAACTCTCCTCTAACTCCAACCACACAACTTCAACCACTCTAACTCCAACCACTGTAACTCCAACCACACAGCCACTAACCCTCACCTGGTTAAATACATTTTGCTTTAACAAGGACAAGTGCTTACAGCTCGAGCTTATAGGTGCGTCACACAGTGTTCACGGGCATAAAAAGATTCTTAGATGAATGTATGAATTTCAGGTGAAACTTGAACATCTTTTATGGCTCTCAGCTAACCGCAGTCTTAGCTATCTCCTTAATTAGGGCTCCTACATACACCAGCCACGGCTGAACTGAGCGGGCACCGTTATGGACGGGTCCAGCGGGCGCTCAGTGAATGTCTTCTCTAAAAGCTTGCTTTGCAGATTCCTGGTAGGAGTATCCAGTAACGCGTAGCAAGAGCAGTCACGGGAGAGAGACCTGTCACACCGTCCCAGGAGACAGTGCTTCTTCATGTCATTGGAAAAGAAAAATGCCAGGGGATCCAGTATGGTCCAAGAAGGAGTTACTTTGTTTAGCTCTTTCAAGGAACTTTCATCGGATGAAGGAGCCCCAATTAGGGAGATGGCTATTGCGGTCAGCTGGAAGCCATAAGTTCCACCTGATAATAAGTATGTATGTGATGCACCTGTAAATGCACGTGAGGCACCCGCAAAGCTAAAGGTATATAACCGGGTGAAAGCGGTCGGAGTCAGGAGAAGAATGAATTCATTCAGTCAGTCATGCAGTCGCTCGGTCAGAAGAAGAGTTCGGGTCGGAGAAGAAGAAAAGAATCAGAGCGGCCAGAACGTAGGCAGAGCGGTTACAGAAGAGAAATCAGATAGAAGAAGTAATTGCTGGTCAGAGTCAAGCCGAGGCTCCCGAGGAAGAAAGAAGAAAGAAGCTCTAAAAGCTAAGCTCTCTCTCTCTCTAAAGAAGAAATCTCTCTCTTTCAAGCTCTCTCTCTTTCTCTCTAAGATCTAAGAAGAAAAGCTCTTTCTCTCTAAGCTCTAAGAAGAAGAAGAAGAAAAATCTTTCTTTCTCTCTCTAAGCTCTCTCTAAGAAAGTAGATGTAAAAGTAGTAATAGATTTACTCTGCCTCCGAGTTTTCCTCCCGGGTTTCGGTACCAGGCGCTTACAATCGGAGATAAAATATGTGCTAGGCAAGGTAATATCCTCAGGATATATAAAGGGGTAAGCCATTATTCTATCCTGGAAGGCTCATAATCTAATGGAAGAGATGGGCATACAAATTAACCCCACACTCCAATGGGGGAAGTGCAATCCTAGCCTCACTGGACCATGTGATGGGGGAAGAAAGGAAGCCACTCTGCCTGTGAGAAGGTCCGAGAGGGGTTCCAGGGAAGAAAATGCTTGAATAGCTTCCCTAGGAGGCACCTCTTCATTTAGAAGACATGCTTTTCTCAAGTTTTTCACCTGAGAAACCATTCAGCAATGATTGGCTCACCTGCACACCCCTAGACTTCCAAACACATCTGTCTAGTTTTCAAAGATCTGTAGGGCACTCAAATGCCTTGAGCTGAAACACACTTTAGGATCTCATGGGGCTCCAGGCTCACTGCCACAAACACTGGTTATTACTGCACTGCACGTGGATCAACAATAATTAAACTAAGAACTGGTTACTTACCCTCTTCCAAAATACCAGATCAGGGGGTGGTATAGTGAAGAGATATCTAGAGAGCTTTCTGATTGACTGATGTTAGACATAGCCATTTTTCCATTGCTCATATGAAGATGGAACCAATAAAATGGAACCAAACACCTATACAAGGCCAGGCTACCGTTCCTGAATAAGCAGGCAAGACTTATCCTCTTCTCTGCAAGACTTGGCTTCAAGTGGAGCAAACTGGGTGCCTGTCGAAGGCATGCTGGCTTCTCCAATGCAGTTTTCTTGTTTGTGCATGTGATACTGCCTATGGCTTTAGAGCATGATGCTAAAGCTGTAGAATTCAGCATCAGGTATTGCTCCCCTCTCTTGTTCTCTCAAGACTTGCTGATCACTGTAGGAGGTGGGGAATACAATCCACTAGCTGACACAGGAATATATTGATTCTGTAATAGTCCATTTTTCATTGCTATAATGAAATATCCAAGACTGTATAACTTTATAAGGAAAACCATTTCATTTAGTTTATAGTTCTGGAGGTTCAAGGGCATGGCACCAAGACATCATCTTGGTTCTGGTGAGGACCTTATGGTAGAAGGCACCATAATAGCTGGAGCATGCGCAAGAGCAAGAAATCACATCCTGAGACTCAAGACAGAGAACAATTCAGGCTCCTCTTGTAATAATTCATTCTAACTCAGGGTCTCATGAGAACTACCTTTAATCTGTTTTTAGGGCCCCACCCTCAATGACTTAATGCCCTCCCGCTAGACACCACCATTTCAAGGTCCCATCACTTCTACATCACCACACCACCACACCAAGGCCAACACGTGAACTTCTGGGGGACAAATCACATTCCAAACCACAGCCATTATATAATAGCATTCTTTGCTTGCTTCCTCTGTCCCAGGCACTACAGAGGGGTTTACAGACATCACCCCAGTTAGACCTCACTAGCAAAGACTCTTATTCACTCTTTTTTTTTTTTTTTTTTTGGTACTGGGGATTGAACTCAGGGGCACTCATCCACTGGGCCACATCCCCAGCCCTTTTTTTTGTATTTTATTAGAGACAGGGTCTCACTGAGTTGTTAAGTGCCTCGCCATTGCTAAGGCTGGCTTTGAACTCGCGATCCTCCTGCCTCAGCCTCCCAAGTGCTGGGATTACAGGTGTGCGCCACCGCGCCCGGCTTCACTCTTCTTTTTTTTTTTTTTTTTTTTTTATTAATTCACTCTTTTAAACAAATGAGGAAACTGAGGCAGAGAAACATGAAGTGCCTTGGGTCACACAGTGGTACAGAGGAAATAAGGGATAGAGCAGGGAACAGAAGACCTGTCTGTCTGATTCCAGACCACGCTCCCTGTTCAGCAGTGCTGCTTCTTACCGGTAAAATAAGACAGACTTGCTTATATTTATTTGCTCTTTGCCACCAAGTGAAAATAAAATGCAGACATAATCCTTGGGAAAAAAATACAAAACAAGCAGATCTTAATTAAATTAGTAACAGGCTACTTACTCACCTCCTTCCAAAATACCAGATTGGAGGGTGGGAGGGGGCAAAGACAGCGATAGGCTGCAGGGTCAACAGGATGCAGGATATAGGCTCTCAGCCCCAGTGCCACCCTTCCATGCTCTGCTTTGACTTTAAGGGTGCTAGGACCCCACAAACTCCTTTGCTAGCAGGCTTCTGATTTGGTTCTAGCCTTGGGAGGCATCAGTGGAAGTTCAGAAGGCAGGAGGAGGGGAAGAAAGGGCCCTTTCTCTTCCAGTTCTGGCAGCAGTCAGCTTTGGCCCCCAGTATTTCCGCATCCAGCCCCAGCACTGAGCCTCATCTCCTCACTCCCAGCACTGTCTTGACACAGTCCTTTTCCAGGTTTCCAGCACCTAGTCAGGCTCCCATTCTCCAATCCTGGGCTCTGGTACTCTTACTTCCTCTGTGCTATTCCCCAGCCTTCCCTATAAGAACATTTTCTGAAGTGTTAATCTTTGCACAACACTATTGTCCCCATTTTGCTCTGTGAGTTCTTCCAACCCCTGCAGCACCAAAGCCCTGTGTTAAATTCTCTCTGCTTGAAAGACCTGAAGCGGTTTCCATCTTCCTGACTAGACCCCCAGTTGACATGTCCCACATGTCTACATCCATAATTGTTAGAAAAGATAATTCCAGGACTTTCACTGATTCCTCCCCAGCATCCTGATTGTGCTATCTCGGGCACACTTCCCCGGCTTCAGTCCTACCTGATAATAACGTCTATAGTTTACTGATCATTTATGTGCTTTGCAAACATTACCCATAATTATTATGCCCAACATAGGGGAATATACAATATTTTAAAATATTAAATGACAATACTAAGGCCAAGGTCACACAGTGATTCAAAGGAGGAAGTCTAGATTGGAGCCAAGGCTTCCCTGGCCCTCACCAATACTCCTCCCTCTACTCTCCTGCATTCTCTCACCTCTCATCTCTCTGTGCAAAGGCAAATGGGGCTTTTTGAGCTGTGCTTTCACGCCCCCTTTCTTGTCTCCTTGCCTCCTATTCCTGTCTTTCTTTCTATTACCTGAGATAAGATGTCTACCTTTAAAAAGAGGCCTCCTACTTCCTGCCCTCAAAGGGACTGAGTTCTGTCTGACCACTTGGTTCCTAAAACTGTCTCAGATCTTGCTAGGTCTAGCCTTAGAAGCCCAGTAACTCAGCACTTTCCTAGGGGTCTGACTTTCTCCTTGGCTTGGCCCTGTCCCCTCAGCTCTGCCTTCTCCCACTTGTAGAGACTTCTACTATTTGCATAACAAAGAGAGCTGGCCAACTCCCCTCTGATGGGGGTTCAGCTCCTGGGAGGTAAAATAGGACAGGATATCAAAAGCTTAACACACATCCTGAGGAAATCTGCTTTAATGATTATTTAGGAATGAACTAGTTACCACATCAATGGCTGAAATGCTAACACAGACACTGTATCCAAGGCAGAGCTTCTTCTCTTCTGAACCCTCAAGATTTTCCTAACAGTACTTATTTATACTCTTGGCTGGTTTGGTGAAATATATATATTTTGCCCCCAGCCCTGATGAACTATTTTGAATAATCAGTGCCAAGATAAATTTCAGTCCCAAAAGGTCAGAACTTAAACATAATTTGAAAAACAAACTGATAATGTTAAGTTGCTGGCATCCAGACACCCATTTTATTTCCTTTAGATTTGGCTATCAAGGCAAAGGTAGAAATGGAGAAAACCAACACTGAGATTTTTTTTTTTTTTTTTTTTTTTTAAGAAGAACAGGTAACATTTACTAAGCATGTGCAATTTGTCAAGCCCTGTGCATGGGGCCCCACATGCCTTATCTCATTTAATTCTCATAACAATCCCCAGAGGTGGTTTCTAGTACAGTTACAGCCTCCTTGTTACAGACGAGGCAACTGAGTCTCAAACAGATTAAGAACCCTGTCCCCCAGGCTTTGCTGGAGGAGGCAGGTGTCACCTGCCAGCTTATCCACAGGGCTGCACCCTTAACCAGCGTGCCACCTGTCTCCCCTGACTGGCCAGTCCCCAGTTCCCGCCTGGCACGTCTCTCCTCAGCAGTTTGGCCCTGAATACACTTCAGGATAACTTCCTTCATTGTGATAAGCAGGGCCCACGATCTCTGACAGCTGTTCCCCGCTCTTCATCATCATCTGAAACAATCAGTAAGCATTAGAGAGTACTTTTCCCTTTACAAAGGTGATAATTAGATAACAAGCTGAGATTAAAGTAATTACAGTTAGACAGCTGGCGAGGCAGCACAGTCATGTTGAAATATTGTTGGTACTTCAGCATCTGGTTCTAATAACAGCATAGGCTAAAGGATTTTACATTAATTACAGAACATAATTTAATATAAACATATTTAATTACAATTGATGAGCGATAAACTATTCAAGAATGACTTAACCCCTTCCGTGTGTCAAAGTGATGGGAACTTGGGGCAGCCCGTGGCCTGTTCTGCCGTCTTGCTCACCCTCCCCGGCTAGCCCTCCACAACTCCCTGGCCCACTCTCCTGGAGAAACCTCCTCAGAGAAGGAATGTTCTAAGCAAGGAGGTTGCTGGGTAGCCCATGAGTGTTTGGCTCAGGCACAGCCCTGACCACCCTGGGAAACCAGCAGAAAAGGAGGGCGTCATGCAATGCAGGCTGGGACACAGCACTGTGGCTGGAGCAGCTGCTCCCCTCCTGGGCAAAGAGGCAAGTTCACCTTCCTGGCCTGATCGTCCCCACAGTCTCTTTCCTCCGTGGTTTTGCTTCTGACAGTCCATGAGCAGCCTACTGAACAATTCTCAGATCTCTCAGGAAACATTTAAAGGCAAACCCATCTTCTTTACAAAATCGTGACCTGGGCACAATAATCAGGGTATTTTCACCATTTGAGGGTCACTATGTCATAACACCTAGACATCTACTTGAGACAAGACATTATTCCGGCAGGAATTCTCCCTTACAAACTGCCAACCTCCATCTCTACCTCCAAAATGGGCAGAAGTAGACTTTGGGTAAAGCAGTTCATAACAAATTGGGACCACACAGAAATAATCTCCACTGGATAAAAGACTCAACCATGATCAACATGGTCTTTCCAGACATCCCTTCTTACATGAGAGACATTCCAAAGCCACAAAAACCAAATGCCAGTTGTATTGAGGTGACTCAAGAGTCCACCCAAAGAAGGTCCAAGGCTGGCTGTTCCTAAGAAAGACAGCATAGCCCTGTACACGTGGGAAAATTCACCATCAAATCTCCCCATTTGACAAATGATGGGCAATTAAACTTCAACTACCGTTTTTACCTTTTGCTGTGGATTTTGAAGTACAAAGCACACATTCTCCTAAAAGCCAAAATGAGTGCTGCAAATGACAGTTTATGATTCACAAGTAAGCAAGCGTAATCTGCTTTCTAGAGGAATTACTGACAGATGCACAGAAAGAGAAATCAGTGTGAAGATTCAGGACCAAACAGCTCACAAGAAACAGGCGCTCTCCAAGTGGAAGTCGTACCACACATACCCTTTTGGAAAAAAAATGAAGCAATGTTGGCTGGGGGTGTAGCTCAGGGATAGAAAGCTTGCCTAGCAAGTGTGAGGCCCTGGGTTCCATCCCCAGCACTGGAAAAGAAGAAGAAGAAATTTAAGCAAATCTGCTATCTGAGTGAGAACTCTAAGGTATTTTTGATAGATTAAGGACTCCTTTGGAAGTGAGGGGGGGATCAGAATGAAAAAAAATCAAAAAGATGTCCACCCCAAAACTTGTACACAAAATGTTCACAGTGGTATTATTTATAACAGCCCAAAGTGCTAACAATCCAAATGTCTACCAACAAATGGTGGCATAGCCACACAATGGAATAGTATTCAGCCATTTAAAGGCATAGAGTACTCGTGGATGCCATCACATAGATGAACCTTGAAAACATCATGCTAAGTAAAAGAAATCAGGCACCGAAGACTACATATTGTGTGTTTTTATGTATTTGGAATGTCTGTACTAGGCAAATCCATAGAGATAGAAGGTAGATTAGTGGTTGCCCATGGGGTGGGAAGAGAGGGGAATTGAGAGCAACTGCTAACAGATATGGGGCTACCTATTGGGGGTGATGAAAATATCCTGGAACTTGATGGTGGTGGTGATTGCACAACATTGAGAATTTACTAAAAACTCTTGAATTGTATACTTTAAAATGATTAAAATATTAAATTAAATTTTATCTTAAAAGATGTTTTTAAAAGCTACCAATCTAGGTAACAAGTTTAATCCCACAGGAACCTGTGTAAAGTACACACCTCAGAGTGACCTCACACAAGAGGGGAGGAAGCTGGGAATGTATATACTGACTCCCACCAGCCAGTAGTCGAAGGATGATTCTAGAAAGGCACCCATTCCTCGGCATTTCTGGTCTGCCTGCAAAAGGGGCTCTGGTGGCCAGAAGAAAGTCCTTAGGCAAGAATATGTTTGTACTGGCAGCTGCCAGCCAGACCAGGAGCAGTGACAGTCTCTGCTACTGTCTCACAGAGTAGCGTTGAGGTTAAATAGGAAGTAGTATAAAACATTTCACAGTGCTAGACACAAATTCTACATAACTGTGGGTTATCTTTATGGAAGACTCAATATGGGTTCAACAACTTGATCAAAACCACACAGCTAATGCAAAGTTGGTATTTACACAGGTCTCTCTACAGGACACAGCCTTCCATGTGGAGAATTAAATTAACCAAATATCTACTCACCAATCTTGCAAACACACTAACCAGAAGATACAATATGCATCTTTACATCTTCCCCCTCTCTGCCCGTTACGTGCCCTCTGTGGGGAAAGCAGCTGTTTTTCTCGCAAAAAGGCCTTGAGGGTTGATGTCAATATCTGCTCAAGTTGCCCAGCATGTGAACATGATGTGGTTTGTTGTGTCAGTGCTTATTTGAGATTCAGCGCCTGCACATTTGCTGACAATTTAGTGCAAAGAACCAAGATACGCGAACACCTGAGACCGCAGGAGACACATGGCAACACAGTCCTCCTCACACGTAGGTCCTTCCATTCTCCCCTGAAATAACCTGAGCGTCAGGCCTCTCTACAAAAAAATTGGGCCAGTAGAGAAAAAATGGGGGGATAGCTTCCTTCCCAGGATGCTCTACTTGAACTCCCAGCCAAGGAGGTGTGAAAGGGTCAAAGTGAGGCTCTGGAGCTGCAGACCCAGGCTTACCTGATCAGGTAGTGGTTGATAATGGTGTCGAAGTAGCTATAGTACACGACATTGTTCACGTGCCCATACTGGTCATTGTCCTGCCATCTTGTCTGGATGGGCAAGAAGTACCTGTAGGCCTCATGCTGCCGATGACAATCTTCATGTCTCTGGATCTTTGATGAAGTAGCCAAGGAACAGGCATTCCTAGGAAGCAGCCTGAAAACCCAAGAAGTCATAGTGTCTGCTGCCTCGGAGAGGACCTTCAGTGAGAAAGCAACAACAGATAAGAAGGTTTTTCAGAGAACTGGATTTTTAATTTTGCAAAAGCAACTACATTGAATTTTGGCCACTGGCTTCAAAAGAACATTAGGAAATAAATCTTCCTTATAATCTAGGTTCTTGTCACAAAGCCTATGAACCTTTTTTTTTTTTTTTTTTTTTTTTTTTTTTTTTTTTTTTTTTTTTTGGTACTGGGGATTAAACTCTGGCACTCGACCACTGGGCCACATCCCCAGCCCTTTTTTGTATTTTATTAGAGACAGGGTCTCACTGAGTTGCTAGGTGCCTCGCCATTGCTAAGGCTGGCTTTGAACTCGCGATCCTCCTGCCTCAGCCTCCTAAAGTGCTGGGATTACAGGTGTGTACCACCGCGCCCCACTTCCTATGAACCTTTTCAAAGGACTCCTTACTAAAAAGATTTTTGGCACACACTGCCAGAAACATGTAAAGCCTGCGTCTGAATTTTACCAGAAGGAATTTATAGTATGTTTGTACAGAGGTGTTTTGTTCCACAAAGTATTTTCGATGAAATGAAATCTACAAGTCCCTAAGAGTATAAAAGCACAGCTCAGAGCATCAGTGTAAAATAAGATGTTTACCAGAAAACATTATCAACAGGGCCTGTAACTGTAAGTTTCTTAAAAAGTATATTAATTTTTTAACAAATCATGCTCCATAGAAAATAATTTAAATATGCATCTACAAAAGGAAGAAAATCCAACAACCCCAAAATACCCACTATTAACAATTCCATGTATAATATTCTAGTTTTACATACCTAAGTGTACATTCTTAATGGGATCCTAGCGGGATCCGACTGTATGTGTTGTTTTATAATCTCCTACTCTAAATAGTAAATCACTAATGTACTTAAATATTCTCCATTTTTCTGTAGCATTAAATTCCATTATATTTATTGCACTGATGCACCAGAATTTCTCAAATCCCCTATTGTTTCATATTTAGAATTTTCGTTCCAATTTTGGTCATGGGAAAAATCTTTACCAGCAAATCTGCACGTGTATTCATAATTATTTTCTTAGGATAAATTCCTAGATGCAAAATTGTTGGGTCAAAGGGCAAATGAAGTGTTAAGGCTTTTGGTATAAATTAATGCCTTCCAGGAAGGTGGTACCAATTTATCCCCTCCCCAGCAGAGAATGAGCAAGCCAATTTCCCTGTCAATTGTAAAATGCTTTGTCAATTTGACTGTGTTCTCTCATTTCCATACAAATTTAATGAAATGTGCTAAGTGGAGAGATGACTGCTGGTGCTAGCAATGATGGAATAACTAGTATCAGAATAACCCCTCTGTTTGAGAACAACTATGAAAGCTAGATTGAACGTAAAAGAAGGGCTGTCGGAAGGTATTGAGAAATACTGAAGGCAGCAGGACTTTCCGGGCTGCATCCCTGGGGGCAGGGTGACACACATGGCATTTGCTACTGCTGCTTCTCATTGGGGTATTTGCCAATAGCCATGTGAGGAATAAAGACTGAAGAGAGAGCTGCAATCCAGAGCTTGTGTGGTCTTGCTGCGCTGGAAGAGGAGACAAATTTGAAAGGCCAATCCCATCCAGGAGAAGAGAGAGAGACAGAGAAGCGAGCCTGATACTGCAACTCCCTCTCAGGCACTTGAGGCTCCTCGGCAGTTCTGAACGAGACAGAGAAAGCAGCGCAAAGCAACTGTCATGAGGCTGAAAGTCTGTGGAGAAAATAGGAGTCTCATAGTGCTGAGGAAATAGAAATCAGCTTGCAGAACTTCTGAGAAGGACAAAAATCTCAGCAAAACTAGCAATAAAGTGAAAAGGCAGCCCTCCGCATGGGGGAAACATTTACAAATCACATACATGATAGAAATCTAGGATTCAGAATACATAAAGAACCTTTACAATTCAACAATAAAAAGGCAAATAATCCCATTAAAAATTGGTTAAAGAGCCATTGTGTTCTTTTTCATCTACCTGAAAAGGGCTACTTCTTCAGAATAAGTACAAACCTCAAAATGACCTACATCAGCTTTTTTTTTTTTTTTTTTTTTTTTTTTGTACTGGGGTTTGAATTCAGGGGCACTCGACCACTGAGCCACATCCCCAGCACCCCCCCACACACCTTTTTAAAATTTTATTTAGAGACAGGGTCTAACTGAGTTGTTTAGCACCTCACTTTTACTGAGTCTGGCTTTGAACTCGCAATCCTCCTGCCTTGGCTTCCTGAGCCTCTGGGATTACAGGCATGTGCCACTGTGCCCAGCATTTATATCAGCTTTGATCAAGGTTAAAGGTATCTACCCATGTCACCTGTCATTCAACAGAAGACCAAATTCTCTCTGGCAGAACATAATAGCTCCAGAATCTCTGCAACTTTTTATATACAGAGTCTGGCATTCAACAAAAAAACTACAAGGCCTACCAGGAAAGACATATACATGACAAAAATATCCAAAGGAATTTTTAAAAATACAATAAATACAGCCCCATAGACTCAGATTTTAAGGTAACTATGATTAAAATGCATCAGAGATTAAGAGTAATATCCTTTCTACTACATGAAGAATTCTAAAATTGAGGGGAGAATGTCAAAACCCTAACAAAAAAGTAAGCAAAAGTCACAAGCAGACAATGCACAGAGAAGGATTTTTTAACATTCTCTTTGAACATGAGAAATTGAACAACATCTTTCATAATAAGAAAAATGCAAATTCTAAGTACACAGAGATACCATTTCTCAATTATCAGATTTGGTACACATTAATACAGCTTGATAGCGTCTTCTTTTGATAGGGCCTTGAGAAAGAAGATCCTTTCATACACTGTGGATAGGAAGGTCCCCACCTTTAAGGAGCATAATGTGACACTGTCTACTAAAGCCATTGTGAGTTTTAGCCCTCAACTCACAATAAGAATATACCCAGAAGAGGAAACTTCAACAATACAAAAATACCTATGACAAGAAGCACCACTGTTAGTAATGGGAAAAATATTGGGGGAAAGCATCTATAAGAGATTTGGTTGAATAAGCTATAGAACACTCACACAATGAATATCACACAGCACAAGAAAAAAGAGTAAAAAGATATGATATGGAGTCACTTGCAGAAAAATGAAAGTGCCAAAAAATCCATATATATATATATATATATATATATATGTATATATGTATATATGTATATATGTATATATGTATATATATATGTATATATGTATATATATGTATATATGTATATATGTATAGTATGCTACTTTGTATAAAAAAAGAAGAGGACTTAAGATAACATACTCAGGAAGGTTGAAGAAGAAACCAATGAGCAGGTATTAATGTGGATAAATGAGGAGAGGAAAGAGACACTGTTCTGAATACAACTTTTTATGTGATTTTGAGTTTTGGAACCATGTTAGTGTTTTGGAAGAAAATGACAATGATGTTAAATTTATGATGCAGGGTGGAGAAAACCTAAAATGGAATATAAACAGAAACAAATGAACTTTACTGAATTTCAAATGAATCACGTTGATGGGGAAATATAACTATTTTTGACTATACACCTTCAGTCTAAAGACACAAAGATCTATTAACAAATTGAACAATAGTTAGAAGTTTTTTTTATGTTTTTATGTTCTGTTTTGTTTTGTTTTTAATAGTGATAGGATTAGCAATTCTAAGTTTGCTTCCTGTGACTCAAAGCCCAGACGAATGAGTTAAATACAATGAGGATAGTATGAACCAGGTTTCTCACCTGCAGAAAGAACTTTCAAATACTATTCAGAAAGAAGCAAGACTAGAATGAATCTTCTGGTGTTAGACTGAATTTGGAAGTATTGCTATGAACTCACAGATTTAAGACAGAGATTTTAGAGATAGAGATCCCCTAGCTCTGTTGAGCCTAGACCCAAAGGAACTCAAGTAGCCCTTAATGTCCAGATTTTAATTTCTAAATACCATTCTCTACAAAAGGGAACCAGGGCTCTTTGAAGAAATGACTGCTTCAGACATTGAGGCAGAGAAAGTAAAAGGTGATCCTGTAGCATCCTGTCATGAAATGCTCAAAAATCATGGGATATGCCAAAACTTTAAGGAGCCATGTCATGGGCTCCCATTGGCTCCATCTGGAACTGGTGAACATCAAATTCAAAGAAAAAGACTTTCAAAGCAACAAGAGCAAGTGGAATTATCCCACAGAAACAACAGAGGGCAACACAAGAGAATGAGATTTTTCAAGTACTCAAATCATTGCAGACCTAAAATTCTATACCCAAGGAAACTACTCCTTGAAAATGAAAGGAGAGCAGTTATTCTGAGATGAGCAAAACAGGAAATTCATCCTGAGTAGACCTATATATACTAAAAGAAATGCTAGAAGGAGCCCCTTAGGCAGGAGCAAAAAAAAAAAAAAAAAAAATCCTCAATGAAGAATAATAATGCAGAAAATAAAAGCAATGGGAAGGGTAGAGAAGTGAATAAATTTGAATTAGTATTGACTATATAAAATGGTAACAAAAATGTCTTGTGGCCTTTAGAGATATAGAATTAAAATTTCCCACATCAGTAGCAGAAGAGATAGGAGGGTACATTTGTTCCAGCACCATAAGGTACGTGCATTTTTTGGCAAGTGATAACAATCCTAATTCAACAATGACTACAATAAATTAAGTATGTATGGCATAACCACCAGGATAATCCCCAAAATAGAAAAAAAGTGTTTTAACAATTTCAACCCTAAAAAAGCAATATATGAGGTAAAAGGAAAAAAAATAATGAGACCAACAAAAAAACAACAGTAAGATAAAGGTATTGAGTGAAAATATAATGATTACATTAGTAATAATTAAATACTCCAGATAAAGGGCAAAGACTATGAAATGAATTTTTTTTAAATCCAAGTACATGTTACTTATAAAAGATACATCTTAAAGATGCAGAAAAGTTGGGAGTGAAAGGGTGGAAGGCATATATTAATAAGAAAAGAAGGCTGGTATAGATATGCTAGTGGCAGAAAAAAAATAGATAGTAAGAAATATTGTTACCTTGAAAACTCCTTGGTTTATACCCAAAGGACTTAAAATCAGCATACTATAGCGATGCAGCCACATCAATGCTTATAGCAGCTCAATTCACAAGAGCTAGACTATGGAACCAACCTAGGTGTCCCTCAATAGATGAATGGATAAAGAAAATGTGGTATATATGCTCAATGGAATATTACTCAGATTTAAAGAAAAGTGAAATTATGGCATTTTCCAGTAAATGGTTGAAGTTGGAGAATATCATGCTAAGCAAAATAAGCCAATCCCACAAAACCAAAGGCCGAATGTTTTCTCTAATATGAGGATGCTAATTCACAATAAGGTGACGGGCACTAGGGGAAAATAGCGTTACCTTAGATTACTAGGTAGAGGGAAGTGATGTGAGGGAAGGGAGGGGATATGGGAATGGGAAAGATAGTGCAATAAAACAGACATTATTACTGTATGTATATATGTGACTACGTGACCAATATGATTCTGCAACATGTACACTCAGAAATGTGAGAAATTATATCCCATCTATGTATATTATAGTGCATAAATGCATTCTACTGTCATGTATAACTAATTAAAATGAATTTTAAAATTTATAAAAAGGGCTTTTGATAAAGATAAAAGGTCTCATAACATAGCCTCAAATATAGGAAACAAAAATTAACAAAACCAAAAGCACTAGACAAATTCTCAACCACACTGTGTAGCATTAATATTCTTCTCTTTGGTAAAAGAACAAGCAGAAAATAAATTAGTTAAAATAAAGGAAATTAGAGCAACATGATTAACTTAACACAGCACCCAACAATTGTATTTTCATATGGAACAGCTACCAAAATAAAACATGTTCTGGACCATAAAGCAAGCCTCAACAAGTTCCAAAGAGTAAAACCAAACAAGCATGTTCCCTGACCACACTGGAATTAATTTAAAAATCAATAAGAATAACAACAAAGAACTTTAAAAAAATCCCCAAATACCTGAAAGTCAATCAATAAAGTTGTAAATAGCTTATGCATCAAATAAGAACTCATATTGGAAATAAGAAAATTCTCTTTCCAACAGAATGATAATGAAAATACTAATATGAACTTGTGAGACACAGCCAATCAGTGTGTAGATAAAAATATATGTTAATTAAAAGTCTAAGGATGGAAATCAGTGATCTAAGGATTCATCTAAAGAAGCTTCAAAGAAAACAGCAAATTAAAATCAAAGAAAAGCATAAAGAACAATAGTAAAGATAAGGAAAAAAGCCAATGAAATGGAAAAATCATAATAGAGCAGAGGTAGTCAAATTTTCTGTGAAGGGACAGATAGATGGTGAACATTTTAGACATTGTGGGTTATAAAATCTGTACCGAGTTTTCTACTCCACCATTGTAACACAAAAGCAGGCATAGATGTGCATAAGCAAATGGATATGGCTATGTTCCAATAAAACTGTATTTAGAAACACAGGTGGTGGTTTAGATCTGACCCATTAGTCACATTTTGCCAATCTCTGTAAAAGAGGAATACCAGAAGTATTTTTTTTTAAAGTGGGTTGTTGCTGGGGGTGGCTGGGTGTTAAAATGATTAAAATCCTGGTAAGATTATAAAGAAAAAATAGAAGGCAAAAACTGTCAACATATAGAAAAAAAGGGTGGGGGCACCACTATAGATCTTCAGGGCATTAAAAAGCGATAGTATGAATAATTTGATATCAATACATTTAATAATTTAGATGAGATGGACAAATTCATTCTTAGAAATACTAACTTATCAAAACTGATACAAGAAGAAATAGAAAATCCAAATATTTATATGTCCTTTAAATATATGAGTCAGTAATTAAAACCCTACCCACAAAGTAAACTTCCACCCCTAAAGGAATTCATCAGTAAATTCTTAAAACATTTCAGGAATTAAAATCAATGTTGTATAAATTATTCCAAAAGCAGATAAAATCAAATCACTTCTGAACTCATATTTTGAGGCCTTGATACAAAACTGAATAATAATGGAAAAGTGTTACAAGAAAGAAGAAGTATAGGCCAATCTCTCTCATGAAAATAGATGAAAAAAATTGGCAAAATCAAATACAAATACTATGAGATCAAATCTTGTGATATGTAAAAATAATAAATCTTAAGCTAATAAATAATAAATCACAGGAATACAAAACTGGTTTAATATTTGAAAATCAATAAAATTCACCCTCATTGACTAAGTAAATAAGAAAAGCTATGTAGTAGTAACTAAATAGATGTAAGGGGGGGAAGTGATGAAATTCAGTGCTCACTCATATTTTTTAAATATCTTAACAAACTAGGAATAGAAAGGAATATCTTTAAAGTAATGAAACAATGTCCTTTTTGAGATCAACAGTAAATATATTAATGGCAAAATATTGAAAGGTTTCTCCCTGAGATTGGAAGACAAGGATGTCTGCAATCACTACTTCTAGTGGATATTATACTGGTAGTGCAAAGAAAATTAAAGTCTTTTGAAAGAAAGAAAAACTGTCATGGTTCATAAGGGATAAAATTTTAACATAAAATATTCAAAATAAACTAATAAATAAGAATTTTAAAAAATTAAAAAGTGAATTTATCAAAGTCACTGTATATAGATATCAGTTAAAAATCAACTTACTCCCCTATACTAAACAATTAGAAAGTGAAAAATCTAAAACAATATCATTTTCATTAATATAATGTAAACTACCTAAGAATATCTAGCATCAAAAGCATCCCCTAGGAAAATGCCTAACAACAAATGTGCAAGAGCTGTACATTGAAAACTGCAAAACACTACTGAGAGAAATTAAGGAAAATCTACATAAATGGAGGGATATACCATGTCCATGGACTGGAAGACCAAGTATTGTGAAAGTGTCAATTCTCCCAATTGCTCTACATGTTCAATGTAATCCTAATTAAAATCCCAGCTAACCTGCCTATGAAAATTAATAAACTGATCCTAAATTTTACATGAAAAGACAAAAGACTTAGAACAGCCAAAACAGACATGAAAAAAGAAGTTGAAGAACTTACATTGTCAAATATCAAGATTTATTATAGAGTAGTTAAAAGAGTGGTATTGGCACATGATAGATAAACATATCAATGGAACAGAACAGAGAGTCTAAAATAGATGCACTCAGTCATACGAGACCACATAATTTATAAGGCAAGTCCCAATGAAGTAAAAGATATTTTTTATATAATTAATATTTTGAATGAAATCTTATTCTATCTCAAAGTATGCCAGGAAATTCCATGTGAATAACAGGACTAAATATAAATGGAAAAACAATTAAGTTTCTAGAAAGTAATACAATATATATTTGTAACATTGGGGTGGGCAAAATAATGTCTGAATGCAGGAGAGTAAGGTGGGGGGATGTTCATCAAAAGATTCAAAATTTCAGTTAGAAGGAATACATTCAACAGCTCTATTGTACAACATGGAGAGTATAATTAACAACAATGTACTGTGTTATTGAATATAGCTAAGTGTAGATTTTAAGCATTCTCATCCCACACAAAAAAATGATAAGTATGTGAGGAGATGCACATGTTAATTAGCCATCCCACAATGCACATACATTCCAAAACCTCATGTCATACATGATAAATATATACAATGTTTATCAATTTAAAAAATCACTTGAATATCATTTACCATAAAAGATTAATAAATATAATTTCTTTAAAATTAAGAACTTATGTTTATCAAAAGACATGAGTAAAGTATACAATACATATGTAAAATATGTTGATACAAATCAATGAGAAAAAAAGACAGCCCAGCTTAAAAATAAATAAACAAAAGACTTGCATAGAACTTAATGAAAAGGAATATCCATGGCCAATAAATATAGTGAGAATAACTAAACATCATTAATCATATCAAGGAAATTAAAATTAAACCCACAAGGTTTTTCCTTTTAAACGCCTCAGAAAGGCTACGATTTTCTTGTGTTAGTGAGGATATGGAATAACTTGAACTTTATTATTTTGGTGGTGGCAATATAAATTGCTACATATAATTTAGAAATCTATTTTTCAGTATCTACTAAGATTGTACAAATGCATATATCTTATGATCCAGTAATTCTACTTCTGGGTATAAAACCAATAGAAATGCATACATATGTATACCAAAAGACACAAGACACATAGTAGCATTGTTCATATTTGCCCCAAACAAGAAACAACACATTCATCAATAGTCAAAACAATAAACAAATGATAACAGATTCATACAATAGAATACTATATAGCAATAAAAAATAATGACTTTCTGCTATACCATATCACACTAATAAATCTCACAGACATAATTTTAAAGGAAGGAAGACAAACACTGCACAATTTCATTTATATAAAGTCATATAGAAGTTGGAGAATTTAATGCTAAGGGAAATTAGCCAATCCCAAAAAGCCAAATGCAGAATGTTTTCTCTGATATAAGGAGGCCGATTCACAGTGGGGTTGGGACAGGGAGCATAGGAGGATTAGAGGAACACTAGAATGGCCAGTGGGAAGGGAGGGAAAGGGAGGGGGCAAAAGGGTGAAGAAAAAAAAAAGATGGTAGAATGAGATGGATATCATTACCTTAAGTGCATGTATGAAGTCACAAATGGTGTGAATATACTTTGTATACAACCAGAGATATGTAAAAATGTGCTCTATAAGTATAATATGAAATGTAATGCATTCTGCTGTCATTTATAACAACTTAGAATAAAAAAAAAGAAGTAATCTACAGTAATGGAAATCAGAATGGTATTTACTTTTGAGTGGTGGATAATGACTAAGGGACATAAAGAAGTCTTTTATAGTGTTATTAATGTTCTAAACCTTTGTCCAGGGGAGATGACTTTGGTATGTTACTTTGCAGAATTTATAAAACTTCATCAAGCTTCTTACATTTATGAATGTGTTATACTTCAATAAATTTCCTTCTGTAAAATGTGCTATGTGGACAGAAGTTATACAACTACACTAAGTTAGTGTTCAGGGCAGGTTTTCTTTTCTTTTCTTTTTTTTTTTTTTTTTTTTTTATAGACAAAGAATACATCTCTTGTCCATTCATCCTGATGCAAACTCAGAAGACTTGAGGAAAGCCAGATTCTTCTGTGCATGTCAGCTTTCTGTTACTGTAACAAATACCTGAGACAATCAACTTACAAAAAGATTTATTTGGGCTCAGTTGTAGAAATTGGTCCAGAAAAAGAGTCCAACTATCTTCTTTCCAAGGGCATAACCCTGTGATTGGAGACCTCTCACTAGACCCTACCTCTGAAAGGCTCTACCACCTTCCCACTAGCACCACATTGAGAACCAAACCTTTAATACCAGGCCTCAGGAGGACCCTCCAGATCCAAATCAGAGCATCTTTTGTATTCACATAAAGCCTAGTTATGTCAGCTGCCTTGTGGATATGCACATGTGGACAGGTCCAGGGAGGCCCTGGCATGCACATGGACTTTAACTCTCACCTAACAGAAGAAAAAGTGATGACTTAGGAGTCCTTGGTGACCTTCCAATAACCAGCCATCCAAGCGACATGTATCATGAGAAAGGTCTTACACTTTTACGTTTTTACCATAAACCTTCCTAAGGAATCAGCCTTCACCATCTGCGACTTTTGACAACACACACACACACACACACACACACACACACACACACACACACGCTGACACTGGTCCATCCACAAGAGCACAACAAAAATTTCAAAAGAAAAGAAAGCTATGCATGATACTGAGTCCCTGGTGGCATTTTGACTGAGCTGTGAGAGAGCCCAGAGGAGTCATTCTTAGAAACAATTTTAAAGAACTGTATTATTAAGTAACAAAGAACAATGGCATGATGCAAAGACAACAACCAAGGGTGACATAGGCTTCATTGCCATTCAGATTTTACGAATAATACTAAGACCATTCCAAACCCTTTGGGAATGTGCCTGGATGTCCCAAAGAAAGCCACTGTAAATGGGCCCTTTGCTGAAGTCTAGGTGTTGGGGGGAGGGGAGGGGAGGGGAGGTGGATTCTGCCAAGCACAGACATTCTCAGGGAACTGTGAAGATATTAGCTATTTTACTCAATTTATTCCACGCTGAAACATAATAGTACATTATAAAATCTGTTTTGATTTTACTTAATCTAATGAAAAAATGTTCATCTTTTTGATAAGTGCTCATTAGCCATTTTTTTCTGACATAAACAGACAAGAAAGATGTTCTTGTGCTGCATTTAAAACCCAACTCAGCTAATTACAGTGCAATGACTCAAAGAACAAAATCAGCGTACTGAAGTTTCTCACTTGAATTGCCTTTATAGTTGAATTAAAAATCTTAAAAAAAAAAAAAAAAAAAAAGAAACAGGCCCCAGCAGTGTGTTTTACACTTAGGTGAAATAATGTTTAAGTAAACAAAGGCCGAAGTCTAGCACCTGATAAAAGTTTTCGAATTTTCTGGTCAATTGCTCTCTAAGAGCAGTTGCTAAATTTGCCAACAGAGGTAACTGCTCACTTCTTGGCAGGGAGGGGTGGTCTCTTTTTTGGCAGCAGTGATGGATTTGTGTAAAAAATTCATCGTATTTCACCCAGTCCCTTGTGAGAGCAAAAATCAACATGCAGATAATATCTGGTCAGGGTTGGAGTCAGGCTAGGACGGGTGAAGCTAAATGGTCCACATAAGACTCTATCTCACCTATAGCCCAAGCTCCTGCTCATGCCTTTTAGGCATATCAGATGGTTGGGATTTGGGCTGTAACACTATCCTCAAGGAGTCTGAAAGAATTCATGCCATTCTCCAAACTTATTTGATTTCAAATCCCAGAAAAATTTTAACTCGCGTAATCTGACTTTGGGGGTATCTTAAATGTGGTTATGACTGTTAGAATTTAGGCAAAGTTCCTTACGCTGGGAATGCCATTTAAATAAAAGGGAAGTTTATTAGGGGCCACTCATGGAAGGGGACAAAAATGGCATGGAGGACAGGGGACGAACGAGGGCGGACAGGGACAGGCGCGAACAGAGAGCGGTTTCAGTCCGGGGCTGGCTTAAATAGCAAAGTGGTGGTCAGAGAGCCCCCCTGGAGTGAGTCCTTGCTCTATAGGCTGCCAGAGGTCAGGAGGTAGTGGCCAGGGCACCTGCTAGCCAGGTTCACTGGCCAGGTTGAGGCACCTGGGAAATGTAGTCTTTTCACAAATTACCTGGGAGGTGTGGCCTTCTACCTGGGAGGTGCAGCCTCCCTGCCTGGAATCCAACAATGACCCAAAGGATCATTTTGTGATTTCTTAAAATTTATTTTTATTATAAAACACATTTACTTGAAACTAGAAATTCTGAAAATTATTTTAGATCTATGACTCATAAATCATGCTTATTCTACCCAAACTCCTATCATAAAGAGGAATAAGCAAAATGAATTAAATGTTTCACTTTTTCCTACTCTAAGAAGTCAGTATTTAAGTGAGCACCTGTAGGATTTTTTTTTTTTTTTTTAAGTTTCTGTTGAATGATGAACAAAATAACAAGAGGACAGCCTACTCCTGGGTTGATACAATGGACGGTTGCCTGAGTCTCCTTCACAAATGACTTTGCTAGCATTTAACAGTCAATAGACATCAGATACTAAGAAAAAACTATGCATCTTGAGTCTTGCAGGGATTCAGATTGCACTAGGGTGTGTTGTTTAAAAAAATGTCTATTCTTCATTAACAGAGCTGTAAGCACAGGACAGCTGAACCCTGAAGCAATCACACAAGGCTTGCAGGTTAAGAACTCAGGCTGGGGGAGGCAGAGGTTCACATCCCAACCCTGCCACCCCAGAACCAGGACAAGATTCCACATGTCTCCAGACATCATCATAAGTGAGTAAGTCATGGGGCGAAATAACACCGGCTGTGCTGCTGTGAACATTCTAAAAGGTGAGACATCAAAAGCACTTAGCACAAGGCTGTCACGTTATTAGGATTCAAAAACGTGGCTTGTAAGAAAGAATCACCCGTAGGACGCGAGCCTTGAAGACCTTTCTGTTCATCTTCCATGTCATGCCGTGCATCATCAACAACATTCCAGGGATCTTCTGGAGTTAAAAGGCAGACTTTTCTCTGTACCATACTAATTGATCAGTTTGAGGCATCAGATCCCCAACTTTGACCTCCTTATCATTTTGATCTAATCAGTGCTCTTTATTAAATATTACCCCAAAGTATCAGTAGGTACAAGGAGACAGGGCAGGATGGTACATTCAGTCATCACAGGTCACGAGAAAACTGCATCGTTTCTGAAATTCTACTGCTGGGCTTATGTTGCCATTAATCCATTTTGTCCCAGCATCCAAGATATCATAGTTGCCCAATGTCCTACTTATAGGACAGCTTATATATACCCCATTGTTCTATTTATAGGACAATCTATTTTCATTTTAATGGGAATAAGTAAGCTCTATATTGTAATTTCTAACCTACTTTAACACACTTGTCATTTTCCTTGAAATACAGAATCGGACACTTGGGACTTAGTGGGGTTTGTTGTTATTGTTGTTGTTGTTGTTTTTTGATTGTTCTTTTTAGTTATATATGATGTTAGGCTATATTTTGACATGATCACAAAAGCATGGAATATAATTTTCTCTAATTCAGTCCTTAGCACTTCCTGCCCTTCTCCCTCGCCCAGTTCCCCTCCTTCTACTCTACTAATATTTCTGTAATTGATTTATAGTTTTTTAAAATTACTGTCTTGTGGATATACTTGATATTGGAATTCACTGTGCTGGGGTTTTTAGTACTACATGGAACAAAGGAAACACTTGCTGACATATTAGTTGATGGAAAGGGCCCGTATTTGTTTTTCTCTGGTTTTGACTATCACAACTGAAATCGTCAGTGTTTCCCAATCCTATGCATGCTTATTGAAGCCAACCCAAACGCCTTATTCCTATCCATTAATTAAAAAAAAAAAAAAAAAAAAAAAAAAAACTATGGGCTGGGGTTGTGGCTCAACGGTATAAAAATAAATAAATGAAATAAAGGTATAAAATATATACACACACATATTTATATTTATATATATAAACTAATTGTCACTCAATATTGAATGCTTACTGAGTTCCAAGAACTGCATGAAACTTGTCCATAGACTATTTTATTTAATCCTCAAACAACCCTAGACAGTGAGCACTGACATCCTTACATTACAAAGTGAGAACCAGAGAGGTTAAGAAGCAGGTAGGGTTCTGTGGTTTGAACAATAGTGTCCCATCCAAAATCCATGTGGAGACTTAATCCCATTGTGGTGGTATTAAGATTTAGGACCTTTGGGGAATGATTATTAAGTCATTGGTTGATTAGTGTCTTTTAAAAGGGCTAGAGGAAACTAGTTCAGGTCCTTTTCACCTTTCTCTCCCTTCCACCATGTGAGGACAGAAAGTTCAAGGTACCATCTTGGAAGGAGAGACTGGGGTCCTCACCAGCCCTTTATATTTGATCCCCTCTTCCATGTGCAGATAATCTTCCTGCCCTCTAAACTGGTGATCTCCAAAGTGTGGGATGTGTATCAAAGGGCGATCCAGAATGATTCAATCCATGAGAAACATGGAAGGAAGGAAGGAAATTCTAGAACTTCTATTCAAGTTGATTTTTTTAACATCAAGTAAAAGAGAGAAGTATTAATAGAATATAATATATGGCTTGATGCCAACACACTTTAGAGAAACCTGGAATGTCCTAAGGGAAGGGAATTCCATTCTAGGCAGTGGCATCCCCCTGGATAAGTAGCTTCGTACATTTAAAAAAAAAAAAAAAATTTATTTATTTACTTTAGTTGTACACAATGCAATGCATTTATGTTTACGTGGTGCTGAGGATAGAACTCGGGCCGCACACGTGCGAGGCGAGCGCTCTGCCGCTGAGCCACAACCCCAGCCCCAGTAGCTTCGTACATTTTATATTAAGTACAAATGGTTTTTAAATGATGCCTTCCAAAAAGTTGGGGGTACAGGGATAAGAATTGAAGATCGTACAGAAAAACACCAATCACATCAACAAGAGAACGGCAGAGCTTATTTTTCTGCACTTCCTTTCTTTGCCACCATACGGGGTAAAAATGATGAAGTAATCGGGTCTGTCAAAAAATTGGACAAAAGAAGCCACGTCAGTAATGATGAAGTTTCCTAATACATTTGTGGTGTCTTATTCAATTACAGAATTTTGGTGAACCTGATAATAAGTACTTTGAAGTCTCTCATGGCACACGTTGCCTACCCAACATCCATTCTCACAGTCTTCCTTACTGAAAGAATCCTGATTTTTGGAAGGAATGACTTGATTCTCCAGATTCCCTTGCTGGCACGGGCAGCCATGTAACCCCATATTTGGCAACAAGAAGCAAAGTCTGCTGGAGATATCAGGGAAAGTTTTTGATTCATGAACACAGGCCTCCCCCTCCCTCCTTTGCAGGTCTGACTTAGGAGGCACGACTCCTCCCTCTTCCCTTCTGTCTGGAATTCTGATGTGAGACCAAGAGCAGCCACATTGTGGCCATGAAGCAATAAGCACGAAGACAAAGACACCAGAGAGGAAAGAGAAGGGGTCTAGAACCATCCCTGGGCTGTGAGCAAAAATAGACTCTGATTCAGTGAAGCCACTGATACCCACAGTCTCTTACATGCAGCCAAACACAATCCTCTTTTGAGGTTTAAAACTTAAAAAGACGAAAGGCCACACATCAGTGGAAACACAAGTTCTTCCTGCTGTTTTCCAAATTGCTGAGATTTTACACAGAAACAACATGGAAATAATTAGAGTGTGTTTCCTAGTCTGTAAATACTACTAGAAAACATGCTGGCTGTTCATGCAATATTCCATAAACATTAGTATTTTTTTTCCACATTTACATCTATATTTTTAATGAAAAGACTACATGAACTAGTTTGTCCCTAAAATTTTATAATAATCTACAGACAAAAAATAGGCATCTCAAAAGAGTCAACAAATTAATGAACTCTCTGACAGGAGTACAATAATACAATCCATTATCTTCTTTCATTTTTATTTTAAAATCCCTTTATGATAAATATGCCACCTGCACTTGATAAAACATGGGAGCACCACAGATGAGCAGTCAATGAAAATGTCATCTCTTCCAAAGCTATCTATACAAATAGTTACTGCATGCAGAGGGATGGGGCTACTTGAATGATCAAGAAACCATCAGACTTGTTGAGGTCTCTCTATCCATCCTTCTCTCAAATCATTCACCACTTTTTTGCAATTATATATTTGTCAGTGTGATTGTTTAATTCACATCCATCTCCTTCTCTGGACAGGGGCTATTTGAGGGCAGAGATCCATTGTGAGTGTTTTATTACAGGCCCTGATCCTGTCAAGCACTCACCAAATAAACATCTGCTGAATGGGTGAATGAGTGCATACTGATGAGGATGAGAAATAATGAAGTCCCGATTTCAAGACAACAGGATGCACACAAATAAATATATACGATTTTTCTTTGTCAAATTAAATAAAATAAACTGGAGTCATGAAGTTCTGGAGAACTGAACCCAAGCCGCTCTTTGCCACTCAGTGACCTCTGTCAAGAACTGGGAAGGATGAAGTTGTCAGAGACAAAAAGCGTCACACGCATTATTGAAGTCAAGACTTGCTTGTTCCCTAAGGCATCAGCCCTGATTGACAGGGACTTCTAGACTATGAAAAAAAAAAAAAAAAAAGATTTCTACCTTGTGTTACATCCTGTCCAAAGGAAGAAGTTTTTCATCAGGCTCCTCCTTATCTCTCCAAGTTTCCTTATTTATAAACAGAAGGTTCTGACACCTGAGAGGTTTCTGGTGCTAAGAAGCCTGGATCAGGGCAAAAAAGGGCAATCCATAAGCCAACCCCCTCTCCTGACGCCAAAAAAAAAAAAAAAAAAAACAAAAAACGAGTGATTTGCCTCCAGCAAAGTAAACTATTATCTGTAACACCACAGAACCCACCACTTGACCTTGACACCCTGAACATGGTCAGGGAGTGTTGGTGATCTCTAATGCTACCCCCAAGCCAACCCTCACATGTTCCCTGGCAAGAACAGAACAAGGGTTCCCAGGACACGGTGATGGGTGGGCTGCTGGGCTCTGATCCAGCCACAGAGGGCTCTTCCTGTGCCTCTCCTCCTGAGGCTGGCAATGCAGGCAAGGGCAACCATTTGGTGTAAAGACTGAATAGGAGTCACCGACTTGTTTATTGTGTTTTGGCAGACACCGCCACCCTGAGACCACTGTGAGAATCCCCTCTGCTGTGGCGTGAATGTTTGTCTACTCCACAACTCATTGACATTTCATTTCCCATGAAATTGTATTAAGAGGTGGGGGTGGAGTGGTTCTTTAAATCATTTTTTTAAATTTTTAATCGTCACATAGTAATTGTATGTATTTATGGGGTACAGTGTGGCATTTTGATACACCTATACAATCTGTAAGGATCAGATCAGGGTAACTGGCATATGTATCACATCAGACATTTATCACCTCTTTCTGTTAGGAATATTCAAGATCCTCTCTACTACCTATTTTGGCATATTCAATTAATTCTTGTCAACCATTGCTATTCTGCTGTGCAATAGAGCATTAGAAGTTCTTCCTCCTATGGAACTGCATCCCTATACTTATCTTCTCTGCATCTCCCCACACCCTTCCCAAGTTCCGAAAACAACTATTGTATTCTCTACTTCTATGATATCAACCTTTTAGCTTCCACATTCAAGTGAGACTATCCAATGCTTGTCTTTCTGTGCCTGACTTATTTCACTTAACATAATGTCCTTCCATTTCAACCATGTTGCTACAAATGAAGAATTTCCTTTTATGGCCTGTAAGCTGCCTGAAATGGCCAGCCACAAACCGCCGCGGGAGAAAAACTCGGAGGCAGAGTAAAGCTATTACTACTTTTACTTCTACTTTCTTAGAGAGAGCTTAGAGAGGGAAAGAAAGATTTTTAGAGAGAAAGATTAGAGAGAGCTTTTCTTCTTATCTTCTTAGCTTAGAGAGAGAGAGAAAGAAAGATAGAGAGAGCTTAGCTTAGAGAAAGATTATTTTTTAGAGCTTCTTTCTTCTTTCTTCTTTCTTCCTCGGGAGCCTCGGCCTAACTCTGACCAGCCATTACTTCTTCTATCTGGTTTCTCTTCTGTAACCGCTCTGCCTACGTTCTGGCCGCTCTGATTCTCCGACCCGAACTCTTCTTCTGACCGACCGAGCGACTGCATGACTGACTGACTGAATTCTCCGCTCTCCTAACTCGGACCGCTTTCACCCGGTTATATACCTTCAGCTTTGCGGGTGCCTACAGGTGCGTCACATACATATCAGGTGGAACTTATGGCTTCCAGCTAGCTGCAATAGCCCTTCCTAAATGGGGCTCCTTCAATGGCCGAGTAATATTCCATTGGTATATATAACTAATTTTCTTTATCTATTCATTTGCTGATGGATACCTAAGTTGATTCCATATCTTTGTGATTGTGAATAGTGCTGCAATAAACATGCAATAGAGATGTCTCTTCAGGATACTGATTTCAATTCTTTTGGCTATATACCTAGGTGTAGGATTGATGCATATGTGATTGTTCTACTTCTGTTTTTTTGTTTTCCATAATGGCTGCACAATTTACATGCAAGAAGTGGGACCCTGAAGAGGTGATTAGGCCATGAGGGCTCTGCCCTGACAGGTGGTTTAGTCCTTTTAAAAATGGCTTTTTAAGGAGCAGCTTCTCTATCTGTGCTCTTCCGCTCCCATGTCATGTGAAGAACAGTGTGCCTCCCTTCTGGAAGATGCAGTGGTTAAGGCACCATCTTGGAAGCAGAGACTACGCCCTTAATAGACATGAAACCCAACAGTGTCTTCATCTTGAATTTCCCAGCCTCCAGAACTGTGAGAAAGAAATTTCTTGGTTTTGGTTTTGTTTGGGGGGGGGGGGGTGGTACCAGGGATTGAACTCAGGGGCACTCAACCACTGAGCCACATCCCCAGCCCTATTTTGTATTTTATTTAGAGACAGGATCTCACTGAGTTGCTTAGAGTCTCAATTTTGCTGAGGCTGGCTTTGAACTCGCGATCCTCCTGCCTCAGCCTCCGAGACGCTGGGATTACAGGCATGCACCACTGCACCCTGCTGAGAAATAAATTCTGTTCTTTATAAATCACCCAGTACTGGTCAAGGATACAATGAAGTCAACCAGCATAGGAAGAGAAAAAACTCTGAAGATTAGTGTAAACAACAAAAAATGAAGAGGCCACAGTAAAAGTAGAGGAAAAGGTAGGAGGTGGAGAGAGGGAACATAGCGTCCCTGTGTCTGATTCCCCTCTATGAAAATAGGAGTGAGTCATGTTCAGTCTTGAATTCAGGTGCAAAATGCCAGCTGCACAAATGTAGGCTGGGAAGTTTCTGATGAGAACCAGGAGTCTAAGTTGATGACAAGGTCAATATAGCACATAGTGTGATGGGTGTGATTATTTATTTATTTATGTTATTGGTACCGGGGATTGAACTCAGGGGCTCTCAACCAATGGGCCACATCCCCAGCCCTTTTTTTTTTTTTTTTTTCTTTGTATTTTATTAGAGACAGGGTCTCACTGAGTTGCTAAGTGCCTCACCATTGCTGAGGATCCTCCTGCCTCAGCCTCCCAAGTGCTGGGATTACAGGTGTGCGCCACTGCGCCCAGATCTATTTTTTTTTTTAATAGTCTTCAGCTGCATGAACAGAAGTAAAACTGTTTTCAACAAACAAGGCAAGAACACTTCCGTTCTTTCAGCATGTCTACAGGGACAGCACTACCTTCTTAAGGGGGACTGTCTTAAATTCCAGAGGAAAACTACCAGCATGGCAAAGGCTTAGAAACCAGAGTCTTCTGGAACAATCAAGGCTCATTCCAAGAACAGCAGGGTCAGCTCTGGCATGCAGGAAGTCCAACCCTTCTGATCATCTCAGCTCAGTGCCTCCCAACCTTGGCTGTAAATCCGACAATCACCAGCCTCTCTGATGGTGAAAAGACCCTTTCTTAATCCATCTCACTCCCAGAGCAAGTAAATCTAATATTGTGTGTGTGTGTGTGTGTGTGTGTGTGTGTATAAATATATAAGCAATCATTTCCTTTTATCCTGCCTTATTCTAAAAGGGAGTCAAGTAGCTTATAGTGATGTCTACAAACAATGCAAAAAAGCACACAGTGAAGAACAGATAAGAAAGATAAATATTTTCTTATTCTACCTCTTCTCTTCCCCTGCACTCTATTTTTGCCTTGGGGGTCCCAAGTCACAAATGCCACCTGGTTTAACCCAACACCTGCTCCGAATGAGCCTGCTTCAGCACTGGTAGTCTGAACAAAACCTGTGCATTCTGCTGCATCTCCTCCAATCCACTCCTTTAACAGGTACTCAACTCCAACTGTTAGGAATAAGAAACACACAGACATAAGACAGGGCCACTGCCCACAAAGAGTTGACCTACGTGTGCTTCCAACAACAAAGGAAAGTTAAAGACACTGACAACGTTGGCTTAGTATAAATGTAGAGGAGGGGGGGGGGAATTACTGTCTCTAAAAACTTGCAGGCCTCCATGGGATTTATCTTTTTATTTTGGTTTTTAATGATACTGTTTTAGGTACACTTTTATTTCAAGAGGCCACAGCTTCCTTTCAGGTCTAAGTAAATTTAGATCCTAAATGAGTACATAATCGAGCAGAGTGGCTTGATGTAAGGGTTTTAGAGCCACTCTGTCCAGTTTCAAATTCACATCTGGCTATTAGATATGACTTTAGGTTTGATTTGTTTGGATTGATTAGATTAGACTTCAGGCAAACTACTTGACCTCTCTTAAAATCAATTTTTTCATCTTTAAAATGAGAATATTAACATGTCATGAGGATTGACTGGCATGACGTAGGTAATCCTCAGCCCGGGAGCCAGCACATGTACGTGCTTAAGCAATGGTGACCAGTGACAGCCCTGAAGACATGCATCTTTGAAGAGATACTGTGTTAGAAAAGGGAATAAAGGCAGTAGTGAGCTGATGTGTGATTCCATTATCATCACTTCTAGAAATGAACTCTTGAGTTTCCTTTACTCATTAACATAATGTTTACATTTCTAGTATCTAAAACATTTAAAAACTCACAAGATCAAAAATTGCAAAAATTGTTATAGGTGGACAAGCAGCAAGCCCCTCCCATCATGCTTACTAGAAGATTTGAATTTGCACTAAGATCTAATAGAGTAAGAACAGAAGAACCAAGCCAGCCCCTGGGAGGCCTCAGTCAGCTGACCCCAGAAGACCAGATAAGAAGAATTGAAGACTATCTTCTGAAACCCTGCAAAGACAAGGAATTCCAAGACCAGGGAAGACTCAAATGGCCACTGGCCAAACCACAGCGAGCTGGATTATTTTGCTTGGCTCTGGGAAAACAAATGCAAATCTAATCAACCATTAATCAATGTTTTTTGTATCCAGGACTGTGAAAAGCTCTAAGGCATATACAAAAACAGGTACTCGACTTGGTCCCAGAAATAAGAATGAAACATCTGAAACAAACTGTCATCTGAGCTGAGCTATGAAATGTCAGTATTTTCTATCATAAGCTGAGAGGCCTGAGTCTTATTCTAGACAATAAGGTATATGCCTTGAGGAGCTACGGTGTTTAATTCTGGAGACAGTTGCTGCATACGGCTGGTGATGTTATTCCCAAATGTGGTTCCTTTACAAAATGCTCATCAGAAGAGTGAGAGCAAGAAGTAATCGAGGAGCCTTTGCACTGAATAGTTTAAAAATGTGCATTTGAGCTCTTGAAAGAGAAGCGTATCAAAGCCAATGAGTAAAAACAACATCTAAAAAACATCTGTCATTATCAGGTAATTTCAAAATAAACTGTTATTTTGAAAGCTACTTTTCTATTCCTCACAGATGAGTGTTAACTTTTGTTCCCAATCAAAAGCTTTTCGATGCATTTAGCTCTCAATTGTCACACTGCCTACAAAATCTGCAATAAAACAATCTGAAGCCCTAGAGTAAACAAAATGTGTTCAGCAGGATGGCAGATTCCGGAAACTGATCAGAAACAGAGCACACACGGTCTGCCAGGGTGCTTCCTGGCCTTTTCTCTGTTTTATTCATTTATACTAATGTGTGGACAAGAGAGTTGAAAACATTTTGCTACAAATAAAACCCTGAGATTTATATGTAATTTCTAAGCTTATCCTTGGGAAAGAAGCCACAATCTGTTTTCAGACAAGAGTGAAACACTTGCAATTCCCTTTGAAAAACAACGTCCAATCTTCCCTTAAATTGAGATGCCAGAGCAACTAGATTGCGATTTAAATCAGAGGACAAAATTAGCCCAGGTACACCAGGGTGGAAGGAGAGGCAAAGCTGACGTTGTGGTAAATAGCCTATGAATTCAAAATGCAGTCTTCCCTCCGCCCCCAGTAGATTGTGACTTCCAACAAATTAAAGAAATAAATTGGCCGTTCACCTACGATCTACTGGTAAACAAACATTTTTCACCTGCCTCTTCGTGACCATCTTTTGAGCTGAGCCTTTTAAATTCCATAAAGGATTGGAGAGTAATGATAACTCCTAGAGTTCACAATGATCTTTGGCAGGGCTCTAATGAAAAACAACAGTCTGCACTGAATTCCAACCATGTTCCATAGTAATAGAAGCCTTAGTTTTTCAGATTATTAATATTAGCATGGCCTGGGAGAGGTTGGGTAGAACCTCAGGGAGGGGCAGCAATTGACAACAGAAGCTAAAATATTTTGTCTCCTGGTAAACCCAAAAGATTTGGGTTTCAGGTTGGGTCCAAAAAGAACAAACAAGGATCAACGTCGAGGAAGAACTTAGCCAAACACCTTCGTGCAGAAATGAAATGAACATTCTGGAAGAGCAGAGGCTTTGTGCTTCAGTGAATGGATTCATGGATTGGGTCTTCTTTTGAGCTGGATTAAAGGTTTGACTTTCTATTTCAGTAAGACTCAGGACCTTTGGTAATAATCATAAACCCAGATGTGTCCACTCTTCCCTTCAGGTTCTACAACCAGCAGAGACTTCTGCTGGCAGAGAATGGTAGGTTGTATGGGGAGGGAGGGACTCCATTCCAATTGGAAGAGTTTCTATTCCACAGAGGTGCTTTTATCTCTGCAAATATGTCCACTCGCAGGTTGGATGGAACCAGACCTCTCTCTCCAAGGCAAGGGCATTTCAGGACTCAGCCCAAGGTGGGATCTATGTAGTCCAAAACTTTGCCATCAATAGAACACACAGCAGGCTTTCTGTGGCTCCCCTGTGAGAGCCGTTGGTCCCAGGTGAGGAGATGTAGCCAGAGATGAGAGATCCTTCTACAAAATTATTGCTGAAAAGGCTCAGGTGGGGAGAAGGGATGAATGGAGATTTAAATTAATCTACCATCCTAACATTAAATTCTATACAAGTGGGCTTTGGTCAAAAACAATACGAAATGCTAAGAAGCAATAACCAACTAAAAGAAAAGTGGTCTTTCAATGCAGAAAGATTTCAAATTTGCCATCTTTTCTAGTGAGAAAAGATGTGGGTGGGGAGGGAAGGTAGTGTGGGTTTCTACAAAACAGAGCAGATCACAAATGTGCTGATGTAACACTGTCAATGACATTTTGTCCCAGATGGCAGGTGAGGGAGACACTGGGATTTAAGGCACCTAGTCACTTGCCAACAGAATATGAAGACATTTGGGGGCGGTAGGGAAACAAACAAACAAACAAGAAACCTTAAATCACATGGTGTAAAAGTCACAGAGGTCTAAAAGCAACCTAAGGACCCATTTTAAGAATAATAAGCAGCGAAACCTCAAAAGGAATATGAACTTCCAAGTGCAGAGAACAGGGATGCTGACTTAAATTCAAATCTGTCTAGAGACTTTATTCCAGGGCAGGGGGCTGAGCTGCAGTAATGTACACAAGTGGGGTGTAAAGTCAATGGGATTACATTTTCCTAATTATTTTCTGCTTGAGCTTTACAGCACATACACAAAATGAGATCAGCCGGGACTTGCCTCTCTAACAAATCACTCAGATTTAAACATTGCTCACATAAACAAAGGGGGGTGGGGCGGGGAAGAGAGGCACAAGGCTGGGAAAAAGACAGAGAAGGGCTTCTTCAATCACAGTTGCAAGGAACAAAAACCTGGAGGGGGAAAAGAGTTGTTGGACCGCCACCAAATCTCCCCCACTGGAGACAAGAGCCCATCTGCTGAGCTCGGCAACTTCGCTTTAACTACCATTCAGCTCGCGTCTCTGCAGAGATCTGTCTGCAGAGCTGGCAGATGGACCCCTACCTCCCCGAGTCGCTGTGTTATTTGTTTAATAAATTTAATTAATATCCATACGGCATTGGATTGCTCCCAGAAAGGGGGCCAACGTGCTCCCTTTCCCCAATAGCTACATGATGAGTGATTTCCCAGAAAAGAGCAGATAACGGTGCCCCAGGGCCACTGAAAGAATTAAAAGTACCATGTGCTTACATTATTTTTGTATGGATTAATTTTTTGCACTGTACTAATATACTTTTGATGAGTATTCTAACTTTATGAAATTATGCAATCCCCAAAATGGCAGCATTTCCCTTCTTTTGGATCAGCTAGCTTTGTTGGAATGTTTTTAAAAGAACCTAGTGGAACCACATATTCAATACTTTTATCTATTTTTTTTCCAAAAATGAAGGACCATGAAGGGTAAGAAAGCTCCCTTTAGCAAACAACTGGTACTGTGACCATTTTTAACAAATGGAAGACCTTCCTGGTCCTACTGAATTCATATTATTTTTTAAGCTAAAAAATGTGGCTGTTTCCAACATGAAGAATGTAAGGGGTCTTGGGAAAACTCAAGGCAGCAACACACTCCTGTTAAGCAGGGTCTCTGCAATCAACAAGTAGTAATAACAATAATTAAAGCAGTGTTTCACTATCCTTGCTACCCAATGTCATCCTGTCCTTCAAAGAAGCAGATTTCATCTTGAACTAGATTTCCCATTGCATGCTCCAAGAAAGACTGGGGCCTTGAAGATGTAAAAGGTGTTCTATGGAAAAAAGGGTTTTGTGTGGGAAATAATTCATCAAAGAAGACAAAATAGGTTTCTTTACTGCAGGGTTTCTCAGAGCCTTTAATACACTGTCAGGTCCTAAATATTCTGTAGTGGGGGAATGGCATTCAATAGAAAGGCAGCATTTCCTCAGACCCAGGCCTGTTCGGTTTACTGCTGTACCCCAGGGCCTAATATAGCCCTGAGAAATAGTAGGTACCCGTTGATACTTGTTGAATGAATGAACCAGTGAATGAATGCATGAGCAAAAAAGTGAACACTCAGAGGCTTTGCTGAGGGATAATCGTAGGGCACTTGGAACGACCACTGGTGAGATTTATATTAAAAAAAAAAAAAAAAAAACCCAAAGGAACAAAATCACTTCTACATTAAGGAAGAACTGAAGGTAATTGAGTCAAATACTAAATTTAGAGTGCTTCACTTTCAAGGTTTTATTTCCCTATTATAAGTTGATTCTGTATTTAAACTCTTCTCCACTGCTAAATGATGTAAACAATCCCCACCCTCTTCATTTCTCTTTGCATCATGAAACCTTGATTTTGTAGAATTTTTCAGATCCTTGGCAATACCCTAATTTATTTGTCTTTTATGTTTAATCCCTTCCTAGAAACTGAGTAATGAATTCGATTCCATCGCAAGCACTGAGCTGGTGAGATTTGTTTTTTTAATTACTCCTTTATTTTATTTATTTATTTGTTTATTTATTTATTTATTGGTACCAGGGATTGAACTCAGGGGCACTCGACCACTGGGCCACATCCCCAGCCCTTTTTTGTATTTTATTAAAGACAGGGTCTCACTGAGTTGCTAAGTGCCTAGCCATTGCTGAGGCTGACTATGAACCTGCGATCCTCCTGCCTCAACCTCCCAAGTGCTGGGATTACAGGCATGTGCCACCATGCCCAGCAAAATTATTCCTTTCAATTTCTTTATAACTGCAAAAGCTTACAAAGGCAGGATTATTTTGAGAGTTTTTCGATAATCTCAGTGTTAAACTTGTTAAACTGAAATTAAAGTTTTATTTTAACTAATGGGAAAACAAATTATTTTAATGTGGTCAATTAGCCCGTACATATTTTGTCTTGAATGAACCTCCACTGCTTGCTGTCCTTGTCTGATTTTCCCACCATACTCCATCCTACTGATAACAAGTTCACTTGTCTTTCTCATATAATTTCAGACAATTGCAGCCCTTCCTGCTTGTTGTTTGGTGCTTGGAGAATATACAAAACAGTACTCAGTCTTACAGAGCCAGGATAACTACATATCAAAAATCTCCCCTCGAGTTCATTTGGCTGCAAATACTTTCTAAACTCAAAGAAAAAAAAAAGGTACTTCTACCTGGTGAGTTTAACCTCACATTGAAGTGTTATACTGAAAAGATCTCTGAAGACTTTGCTAACAATGAAAACCTTCAGGAATAAAAGGAGAAGTTAGAGGAGGCTTAAGCAAGCAGTGCATTTCAAAACTTTTCCAGCATCAAAATGTTTCTTGAATTGGGATAACTAGGTAAAATTAATAAATAGAACTCATGGGGTGGGGATACAGCTCAGTTGATAGAGTGTTTGCCTCGCATGCACACTTCCCTGGGTTCAATCCTCAGCACCGCCAAAAAAAAAAAAAAAAAAAAAAAAAACAATAAATAGAACTCATAAAATATTATTAGATAGATTTTAGAAGAAAGAAGAAAAAGTAAGAGGCAGGGAACAAGTATTTATTGCATATCTACTATGTGTAAGCACATCATTAGATAAATGTAATAATAATTAATGACAGTTAATATTCATTTATACACTAAATATTATATATTTATATGGATGTGTATTCTTCCCAGTTAGTATTATGATTTTAAAATGAGGAAACTAGGGCTAGCTGAGTTAAGCAATGTGCCAAGGGTCACAAGACCAGTGAATGGAATCCTGGAGCCCCTGATAAGTATTAACTGGGTGGTAACTGCAGATAGGGTGTGGGTGGAAGGAGCTGGGTTGATGGGAGCACGTCTTTGGGTATATATTTTATCCTTGTTGAGAAGAGCTCTGTCTGCTTTCTGGTGCCATGTTCCCAGCTGCTTTCCCCCACCACACACACATCCACCATGATATTCTGCCTCAACCTTGGGCCTGAGGAATGGAGCTGGCTGTCTGTGGACCCAGATGTCTGTGATAGGAGCCCTCTTCAAAGATAAAATGGTGCGATGGCTAGTTTCTATGCACACATGTGCAACTCTGTCACACAACATGGTGCAGCCAGTATCTGTGCACATTCATGACTCTGTCAGACTAGGAGACACTGTCAGTAAATACATACACGTGTTTCCCAGGCAAAACAAAGGAACATGGCACACTCAGTGCACATGTGTGACCCTGCCAGACTTCCCACCCCAGTGCCCCCGGGCAGCTCTGTTGTAACTTCCTTATGATTTTGTAGTGTAGAACATGTACGTGAAATGGACTTTTCCATAGGGAAGACAAAGGGGCTAATGTGTAAGAGGAGGTGGGAAAATGGGGGTCTAGCAGTGGCTATACAAGGCAAAGCCCTGCTGCTTTCAGGGCTCAATCTTTGGATGAGAATCTCCTGAATCTGTGCTACCACAAAATAAACACTTCTTCCTGTTGAATGCCCAGGTGCCCTGTCTCTCTGTGCACAAATTCCACAACACTCTGAGCCCCAAAATAAAGACTTCCTTCTCTAAAATTGTTCTTGTGAGCTCTTTTGGTCACAGCAGTGAAATAGCGGACTAAAATAGAAATTGGTACTGAGAAGTGGGGTCATTGCTGTGACTAATCTGACCATGAGGTTAAGAAGCTTTTGCAGCCTTTTGGAATTCACGGGAGGAATTTTTAGAAAGTTTAGCAATGCAAGCTGGAAAAACTTTAGAATGTTGGGAGTAGACCTTAATGGGCAATTCGGGTGGGAGTTCAGAAGACCAGAATGCTGATAGAGGACTACAGATAGTAAAGACTTGGTTCATAAAGTTTTAGAGGAAAAAGAAGACTCTATTGGAAATTGGGCTAATGGCCATTCATGTTATGTTCTGGCTAAGAAGTTGTCTGCATTTTGCTCATGTCCTGAGACTTTCTGTGATGTTGAATTTAAAGATGATGGACTTCTTAATCTGATGGAAGAAATTTCTAGGCAGCATAGTATTCAGACAGTGGCACAGATATTGTTAGTGGCTTTAAACCAAGTTTATTGTGAGAATTGAGAACAGAAAATAAAGCAGAAAGATTTGAAAAAACTTGCAGTTTGGCCAGGAAATTGTGAGTAAAATTGGAGCTAAGGAATGTATGGTTGTTAAAGACATTCAGCCACAAAGACTTTGCCCAGAGAAAATAGGCTAGATGGCTTGAGAGCATCTCAGGAATTGGCAAGATCACATGCATTTCAAGCTCAAGAGTGTGAAACTAAATATTCCCTTGAGAAGAAACCAGTGGGGCAACCTGCTTGTACAAGGGGGCCTAGGAATTTTTTCAACATGCTCAGCCACCCAGGAACCCAGAGGCTGCTGCAGCTGTGGTCCCTGGAGGCTTGGCTACTGCTCAAGATGGCGGCAGAACTTGGCAGCAACCACATGATACTGGTTCTGCAGAAATGTAGGAGTAAGGATTCATGGAGGCTTCCACCAAAATTTCAAAGGAAGACTTGAGAGGCCAGGCAAAGTGCAACAGGGTCAGCAGAAGGTGCTGTGGAGAGCTCCAAGATTAAGAAGTGCCAGAAACATGGGACATCTGCCAAGGAAAGCTGCAGGAATCAAGCACAAATGAGCCAAAACAAGGGCCATGTGGGCTGCAACCAGCAAAGTCATAAGGGGCGGACCTGTACAAGCCCTTTGGAGAGAACATCAGGAAGCCATGTGCTCCAGATGCTGGATGTGAAGCTACAGGACTCATCTGCCCAGCTGGATTTCAGTGTTGCTTTGGTTCCATTCCTTCTTTCTATGCTCCTATTTATTCACATGGAAATGTTTACTGTGCACCTTTATATATTGGATGTATGTAACTTGCTTTTGATGTTTACAGGAGCTCACACTGAAAGCTTGCCTTGAGATTCAAAGGAGACTTTAGTCTTGGACTTTTGGGCAAGGCGAGAAATGTTAAGACTATGAGGACTCTTGAAAATGGACTAAATGTATTTTGCATTTTGAGAGGGGTATGTGCATTTGGGGGGCAGGGACAGAGGTTTAGGTATTAGGTGTCCCCTGAAAGCTCACGTGTGAGACAATGCAAGAAAGTTTAGAGGTGAAATGATTGGGTTATGAGAACCTTAACTGAATCAGTGCATTAATCCCCTGGTAGGAATTAACTGGGTGGCAACTGTAGGCAGGTAGGGTGTGGCTAGAGGAGCTGGGCTAATGGAAATGTGGCATGAGGTATATATTTTGTCCTGGCTGAGTGGAGTTCACTCTCTCTGCTTCTTGGTGCCATGTTCCCAGCTGCTTTCCCCCACCACACACATCCGCCATGATGCACTGCGTCACCATGGGCCCAAGGAATGGGGTTAGCTATCTATGGACTGAGACCTCTGAAACTGTGCTTCCCAAAATAAACTTTTCCAACTCTCAAATTGTTCTTACAGGTCATTTGGTCAGAGCAGCAAAAAAGCTGACTAAAACACCATCCAAATTGGCTTAGCTGTCTTCCTCTACCAGATTTTCTGTCCCTCATTTCAATGTGATTTTCTTTTACAGGAATCAATTTCCATATTCTTTCTAATGTGAGGTGCTGTAATTGTTTAGTTCCCTAGTCCCCTCCTCCTCATTTCCTAAGTAATAATTAATATAGGCAACTGTGTTTAACAATAAACCCAATTGAAAGACCAACACATACCTCTCAGCAGTTGCCTGCCTTCTCACCCAAAGACCTCATTTTCTTTTAAGGCAACATGAAAAATTTAATTCCCAGAACAATTCAACAAAAGTTTTGATTGTCTGTCATTTATAATTATTTAAAAGGGTGTACTGGGAGCCTCTTGTGTGCTCTCTCTCTCTTTCCTACTCCATACTGGAGAGGAAATGTTCTGTTATCATTGCTTCATAGGATAATTAGGTATCCTTTGTAGTATTAAAAATGACCCCCAAAACTTTGAAGTTTAAACAACAAACTTTTTTTTCACTGTTTCTGTGGATAAAGAATCTGGACACAGCTTAGTTGGGCATCTCTGACTTAAGATTCTCATAAAGTTGCAGCCAAACTCAGCTGGGGCTGCAGCCTTATATGAGCACTCAACCAGGTAGGTGGGAATCCACTTCCAAGTTCACTCACTTGGTGTTGGAAAGATCTAGTTCCTCAAAAGCTGTTTGGTTAAGGCTACAGTTGGCTGTAAGAATTGGCAAGATCATACCCATATCAGGCTCAAGGATGTGAAAGTAAATATTCCCTTGAGAAGAAACCAGTGGGGCAACCTGCTTGTACAAAGGGGCCTAGGAATTTTTTCAACGTGCTCAGCCACCCAGGCACCCAGAGGCTGCTGTGGTCCCCGGAGGCTTGGCTACTGCTCAAGATGGCAGCAGACCTTGGCAGCAACCACGTGATACTGGTTCTGCAGGAATGTAGGAGTTAGAACTTCATGGAAGCTTCCACTGAAATTTCCTTGCTGGGCATTAGCCAGGGTCCTCCCTCAATCCCTTGACACATTAAGCATCTCCACAGGGCAGCTCATAATATATAGCTGGCTTCCCTCAGAAAGAAAGGAAGGGCAATCCTAAGATCAAATGTCAGAAATGAAATCTATCATGTTGGCCATATTGTAATTTTTGTAATTTTTTGAAGTAAGAGTTCAGCCTTATACTCGAAGGGAAGGAATCACACAAGATGTGAATACCAGAAGGTACAATCGATGGGGGCCATCTTAAAAGAGGCCTACCATAGGAAATAAACAGGTTGGAATTTTGTGATTCTTCAGACACATGCGCACGAGTGCATGCACGTATGCGTGCACACACACACAAATGAATATTTACATAATAACTCTTATTTCTCAATATTTCTGTCTTAAAGTTGAATGAACACATTCAGAAAAATGCTCATGTATAGCAACTATTTTCATTCATTCAACAACTATTTACAGAGTGCGTGATAGAACTACCCAACACTGTTCTGAAACATTTTTTTAAAAGAGAAATAATTAAAATTGTGTAGGAAAAATTCATCAACTATGACCAACCTCCTGTCCCCTAAGCAGAGAAACATGGAAAATAAAGATTAAGAAAACCATTGTCCTTTGTAATTAAAACAACCTCAGGACTTATTGTTGGATACTATTTTAAGAGCATTTTCTCAAACTAGAACAGTGATGAGCAAATCCACTTATGCACAGATATAAGACAGATTATCTAATATTAGGTTCAATGATAATGGGCTCTTTCAGTTTTCATTTGCCTTCCTCATTTGTCTTACATTTTGATTGATCAGAATTTGGGAGAGGAAGAAGGGTATTCAAGCCCAGTACTCCTTAACTAGGAGCCATCAATGACATAAAATGGCACAAACTGAATGCCTCTCTCCTAATGCTCAGAAAATAATCAGCCCCTCCACAATTTAACTGACTTAAGGAAAAAGAAAAGGACAAGGGTGAAAGGAAATTCTGGAAAAATCCAGAATTCTCTGAATTTATCTTGAATTGATAACTATTCCTCCTCCTGTGGCCATCAATCAATCAAAATGAAAGCTCCTGACCTGAGTTGCTTCAGTTATAAAGAAATAACTAACATTTCATTTTTGTAAATTAAGTTTTATAAGGACTTATACTCATTTTACAAGCAAATAAATACTTTACCACCTTAAGTGCCAAGAAGGAAAAAGTAATAGAGAGAGAAGGAAAATGATAGAGAATTGCTTAGTCATGTACCATCTCTCTAAAGAGGTCATAAGTAAGCTGGGACGTACTGGAAGAGAAAGTTCCAGACATGTAAAAAGTAGAAGAGTGTTCCAGGCAGAGGGAACACTTTTCCTGATAAGAGGAAGATTTTGGCATCTTGGAATCTAAAGGAGGCTCCCACCTGAGCTTATGGGTAGGGTGGAGAGAGGAATAAAATGAGATCATATTGGCTACTGCCTGGAAAATGGAGAGGGTAGGACTAGAGGTGGGAAAATTGGTTATGAGGTTGCTGTGGTAATTTAGGTAAAAGATTATGGCTAGGTATGAAATTAGGTAATGCTTCTGATTATTGTTAATGGAGACAGAAGTTAAAGGCAAGAAATATTTAGCAAGTAGAAATGATAGGTGAGATTCCACGGCAGTAGTAACTAAGAAATAGAAAGGGGAGGAGGGAAGGAGGAAGTCAAAAGGGGAAAGACAGACAGACAGGCATGACTTCCAGCAGATGACTTCTATGCATGTGGATTAACAACCTGGTGATCAGTGGGCTTCACCTTGACCTATTCTCTTTTGACTTTGAGAAAGCAGCTTCCCTGCTGCCTTGAGAAAAATTCTGCAGGACCTAATTTCTACTTCTTTTCATTCTGTCCGTCACCAACAGAAGCCCATTAATTGGGAAATCATACGGGAAACAAACTACAGTAAAATGTCCCCAGAAAGAGATCTGAGAAAACAGAGTATGTGTAGAATCAAGGAAAGGTTTTTACTGATCATCGACCCCAACCACTTTGACAGATAAAGTATGACTCAGAAGCTATGGAGTTGTGACCAAAGTCAGCTAGTTAAGGGCAGAACCAAAGCTAGAATTCAGTTCTTTTGATTAAACAAAATATGAATGAAGTCCCACAACAAATGAGTGTAGTGATTACATGTACTTAATAGTCCTGTGTTTCTACTTTTCTTATCTCCTTCCTCCAATCATTGGTGAAAGAGGTGTGACCTTTGAACGCAAATTGAAGGGTAAAACTTGGCATCTATTTTTGAAAAGAGTCTGCTAAACATAGGCTGTAGGAAATTAAGTTGTACAGCTCTAAATATTACTTAGGGAAAGAAAGGAAATGAATTTTTAACCTCAAGTACATGTACACATGAATGGTGTGACTCTACTTTGTGTACAACCAGAGATATGAAAAATTGTGCTCTAAATGTGTAATATAAATTGTAATGCATTCTGCTGTCATACATAACAAATTAGAATTTAAAAAGAATAATAATAAAAAGCAATATGTAAAATGCATAGAAAAACACAATTGACAAATTGACTTTAAGAACCAAATTTGGGTAACTATAGCACACCTACCAATCCTATAAAAAAGAAAGAAAGAAAATAAACAAATTTGGATCCCATATGAACCTTAATTCATAATTCAAATAAAACCATTATTTTGGTTCACAGTGATGCCTGGTTTGCTTTGCTAGGCTATAAATGACAATGAAATGTGTGAGAAAGCTTAAATATTTCAATTTTCTAAGTCTAAGGATCTCATTGTATAAACTTTCTACTAGTCCAATTTTAGTTCTTTTTCAATGTGGTGAAAGGCGACAGATTGTGAACTCAGAAAGAGGTAACAAATAAAAAGAGAAGGGAAATATAAAATATCATTATTTTAGCTCTAGTATTCCCATCCTGAATAACATTTCAATACCAGAGCCTTCCTGCTCCCCTATGTACTGACACTTACTTTTAACTTCTCTTTACAAAACTCATTCTGATACAAATTCCAAGAAAAATCTATGTAAAATATTTCTTTCAAATTGTGACTCATCTCACAGTAACATGTTTGACTAAATTCCAGTTCTCAGGAAGAGGCAACTTTGAAGTCTTCATGCAGACTTCTATCTCCAAGCTTTTTAAAAAAAATATGCTTATGTCAACAGACCCAATTTTACATGAGATACAAATAGCTTTCATACACATTTACACCCACCAACAGAGAAAACAATCTAGCCTTAAAGCTACCCACTTTCCCTAAAATTATGGGTAGCCTATGCAAGTTGAAAGTGTCTGCCTGAAAGCTTTAAAGCCAGAATTAATTTTGTTTGTTTTAAGATATGCACCAAATTTCTCTCCTCTTAACAGGAAAGTTAGTTCCTAGGGCCTGGGTACCTTGCAAATGTGAAGTCTAGAAAGATCAATTGCTTCTCTTTATTTCACACTCTCATACTCAAAATGGCTAGCTCGATTTAGATAACACTTTCCTGCAAATGCTCATTATAACCCTCATTGTAAAACACAATATGACCACTCAGAGAGTTATGAGTCATGGAAAAGAAGTTATAGAGGCTTCTCTAAACGAAATAAAAGCATTTATTGCCAACCTCAGGAGATAAAAGTCGAATCAGTCTTCCTGTGAGGCACTGAATCGGTTCCATAACCTCCCACAAGAATCTTCTCAAATAATTTGCAAAAAGAACTAGCATTGCCTTCACCAAAGGAGTTGAAAATCATCCCACTGTGTTTCTGTAATTCACGATGAATTTATGAGAGTTGCTAATTTCTTGTCAACAGAACGATCCAACTTGATTCTCTTCCCACTCAGTTTTGTATTTAAGTGACATCTTGCGGCTTCGATAATAAACCTTAATCAAATTAAGGAAACCAGGAGGCCCCTGGCATTTGATTATGTCATAAACAAACGGGGATGTCACAAAGCCAACCCCATTATCTCCCCAAACTAGCTCAGGACCTATAGGTGTGACTCAGTCCACAGCCAAGAAACTGGTGGACCTCCAGTCCCATCAGGCTGGGCAGTTTTTCTGCAAAGAAAGCAAAAGGGTTTTAAAAATATTTACCTCCACAGTGGCCTGCTACTCACCATGACCCATAAGAAAGTAAGAGTCCATGGTCATTTTTAAAAAAGAAATCATCGCAGTCACTGGCTACAAGTAGATGAGTGTGTCTCCCTTCACATAAGCACACATTTTTTTTTTTTTCCCTCCATAAACTACTCAAAGACCAACGGGCCCTACCCATCCACGCTCCCTCCCACTGCACCATAGCCCCATCAGCCCCCAGACTGGAAATGGTAGGATGTATTAGGAGATGTCACTCTGAAAAATAGGCATGTCACCAACCCCAGACTACCTTTGAGAGGCACTGCCCCTTTGGGTCCCCAGAGCCAATATGACCTGGATGATGTAACATTTCCAGATCCCATCATGCTGATTAGCTCACAGTTACACTCATCACCTGGCCACTGGGCCACACAGGTCAAAAAAGGAAGAGCAGAAGCTTTGGGGGCTGTAAGGGGTGCTGGGGAGAAGCCTGTTTCATCTGAAAGGTCCTATCTAACATTGCCAAATCAGAATCCAGAAACCTCAGATCCAGTTGGTGTCCATACCAAGACGAATCTGTTAGTTAGCTTTCTGTTACTGTAACAAATACCTGTGATGATCAGCATATACAGAAAAAAGATTTGTTTGGGGTCACAGTTTTGGAGGTGCCACTCCAGGATCTATGAACCCCATTGCTTTGGGGCCTGGGGGAAGGCAGCACATGACAGGGAGCATGTGGCTGAGCAAAATTGCTGGAGGGAGAGAGGATCATGGCCCAGAAGCAAAAGATAGAAAGAGGAGGGGCCAGGGTGCCCAAATCCCCTTTGAGGACACAACTCCAACAACCCAAAACTTCCCACTTGGCCTCCCCGCTTACAGTTTCCATCACCTCCCAATAGTGCCAAGCTAGGGCCCAAGTCTTTAAGACACGGGCCTTTGGGGGGACATTCCAGATGCAAACTATTGCAGCAAACAATTCCCAGGAAAACCCTTAGACCAAAAATATATATTAGGAACAGATGGACTGGTTAAAAAAAAAAAAAAAAAAAAGCCTAGACTTTCCAGTGGCTGAGCCGGCTGTAGCCTCCCAAGCTCTAACGACTTTATTATTCTTTTTCAATTAAGATTTACGTATATATCCCATACTGCAATGCCTGTGGAGTCTTCAGAGGATCCTTAGCAAATGGTAACTTTCTTAAATATCACAGGGTTGTGCAGATGTCATTGGTAACTACACACCCTAGGATTTTGCATATATGTATTTTTTTTCCCTTTAGTAAGTATGGCATTCAGTTTTGAAAATCTATCTGAGGCCCAGATCTGTATTCCTCATTCCAACTAATAAAAGCAATAGAATTAGTAAGTTCATATAGGAAAGGATTAGTAAATATTGTACTAGGTTGGAAAACAAAAGTGCTGAGGAAGCCCAGTGGGTCAATCAACGTGGCCTGCCAAGCCCAGGGTAGATTTCTTAGCTTGAATGGCACCTTTCTGTTTATAAGCACATCTGTTTCACTTCCAAGAAGCTTCCTTCAGACTATAACTGCCAAGTTGTGCCATGATTTATTACAAATCGAAGTCAGAATTCTATACCCAAGTACTGTGTTTCTCCAAGTAGTTTGTACTAATTGTGAGTAGATATATTATCTTGACATTCACAAACATGGGAGCAAACTGGGAGACATCTTATGAACCTAAAGATTCCTAAAGCCACTAGGCCAAAGTAAATAGACCAAGTGTGCCAATCACCAGACAAACATAGAAGGGCGAGACCTTCGCTCAGAGCTCTATGAAGATATTCTGAAGCTCACTTTACTGCAAGTAGGACTTTCAAGATATGAATTTCACTAAAGCACAAACTGAATAGAATCATATCAGTATAATCCTCACATATTTCTGCCAGCTGGGATCCTGGATGTTGAGATGTGACCGCCTCTCCGTGGGCCTGAAAGCACCAGTCTGTTTCACATGGGTCGCTGCACAGCTATCAGATGGAGGCACTGTGTGGTCAGTACCCTAACAAATAGATCCAAACCACCTACGTTGAGGGAAAAGGCTACAGCTCCCATTTCCAATCTCCCAAGCCACCCCATCCCTCTGCAATGGAGTATCAATAGAGAGACTAAATGAATTGTTTACTTAATTGTGCTGTCCAAGCTGAATAATTGCACGCAGTCCAGGAAGGCTTTGTAACCAATGAGATGGCGTTAGATGTGCCAAAACCCTTACCTTGAAGCCAAACATCCTTTCTTTCTACAGACTCTCTCTCCTATCACAAATAACGGCAGCCATGGTTATTATTTCTAGAGGAGGCAAAACCATGGCAGAAAAAAAAAATCATGTCTTTCAAAATAGAAAAATCTCCATGAAGCTGCATCTGCTGAAAACGGCTATCTCCATATTTACCAGTGTGGAAATGTTAAGAGTCACAAATGCTGATTTTACTCATTACACACTGAAATGTCCAACACATGGCAAAAGAACCTTACAGTAAGCAAAGTTGATCCATTACATAGAAAGATCATGTTTTAAGAGAAAGAAGATGTGATAGAAATAAATGGGTCAGGAGCTATTTTCAAAATATTAAGCAGCGTGCAAAAAGACTAGAAAGATGAAGCCTACCTGTAACCCAGCAGCTTGGGAGGCTGAGGCAGGAGGATTATGAGTTCAAAGCCAGCCTCAGCAAAAGCGAGACACTAAGCAACTCAGTGAGATCCTGTCTCTAAATAAAATACAAAATAGGGCTAGGGATGTGGCTCAGTGGTCAAGTGCCCCTGAGTTCAATCCCTGGTACCTCCCCCCCACCCCCCAAAAAAAAGAAGACTAGCAAGATGGAAATGGAATATTATTTACTTGTCAAAGAGTCTTTAGGATGATAAAAATCAACGAACACCAAGGCAGAAAATACTGAAATAAGACACAAGGACTGGGGGGGTGGGACCTTAAAGGTAGCAACAACCAAAATTTTAAGCAAAGAAAATCCTGTACATCAAAGAAAACAAAGCTAAATGAGTTGGCTTTTTATAATTCTCTTTCCCCAAAGCTGTGTACAAAACTTACTTGAAACATTAAAAAAAAAAAAAAAAAAAAAAACCCTGGAAGTTCTTGAATCAAAATACTTGTTCTTGGCGAAGGAACTGTCTGCAGCACTTCCTAGTTATTTTGTTGTTTGGATGTAATTATTTTTCAGAGAAGTCATTCATTCAAAGGCATGGTTCACTACCAAAGAGCTGCTCTTCCACCCAGATCTCCTGCCACTATTCCCCTGCCCAGAGGCAGCCAACATTGCTACACGTGGTCCTCACTTTACAATGGCTCAACTTAGGACCTTTTGACTTCATGACAGTGTGAAAGAAATATGCAATCAGCAGAAATTGGACTTTGAATGTCCATTTTTTCCCCAGGATGGCGGTATGCAGTATGACACCAGGGACGCAGCAGCGAGCCACAGCTCCCAGTCAGTCGAGCCTTCAGGAAGGTAAATCACCAACACTCTATAGAGAACTGCATTGCTGGCATTTTTGAATATTGTTTTGTGTTTTCACATCCTGTCTTGTCAACAAAATGCTCATCTGTGTGTGGACACGAGACAGTCGATGCTTTATAATAAAGCAGGTTTTCGGTTAGAGGATTTTGTCCAACTATAGGCTAATTTAAGTGTTGGGAACATGTTTTGAAGTGGCCAGGTTGTGCTATGGTAGTCAGTACACTTTTTGGCCTAAGTGCCTTTTCAACCTGTAATGAGTTTATCAGGAAATAACCCCAACATAAGTCAGGAACATCTATGGTTTCTTATGACTTCTTCCAGATCACTAATTTTAAACTCTATTTTGCAATAATTTTCCTTCTTATATTCTTTCCCATTACTCTCATGTTTTTATTTCTTGTAACAGCTTTTCATTAATAATAATCAAGGTATTTTCTCCATATTTCTCTCTATTCATACAGAGTTCAAGCTTCTCTGACTGGCTCTGTCTTCTCAGATGCCATAATCCTCCACAAAACCCTCCAATCCACAAGTCTCGCTAACAGGATTAAGACTCCGGGGGAGCAGTCCTCCTCAGGAACTGACAAGAATGAGAAGATGCTATTTTTATGCAAATATCCTTCAAAAACTCGGGAGGTTAAAAACAAATAGAAAACACAATGTAGCTGCCACCAAGCTGAAGTTTTAAGAGTGTTTGAGTCTTGACAGGACACTGTTGCTCTGCTTCCCGAGCCAGCTGGCTCAGAATTGGGACATCAATCTCTGATCTTTTAGGGAGAGACTTTCCCAGAGCAATATTTGCCTGAACTGTATCCTTGGATGTATTTGGCAGTGAAAAAGAGATGCTTGGCGGGTTGGAGGGAAAATAAGGAGGGCACCATACACAGGTGGGGAGACCCTCCAGAGTCCTCAATGTCCAAATACACCAAAAAGAAAGAAAGATGCACATTTCCAACATACCACATCCATTTTTTTTTTCTCCTTCCCAAATCCAGCTAAAGACCTAGATTCTGTCCCTGGTTTTACCATGACTTCAATTTGCCCTTTGCCTAATCACCTGTGACTCCATTTCTCCATCTATAAAAGGAAGAACTTGGCCTCTGTGGCTTTATGGAGACATCTGGGCCACCTTGCTCCATACTTCTTTATCTAAGGACAGAAACACATGGGCAAAATGATACCTTCCACATTTGTGTTGGAAATTTAGGGGAACAAAGCTTATGGCTTTTGCAAACTCCTAATATAGACCACAATGATTAAAACTCAAACACAGACCATGGTTAAGAACTCCTTGGGAGGAAAAAAAAAAAAATGTGAGAGAAATAGAAGAGCACTAGCTCACCGCAAGCCTGTTATACAGTGAGCTACTAATCTCACTATAAATTAGAAACTGTGGGAAATGGAAGCCCTGAAATGTAATTCAGCATAAGGCTGTACTCATGTGTCTAGAGGAAAACAAAGGAAGTGCTGGTCCCAGGTTAAAAGAGACATTTAACCAGAACAAAGAAATTGAGGGGAGATAGATACAGTGGTCTAGATATCCCCATTCTGTGAAGGATGAAGGAAGGAACTGGGGTTAGGCAGCTAGGAGCAAAGAAACACAGAGTGACATCACTCGTATTTCAAATATCTGAAGCACCATCGTGTAAAAGAGGGATTTGCTTTAGTATGCATGGCTCCAAACAGAATCAGGAACAATGCCCAAAGTAAAAATAAAATGCATTTCAACTCAATAAAAGGTAAAACCTTCTGAGAATTACAACTTTCCAAATTTGAAATGCACTGGTTTGTAAGGTAATGAGTTACCTGACATTGGTGAATTTTTTTGAAGGAGTGAGTATAATGGAATTCAAGGACCTATTCTGAAACTCAAAATAGGAAACGAAAACACTGTTGTATCTTGAAATCATTGAAAATTGCAGTGATTTTGATTCTAAAGTGACCATCAGGAAAGGAGGCTAAAGTAGTTCTGCATTGGGTAGGAGACTGAGCCAGGGGGTCCTTCTGATTCCAATGTTCCATTCATACTGTGTTCTCCTGGTATGCAGGAAGCCATTTTTAAGTGGTTAGTATGCAATGACCCAATTGCTGAACAAATGCTTTCTGAGAAAAATAGTGATGCTTAGAATGGCCAGAACTCCTTCAACTGAAAGTGGAAAAACTCAGGATAGTTTGAAGAAAACAATGGTAAAGGAAATCTTACTCAGGAGTGGATGCTCAAATGATATGGCCAGAAATCTTTTTGCATCCCTTGGTTCAGTTTCTCTGAGCTGTCTTCAGTCTTAGGCAACCCTCACTATGTGGAAGCCAAAATAACCTTTGTCAGTTTCCTGCTTCATTCTCTCACTTTCAATGGACAGATAACTCCTTTTTCTCAAAAAGTCTTGTAATTGACTTGGACCAGCCCCCTGAGACACAAGCCTACTGTTTACCCAATGAAAGGGGATCTTGAATGGCTAGGCTTGGGTGATATGAACTGAGAATTGGGCATGGGGTAACTTCTACAAGGAAAAGGGGGCTTCTGTTGCCAGAAATAAGTTAGGGGCCATAGTAAGACAAAAATAATAAATGTCCATTATCACACCAGCAATGAATTTTGTAGATTTTTCTTAATGGCAACTTTAATGGAATTCGGAGCCTATTTTAAATCTCAACATAGGAAATGGAAACACCATTATCATAAAATCCATGAGAAAATGAAGTAAATTTGATTCTAGTTCTTAATCTAAAATTCTAATACTAGGGCAAATAACAATTCTAACATGTCAGTCTGTTCACCAATTCTCCCCCCCCCCCACACACACACACACACCTTACAATGTCTCTGTTCACAGACAGTCTCATCAGACAAATAGCAAATGAAAGAAAAAGCATAAAATGTTTATTGAAGTGAATGAAGGCCCAGCATGCAAAGAAAAATTCTTCATTAGTAGCTGAAAAAAATCTTTCTCTATATTTAATATTTAGGTGACATATTTCTATTTCAGGAGAAGTAAACATTACAGTCATGAATAACAAACAGAAACACAAACTCCATTTATTTGTAAAATAAACTCATTTTCTTTTCATATCAATGCAAAAAATGACCCAATGCCATGTGTTCCATTTGCCATGATTCTAAGACAGCAAAGCTATACAATTTCTAGATCATTAACTTGTCTTCCTATTTTTCCATGTCTTACAGTTCAGCTAGGTAAGCGCTTGTTCATTCACTTTGATAATGTTACCTTTTATACGTTTGGTATTTCGTTTGCTCAATTACTCCATGCAAAACTACAGCTGCCAGCTGGTGGGGGTGTGAGAGAGAAAAAAAACCCACCCCACAGTTTTCTCTAAATGAGCAAGAACTCAAGACTATACTTCCAATGGTTTCAAACAAAAGGGGGCTTTATCTTTTGCTAGTCTCAAGTTTGAAAAAGGCATCCATACCCCCTCATTTGACATCATTGGAGCCAGAGTGAATACCACCGTGCTCAGCATGGCACAATGGTATAGCAGAGCAGCATGTCAGCTCTGTAAGTAGTGGGTGGCAAGACAGGGAAGAGGAAAGAGTACCTGCAGTCATGTGGGAATCACGGAGGGGTCCCTGGAGGTGAAGAGGAGAAATCATGGTGCTTTAGGTTACCTGAATAAAATCAGATAATTAAAATCCTGTCAATAAACACCAAAATCAGACCTGATACATGCAATCCAGTGGCATTTCTTTGACTCAAGAGAGAGATACCCTGACGTTAAAGCAGCCATGGATCATTCTCTGCGTCTTCCATTTTTAATCATATTGCTTAGCTTATCAATAGAGATTTTTGGCCAGTGTACTCCATTCAAATAGTTGCATGAGACTGAGGTCATCATGGAAAAAAAAATTTACTCAGCTTCTGGGACAAGCTGTAAAGTTCACACTAAATAACCTCATTGATGTGACCTAGAATATAAAGTCATCAGTAGGTGCTTACATGAGAAGTTGGACTGGAACTAGTACACAAACTTAAGACTTCAACTGAATGTCTAAACCTGCTAACAGGATGCAGGAACACCCAGCAGCAAGAGATACAAAAGAATAAAGAAATGTGTGATAGGTGCAGGCTTACATGATTGTGTTTTACTGCATTTTGTAGAGCACCTACATTTTATCAATGAGTTGACAAATGAACACACATAATAATAAATATAAGAAGATTGTCATGATTGATTAAGGATGGACAAATAAGGTAATATATCCAGCATGGAAGACCTCATCAAATCCTTTCTATAACTCTTATGAGGTAGGTCCAAATAATAGTCTCACTGCATTCAGTACGAAAATAGATCTCGGAGAAATTTGTGAAGCATATCCAAAGCCATACAGCTAACAAAACCAGAGCCAGAATTTTAAGTCATCCAGTCTGATTCCCAATTCTGGGTTCTTAACTCCCAATTTTTCTTTTCTTAAGCACATTCCATGTTCCATGCACCTTTAATTTATTTCTTATAGCAATCCCATAAAGTAGAAATTATCTCTACTTTTCTAACAAGAAAATTAAGATGGTGAGTCATTTGTTCTTGGCTATCTTTGCAGAACCACAGTTGAAAGTCATGTCGGTCTAACTGCAGAACCCACTGTCACTGATAATACAACACAGACTGCTGCTTTTCACCCACCAAACTCTATTCTCCACCCCTTCCTGGAAGCAGGCTACCTGGCCAAAAACCATATTTCTCAGCCTCCTTTGCAGTTAGCTATGGTCATCTAATTAAGTTCTCACCAAAGGAATATGAGCTGGAAGTACATGCAACTCCTGAGCCCAAAGGGAATTCCTTGCCCCAGACTCCCTCTCCTGTTCTCTCCCACAAACTGGAACTTGAAAGGCAAAGACCCAGCCTCAACCACATCGACACCCACTACAGCCTAAGGGCTGGCAAAGTTAACACAGAGGATCCAGAGTTCCCAAAGACTTCACGGAGCAAAGCTGCTCCATATATCTGGAACACACGCACTGGAACTGTTAAGTGAGAGAAAAATAAATTCCTTCTTTGCTTAAGTCATTGTACTTTTAGGGTAGCTTTGTTACAGAAGCTTGGATGATTTCTAACTACAACAACCAACAAGTACTGTTGTGGACCCCCACCCCCTTTTTCAGCCCCAAGCCTCTTTTCAGTTTAACCGCTTCTTTTTGCTTCTACAAAATGCTTGGCTTAAAGACAATAGAAGCCAAACTGCTGTGACCCCATTTTGTTATCAGCTGCCCCAAACTGTTGCAAGTCTCCTGTCACAAGGCAGGAAAAAGCCTGGATATGATAAGCCAGCCTGGGGAAAATAAACTAGGGCAATGGCAGGGCCCTGGACCCTGCAGGGCCCTGCAGTGAACAGTCAGCACATTCCATAGCTCTGGAGATGGCCTCCACCAATGAAAACTCCCTTAGACACGCATGGGCTCCCCTGGCCAATCAGGCGAGCCCCCTCCCTCTCCTTGCTTCTAGCCCTGTAAAGACTCAGTCTTTCCTCAGTTCCAGGCTCTCAGTACAGATCCACTGTTTTGGTGAGGTCTGAGAGTCCCAGCTTAAGCCCGAATAAAGGCTCTTTGTTCTTGCATGCACTCCAGATTCCTTGGTGGGTTTTGGGGGTCTGTTCTCTGGGCATAACACTGTCTCAAGAGTAAGGAAGAGAGACTACAGACTTAAAAAGGAGAGAGTGGACAGGTGTGACGGCATAAGGCAATCAGTCATGCTAATATTCCAAGGTATAGTAATACCCTTTCTGTGAGATCATCATTGTGATACAGTCTTCATTCCTAAAGATGATAAAGTGTTCTGTAGAAAAGTCACCTGCAAAACATCAACTACTAAACAAAACAAACAAACAAACAAAAACAATTAGCCGGGATATGACAGATAAGAGGCAAGACTTTCGTTTCTTGTTTTCACTTTGCTTTATAACATTTAAACTTACTAAGTATCTATTCAAAATGGAGTGTCTAAATTGGCTGTGGCAGACTTCACTAGAACAACCAAGCTAGAATTCATTAGAACATACCAAAACAAAATCCCCTTTAAAACAGGATTACTGAATTAAGCCCAGATCATAATATTGCAAAATACTAAATCAGTAGGTCAGGATATCACTGCAATTATCTTCAGTTAATCCCTACACTGTATGTTGCCTCTCTAATCTTCTTTATCACCTCCGTGAAAGATATCAGGAAAGACTATAGGGACAAATCTACAATTAATGCACTCACTCTTGTGTCTCTGTTCACCCAAAGAATCCATGAGATCTTCCCATCAAATCTGAGAAACTTTGAGTTTTAATGTGTTAATGTAAAGAAAATGCATTCCTATTGAAAGTAATTTCAATAATGAAATTGGGCACTGAAATACTCAGAACTTTCAACACTTTAACTCCACCTCTGGGTGCTACTCTGGTGAAACAATAAAGAGCATTGTATCTGTAAAGATGTCTACTGAAGCATAAACAAGAAAAAAAGTTATAAGCAAATTATAAAACAGCAGAGAAAAAAATAGTTAGATAAGTGATGGTCCATTCCTAGGGGAAATACAAGGCTGATAATTAAAAATAAATTTTTAAAATATCCCCCAAAAAAAGCATGAAAAAAATAATAAGTGAACTTTTTCCTGTTATCTTTCAAAGAGATGACAAAGTAGATTTAGATTTGCATTGCACTGCCTAGAATAACATGTCCAAGACAGACAACATACAGTGCTAAGGATTAAACAAACAGGTTCTGAAAGTTAAATAACACTGGAGAAGCAAATAGACTCATCTACATTGGGGACTTCTGCAGATTAACTGATAAGGTTTGTTTGTTGGGTTAATGGCTCTGTGTGTGTGTGTGTGTGTGTGTGTGTGTGTGTGTGTGTACTGGGGCTTGAATCCAGGGCCTTACACATGCTAGACACGTCTACCACTGAGCTACATCCTAAGCCCTTTTTAAATTTTATTTTGAGATATGCCATTGCTAAATGGTCCAAGCAGGCCTCAAACTTGTGATCCTCCGGCCTCAGACTCTCAAATAGCTGGAATTACAGGTGTGAGCCACCATGCCCAGCCACATTAATGGCATAGCTTTCAAAAAGATGGGTCTGTTCTTGAGAAAATAAGGCTGAGCAAAGTAACACTTGTCATGTGTAGAACATTAATTGCATCCTGATGTGTATGAATCAAGGTTTTAACAAAGACATCTTAAGGCAACCTGAGAAATTTGAAGATAATTGGATTTTATGAAATATCAAAGAATTACTGCTACTTTTGTTGGGTATCATAATGACATTATGGTAACATAAGAGAAGTATCCATGGTTTCTAGAAATGCAAAATGAAGTATGTAGGAGTGAAATGACATAGGATTGGGATTTGCTTCAAATAATTCATTAACTATAACAACACAAATGCACACCAGAGTTCCATTTCTGCAGCTATCTGCCTGAGTAATTTCAATTTGGGTACAACACTCACACTTGTTATATGACCTAAGGCAAGTTACTTAACTTAGCCATATGTTAGGTTCTTCTGTTTACTGGAGGTAATGATCACAGGCATTTTCTTGGGTTGTCATGAGGGTCAAATGATAGGAATTCTGTAGAGTACTCAGCACAACATTGTAGCGATGATTATTAACCACCATACTCCACTCACCCAGGACCCAGAATCCCATTCACCAAAATCATCCCTCTAAATCTCTTTTTTCTTTCTCTCTAGTTCTTTGCTCCTTTCCATTCCCTCCCTCACTAGCCCTGTTTCCTTTAGGATCTAGAACCTAGTGTTTTCAATGCTAACAAGGAAGCACTATTTCATGAATCAAGAGGCATATCTTGATAATACCAACAAAACACAGAGTTTTATCTAAGAGTTCTATCCCAAAAGGTTGAGTAGCTATGATTGTTCCTATCAATGGATGATTCAGACTTACAGTATATTTTTTCAAAAGAATATAAATGCTAAGGAACCAGGTCCCAGGTGAGTAATAAGAAAACAGTCTCTGGGGCTGGGGTTGTGGCTCAGCGGTAGAGTGCTCACCTAGCACGTGTGTGGCCTGGGTTTGATCCTTAGCACCACGTAAAAATAAAGGCATTGTGTACAACTAAAAACAAATAAATAAATATTTTTTAAAAAAAAGAAAAAGAAAAGAAAACAGTCTCTTCAAGTCTCATCTGTGGTTTCATTCCAGGGGAAACTAAATGCATTCTATTCTTCTGCTATGCCTGCTTTGTTAAGGCCAGAGGTGAGGCAAAGTCTTGGCAGGAGGTGATTGTGGAAATCCCTACTGGCAATTAATGGGAAACTCCTGTCTCTCCTCAGGACTTTTTTGACATTTCTGGATCTGCCTCCAGTCCTGGGGAGGAAAATTCTGCCTCAGGAGGTAGCCACCAGTTGGAGATCTAGTGGGATACAGGAAGCCAGGTGACCCAATTCAGAGATTTCCAAATATGGCTGGAGACCTTAATCCTTTGGAACAGCTTTTTAATATACAGATTCCACATGAACCAGTCTAGGGCCACTGGATTGGATTTTTTGTTTGTTTGTTTGTTTGTTTTTGTTTCTGTTAGTACCAGAAATTGAACCCAAGGGCACTTAACCACTGAGTCACACCCCCAACCCATTTTAGTATTTTATTGAGTTTGCTTAGGACCTCACTTTGGCTGAGGCTGGCTTTGAACTCGTGATCCTACTACCTCAGCCTCCCGAGCCGCTGGGATTACAGGGTGCCACCGCACCCAGCACTGAATTGGAATTTTAAGGAATGGCCCTAGATTATTTTTAAAATCAGTTTTATATTTCCTGGGGGGCAACCCACATTGATGGGACAGACCAATTTTCAAAAACTACTATTCTTTCTTTTTGTTGTTGTTGCTGCTGAATCTGTTCCCAATATTTCTTTGGTCTTGGGGAATTGACCATACAGTTGTGTATCCTCTCTTGAGCAGTAAAAGCACACAGCATTCCTCAGGACTGAAGGGTGGATAGCTCAGAGACAAGTGAAGCAAACCTAAGAGGAAAGTGAATTTCAAGGACCAACACTCAAGACTGTGAGGCCAACCTTGCTGCAACCAGAGAAGCTCTGTGCTAGTCTGTCATGTAGATTGCATTTACATCATATTTTTCTTTCAGCTACATTTTAAGCAAATAGAATTTTGTGGGCTACCCTGAAAATCAAATTATTATTTGCAACATGAATCCTATCGAAAAATACAAATCTTAATTCAAGATGACAAAAATATATCTCCCTCCCCTGGAGCAACTTGTAAGTAGTTGAACAGCAAGATGGTATTTATTATGACCTACCTGAGTACCTCCTACTCCATCCCCAAGACTAACACAGCTCCTAGCTTGGAATAAAGAAATCTCTCCCTGCAGCCACAAAGGGATCCCTGGTTCTGCTTTCACTGAACCACCCCAGCAGCACCACAGTGGCTGGAGATCAGTCAGTGGAAAGAGACCACAAAGGCACCCAGGGTGCACTGACTTTCTGAGGCTTAGGAAATTCATCCCACCAGAGCCTTGGCTATGCCAGCCAGCAAGTGCCCAAATAAATATTCTACACGTGAAGAGCAGCTATTATTAGAGTATGTTACATGCTTCAAATTGCTTTGAGAAGTTAGCTACAGATCCTCATAGGTAAGCCTGGAAGGAATTGATAAAAACAACAAATGGGGGACAGCGAGCCTGGCTACCTCCAGCCTTTGCTGATTAACACAGAGGAAAGGGATCCACATGTTGACCTTGTCTTTAGTCTCATGACTACAAAATCCCAATCAGACATGGTCAGAAACCACCACTGCATGAATTAAGGCCTTGAAAGAAACATGCATCCATTTAGTAAAGATAAATTTTAAGAATAAAATTAATTTGAAGTGCTGCTAACAAATGACTAGAATCAATGAAAAAAAATTAATTCATAATAGATGTATCTTACCCAAACCAATCCTAAGCACAAATGACCTGTATTACATGACCTGTGTTTAGAAGGAATAAGTTCATTTGACTTGATTTCCTAAATCAGCTGCATCAACAGTTCTAGTCTTAAAGAATGCCCTATAACTTTCTAATTTGGGGCTAAAAGACTTGAAAGAGCTTCCATTGCAGAAGACTGAATTGTGCTTACAAAACTGTGCTTATTGATATAGGGAAATAAGACTCATTTATATCTTCATAGGTTCAGGAATGAAGTTTGGAATCAAAGAGGTTTGGGGAGCCCTGCCTTGAAATTTCCAGTTAATTAAGGGCTGGCTTCACGATTGCATTTGTAACGCTAAAAGCTTTTAATCATTCATTTATTCAACAAATAATAATGACAGCCAAGTGCCAGGCACTGTTTAGGGCGTCATTTCTAATCACCCCACCCTCCAAATTCCTCCCTGCAAATAAACTGAGCTGTTGACAGCACCCAGAGCAAGCAACACTCTTTTCAGCCTCCAGGCCTCTGCACATGCTGTTCCCTCTGCCCGGAATGTCCTCCCTCCACAGAAAGTGCGCCTGTGCTCGTGTGCATACGTCCACACACCATTCCATTCGCTTGCCCAGGTCTTAGCATAAACATCTCATTCTCATTTCTTTGGCTCCAAGGCCATTAATTCCATGGAACCCTTCCCAACCTCCACGTAATATGTGTTGCCCCAGCCTGTATGGGATCTGTATACACACGTCAAAGGGAATAAATCTCAAAAATGATAGTGTTGAAATATAAAAGCAATTTGGAAATGCATATTGATAGTAAATGCAAACTACAAAAACTCAAACCAATATTATTAAAATAATCAATATATCATTTGTGGATACCTACAGATACAGCAAAAGTATAAGATCACACATGTGAATGTGACACAGATGTGACACACCATGGGGAAGAAGTGAGAGGGAGAGGCAGGGCTTTGGCTCTTTTCTACCTTCTTTCTTTAAAAAGGGAAGAAAGGAAATTGGAAGCAAATCGGGTACAACGTAAAATCTGGATTGTGGGTACACGGTTTTCCAGAAATTTGTTTTCTTTTCTAAATGTTTGAAATGGTCTACAATTAGATTTCATATTTCAAATAATTTCTACAAGCAGCAGAAAATTAGTGTTTCCAGGTATATTTTAAGAAACTGAATATTCAGACCTTTTATAGAAAATGTACTTAATACCTTTGATGGTTCCTCTAAATTGAATGTGCAGGCAAGTGGGTGAATAGAGGGGTAAACAGAAGGAAGGAAGGATGTTTGGGTGAATAGATGGATGGACAGGTGGACAGGTGAATAGGTGGCTGGATAGACAACAAAAATGTAGAAACAGAAGAAATAAAGTAGCTTAGAGAGGTCAAAGGTTATTAAAGTTATATACCATGAAGTGTTCAGGCTGTGCAGTCTAAAATCCCAGTTCCTCCACTGGTTAGGGTGTTACTTGGGGCAGGACCACTGTGTGAATTGTACAACACTAGGGGGCGCCATTGAGACAGACAACAGTATGAATAGCATCCCTTGTAGCTGTACAATGCCACAGCACCGATGTCTTACTTTCTCTGAATTCTCATTTTACCTGTAAAATGAAAACAATCCTACCTGACTCACCAGGTCTTCCAGAAGACTTAACAGGACAATATATGTGAAGTGCTCAGCACAGACCCTAACACGTGGTAAGGAGTGAGAACGTGGTAATAGAAAATGGGCACTAAGTCTAACACTAATGTGTCATAGTAACACTAGACATTGCCTCCTTTCTGTGTTCTTTTTTTTTTTTTTAAGTTGTTGATGGACCTTTATTTTTATTCATTTATTCATATGCGGTGCTGAGAATCAAATCCAGTGCCTCACACATGTGAGGCAAGTGCTCTACCACTGAGCCCCAGCCGCAGCCCTCCTTCCTGTTGTTTAACTAGGACTTTTTAAAAACCACCCACTTGCAGGAGAAAAGCAGCACATGCACATTACAGATACCACATCAGATTGACTGATACTGACGACCGAAAGCATCCAGAGGCACCACAGCAGATCCATCTTTCTGTGCCCTTAAATGCAGGTCTCCACCCATCCCCTGCTGAGCTAGAACAACTTCTTCACCTGGTGGTCTTAGGGCAAGAACCCAAAAGGACTGAAATGGAAACTGCAGCATCTCTTGAGGCCCAGGCTGGGGCTTGTTCAGCATCACTTCCTGCACATTCTGTCTGACGGACAACACACAAGTCCACCAGGTTCAGGAGGAGGGGAGCAGGTTCCATCTCTTGATGGAAGAGCAGCAAAGCCCCGTTGCACAGGGTCTGGAAGCTGTCTTAAAAAATGATCTGCACAGGGCTCCTTAAAGCCAGGTGCGCACCTGGGCGGGGCTTCTGTGTAAATTTAGTCTTTAAAAAAAAAAAAAAAAAAAAAGAGTCCCATAGTTTAAAAGAAAAAAAAGTTGGAAACTACTATATTAAAATTGAAAGGCAAAAAATAAAATTAAAAGGCCAGAAAATACCTTAAAAATAGGAGTGGGAAGCTTCCCACCCTGCCCCCCTGAAGAAAAGTCATGCTAGCAGGAACAGCAGGGTTCCAAGGAAACAAAGTGACATTTTTCCTCCTATGAGCAGACAAGGAAAAGCCTATGGATGTGACCAGTGAGGACGAGAAGAGGGGATTGGGGCAGGGGCTGGTCTTCACTGAAGCAGGTTCCTGAGACTTATCCCCACAGGGCAGAAGTGAGCAGAGTGTGACACTTGCATCAAGACAGGTCAGCCAGTCCAATGAGAGACACAGAAACAGAGATGCTGAGCCCACTGGGGTGACCGAGCATGTCACAGAAGGAGGGAAACTGTGCCACTGTGCAGACGCAGGGAAACCCTTCACCAGTGGACAAGAGACTGAAAAGTGACCCCCCCCCCACAGATGCTTCCTTTCCTCCTCTGGAAAGACAGAAGGAAAAATAAGAAAGGCTTTATCAAGATAGCAAAAATATATTAATGGAAGAACTGGGCACTAAGTAAAGGAGAGAATCTATCGTACCAAATCAAAGGAAGAGGACAAAAGAAAAGGGAAAAGAATAAGGCTGAGATGTAGACAATAACGAAGCCATCTTTCTTTGAGAAACACTTTCCAGATCCCTCTGTGAGGGCAGGTGGACACGTAGAGGCACACTTGTTTATGGGGGTTCATAATTGCTTTCGTTTTATTCCATAGTAAAATGGGTTAATAATGCATCCCTATTGTGACAACCCTCTCTAGCAAATGTCCTAATTAGGAACCCTAACTAGCTTTCTATGATTTCAAAACCATCCAAATCTGGGTAGACCCCAAAGACCATCTGGAACCTGGACTTATGCCCGGACAGCAATGAATTGTCCTTCATGAGACCTCTCTGTGCCCCACCTATGTGAGACAGAGGAGAGTTCCATGCTGGATACCCAGGAAAACATCATTCTCTGTTCAGACATTTGGTTTCACGATTTTATCTTCCTTGCAATTGACCACATTCTTAAAAGTTCAAAGATTTTTTTTTTTTTTCCTGGTGGTTATTTAAAGGCAACTGGGACATGCAGTTATTTAAATATGCGTTGATGTCTGCATACATATGCAGAACACTCATCCAAGAAAGAGCAGAAAGTACTGCTATTCTTTATTTTATCTTTAAACTATTTTAGTTTGAAGGGGAAGAAGCTTTTAAAAATCAAGAATAACTTCCAAATCCAGAGGGAGGAATTGCCAATAAAGTAAAACCACTCACACTGATTTATCATTGTATTTCTGCAACCATTGCTTGCTTCAGTAGCTTGTCACTGTAGTGGGGAGCGGGAGTCATCTGGATCTCATGTGGCACATTAAAAAAAAAAAAAAAAAAAAAAAAAAAAAAAAAACACGAAGAAAGAAAAGAAAGAAACCTAACGTGGATCTTAAAATTCAATCATAAAGCTCCCCCAAGTGGATATGGTTTAAATTACATCAAGAAACCAGCCACCATCTCTATGACTGCGATCAGAACCAAAGCCTCAAATGTGCTTTTGAGGGGCACCAGTGACCTCGCTTATTCATCATTCTGTGCATAATTTAATAAGATCAACATCTTGGGAAAAGAATTCTATAAATGTTAAAATGGAATCTGCAAAAACACTCTCCTGAATTCCTGGGAACTTAACTGGGCCTAGAAGCTGCCTGTGGCTATGCTAGATCTTACATGGACTAAAAGGATCCGGGGAAACAGTGATTTGCAGCTGCTGGGGGCGGGGGGAATCCCCCTGTGGCCCCTCTGGAAAAGCTCCCTGGTCCATTTAATTGTGTTCCTTATTCCACTATCTGGGCTGATTATACTGAATTACTTGGCACCCCTGTTAAGCCTGTCACTTAGATTCTAGAACAAATTAAGTTTGTTGAAGGCTTTGCTCTTTCTCTCTATTAAAATATTCATATCTACTCTAACAACCTGATAAAAACTGGCTAAAAGCCTTGCTGGTATCCCCAACAGGGAGTGCCATTTTTAATGAACCCACAAGCATCATAAATAAAAAAACAGCTGGTCTTAATAAAGAATTGATAGAGCAGCTCTGGCCCCAGAGGGGTGTCAATGGGGAAGGTACGCACAGTCTGGGGAGACCCCTTTCAGCAAAGGAGTCACTCACAGCCTGAAGGCCCCCAACCAACCAACCAACCAACTCCAGACAAAGGCAGAATCGATGAAGTTCCAGAAGAGTTTCCATAAAGTAGTTGAACCCAGTGGGTCTTCATTGGGGTAGATGGTAAAGGTAGCAATGAGGGCCTTCCAGGGTGTATAAGAAAGGGGTCAGAAGGCACTGGTGTGGGCGGGGTAAGAGCAGCAGCTAACACTTCCAGAGCACTTACCAAGTACCAGGCATTATCCTCCAACAACCCTAACTCATGAGTAGCACTATCCCTTTTTCATAAATTAAGGCAAATGGAGTCTGTATGAGCCGCCAGAGTTCACAAGCCAGCAGAAGACTCTGAATCCCAACCCAGGTCTGACCCTAAATTTGAGTCCTAACCACTAAGTTTTTACAAAAGCTGCAGAAATATTCCTTAAAAGTCTTCACTTTTTATTATTATTGTTGGACCCTCTTTTTTTTTTTTTTTTTTTTTCTTTTGTACCAGAGATTGAACTCAGGGGCACTTGACCACTGGGCCACATCCCAGCCCTTTTTTGTATTTTATTTAGAGACAGGGTCTCACTGAGTTGCTTAGCGCCTCGCCATTGCTGAGGCTGGCTTTGAACTTGAGATCCTCCTGCCTCAGCCTCCCAAGTGCTGGGATTACAGGCATGCGCCACTGCGCCCGGCTCAGACCCTCTTTCTAAGGCTCCAGTTTACCCTGGGTTCAATCACAACCTCCTTCCTACCAGGCCAGCAGAGACTCCAGCTGTTGTCCCCACCAGGGAGCTCTGGACCTAGAACCCTAAACTGCAGAACATAAATTTTATATATACTTCACAAAGCCTTTGGATTCAAGGCAGAACTGCAGTTTGGTCCTGCCACTGGGGTGCTGTGTGGTACCAGACAATGTATCTTCCCTCTCTGAGCCTGTGAATTCATCCACTAAATAGGGATGACAGCCTTGTTCCAAAAAGTTCAGACGGCTAATAATGCCCATTTCACTGAGTGGCACTCAGAATAGAATATAACTGTATTAGCTACTTGTGACAACAGCACTCATTATGAGAGAATCTCCATAAGAGAGCCAGTACAGTGTGGCTCACTGTGAGCTGACAGTCAGCACGTCTCCCTCCAGTGGGCCACTCACAGATCCTTCTTCACCTCCCCAGTCTTCCCACTGCCCTTCCCACAGTGCCCCTGTGGAATGGGGCTGCCAGTCAGAATCCCACAGTTACCAGGAGAGCTTCTACTCTAAGAGGCAAATCACTGGCTTACACAATGAACTTCAGAGACAGTCTGCGTTATTATGAAAATGAGTCACCATTCAGCCCTTAAGACACTGTCCGTTCTCCTAAATACTGCCATGCTTTCTTCCCACAGCTTTTGTGACCTTGTCCTTGAAGTGGGAGTGGAAGGGAGGAAGGGGAAGGAGATTGAGAAAAGAGAATGGAAACATCTTAGCTTCCCTCTCACTCTCCAAGCATATTCACAGAAAAATGCTTAATTAGCCAAAAGGCCAATTTTGGCTAATTAAAAAAAAAAAAAAGTAGCCCCCTCTGCAGGGAAGCCTTACCTCACGTAACTTTAAACCTCTTTCCCAAGTGGTAGGGGCAGAAGGACACAAGAGAGCCAGTGTGTGACATCTAACAGCTAGTAGAAGTGTTCAAACTGTCACATGTTCCCAAATACAGGCAGTCCCCATAAGTAAATACTTGTCTATATAATTGTATTGGTTTCCTGATTTGTTGAATTACCAGTTTTTGAAAAGTACTATTTTCTAGAATGCTAGCATAGAAGACTCCCCGTCCAGACTGGCGCATCCAAAGCATGGGCAGGTTGTTAACCTCCCTATGATTCAAATCTGTAAAGCAGGCACAGTAATAAATCATACCTTGTAAGATAGCTGTGGGGATTAAATGAAATAATCTACGTAAAAGGACCAGTATATAGTAGGTGCTCCATAATATTCTGTTTTAACTATTGGAGAAAAAAATTGCCCTACGGAACACGGGGCTACCAGTCAGAATTCCATTGTTACTAGGAAAGCATCTACTCTAAGGAGCAAATCACTTAACTGGCTTAAGCATGAACTTCAGAGACAATCCGCATTGTTATGAAAATGAGTTGCCATTCAACCCTTAAGCAGCCAGATATGTTAAGAAAAGATTGCTTTTTTAAAATCAATGCAAAAATGTTGGGTCAGCTATCAAAGATGGTGTTGCAACATGCATTATCCTTTTCTTCACCCATAAGTCTTAGGTAGCCAATGTTTTCAAATAAAAATAAAAATGTATGCTCCCCATAGCACCATGTCAAAGTTTCTAAGGTTCAGGATGTGAGGGAACCAAGCTACCCCAACCCCTTCCCTAAGGCCACCCTCCATGTTTAAGTGGCATCAAGGATCTTCATTTAGTGACAACTAACAACTACATGGCTAAAAGTTAGACGTAGTTTTCAATGGACTGCTGGGGTCAGAAACATCCACCACCCAGGTCAGAATCTTAGCAAGGATGATCAAAGAGGTTCGTTCCTGGTCTTATCTCAGATGGAAAGAAGGAAGTAACTTCTTCATAATTCCATAATTGGTTCCACCACTGGGTCTAAAAATATCTCCACTGAGAAGTGAGCTTTTTGTGGAAAGGATTCTAAAAAGAGACACTCCACAGGGAAACACTGATATTCCCTGGGTAGTGATACTACAGATTATTTGGAATATCTACATTTTTGCTTGTCTGCATTTTCTAGTCTTTCTACAATTAACACTTAAGATTTTGCCTTCATTTTGAAAAGATATTTACTGGTGATTAAGTAAATTCAATTATATATTGTGGAATAATCTTAAATTTTAAAATGGCAGAAAGCACTCCATGAGAATGAAATGAGATAACATGCCACTCCATACCCAATAGTGTGGACATAACTTAAAAAGAAGAAAAAGTAATTAATGAGTATTCAAAACCACATGGGAGCCTGGTGCAGTGGCGTATGCCTGTAATCCCAGCACTTGGGAGGCTGAAGAAGGAGGATTGTGAGTTCAAAGCCAGCCTCAGCAAGGGCGAGGCACTTTACAACTCAGTGAGACCCTTTCTCTAATAAAATACAAAAAAGGACTGGGGATGTGGCCCAGTGGTCAAGTGCCCCTGAGTTCAATCCCTGGTACCAAAAAAAAAAACCCAACATGGGAAAATTAGCACCCTTTGATATTGCAGGTAGGAATTTAAAATAGTACAGCCATTTTGGAGAACTGCCTAGGAGTTCCTCAAAAGGTAAGACAAAACATGACCCTATAGTAGACCACAATTCCACTCCTAGGTATGTACCAAGAAAAATGAAAACATATAGTTGCACAAAAATACATACATAACTGTTCACAGCAGCATTATTCAGACTAGTCACAGCTAAAGGGTATAAGATTTCTTTGGGGGGTCATGAAATATTCTAAAATCGACTGCAGAGATGATTGCACACATTTGTGGATCTACTAAAAACTACTGATTGTTGCTGGGCATGGTGGCACACGCCTGTAATCCCAGCAGCTGGAGAGGCTGAGGCAGGAGGATCGTGAGTTCAAAGCCAGCTTCAGCAAGTGTGAGACACTAAGCAACTCAGTGAGACCCTGTCTCTAAATAAATTACAAATAGGGCTGGGGATGTGTTTCAGTGGTTGAGTGCCCCTGAGTTCAATCTTTGGTATCCCCCCACCACCACAAAAAAAAAAACTGATTTTGCACTTTAAGAGGGTGAATTACATGGTATGTGAATCATATCTCAACACAGCTAAAATGAAAGAAAGTAAGAAAGCACTCGGAATAGAAAGGGAGTTCTTACTTGTAGGAGGAGGATGTGGCTTTGTCAGGGAGCACATGTGGGAGGGCAGAATCCCTAGGGGGACAGAATGATAAAGTCAGACTGGAGGCCACCAAAGGTAGGGTTGACATGCAGCCAAACACTCACCCTACACAGACTGGAAATGCCAGGCCTTACAAGAGGCCTGGGCTGCCTGTCACACACACCCCAGCAGTTAACAGTCAATGAACTGATAATGCAGATTATCCCCCATGGCTCACCTCAGGCACTAGGAAAATTCTGGAATGAGAAAGACACAGCCAGCCCTCAGAAACTGACTCCATCGAAATCACACAACTCAGGCTGACTGAGCAGGGATTTTCCAGCCTGGGACTCGCCCAGGGAGTTTGACTATCTTCTTGGTCTTTAATGGAGCCTCCTGAGCCTACAACCCTGATATTCTGATCCCAAAGGTCTGGGAGATGCCCAAAAAATCCTGCACTTTTAAAATGTCTCCTTCAGATTTTGACCACAAACTAGAAGTAGGAACTTCTGGCCTGGATGACTACTCACCTTAAAATGATTTTTGAAGAAAATAAGAATAAAACACATTTTTCAATTATAAAAAACCTTATTGCTTTCACACACAGAGAATACATAGCAACTGCTTTAAAATGTGTTTTTATGAATCTTGCTATTGCCATGAAACTAATTTTTAAAAGGACAAATACATTCATGTCTCCATGTCTCAACTTTAATCTGGTGTTCCTCTTGAGTCTTCTAATTTATTCCTAAATTTCTGATTATGTAGCATAGAATTTAAATGCTCAAGGACCCTTGAATATTACTGACTTCAACTCCCTCATCACAGATAAAAGGAAATGTAACCACAAAGATGAAGTCACTTGCTCAGGATTAGAACCCAAGTAAGTCCCCTTACCACTACACCACATGACATTGTGCAAGAACAGCTTCCACCTGAGATCTTAAGTTGCAGTAAAATCAATCTCTGCGGATAATAAGGAGTGGCATTTAAGCCACAACTCAAACATGCAAATTTAGGCCCATTCTCACAAGAAGGAAACTGCAGGTCACAAGATCAGAATCTACAATGTACAGGTAACCATGTCCCAAAGGTGACCTAACAAATGACTATGCTAAAGGATATGGACTTGAGTAGGAGCCCTCTGAGAGAGATGATTATTTATTTATTTTTTGTGGGGGAGAGATATGAGGGATTAAACTCAGGAATGCTTAACCACTGAGCCACATCACTAGTCCCTTTTTACTTTTCATTTTGAGAGAGGGTCTTGCTTAGTTGCTTAGGGCCTCACTAAGTTGCTGAAGCTGGCTTTATATTTGTGATCTTCCTGCCTCAGCCTCCCCAGCTGCTGGGATTACAGGCAGGTACCACCACACCTGGCAAGAGGTGATTGTTAATAGTCCCAAGCCCCTACTGTTAATTATGCAGAAGGTGGGTAGGGGACATTGCTATAGCTTTTGCTGCTCCAGAAAAGATTTATTCACACTCACTGTCCAGGCTAATGTTAATCACCTTTGTAACACAGCAAGGAGCTGTCCTCTGAGCTCAATTGAAATGATACATTAGATTTTAGACTCTCAAGGACTGTCCCAGACATTATCAGTAATAAACCCTACCAAAGCCCTGCCACTTTCCCCCAGGCTGTGCCTACCAGCAACTCCCCAGCCTGACTAAACTCCAGATCTAGGAAGTCAGATATGTCCCAGCAGGCTCATGTTAGGACACAGGTGGCTGGTAATTTTTGGATTCATAGAAATAAGAATGGTTCACTTGGTAAAAAAAAAAAAAAAAAAAAAAAAAAAAAAAAGAGTAGAGTTTATATGAAAATGTCTCTCAGAGACATTCTTGGTATAAGATGCCATCATACAGGTTTCATTCAAAAGATTGGCATCTGTGTGCCAGTTCTAGCCCTTATTCACTCCAAGAATTTGGCCAAATCAGCTAAGTGCTCTAATTCTCATAGCCAAGAACACACTTGTACAAAATGTAAATTTTGCTGAATTCTATAGGCATGTAAATTGTTTTCATTACTACATTGTTTAGGACTGTCTGGATGGAGATGCCCCAAAACACGTCCCTCGGATAATATCAACTGCTAGTGCTCATTGCACGCTTACGAAGAGCTTTGCCAAGTTCATTAAGTTTGCTCTTCCCTGAAATCCTTTCAAGAAGGTATATTATTACTCCATTTACAGAAGAGGAAAAGCAGGGACAGACATTCAGCCACTTGCAAAGGGCACCATAGCTAGTAAGCAACAGGGCTAGAGTTTGGACTTGGCAGTCAACAAGTCCACCAGAAAGTCTTCCTTTATTTTTAACTCCTCAAATGGATGGTATCAAATGCAAAGACTTAAATGACGAGGTGCTGACAGACCCTTCATGTCTCAGAGTATTCAGTAGGTAGTGGCAGGGGCTCTTTTTTTCTTTTTAAACTGTAGTTTTAAATAGCTGCATGAACCATTGCAAGATACTGTGTTCTCAGGTTCTCCTTATCTTCTCTCCATAATGTTATCTAACTTTCTAGAAAGCCTGCACCCACCTCTGGCTTCCTGGCTCAGCACTGTCTCACTTGCTCCACTGTTGCGCCTTCATCGAGTTGGCAATGGCTTATCCATTTCTGTTCAATGGAAAGGAACGGGCTGCTTGTGTCTGAAATAATCAGAAAGAACAAGCAGCTTGTCTCTAGAATGATACCTTATGCGGTCTGTGAAAAAAAAAATTTTTTTTGCAAGAGAAAACATGCCTATGTTTTCCAAACTATGGAAATATCTTCTGAGATAGCTACTTCCTCCTCCAAGGAGAAAAGCTCAAAGGGAGGAGTTGGCTTTCACACAGTCCTATTGCAAATCAGCATCAGAGGTCACAACAGAAATAGGTGCTAGGTACAGTCAGTCACCCACCACTCCCCATTCCCAGAGCCCAGGGGACAAGAGTGTTTATAATTACAGACCTTAGATACCCTTCCAGTCACCAGATTCAGAAAGACACTCTCAAGGGAAAACCCCTGAAGTCTGAGCTATTAGAGATCAAGAAGCTGATCTCTTTGAACAAGGGCAAGCACACCCCAAAGCCTCTGTCTTTCCCACAATGCTCCTGACCTCAAAGCTTTCTTGCCTCTTTACAGGGGATAGTGGCTTGTTGGAAGTCCAAACTTCAGCAAGGCCTCTGAAGTCCTTCAGGAGCTAGTGCTACTCACCCGTCTCCCTCCTCTTCCCCTCACCTTGCACTGCAGCCTGATGGTCACCATGCCTGGGACAGGTAGGCAGCACAATGACTATTTGCTGAGTCAGCAAGTGATTGCACTACCCTATAGGAACCATGTTCTTTTGCATCTCCAGGTCTTGCTTCAAACTACTCTCCCTGATTGAATCGCTTTTCCCATTTCTCTGGCTAACTGCCTCCCTTTTCCTAAGAGTCAGCTTTGGAGTCCTCCTTACTTGGGAAATCATCTTTGACCCTCCTCCTGAGCTGGATTAGGGACAATGTTTTTCAAACAAGATCCTCATGTGAAAGAAAAGAAATAGCACTTGGTTTCATTTTAACAAACACATTCAAATTTATATCCTAAATAACTGTTGTCTCCTTTACAGAAGTCACTTAGCCCATTGTAAGAGATCCGCTCAGTTCATGGTATTAGTAAGCTTCTTAGGAGACTCAGAAATGTGCACAATTCTTCCAGAATTCTGACTGAGTCCAAAAGTCAGGGCTGCTTGGCAACTTTTTGGACATATCATCTCAACCTCATTTTACACATGTGGAAACTGAGGTCCAGGGAAAAGTGAATTTATACCAGAGACCAAATGAGGCTGGGGCAGAGTTCAGCCGAGACCTTAGCTCATCTGCAAACTCACTCAAGACTGTAATCTTTCATCTCACACCCAGAAGAAAAATCCAGTAAATTCCTCCCAATGCCTGCTTTGACTTGCATTCAATGTTCTGTTTTGTTTTGGGCTTCACAAGCTAAAGAATAATATTGTGCTGAAAGTATAAAGAAAAGGTGGAATGTCCTAAGAGTTCCAGATGGTTTTGTCATAAGATACATTATGTCCAGACATGGGGTCACCCCTAGTTAGCAAGGATAATCATTCTTTCTCCCCCCCCCCCCCCCAATCAGGACCTCACTAAATTGCTGAGACTATCCTCATATTTGTAATCTGCCTGCTTTAGCCTCAAGTTGCCGGAATTACAGGCGTGTATCACCATGCCTGGCTTTTAGCAAGAATAATCTTAAGGTTCCAAGGGAACTAGTCTCTAGTTCAATGTTCTCTAAACATCATTGACGTGCATATCATTGTCTCCTTTTTGGACGTATCTGAATACTACCTTTACCATTATTTACTTTTTTTTTAACTCACTTTTCCTTAACTCACTTTTAAAAACCATAAATATCTAGTTTATCAACCTAATCAAAATAAACAAGTAATAAGCCAAGAAATCATGGGCTTGGTATGTCTTTATAATCTTTCCCTAAAATGAATACAAAACTTTTTTAGAACATCCACGTGCCACTTAAAAATCACTGTGTACACTACTAGTGGGCATATAACATGATAGGAAAGTGGGATTTTATTCCAGAGCATAGTTGATTCCCTCTAAAGTCAAATGATTGACTGGTATTCTCCCCCTTTTCTATTTAGTACATGCATAAATGCACCAATTTTATCTGAAAAGCCCATCAGGAGTAGCACATGCAGATCTAAAACTAAAACTTATCCTTACACTAACAGCCTTTCTTATCAGCTGCTAGATCACTATGCCTTCCACACATCTGATCTGTGACTTTGTTTGAAATAATCCTTTACCCTAATGTTCTTCACTATTAATAAATTACAAGCAAACAGCAAAAATAATTACCCTTTCACCTAGGAAAACACTGGTGACTACATCTTAATGGTCTGCCAGTGACATACAGCTTTACCCAGCATAATGGATGCAAATGTGTAATAGGATATGGGTAAGTTATTTTCACACAAGCTGTCACTTGTCACACAAATTACATGGGCTTCTACTAGCTGCTTAATTCACAGGTTAAGAAAAAAAAAATTCCACTCATAACACCCGCCTCATTCCTGGATCTCCCAGGAAAGGCAGAACCAACCGACAAAACCACCAAAGAATAAAGGCTTTGGAGATGGCACATTTTCCATAGGTATGAAAATTCTGCTGTGAATGGTCAAAATTGTCCAAGAATTCAAAACCCTTCAGAAAAAGAGAGGGAGACCTGAAATCATGAGAGAAGCCCCAATCCGGATGGCGTATTGTTGCAGGAACACAGTGAGTCGGTTGAGTGGTTTACGGGTCTGCCAACCCCAGGCAAGGTGAGGCTGGCGGGGTACTGCTGGCGCCACACAAAAGGAGATGCTAAGGTCGGCTGCGTTACATCATCCATCTAGGCTGGACAGAGTGCTGCCTTCCATGCACATTCCTGAGGAGCAGTGATGGGGGACCCAAGGCTGAGGAGCCTATGTTGCGGAGGGCCTCAGGGTCTGAGGCTGCAACTGTTTGTCCAACTTCCACCTAGGACTCTGTTGCTATTTTCGGAGACTAGCAGATGCTTTTGCAAACTGACCTGATTTTATTCACAGCTCTTACATCTTATAATTTGTGTATTTCACTATCCCTTCTTGTAGTAATAATAACAATAGCCAATATTAATCCAGTATCTATTATGTATCTGGCCCTGTTCTAAGCAGTTTGTGTGTATTAACGCATATAAGAAAAATCAGAGAAAGTTCAACTTGGAAGGAGCGTTATCTACTTGTGCTGGAAAAACCCTGGCCCTACAATGAGTACTTTGACCCCGATTAGCTGTGAGACTCCGAGTAAGTTCTGACTCCTCTAGGAGTGTTTTCTTATTTGTTAAGGTGGCAAGGTAGATGAGAAATGATGAATTGGTTTCTATATGAATGTCAGCTCTGAGCCAGCAAGCTGTCTCAGCCACCATGTTGAACAGGATTCTGAGCCAGCACTGGCAAATGCCACAATGGACTAGTAATGTCTGCCACAATGGGGGTAGGAGCAGAAGCAGGCAGGTCACCTATTTGCCATCTTCAGACTACAGCATCTCTAAGTCCTCTTCCTGCTCAAATTATTTGAATGACTGGTTCTAACCCAACTGTTTCACTAAATGCAATCTTTTTTTATAAATGAAAGGAGAGAAAGAATGAGGATGAGCTTTTGAACTTCAGAGATCTTGTTTCTGCCATTGAGAATGTGGCCTTTAACAAGTAATTTAACCTCCTTAAGCTTCGGTTCCCTTATCTATAAAATAAGGATGAAAATATTTAACCTGCAGAGCAATCTTATTTGTGTGTCTGTGTGTGTTGCTAGGGATCAAACCAGGGCCTTGCTTATACTAGGCAAGCACTCTACCACTGAGCTACATTCCAGCCCTTAAATATTAAATAAGTATGTAAAGCATCTAGTATAGTAATTGACATACTGTTAATATTCAATTAACTAGAAGCTACTATTGTCATTTTCAGCAGCAACATTAGTCTATCAATCCCAAACTGGATTAACTACATTTTCTGACTCATGATTCATATCTTGCATATATGCTTACAATGAAAACTAATTACAATTTTTCTTAAGGAATAAACTTGAATTCTTTCTTTCTCAAAAAAAAAAATGTCATTAAAAATTATTACAGAAGCTGGGCGTGGTGGCACATGTCTGTAATCCCAACAGCTTTGGAAGCTGAGGCAGGAGGATCGCAAGTTCAAGGACAGCCTCAGCAACTTAGCAAGGCACTAAGCAACTCAGCAAGACCCTATCTCTATATCAAGTACAAAATAGGGCTGGGGATGTAGCTCAGAAGTTGAGTGCCCCCAAGTTCAATCCCCAATACCCAGCCCCCCCCCCCCAAAAAAAAAGAATTATCCATTCATGACTAGTCTTGTTTCATCCATTTCCTCACCCACTCAGCCTTCTTCAAGCCAACCTGGATATTTTAAAGGCAGATCCTAGATGCTATATCACTTTGTCTATTAATACTTTAGTATCCATCTCTAATTCTTAAATTATTTCATAATTTTTAATGTATTTATTTTTAATCAGATGAGGTGGCAACTGCAAGGCAGGATTAGGAAATTGTTCCCTCACATCCCTTAATAACATTCCAGAAGAGTCACTAACAAGCATACATATTTAAAAAAAAAAAAAGAATAACAAGGGGCTGGCTCAGACAGGCACGTGGGGACCGCGGTATGCATGATTTATTATAGCTACACAAAGTGAGTTATTTCATTCTTTCAGATATTTATGACATTGTTAAAACACTGAATACATCAACATCAAAATTAATCATGAATAATATTTAATTAGTGCTTGACAAGGATCAATTTGGCAACTCTTTTTGTTCTTTCTCCTTCCCCCGAATAGAAAAATAGTCATAAACTAAAGTGTTTTATTTTTTCCATCTGCTTCTGGTAAAGCGCATCCCTGAATTGCTAACTTAGTTGAGATCTCCTGAACTTTCATATACCCAGGTAATTAGACTCAGATGCTGTCCGGACTATGATTATAAATCAAGTCTGTGTATGTAAGCAGAAATCAGACTGCTCACACCAAGAGTGGGCGTCGCTGTTTCTCACGGACCTGCCTGTGGAGCGGAGGAGCCCTCGCATCTGAGCTGAGCAGAAGGCAGCCCTATGTCATTCCCTTCCCAGGAAGCCCCTGCTCTCTCCTGTCCAACCACCAGAAAACGCTTGTTTCAAGTTTAATTCTTTATTAACAAAAGAAAAAGTCCTCTTGGGCATTCAGGCAAAAATTCTGCCCAGAGATACACCAGGTGCAAAGTATGAGACTAGGACACAGGGACAGTGCGCAGTGGTGGCATCTTTCCAGCCATCTCACTGACATCCAAAGCACTGGGCGTCCTGAAAGTTCATCATGGCACTGGGCACTGCTTCCCTATCAGGGCACTTTGTTCTACAGAGGAAAGATTAGGAGAACTTTCTATTCATTATTTTGTAACAATATATGTATTGATTTCATTTTTAAAAAACAGCAATATTTGTTTCAATTAACTTGATATCTTATATTGTGGAGCCAAAAGCTTCTGGGGTTTTGATGTCTGAAAGGAAGGATTAAATGGTTGCTTTTAACTCAACGGGAGGATATCCAACTAAGGGGTCTCCTTTTCTTTTCATCTAACTTATGTCAAGTAAAGCTAGGGCTGAAAGGTCAAGTGCATCTAAGACCCATCAGTCTGGTGAGCTTGGGAAGGGGCAATGAGCTAGCTCTGGTTGAGGAGCCCCATGTGCCACACCTGGAGCAGCCTGTACCTCAGACAAGCCTTGTAGCAACCCTGAGGTGGAGTTCAGGTGGGTATGTGAGGTTTCCACAGTCACTGAACTAAGACATAAGAGGCAGAGTCCCAGTTCAGGCCATTCTGACCCCACAGTCCAAGTTTGTCTGATAGAGCAATGCTCTACAATGGATCTTCCATCCTCATATTTATAACTAACATTCATTGAACGCAATGTGCTAAGAATCTTCCATGCATCACCTCCATGAATCTTCATTTTATATTACTGCTATTTCCATTTTTAAAGTTGAAAAAAAGAAAGAACAAAAAGCAAGGCTTAGAAAGGGTAAGTAACTTCCTGCAGTCACACAAGGAAGCCATCTGACTGCAAGTCAGACTCTCAGTCATTCTGTTCTGTCTAGCAATAGACAAATTGGGCTGCACCTCGCCATTTCACCAGAGGTATGATACTCCGAAGTCCTTAGGCCCCATAAATTTGTCATTTCTGCTGACTGCCTGGGCAGGTGCAGGATGAATTTTTCCCCATGTAAGGGCCCAAATAAATTTAGAATTCTAAGCCCTTCAACAAAGAACACCCAACACGCATAAAACCCAAAAGGACAAAAACAAATAATGGGTACAAGCTATAGTTGAATGATTTTTTACAAGGGCAAGGAATGGTACCATGGGAACTAGCCAGGGTTTATCAGCTAAGCTCTTAGAAGATAATATTGAAAAAAAAATTTCCATCTAGTTTTACCCTCCCTGGGCCCAATGCTGAATTTCCCTCCCTCACAAGGTCAGTAGATCTTGTTTCTGCTTCACTGACTCAAGCAACCTGATAGCTTCTGGAAACAAACCAATGATTACAAGATCATCAAAGTATGTGATTTTAATTAAAGGAGGGTCCTACGTGGAGGGGAAGGGGCATTAAGCCTGTACTAAGTGCCCAACCCAAGTACCAGGTGAGAATCTGTTCACCAGGGTCTCTGTCCCTGCAATGCCTTCTTCCACTTTTGCCTCCACAAGACAGTCCCTGACTAGGCCCAATTCTGCCTTGAATCCACATCAAGCTGGGTCAGCCCACCTAGAACCTCACGTGTGACGTTTTCCAGATGCACCTCTGGAAGTGAAAAGTCAGTTCTTTAAAACAGCACTCACTGCCAAAGCTAAAAGAAAGACTTGAAATATACAGGGCTTTGAAAGAGAAAAGAAAAAAGAACGAAAGCCTAGACTGCCAAAAAGAAAATAAATTGGCACTGTTGTAAAATTGTGTTGCACAGCGAGAATACAAATATTATTCATGTTAAGGAGAGGGTTGACCTGAGATGTGATTTATAGGCACTTCAAATGCAGTACAGGAAGTAAACGGAAAAATTAGGGTGCAAGGTCACCGAGTAGGCAAGAGTCAACTTAAGGGTAAAGTTAAAAACTTGAGGAAGGGAACACACAGTTCAACTCGCCATATTAAATTAAGATCTGTCTTCACTTTGAAGAAATAGGAAAAATCAAATATTAAGGTGGGTAGGCTACGAAGGCCTTTTCAACTCAACATTCTAAGAGCATTTTCTTCTCAAAATAGAATACTTGTTATGGAGTGAAAAATGCCAACGCCAAAGGGATGTTTTCTAAAGAAAATGAGAGGTTTGATGTAAGCCATGAGTCCACCGTGTTATCACTCAGTCATGTGAACACACTTCGGTGACAAGTCGAAGAACTTTAGAGGCACTGTCCTGAGCAAGAACAAGGAATCCAAAACAAGTTTTGTTTTTAGGAATGTGTTGCTTTTTTTTTTTTTTTTTTTTTTTTTTTTTTTTTTTTTTTTTTTTTTTTAATAGTCTAAATTGGTTTGCACTGTGCCAAGCTTATCCATGGCCAGGAAGAAGCCACAGAAGCAGAAGGGGTGTTGAATTGTGGGGATCAGCAACTCCGCTCTCTCTAGTCATCCTGCCCTTTAACCATTCTGTTTAAACCCCAACCCAGTTTGTAATTAAAACTTGGCTTTTTTTTTTTTTTTTTTTTTTAATTCCATCTCCAAATAACGTTGTGAATGTTTCTCAAAGAACCACTAGAGGGCAGAGATTTTTGACATTTTGAAATTAAGAACGGCTGCACCGGCCCAGCTTCCTGGCCATTACTGAGAGTAATCACAATAAAGGCTGCCATGGAACTTCTAGGCAGCCTGTGACTGTCTGTGTCCCTTATGCCACATAAAGCAAAACAGCCCACGCTCTGTAGGGCTCTGTACTCCTTTTCAAAGAAAGAAGCCAGGCTATGGCATCCAGGGGCACAGTTGCCATCTGATAAAAGGCAGCCCAGAAGGCATGCTCCATGCTGAAAGGGACAATGCAGAGTGAGGCTCTGAGACACCTAACCTGCCCCAGCACCTCCTCCATGGAGAGCAGCCCAGGGCGGGGCTTCCCCAGGCGCAGGAGTGATACTCTCCACTCAGGCCAGAGTCTGCTTTCCCCACAGTGCCTCCCACCTTCACCACACCCCGGATGTTCACCTACTGGGATTTCATCTAGCTGCACAAATGTTGGGTGAGAAAAGAGGAAATCAGGAGCATCAACTCTGCCTAAGCATCCCTCCTTTTCAGCCTTCATTTCAACTCTTAGGAGCGTTGGACTGTTGGGACGGGGATGGGTAGCCAGAGTCAGAGTTGGAGGCAGCATCTTCAGGGTTGCTGTGATGCCGGGAAGAAAAGGGGCCAGGAGAAACCGCAGCAGGCCACGTGGAATCAGTCCTGGGCTGCCTCTGTGGCTCCCAAAGAACAATCACCCCGTCTCCCAGAGGCGTTCTCATGCCAGAAGATAAAGGAGTTATGTTCTTGAGGCCCTGAGTCCTTTCTCTGCCCCAGCCCCCAGCCTGGGGACCTGAGCACAAGAGCTAGGGCTAATCATAAGTCATTATCATCATCCCCTGACTGTAAGGGTCCTCATTCATCCAAGTTTTCCAGGGTGTCTATGGCAGAAAAACCTGCCCTCAGCCAAGGGTGTGGGAAGGGATAATGGGAATTTTCTCTTTTCTTTCAAACTTGGAACTTAGAATTCTAGGCCAGTTATAATTAAATATACCTGGGAGACCTCTGCTGAACTGCTCTAAGTCTTGGTTTCCTGAACCTGTTGAAAGGTGAGAACAGGATTGTTTACTGCATACAACTAGGACGCTGGAATAAGCTAATGAAGCAACCCTTGCAAACCCTGACTGCCAGTTACAGGTGCTCCTCAGCTTACCGTGAGTTGTTCCTGATAAACCCACTGTCCTTTAGCACACCTGATCTATGGAATGTCCCAGTTTAGCCTAGCCTACCTTGAATGTGCTCAGAACACCCACATGAGCCTACAGCTGGTCAAGACATCTAACACAAAGCATATTTATTATTTTTTTAATATTTATTTATTTGCTTTAGTTGTACACAGTGCAATGCATTTATGTTTACATGGTGCTGAGGATCAAACCCAGGCCGTGCACATGCTAGGCAAGCGCTCTACCTCTGGGCCACAACCCCAGCCCACACAAAGCCTATTTAATAATAAAGCGTTGAAGATCTTTTACAGCATGCTATAGCATGTCAGTCCTGCACCCTCGTGATTCTGAGGCTCCTTAGGAGCTGCAGCTCACCAGCATTGTGATAGAGATCTTACCGCAAATCAATAGCCCACGAAAAATCCAAAATCAAAATCTGAAAGACAGTTTCTAAAACTGAATGTGCACGTCAACGTCTCACCATCATAAAGTTGAAAAGTCTGGGACTATCTGTGCTTTTCAGTCAGCCTCTTATCTGCAAACCTCCAGGGAGAAGAGCCCATCATCTCCCAAGACGGCCTGATTTCCCACCAAAGGCTGGGATCAAAAAAAAAAAAAAAAAAAGGCATGTGGTCTCCAGCAAGCAAGTCTCTTCTGCCTGTCACCTCACAATGACTCCAAACTCATCTTGTGACCTCATAAAAAGATGCTTAGCTTCTTCAACTGTCAAATAACAAAGCATACTACAAAATCCCTATATTCCCTTAGGGATCCCAGAGCCATCATGATTCAAAAGTATGTCTCGGATCACATCTGCCTCCTAAGCAGCTATGCCATATAGCATGGCTGGTTCATCTTAATCTTAAACCCCCAGATCTATTCCACAAGAGCTGCTTCTAAAGCAGGCCTTCCACACCCCTATCAGAATGTTTGCCCTTCAGAGAGAATTTCATACTTTTCTTCCTGGAGGCTCCTGCTGGTTCTGAGCATCCTGAATCTCCATTCTGTCATCAATGAAAACTGCTTCTCTCCCAGTTTATCTCTACACTTCAGGGGAAAGAGAAGTGTCCTGTGCTTTAAACATTCAATTTCTCTTCATGGCCAAATCACAAAAATGGGGAGGATTTCTCTATCAAAGCTAAGAACCAAGGATCAAAAGATAGAGAGTAGTGATGGGCAGGAGACGGGAGAGTCCAGCTTTTCCATTTACAATGTGGTCTTGGCCATGGGACCTATAACCTCTCTTGGCCTCAGTTGCCTCTCCTGGGAAATGAAGATAATGCCCATCTCTTCATAATAAATACAGCCATTTTTCCTGGAGTCCTCCCTACAGGCCAGGCACTGTGCCAAAAGCTTGGCACGCAAGACCCTATTCATCTTCACAACATCCTCGGGAAGGATTCACGATTTTCATCTTTTGCAGACAAGGAAACTGAGGCTTAGAGAAGTTAAATTGCTCTTCGTAATGCATACAATAGGTCAGTTATGGAGCGGAGGTCAGAAACCCTCCCTCACCTGGCAGTGTCACTGTCAAGGTGAATGAGATCATGTGGATAAATATTAGCATAGAAGCTGGCATGTATGGTCAGTTATTCTTTTTAGTAATGTACAGTCTGGTCAGTTCAGGGCCTCTCTCCTTCCCATTGTTCACCTCTGACCACAAGCTCAGAACAAGACCCCAGCACGTGAGGAATGGAAAAGAAGGTGGAGAAGGGCAGGAGAGAGGAATTGCAAAGTGTCATGATGAATTTTTTGTGGGTGGATGAGTGTGTTCATTATCTTGATTATAGTAATGATTTCACAGGCATATGTGATTTGCAGGTTGTCAAAGCATAATATTGTATACTTTAAAATAAACCATTTGTTGTATGACAATACCTTAAAAAAAAAAAAAAAAAAAAAACAGCATGGCCTGGCACAGAGGAACAAGCCAAAGACTCAGGGACGGGCAGTTACCAGCTATGTGACCTTGGGAACATTACTGTCTCTCAGCCTCAGTTTCCTCCTTTACAGCCTAGGGGTAATATAAGCACCTCTAAAATTAGTGTGATGAGTAAGTATAAAATCAAGCATTTGCACAAGTGCCTAGTATAACGTAAATAATAACCATTACCCTTATGAAAGCAGGTATGTAGACAACATACTATCTCACTAAAGACTCTTGTAAGGCAAGAGCAGGCATTTGGGCTAAACTGGGGCTCTAGAATTACCAGTAGGTTTCTATGACTAATTCAGGGTGGGCTCTTCTGCTTTGTAGACACTGTCTGCCCCACCACCAGCCCATACACTGTGTGCACAAGCACAATCGTGCGCACACATGCGCGCGCATGCACATACACGTACCCCTCAGGGCTTTTCCTCAGAGTAGAGTGAGCCTTGAAATCCCTTCATCCCTGGTTCTGGTGTATTCTACTTATGTGGCTCCAGGCAAACCAGTGAGACTAAGAAAAACCACCTCAACAGGGAGGTTGTGACATTCAAAAGAGAAAATACATGTAGAAAACCATATAAAAGTTCAAAAGTACAATTATAGTGATCCTTTCAAAGACCCTAGTGAAAGGATTTAACATAGATGTTCCATAAGTGACATGGCTCGGGAGGGCACAGAGATAAACATTTCTTTTTTTTTTATAAATTTATTTTTTATTCTAAGTTGTTATAAATGACAGCAGAATGCATTGCATTTCATATTACACATATAGAGCACATTTTTACATATCTCTGGTTGTATGCAAAGTATATTCACACCATTTGTGACTTCATACATGCACTTAAGGTAATGATATCCATCTCATTCTACCATCTTTTTTTTTTTTTTTCCTTCACCCTTTTGCCCCCTCCCTTCCCTCCCTCTCCAATGGCCATTCTAGTGTTCCTCTAATCCTCCTATGCTCCATGTCCCAACCCCACTGTGAATCGGCCTCCTTATATCAGAGAAAACATTCTGCATTTGGCTAACTTCACTTAGCATTATATTCTCTTAACTTCATCCATTTACCTGCGAATGCCATAATTTTATCCTCTCTTATTGCTGAGTAATATTCCATTGTGTATATATACCACATTTTCTTTATCCATTCATCTACTGAAGGGCATCTAGGTTGGTTCCACAGTTTAGCTGTTGTGAATTATGCCACTATAAACATTGATGTGGCTATGTCCCTGTAGTATGCCGTTTTTAAGTCCTTTGGGTATAGACCGAGGAGTGGGGAGATAAACATTTCCGATAACTCTCTGTCACTTATCGTAGTCTAACTGAAATCTGAGTTTGATGACTAATGATCATATCCCATCAGAGCTCCAAATTACACACCATTTTCCTCTTTGCAGCTTCCAACCGGTATCAGTACCAAACCTAGTCTAACCCTGACAAGTGGTGGTGGGGTTTTATTTGTTTTAGGCCAAGTTCTGGATTAGTATCTGCCAGGATGGAATGAGTCCTGGCAGCTCCCTGTGCAGCAGCCACTGCTCACAGGATCATTTCTCGAATCTGAGGAGCTCAGCCCATGCAGATGACCTCAGCAGGCCAGGTCACTCCATGGCAGGGAAGGCGGACGGGCAGATTTCTAGAACTGGAGAGACAAACCATCAACACTCAAATCTGATGACTAAAGTGGAAGAAAGAGGGTCTTCAGAGAGAGCCTCGGGAGTCCTGGGTTCATTTAAATGAACCATAATAAGCAGGTTCACATAATAAGCCAGGCAGTGGTCTCTGTAAGAGCCTTGCCTTTCAGAAGTTTCCACAGCAGATGGAGGCACATGGCTTAAGAGGAAAGCCCGCTCACATCCGTCTGTGCTCATTATTGGCCCTCTTCTCCGAAATGCTATATGTTATCTTGAGCCTGTTTGTTTTTATCTGTCAGAGTGGTTTATTGTTAAGGAAATATGGTGTCAGCTGTCTCTTCCCCACCATCAAAGCTGCCACATTAAAGTTAATAGTGTTTGACTTGCAGAGATCTCTTACCGAGGTAACCCAAGAAGGCCCCTGCTGGCTGTTATTTTTCCGGCAGTCGAGGCACCAAATGGATGCAATAACTTCATCAATCTTTTCAGGAAGAAGAGAAGGAGGGGGGGAAAAACCCTCTATGACTCTATATAGAAGATGCTCAATAAAGGCCTCTTGGATTCATGAAGATAACTCAACCCTTCCATTTTAATAGGCTGCTTTAATAGGCTGCTTGAATTAAGTGACCTGAATCCTGAACCTGCCACTCAAGGTCCTGCCAGCCTGTGGCTTGTCACTTCCCAAGTCTGAACTTCTGTTTACTTGTCTCAGAAATAAGGGGAATATCTTTGGAGGACCCCCCCCCCTTCCCCAAGTCTTACAGTGAAGACTGATGTGTAAAAGAAGATAAAAGCAAACTTTTTCTGGCTAAAGAAAAAGAGAGGAGAAGTCCCGCCTTCTCAGCATCTCTACCTTCCTCCAAAAGCCCACCACCTAAACTCCATTCTTCTCTCTCCCTAGGGGTCCTGAGCAAACTCTGTGGGCATCTACCCCAACCCTGGACTTCCTAGAAGAGCATTTGAAATCTACTAGCCTAAAGGAATTATCGCAGAGATTTTTTTTTTTTTTTTTTCTGCTCAGAGTCTGGATTCAATATTAAGTAACCTGGAATCAAACCACATGTGGACCGATTTTAATCTGCATAACAATGTCATGGATGAGTCTCTTGCTCAGTGCCATATGAACTTGAAACAGGGCTTTGTTTTATTTTCTGTCTTAATCCACTAATCACTACTCTCAACTGTGAGTTGTCAAATATCCCTTCCTGACACACTAGTGTATCTCAGGCCACTTACATCACTTATTGCAAGTTAGTTCAACATGTACCAATCTCAACTCAAATTTTTAAGTCTCATCACCTCCCTCCCCTGCAGAGCAGGCTGGAGCTGGAAGTGCAACTTTTTGGGACACATCCTTACCCAGTGGGCCACCCTCCTGGGTGGGAGAACTAGCAAGAAGCTCAAAGCCAGCAGAAGTGCCCATTCCTGTCACGGTGCACTCCGGCATCCTTCCCACATCAGCCTGCATGTGAGGGGACTGCCCCACAGCCGGGCCCTCTCTGCCCCCTGCCATCCCTCTCCAGTTCTCTTCTCTATCTCAGTAGGCCAAGGGACAGACTTGCTTGCCCACTGACCCAGCTGATGTAGAGCAGAGGAACCGGAAGGAGCAGTTCCTCCCTTCATTCAATTTATCGGGATAATAACCCCCCCACACACACACACACACACGCTCATTCCATCTGAGAAAGGAGAAAACCATGAACTCTGTTCCCCTAAAAGGCAGCAGCCAAGAGGACTCTCCCCTCTTTCCTGCTGCCCTCCGCTTTTGTAAATAACCTGTAGGATGAGAGGAGTCTGAGTCAAAAACTAGAGGGGTGGAACAGTGGAGAAGGAAGGAGAGGGGCTTCAACTGTCATTGGCTTTCTTCCGATGTTTCATTTACAACTAGGACTGTAGTGGTCAACTCCAGTATCAAGGGGGAAAAAAAGTCTCACCAAACATCCTGTATTATATGCAAAACTAGGATGTCTATTAAAATATATTGTATTTATACACATGGTTCAAGCTTGGATGGGTACCAGCACAGCACACCTGTGTAAAACTCTAAAAAATCCCAAACCACATGTTTATTTTTATTTTTTGGCCCAAGTCTCTGAATCAGAAAAATAATCTAGAGCAAAGAGAACTATTCATTCATTCATTCATTCATTCAGACATTCATTGCTATCCATGTAATCTTTCCTCAGGGGCTAAATATTTGAGGGGGAGAATTGTGAATGGTCACTGATCATTATTTTAAAACCACAGAAATTCAATTGGCACAATGTTTTCACATTACATTTCAAGAAACTTCTGTACACACTAGCTCATTAGGATTTTCACAATAGCCTCATAAGTGGGTACATATAATCACTATTTAAGACTGAGAAAAAGAAACATGTCAAGGTTGACTGACTTGCCTAGTCCAGAGGTTAGTTGAGTGCAGGCCAGTGATTTAAACTTTAGATCATCTGATTCCTCATGACACGTTCTTTCTCTTTAACCAAACTGTTACCAAATGAATCTGTGACTTTCTTTTCTTCTTTTCTTTTTTTTTTTTTTTTTTTTTTTTTTTTTTTTTTTTTTGGTACCAGGGATTGAACTCAGGGGCACTCGACCACTGGGCCACATCCCCAGCCATTTTTTTGTATTTTTATTAGAGACAGGGTCTCACTGAGTTGCTAAGTGTCTTGCCATTGCTGAGGCTGGCTTTGAACTTGAGATCCTCCTGCCTCAGCCTCCCAAGTGCTGGGAATTACAGGCGTGCACCACCACACCTGGCTGAATCTGTGACTTTCTTAGATTTTCAAGGATCCTTTCAAATTCAATATTCTGTTCCCTTGTTTTCCAAAGTTTGCTTATCAGACCACTTGTAATAGTTTTGCTAGTTTTATGTTCAAAAAAGATGGCTCTCGTGGTCTGTCTGTATTATTTCAAAGTGAATTGAAGTCAGATTTAGACTTTTACATCAAAACTCTGCAGCAGCCTCAATTTTTCAATCAAACCATCCTTTGGTGTAGAAAATTATTTCACTACCCACATCATTTAAGCTATTCTGAAAACCACACTGAAGTTCTTTTTATTAATATTTCTCCTGCTTCAAATCCTTCCATCAGACATTTCTGTCAGGCTTCCTGAGGGGCCCCATATGCACACTTCCAGCTCAGAAATGTGTTCTTTTTTGGTTCACTGGAATTCTTCAGAATATTTGGCACTGAAACATATTGGCTTTAATTAAAAGGCTATGATTTCTGTGAATTCCCATTAAGCCAGTGAAAGAAATCTGTATTAAGGAAAAAAAAAAAAAAAAGTTAACACATTTAAGATACAGTTGTACTGAAAAATGGTTCATGTTTTTAAAAACTACTTAAGCAGATGAAAATAAGCTGCCTGTTATAAAAATCTGCTCATATTTAGTAAAATCCTTCTCTTCTAAGTAGAGGGGTTAGTTTAGTACATATGTGCTTAATTAGCCATGAAAACTCAACTAGACATGAACCATGCAATCCAACCATCCGCCTGTTGATGTTAAAACATAGATCCTATTAACAGGAATGCAATTTAAACGGTTAAAAAGTGATAAAGTACATAACTCTGATCTGATAGAGTTTGAAATATGATACTGCTTTATACTAATGACAAATCAGTTTTGAATTATGATCTCAGTGAAGCTTGAAATAACTCAAGCATGTTAATTAGTGATCCACAAACTCAAGAACTATATTATGTGTTATATTCAGTCACACCTCTTCACCCATGAGCAGAACCCACATTCTCTAACATTCAGAGGAAAAAAAAAAAAAAAAGCCATGCAAATTCTCTTGAATTCTAGGTCCTACATGCCCTAGAAATACCTGACATAACTTTCCCCATTCAATTTAGTTATCTTTAAAATGCATTCTAATTCAATGTAGTCAAATATTGTCTCCAAGAACAATATTTAAGAGGACTCATAAAATAAAGAGAAGTTTACTAGTTACCAAGGAATACACAAAGAGATCTCATTAAATCACTTCTCTTTACATCAGTGGCCCTCAAATGTGGACATGCCCATGTGGGCAAGGTAAAGCAAGAGATCACAAAGAACTGGGAAGAAGATGCCATTATTACTAGCTTTAGCAATAAATGCAAGCTTTTGTACTTAGCTTTTTATTATAAAATAACACCTATCCATTGTTGGAATAGGCTTGTGCCATCAAGAAGATGCTGATGAACTGCAGACCTTGCTTTGACAATCGTTGCTCTCAGTACTTACTATATCAAAGGCAGGATTTCTTTTAGAAGCGTTTAGAAATCATATTTTTAAATTCATGATTTTGGAAGGCATACTACATTCCAATCATCTCAATGTGCTATGTCATCTTTTTAAATAGCCACAAAACAGCAGGCTGCAACTTCCTTAATCATGCAAGTGCCAGTTATCTCCCGCCCTTGGAACCAGTTCTTCAGGTCTAGTCCAAATTCTGTTTGCTCCTGTTCAGCAAAGTCCCTCTGGTTGTATATTCATTGGAAAAAAATAAAGAAAACAAAAGAAACATATTGTAACACCATTCTCCAAATAGCATGTCACCGCTGCAAATTTAAGAGAAGAGATGCGGGGGGCTGGGGCTGGGACTCAAAGGTAGAGTGCTCACCTAGCATGTGTAAGGTGCTGGGTTTGATCCTCAGAGCCACATAAAAATAAATAAATAAAGGTATTGTGTCCAACTAGAACTAAGAGAACTGATGGGATTAGTGTGCCCTCCCATAGGACCTGGTCTTTTGCAAAATGACACGATCAGTGGCTGAACAGTGTAGTCTAGCTGGTGTCCTGCAAATAACTATTTTCTTGGAGGTGGGGGAAAGCAGCATATGAACATTGAGGAAATCATCTCTCCAGCTCACATAAAGCAAGCCCACTAGGTATGCAGACCTCCATTCAAAGTTCACCAAATGTCACTATGACTTTATAAGAACAATAAAACTAAGAAAATCAAGAAAGAGATCCTGTCATGGCTGGCTTCCTAACCAAGTCCATAACCTGCCCATATTTTGATGCACCTATTCAGAACTGCATTATATCCTGCAATAGCAGGATATTGAAATAACATTGCAATAGCGTCCTAACTGGTCCCTCTGTCCTGAGGCTCTCTTATTTCACACTGCTAAAGAGTTAGTCTTCTAAAAATGCAGCTTCAATCAAATTACTTCCCATCAAAAAGCTAGAATCATTGGTTCTTATGGCCTGTCAAAAAGAATAAAGTTCATACTCTTTAGCCTGAGATTTAAGGCCAAGCCTAACTTTTGGTGTCACTTCCCATTTCACCCCAAGCAAGGTCCATTCTTTTCTGTACAGATTGCTATACTTTTGCCCTTGCAGGCAGTTTCCCACCTGGAGAACCATCCCCTCCATTCTATCTCCTCATCAGCCCTCTAGATCAAAACCTACATATATTTAAAGGCCTAGATAAGAGAAATTCCATATTTTCCATGAAAAAATGCAAAGAGCAGTTGCTGGTTCATCAGCAACAAATGTCTGGTATCCCTGTTGCTGCCATTGCCGTGTGTCATTTAAGTCTTTAATCTTCAGGATTAAGCTCTGGGCCCATGGGATTTTGACTGTCTGTCTTGTGACACTGATTACTTCCTATTTTATCTCAAAGCTATTTGATTATATGTTTCATCTCCCCTTATAGATTATGATCTCCCAGAAAAGCTCTTATGTCATTCACCTCCATGTCACAGTACAAGGCCTACACAAATAATTGAAGGAAAACGTTAAATATTACATCAAACCACAAGAGGGCACAGTTGAGCTACCTTAGTGTAATCAGCCTGCAATTAGCAATAAAGGGTTCAGATCTGAGAGGCTTCTGGCCCTGGAAAGTGTAGTTGTAAACTTGCTTAAAGTAAATAAGTATCCATTATATACAATCACAAATTTATTCATGTTAACATGGAAATATGGTTCTAAAATAGTGCCTTTTTTAAAGTAGTATAGTAAGATACATGGTTCAATTTTGGTAAAATATCTATTCTTAAATATTCACAGAAAAAAAGTCTAGAAGGATATGCACAAAAATATTATCAACTTTTATCTCTTGGGAATGGCATATGTTATCTCTTGGGGGTGGAATATGGATTATTTTCCTTCAATTTTGTATCTTTCTGGATTTTGTATAACCAATACATATTAATTTCATAATCAGAAAAATAAAGCTATTTACTTTTTTAAAAATCTCCAAGTATCTACTTGATTCTCTTTTGCATCTCATCTACACTCCTATGTCTGATGCATTTAAAAGTAAATACAATATTTTGGGTATTTTCTGACATATTTTAAAGTAGAGATTCCCAAACTCTCTTGGTACACAGTGTTTTTAGTATCTCAATAATTTTTTGGTACCCCCTAGGATAAAAGAAACATCTAACAGTTCCATTTGTTAAGGACTGAATTAAAAAAAAAAAAAAAAATCTTTGCATCCTCACAATTCAGTAACCACTTGAAAAATCAAATATAAGTTTTTTTCTAAATATATTTTATTCCACTCTTAACAATCACAATTATTTAATGAAATGTACGCACTTATTGGGCACTGTGGAATCAGTTGGCACCTGCTCCCCTCATTTCCTGTTCCATGTTGATTTCATGAGGTACTCAATTTTTATAACAGCGACCACTCAAAAAACCAGCTTCACAAAGACATAACACCATTGAAATGAATGTAGCACATCATCGCAACAGTGACACTATGAATTAACTCAACCTAGTGGCTCATGGGGTGACCCGTGTGAAGAAAAACAGCTGTGTTTTCCAAAAAACTTAAAATATCTCACAGCACTCCTGTGACTGTTGCAATGCCCTGAGTTGCCTCCATGCACAGTTTGGGAACAAGTGGATTCAAATGATAAAGCTTTTTCCCCGTGTGGCTGGCAAACGGGAAACAAAATTATCAAATGGCTACTTCTCAGCTAGCCTTGAAATGATTCCACATCTACTAGCTCAGTCAAAACTATTTGTTCTCCATGAACTAAATTCTTCTTTGAAAGAGAAAAGAAAGATGGGTGGGAAGTGGCCTGAGATAAGGACTCTTTGATGGTTTTCATATCTCCTTCTGTTCCCCCCAAGCCCCCTTTAATCTGTTCTTTCCAACTCAAAACAAAGAACCAGTAGTAGCCCCTAAACTAGCATGTTCCTGGGAAACAGCCAAATTCCTCCTTTGTGGAATCCAGAACTGGTTTTCCAACCAACCTACTGATTTTTCAATCTCTGGACCTAAATATAAGAAGGCTTGCCAAGAATAGGAAGCACAGAGGATCCCAACACTGAACTGCTAACCCTTAAGACAGCCCCTTCCCCTTCCAGAATTGAAAGGGATTTCTCCTGCCAGGAATCACTAGTTAGTTCCTCCAACAAGACTCCCAATCAAGTATACAAACTACTGCTACTCAGAATTAAAAAGGTTGGGGTTTGCTGGTTTTTGTGTTGTTGTTGTTTTTTCTCTGAAGTCTGATGGGCCTAATTACACAGTGACTTAGCAAAATGGTGATTTTCTACTATCAACTCAAATGTCATTAAAACAAATCCAAAAGGACTCTCCAACCTGTGTGGAAGAAAGCTCCAAGCAAGGGCTACTTAATGAACTTAAGATCTCAGGGAGGTAGAAGCAACCCAAGTGTCCACGGGTAGAAGAATGGGTAAACAACCTGTGGTATATCCACACAATGGAATATGATTCAACCTTAAAAAGGAAGAAAATTCTGACATATGTTACAACATGGCTGACCTTGAAGACATTATGCTAAGTGAAATAAGCCAGGCACAACAGGAAACGCAGTGTATGATTCTACTTATGTGAGACACCTAGAGTAGTCAGATTCAGACGGAGAAAGAATAGTGGTTGCCAGGCACCAGAGGGAGAAGGTGATGAGAGTTACTGTTTAATGGGTCTGGCATTTCAGTTGTGCAAAATGAAAGGAGTCCTGGAGTTGGACCTGGTGATGGGGACACATCAACATAAACATACTTGATGCCACAGCATGCACACCTAAAAATGGCTTAAATGGCAAGTTTTATGTATATTTTGCCATGTTTTTTTTTTTTTCAAAGATCACCAGGATGCCTTTCTGATAAGAGCAGGCATTGATGTAACTGGAATCATGTCATTAAGTGTCACATGGAGAGCTTGCATAGTCCTAGAGATGAGTCCACTTGGATGAACTAGAGTTAGATAACATGCACTCTGTTTCATAACAGAAGGACCTGGATCTAAAGGAAACAGTATGCAAACAAGAGGAGCAGTGGAGAACCAGCAACAGAAACAGGGCCTCCACCTCTTTCAGGCCTTGGAAGGAGGAGCGCAGTATCCTCAGGAAGAAACAAGTCTCAGTCACACCCCAACCTTCAGATCCAAGTATGCAATTTACATTCATCTTCCTTTCAACCTTGATAAGAAAGTGCCCATAAATCCAAGGCACCATGAAATGGGGCCTAGAGCAGCAGCTGGAAGACATGGACAGATGCAAACTGATCTGGTCCCAAAACTCAGTGTCCTGGGCTTAGGTCTTCCTGTGATGTGTTTCCCGACTACAGTGTAGAACTGGTGTCGCTAAAGATGACAACCTGCAGATGCAGAGGGCTCCACTTTCTCTTTACTTGTAGACCTGGTCCATGGATACATTTCCAAACTAAGTCCTGAGAAATGCCTGGAGAGGAAGAAACAGGGGCTTCTACGGTCACCCTGGGAAGTGCCATATGGTGCGTTCTCTCCAAAGGCTCAGAAAAGTCCTGCAGCACAGAAACTGGAATCCCAACTTTCTCAGCTTCGCCCCCATTGGTGTTGGTATGTGCCTAGCTGCTCTTCCTCTTCATGTCAATTTTTTTAAAAATATTTTTTTTAGTTGTAGATGGACAAAATATCTTTATTTTTTTTAATGTGGTGCTGAGGATCAAACCCAGTGCCTCACTCATGCTAGGCAAGCACTCTACTACTGAGCCACAACCCCAGCCCTCGATGTCTACTTTTTTCAGTACCACCCAATCTCGAAATCTTAAAAGAGTTTTTGTTTTTTTGTTGTTTCTCCCTCTCTTAACACATTCTGCCAGTTAGCAAGACTGTAAATTCAGAGGTAGTCTTACCTCTCCTATCCACCCCCTTTTCTCCTGTCTCCTCTGCCATCATGCTGGTTTCAGTTCCCAGGAGTCTCCCCTAGGCTATCCCAGCAACCTCCTCATTGACCCCATCTCTCAGCTCTCTTCCTTCTAATACTATGGAACCACCATCTGAATATTGCTTCTATAATAGGGGACTGGCTTGTTACCACTATGCTCAGTCACCTTGAATGGCTCCTCAACACCTCCTGGAGAAGGAAGGCCAGACTTCTCCTGCCATGCAAGATTCTTCATAGTTTCCCTCCAACCCATCCTCCCAGCTTCATTTCCCATCACAGAGAACCTTATGTTCTAGTCAGCTCAGCTGTTTTCCCTTTCAAAACAGGCCTCAAGCCTCCCAATCATCATGCACTTGCTCATCCTCAATCAAGTTCAACACCCCTCTTTTCACCTTCTTCTTTACCCAGCTTCAAAGTTTGCCTCAAATGCTAATTTTTCTTTTTTTGTGCCACAGATTGAACCCAGGGAGTGCTTAACTACTGAGCCACATCTCCAGCCCTTTTTTTTTTTTTTTATTTAGAGACAGGATGGCACTGAGTTGCTTAGGGCCTCAGTAAGTTGCTGAGGCTGGCTTTGAACTCGTGATTTTCCTGCCTCAGCCTCATGAGCCACTGGTATTACAGGTGTGTGCCACTACACCAGGCTCAAATGCTAATTCTTGAAGTCATTGATCTTTTCTTTGAATTCCTCAGAGTACTTTGATGGTAGGAATCTCATGATTCTTCATAAAATCAGCTTTGATTAGTGTCAAGGGTTTCAATACAGAGAGTTGTTTATTAAGATTATATAATTAAGGTATTATAGCCTTGAACTGTCTTACTCATCTCTATAGTTTATGTAAGGACCTAACACAATGCTTTATACATAAGAATCATTCCATACATATCTGTTAAATTAAGGAATAACATTTAGCCCTATGCATACACCACCAAATTCCCAAACTTCAATTATATTCTCAAGACAGTGGTAGTCAATTTTCTCTTTCTTGCACCCCAGATCATTTTTCTAATGATTTTGTCTTATACACAGATTATAACACACATAGGTGGCATCTCATTTTATATACATTTAATTTTAATTAAACTGTATAGTATTTCTTATCATTGAGTGAACTACTGAGAAAATTAGGCTCTTTTTATAAATATAAAATATAAAGTAGATGGTTAGGAATGGAAAATTGCAGACAGCCACTCCTATATTGTAATATTTATTATTTCTGACATGGTTTCACACAATGGAGAAAAATCCTAATTCACAGAGAGATGTCAAAGGTGTCCATTTTATGTGAATGGGCATTGGCAAGGTAATGAATTTCATGGGTGAGGGGTGTACCAGGCATTGAACTCAGGAGCACTAGGCCACATCCCTTTCCCTATTTTGTATTTTGACAGGGTCTCACTGAGTTGTTTAGTACCTTGCTTTTGCTGAGGCTGGCTTTGAACTTGCAATCCTCCTGCCTCAGCCTCCCAAGCTGCTGGGATTATAGGCATGTGCCACTGCACCCGGCTCATTTTTTTTTAAGCTCAAATACATCAAGTTATACCAGTGACACCTAAGAAATGCCACTAGTGGCAATTAAGAACACAGGTTCTGATTTAAATCCTGGCTCCACTATTTGGCAGCACAGATCTTCAGCAAGTTATTCAGCCTCAGTTTCTTCATCAGTTAATTGGAAGTCATAATGGTGCTTCCCTGATAAGGTAGAAGAATAAGATTGGTGGCACAAGTGAATGCCTCAGTGGTCTTCATTCTACCAAAATGCTGTCTCTAATGCATAGGAGAGAACATTCATTCACTACTGTCCATGCAGGCTCTGACCATGGAGCCTTTGAGACCTTTAGAGCCCTGTGCAGCCTTGAGGAAAGGTGAGCAGGACATTTCACTCCAGGATTGTTCTGAAGTGCTCAACAACCATCAACTCCCAAGGAACCACAGGAAAATTCAAACTTTTCTGTCCCCATCCCAGTGTCTTCCTCATCCTTTTCCTCACGGAGGCTTCCTCAGAGACATGGCTCTAAGGAACCACGCAGGAATCCACAGGAGTCCATGGCCTTGCCTGCAAGCAGTCCAGATGGCAGCGTGGTGGCCCAGCCCACAAGGAAAGCCCTGGACTTTAGCAGCTTTTCACTCCCATAATTATTCCCTGTACTTGGAGGCCAACATAAACAGAGCATCTTTCTCAAGCAGCTCCCACAATGCACGAACCTTAGAACCTCACACAGGCAGCCAAGCACTAGAAGGTGCTAAAGGGTCAGAGGGTTTGTGTGGCCAGCAGTCCATCCAGTCCCCAAGGGACAGTCCCAGTTGCTTTCTAGTCCAAAATCCCCATCCAACAGATACTGCCTGCACTTCAGCTGTCTCTAGGTCCTAATTCCTGGAACCGGCCTGGAACACTGCGGGTAGGACCCTAAGATGGGCCAGCAGATCAGAGAGCAATCTCATACCCAAGGCACTATGGGAAAAGGTAGGGGGTGGGGGATGGGGGAACTAAAGACGGTTCCTCAAGGGTCACATTTGATTTTTGTGACCTGTATTTATTTATTATTTATTTATTTTAGTGTTTATTAAAATGCCAGTCCTTGTAGACACTGGCAATGTGGAAGAGGCTGGTATGGTTCTAGAAAACAACAGCAAGCAAAACAGCAAGAACCCTATTCTCCTGGAGTTCATGTTTTAGAGCAGATGGGACAATGACAATAATTAAACCAAGATCATCTCCAATCATGGTTAGTGCTTTGAAGAAAATAAAACACTGTCATTGCATAGGTGTCAGGGAAGTTGACATTTGAACTTAGATCTGAATAAGGAGGAGGTAGCAATTCAAAGGCAAGAGAAAAGCATTCTAGACAGAGGGAACAGAAGCACAAGACCATGAGATCTAGGCTTAAATGGTGATTAAGGGCCTAAGAAAAGTTTTCATGAAAACTTAATGTTCCCAAAATTCTAGTACAATCTAGAGTAAGAGTTATTTTTTTTTTTTTAAAGATTGTAAAGATCAAAGGGATACATTGGAAAGAAATTTCCCCTTGGCTTTAGACAAAGATGCAATAAGAATGTGTGTGAATATATATTTACATGTCTCATAAGGGTCTTTTTAAAAAGCCTTTCATGTCTTTTATCCTTTAAACTTTTATAATATAGGTTGAAAGCCTGATACAATCTTAAACTTCCAGTTCATGTATTGAGAACTTTTCCTTAGAACTAATGAAGACTTCCTTTGTGGGGTGTAATTTACCTCCCTTGTTCCAGAATGAGAATGCGGTGTACTTCTAATTGCAACTATGTAAAAATATGTGTGCACTTGGATTAAGGAGGTGGGAGTATAGGAAGGAGCGGCAGTTGTTTTTCAATATTCCTTTTTTTGTGATTAAAACTGGGAAGAAAAGGATACATTGTGCACAACTGTGCAGTCTCCTTGTCCTCGATATTAACAAATGTGTTTTTTAACTGCTGTTTATATCCCATTTCTAACATCACTACAACCTACATCCTCTCCAGGCTACAATTAAAGTTGAAAAGTTTACGAGGCTTTACAAGCCTTTGTACAGGGAGTGCGTCTGCGCACGTACAGCCCATGTGCACCCTTCTTTCTCTCTATGGACAGAAGTTCTTGGGGATCCTTTAGGCCCCGGCCATATTTCTCCCCAGACTCTTATTAAAACCAGGTGCGCGCGGGGCCTTTCTCGGGACAGAAAAGCCTCCTGTTGACCCAAAGCTCCCCCTTCCGGTGTGTTTTCTAGAGGCAAAGGAGAGAGTGGGCAGCTGCAAGGGCAAGGCCTACAAGGGCACCAAGTGAGGCTGGGAGTGAGCAGCTGGGGACAAGGGACACTGCCGCCCTCTGTCACACAGCAGAGGTGTCCACGCACACTGCACATCCCCACCCCCACCCCAAGCCCACAGCTCTTTCCAGATCCGAAGAGCGGGCGCGGAAGCCTCAAGGTCGCCGCCTAGTTGAACTTGAAACCCGGCGGGTCTGACACCGCAGCCTGCGCCCCGGGCACGCGGGGTCCCAGTAGGAATCCCCGAGTTCTGGCGCTCGCTCGCGGACTGGTGCCGGGTTCCAGAAAGCCCGTGGGCCCAGCAGCGCTTACCCTCAGCGGCTGGCGTCGCGCGCGCCTCCGGGGACCGGCGGCCCGGTGGGGTCAGGTCGCGAGTGACCTGGCGGCCCTGGCAGCCCAACGCTTTGCGCTTCCGAGGCTTCGCGTCTGTCGCGCGCCCCTGAACTCGGATCTCGGGAGTTGGGCGGGGGCGCTTGGCACAGAGCCCTGTGAGCTTCGCTATCCGCGACCTTTGATCCCAGAGACCAGCACTCCCCTCTGCAACCAGTAGCCCGAAGGGACAGAAGTGAGAGGTGGTTGGGCTACTTTGCAGCAAGAAGGGCGCCCCCTTAATTCATGACAGCTGAAAGCGCACCTCCCGATAGGCTGAACCCAAACTCTCTAGGTGGAGGGCTCTGCCCATGGGTTTGGGTCAAAGATTTGAGTATTTGTGTCTCTAATTAGACTCCAGAATTAGTCAAAAGTAGGGAAAAGGACCTCAGAAAGAGGAGTGTTAAGAGGCAGAAAGTCAGGGCATTAGGTCTCACAGAGGAACAGGGATCCCACAAAAATATGCTTCCAAATGCTAAGTGGCTGTTTCCTGTTCCTTGAGCCAAAGAGCAGAGCCAGCCTGTTTTGTCATTTTCCCTAATTACAGATTTTAAAAAGCCCATCCCCAGGCTCTTCATAGCCTTCCAGCCTGACAGCCCCTGCTTTCTGAAAGGGTTACATGAAATTTACCCCAAGGAAAGAGGCCAGAAAGGAGTTTAGAGAACCTACCATCCCAAAAGTTTGCCCGACAGCTGATCCATAAAAACTTAAGTGTGGGTCACAGAGCCCATCTTCGGGGCTTGGTGCCCTCTTGATAATTAAAAGCTGTTCTCATACCAGAGGTTGTGGCTCCTGCTTGGAATCCCAGCCACTGGGGAGGCTGAGGCAGGAGAATTGCAAGTTTGAGGACAGCCTGGGAACTTAGGGAGACCCTGTCTCAAAAAAACAAACAAACTGCCAACAACAACAACAAAAAGAAAAGAAAACAAAAAAAAAACCATCAGCTTTATCCCTGCTACCCAGGGACAGGTAACCAGGGAATTCTAGAGAAATTGCCAGGGAATTCAAGGAACCCTGGTGATTTCTGGCAAAACACCATCTGAACTAATTTCCCAAGTTGTGGTCCATGGCGTCTGACGTCAGATTTCCGGGGACTCCTTGGTATAGGTTCAGAATTTAAGGCCTAGACTATAGCAGAGAAGTTAGACTAAGCGGAATGAGACCCAGAAATCTGCATTTTAACAAGCTTACCTTGTGAGATTTCTGCTCACTGTAATAAGTTTCAGAATTATTAGACTTGGCCCTTTATTTGACTTTGCTGAAATGGTGCTTGTTTTTCCATCTGGACCCTTCCTTCAAAACTCAGCTCTGTTAGGACAGTCTTTAAAAAAAAAAAAGTATGCTAAGAAGTTTGGCTTCCAAACAAATGTGCCTTATTTCAGAGTGTCATGAATTTTTTAAAAGAAATTATGCCAAAACATTACTTCCTACTGTATAGTACTCTAAGCACATCCTGATTGTAAATTGGGTGGATTATGCTGTGTGCTTTCTACTAATCTTGGGCTATTTGTCATTCGGAGCCAGACATCCCCGGCCCTGTGGAACTTTCTTCCACTACTTCCCTCAGGCCTTGATCAGCACAGCTTTCCTTGGGTTAAAATGCAAGATGATTCTGCACATGGTGGCTTCCAAAATGAACTGCACCATAGAAGAATCCGTGGAGTTTCTTAAATGATCTCCAAAACCACACAGAATCACAGGACTCCCAAAAGTGTGTTTGCAGAACCTTTATATCATAGAGCATCTCACGGGATTAATGAGCTGTCACAAGTAATATCATTAGTAGCAGCACTGAATTGGGGGCCATGGATATAGCTCAGTTGGTAGAGTGCTTGCCTTACATGTACTAAGGCACTAGGTTCAATTCCCAGCACCCGCCCCCCCCCCCACAAAAAAAAGGTAGCAACTGAATTGTAGTTGAGGAAATAAAGATGTAAAACAGAAACTTTGCAACAAAGATGTTCAGTGCACTGTCACTTATAAAAAATTTTTATCCAGCTGTAAAAAGTTGGTCAAAGAAATTATAACATTTATAAAAAGGGATACAAGGCAACTATTGACTATATTTCAGAGAATTTATTTTTCTTTTTGGTAGGGGAGATTGAACCCAGGGGTACTTTACCACTGAGCTACATGCCCAGCCCTTTTTAAAATTTTTAAGCCAGGATCTCACAGTTGCTTAGGACCTTGCTAAATTGCTGAGACTGGCTTTGAACTTGTCATCCTCCTGTCTCAGCCTCTGGAGTCACTGGAATTACAGGCATAGGCCACCACTTCTGGCCAGAGACCATTTTTTATTAACATGGAAAAATGTATTTGACGAATAAGGGGAAAGTATAGTATGGAATATTATACTTTTTGTTATTATCTGTTTTTGTTAAATATTATCCCTTTTGTTAAAAGAAAAAAAGAAAAAGAATCCTCCACTGGTGGTAGTTAAGAGAACCTCAATTTGCACAGCAGAACTAGGAAACAAGAAAACAGCTTCAGCTGGATGACTATTGAGGCAGCATTTAGACGTCTTTTCCAAGTCATTACAGCTGGGTGACTTCTTCACCCCAGCAAAACAGTCCAGGTTTAGTCTCAGGAGAAATTAAGTGCACTAAAACCAGTAGAGTTAAATGACAGTATACTTGCTGCCCAAGCCTTTTTCTTCAGCAGGCTGGCATCCTGACACACATCTCCAGAGAAGAGAGATTGTAAGATTCTTCTCTGGCGAATCTGACTGCCAAAGAGAAAAGACAAAGGTATAGACATGAGGGGCTCCTGTCACCCTGTGCCAAAACCAGGACTTGACAAGCCCTATCCATGTACACAGTGCTTCCAATCAGCTTTTTTTTTTTTTTTTTTCCCCTGCCCCACTGGCCAAGTAGCCAAGAATCGCCAGATGATAGAAGAAAGATTCTAATATTAAAGATAGATGCAAGAGTAAAAAGAGGGGGGAAAAAAGCAATATGGAGGAAACAAGGATATGAAGGGAAAGAAAAACAAGTTTTTGTCCTGTTTTTCCCCCCACTGGAATTCTCAGAGATAGAAAATAGACACCCAAGGACAGGCTATTGTTTATTTGTTTGTTTGTTTTTAAAAGCAAATGAGAACAAGGCAGAGCTCTTGGGCATTAAGTATATGACAAAATGACCAAAGGATAAAACATGTAGATAAAAATATACGAAAATAAAGGACACAGTGGGGCATGGTAGTGTATGCCTGTAATCCCAGCTACTCCAAAAGAAAAAAAGGGAAGGGACAGGAAGGGACACAGCAGCACTAGAAGTTGGAAGGCAATGGAGCTAAGACTTAGGGAAACTTTGAACTATGTACCATTCACTGTTTTAAGTGCTTTACAATTCATCTACACAACAACCAGTGAAATAGATACTACTATTAATCTCCATTTCACAGAAGACAAATCTTGAGATCCAAAGGGGCAAAGCATCTTGCCCAATACGACACACATAGTAAATGGCAGAGCTGAGCTTTGAACCAGGCAATGTGGCTGCAGGGTCTAGGATCCCTACTGGGACATCATACTGGAGGAGCACCTTCAAAACTAAAATGCATCCAACTCAGAATTATGTACGTAGGAAAGTTATTCGTAAGTAAGAAGGTAAATAAGAGTATTTTTAGATATGCATGTTCTCAAAAAATATACAATATCCCCCTATCTGTGGTTTTGCTTTCCATGGTTTTAGCTGTCCATGATCAACCAGGGTTCAAAACTATTATGTGGAAAATTCCAGAAACAAACTATTCATAAGTTTTAAAGTGCCTACCACCCCAGATAGCTTGATGAGATCTCATCCCATGCTACTCGGTGCTACCTGGGAAGTGAATCAACCCTTTCTCCAACATGTCCATCTGCAATCCACCGGTTAGTCACCTAGTAGCCATCTTGGTTATTGGGTCAACTGTCACAATATCACAGTGCTTGTGTTCAAGTAACATGTATTTTACTTATAATGGCCCAAATTGCAAGAGTAGTGATGCAAAGGATGAGTAGGTCTAAAAACATGAAGGACAGATTAACTCTGATACTATGTGGCAACACTGCAGGACACATAAGAAAAAATATTGTATTTTATATATAGGGTTCAGTACCACCCATGGTTTCAGGCATCCGCTGGGGAGTCTTGTAATATGTCCCCTGTTCCAAGTGCACTTACCATACACCCTTTCTTAAAAAGGCACTAGAGAAAGGACCAATACTTTGTTTCCACTTACATGATGTACCCATAATAGTTAATTATGTAGAGACAGTAGAATAATGGTTACCAGGACACGTAGAATAGAAAATTGTGCTTTAATGGGCAGAGTTTCAGTTTGGGATGATGAAAAGGTTTTAAAGAAGGATATGTAATATGAAATGAAATGTACTCTGCAAACATGTATAACAAATTAGAATTTAAACAAAGAAAGAACATCTTGAAGGAGACAAGGAGAATGATTAACGGTATTAGGAACTCCAAAATCCTGCCTAATCCTCTTTTTTTAATAATTAGTACAAAATTTATTCATATGTACTCATTCACTCGACAAGTTGTTATAAAGCGCATACTATGTGCCAAGCACTGTTTTGGGCAAAGAAACTAAACCCTGCCTACTTCCATAGAGCTTGTATTCTAGTGCAGGAGAAAAGAAGAACATAAAACAAATAATCTATGATATAGTGTCGTACTTAAGAGTCCTATAAGGAAAGCTATATCAATGTAAAAGGATAGAAAGTGACAGGGACTCTCTTCCAAGATGATAAATGAGCAGATAAGTAAGGCAGAGAGCCACATGGAGATCTGGGAAGTGAGTGGTCTACCTCTAATGCTCATAACACCTGGAAGCCATGGATGATCTCCAAAAGGCAAATAAAATGTATCACACAGTTCTAATTTGTATTCAAACCTTTACAATTTCTGAAGTACACCTCATTGTGTTTTTTTTTTTCTGGAAAAAAAAATGTGACTCTTGGATATTCTCTTAAATACTTATCTTTTCTAAATTGCTAAGCTATTTTTAAAATATGATTTAATTAATATTACCACTATGTGCTTTGGGGCCTTTGAATAAGGTATGTTGTATCAAATATATCCACATTCTGAATTATAATGCATTTTACAGTGTGTACAGGCTTGGTTTGTTTTAAATGACTACCACGTCCATTAATTTTGTGTTGAAAAGTAAAGTTTTCATTCCTGGAAAAAAATAAAAAAGAAAGCATTTCTGATTGCCAAAATATAAATATCACAAGAAAAAACCTGCCACAATGAAACGATCCAGTATTTTATTCCCCTAGTTTTTGAATTTATTCTTGTCAGTCTCAACATAGCTTTTTCATCAATTTTTTTTTGCATAACTTCACTTTTAGGACAACAATTCTTATCTCAGTATGGAGTGGTACAACCGAAGTCATACAATAAAGAAATATTTGTATTTTCTACAGATTTAACTTCGAAAAATAAAAAAAAAAATATTGGTGAATTTTGCAAAATAATGTTGAATGTACAGTCACTGAAATGCACACTTAACAGTGAGTAAAATGGTAAATTTTGTGCTATGTATATTTAACCAAAGGTTGGGGAGAAGCTACCACAGGAGAAGGAATTCCACCAAAATGAGGAAGGGAGTCAAGAAAGAGGAAACTTGGGGTTTAGCAAGCAAGAAACTCAACTCATGAACAAAGCAAAATAACCTTCAGGATAGTAGTGAAAGGAGAGCCCAGGACGGGAGCTATGTAGCAGGATCAGAGAACAATCCTTCCAGACTGAAGCAGATCAGAAGTATCAGGGAGCTAGGCCTTCCAAAGTAGGAAATTGATAGAAAACACAATATCATTGAGCCATTAAACCAACTGAACTAGTCTGCCTTCACATTTCATGTTAAGTGAGAGTGATAAATTCCTTCATTTCAACCATTGGGCATTGAGAGGATATGTAACCAAGTGGAAGAGAACTTGAGGTTAAATGAATAATTACACAGAAACCTAAGCAAATAAACAAAACATAAAATTATCATTCCTGAGAAGTATTAGAGTTGTGATAGTAACATTAATCTTGGTCATGTTTGAGCCCACATGTCTTGGCAGTGAATTTTATATATCTAGTCATATTATGTGAGCACTAAATATTGATCCAAATTTATGATTTAAAAAAAAAAAAAAAAAAAAGAGATGAGGTATGAGCAGTAAGTACTAAGGTGAAACAGGTGAGGACAACACTGAAATGTTATGTCCCTTAATGGAAATTAGTAATATAACCTAAGAGGAAAATCAAGAAGTGGCTTATGTTAAATACCAAAAATAAGTAGAAGACTTAAAAGCAGTTGCCTCCAAGAAGCAGGAAATTGATTAGGCAGCTCCCAAACAGCTATTTGCTGTGATAAACCCTGCAGAACTATTTGACTCTTGAAACCCTGTAGGGATGTATACATTTGGTAAAAATCAAAACTAATTTTTTGGAAAAAAAAAAAGACCAACACAACTTTAAAGCTGCCCTAGCTAGTCCAGAAAATATGCTTCAACTGCCTTCTTTCCTCAAACCCAACTGCTTTTTTTCCTCAAGCATTGGTTTTCTGCATGATACTGCTATTACTCTCTGCCATCATAAAAACATTTTCATAAAATCGGCTTTTGTGAGCTAGCCAGGGAACTTAACGGTTGCTTCCATTAATTATCTGGAGAAACACATTTCAAATTCTAATCAAACAGTTCCCCCTCAGATTTTTAAAACTCCTCTTGTTTATTAATTGGGGACGGAATGACCATTCCCACAGGGCTTTACCACTGAAAAGATATTTGAAAAACAAGAGACTATAGCGATCACTGTCAACGCTATGCAGTTGGCCACAGTCGGTAAATGATGTCGCTACTGGAAAAAGGAGGGGTCATTCGGGAAGACTACATCACGAGGCTCAATTCAAGTTGAACCTGGGAAGATGGATTGTCACTTGCATAAATGGTATCAGTCAAGATTCTTCCATGCAAGTGACCGATACCCAAACTAGCTAAGCCAGAGACAGAATTTATTGGCTCACCTAACTCAGACATCCCAAAGGAGCTGGATTCAAACAAAGATTGATCCTGGCTTCAAAGTGTTGCTAAATTCTCTCCCATCTCCATTGTTCTCTTCTATAACTCCTGTCCTTCTTCCAGCTTTACAACATGGAACAGTGACAAGGTGGGTGGATAACTACATATTAAAATCCCAAGGGAAGAAGATCCTGACTGGTCCCTCCAAAAGTTCAGGTGAATGGGTACTATAATTGGCCAGGCCTGAGCCACTTTCCAGAAAAGGGAAGATTGAGGATAAACTGCTGGACAGCAAAAAATAATACCTATTACATCCCACTATAATTGTACATACCAAATATGCTCTAGTGGAGATTTATTAGCGCCTGGGCCAATTGGCAATGTAAGTGAACTGTCTCATAAATGCTAAAGCCCCATGAAATGTTGGTTGTGAGTCAGTACTAAAATGTGAGTTTGCACGGGCCCTGCCCAGCCAAACTGCAATTACTCCTGGGTCCTTTGCTCTCCGAATGGCTTAAGTTTTTCTTTCCTAGCAGATTCATTTGTCACATTTTCCCTCCTATTGGCCTCTTTCTTCTACCCAAGTCTGCTTCCAAATGCAGTGAAAAATTTGCTCATGTCATTTTTCAGAGGAAGTCAGAGAGACAAAAAATAATGTCCAAAGTTGGAATAGTTTGAAACCCAAAACATAATGGATATACATGTGTATAATCAGATTGTTCTCAGCATCCTTCACTCTACCGTTCCTCTAATCTAATGAGTCACTTTCTTGGCCTCATTGCTGCAGTCTTCAAATAAGCCAAAAATATTTTGTTGATGCTAGCTTCAATTTATTGAGTGATAGGATATTTGTAATATACGTGGAGACTGAGCTTAGAGCCCTGAGGATTAGGCAATTAATTGGTAGGGAAATACTTTTGCCATCTAGAAAAAATAAACCTCAGATTAATTAACAGCCTACACTGGAATTTTCAATTTTCATAAGCCTACTTTAGACATCTGATGTTTAATTAAGTGTGAGGTGTTCGGTTAGTGCTGACAATGTCAAGTAGGCTAATTCCTAAATTTGTTTCCAATAAACCTCTCATTGATGTCAACACTTGAACACTTAATGGTACATTAAGCATTGTATTTAAAGATAATATGGATGAAGGCTCCTACTTGTGAGTCTGAAGTTTGCTAAAAGACTTTAAGTCAGACCCTGTTGATTCTCTGTAATAAACACCAGCAAAATCTTGGGATGCGGCTTCCAATACTTTAGCAAGGAATTAGCAAAGTATGACATTCTTGGACAATTGCCCAAGGCCATCCTCAATCTACTTTTTCCTTGCCAGCTTCCCATTACAGATACCAAAAAATAAAAAATAAAAATAAAAACAACCTCCAGGTATCACTTTCCCAGCCTCCTCTGCAGCTAGCAATGGCCTATATGATCCAGTTCAGGCCAATGGATGAGAGACAGAGATGGTTGGGACATTTGCGGGAAAGATTTTCCTACCCTAATAAGAGAAAAAATGCATGGGAAGAGATCCCTTTTATTTCTAGCCTTCCAGTCTCCCTCATGTTTGCTCACATTTGAGAATGTAATGACAAAACAGAAAAAGTCAAGTTTGCAGGAGATATCATTGAGCCATTAAACCAACTGGAATGGTCTGTCTTCATATTTCATGTTAAGTGAGAGTAATAAATTCCTACATTTTAGCCATTGGGCATTTTGTCCCTTTGAACCAACAATATGTCTTATCTGTAAATAATTCAAAGATATGAATTACTTACCCAGTAACCATTCTATACCCTCTTTTCTTGATCACCCAGACTTTCATTTAGCTTTCCTCTCTCCCAATGTATCCTATATAGCCAGTGGAAGCAGATTCTGCCTGTATTTCCAGGGGTGATCACTGGTTGGCTTACATCAGTCAATAAATTCCACCCCTGGGACCTTGAATGGGGATTGACTTAAGAGTTAGCTACAACTGGAAGTTGTCCAACCAGAGTCAATCTTTGGATTCTTGCTTGGATGCTGGAAAAGAAGTACTCACTCACCTTTTTTGCTATGCAAATGTGAAGCCTAGAATGGCAGCCAGTTTGCTACCATGAGGCAAGTCAGCCTCTGGATGAAGCTGACACCACAGAATGCCAAAGAGAAAGAAAGAAAAAAACTAGGTCCATGATATCACAATTGAAGGGCTGGATCACCCTAGTTTTGGCCTTGTTGCTACACAAACTCAGAAATCTCTTTTATTAAAGCCAGTTTGAGTTGGATTTTTCTGTTCTTTGCAACTTCAGAAGAGAGTCTGATTTGATACATTTCCTATCTAGACTGCTAAGCAATAGGCAAAGAGTTAAACCGAATGGGAATCTTTTAAGAGGCAAAAGCAAAAACACTCCCTGGGTTCAATCCCCAGCACCACAAAAAAAAAAAAAAAAAAAAAAAAGCAAAAACACTCCTGTGTATCTCAGCCACGTTAGGTAGGTATGCAGTTATGCATCCTTCCTTCACTCATCAAAGGTGAAGACAAAAGTGATGTGTCAAACCGTCACATGTAATGTGCCCCACCCTTACTCACTTGGACTTTAGGCAGATACTTGACCTGTCTGAGTCTTGGTTTATGTACCTGTAAAATGGAGCTGATAATAATAAGTCTCATAGGGAGGCTCTGAGATCAAATGAGATAATGCCTGTAAAGTGTCTCTATCAAGCCCTGTTGATGGTAAACACTCAGTAAATGTTGTGTGTTATGATTTCCAGGAATCCCTGGTCAACCAGGGATTGTGCTACGGAGGCCCAATGTCTCCTGCCAAATCTTCCAGATGATCTTTGGATGAGGCACCATCTTGTTATTGAAGAGCTCCCTCCTCTTCTTTTGGTCAAAAGAGTAAAATAAGATCCCTCCAGATTCCCAAAAAGGCCCTGCGGCTTTTTACCTCACACACAGATCTCTTACTTCTGTCCTGCCTTTCAGAAAGGCCTGGAGTACTTATTATGTGAGAGATTCTCACCCTTTGTGAAAGGGGGTGAAGGATCTCCTTACCCTGGGAATCCAGAACCAGCCTTGTTTGTGACAGCACACCAGTCTCACTGCCAAGGGAGAAAGCCCACCCTGGAGGGTGTCTGTACTTGGCAATTGCTCACCTCGTCCCTTCATGCACTGGGAAAGACCAGAATGGATTAGAAAACCCAGGGGGAGGGGGCAATGGGAGAAACCAGGAGGCTGAGAAGCAGCCTCTGTAATCAGGGTTCATGCAGCAGCAGCTGCAGTGATTTCGTCCCTGGTCAAGGGTGCCTTAAAAAAGAGAACTATTGAGTGATCTCCCTTCCCCAGTGCTGTAAAAGACTTACAAGCAGGGCCCAGAAACCTTGGGTTTCAGCAACATTCTGATTTGACGGGACCTTAAAATGCTTCCTAGAGTCGAGTCAGGCAGAAAAAATTCTTAAGGTAACCAAGTGCAGCAAGTAAACTAAGTATAAGGAATTTATTCTAATTGCCAAAAAAGGAATATGGCCAAGACTCCAAAGGAAAGGGGGAAAAAAGTGGAAAAGAAAGCAGAAACATTATGATAAGAAGAGAAGGGATGTTCATTTTCAAGCAGGAGATAAGATATGGATTAAAGTTCATCCGCAGAATAGTGTAGCAAGAAACTTTATAGCCAAACTGACTCCCAACCGGAAAGGTCCCTGTTGCTCGGATCTCTTTGAATTATAGGGAAAACTAATTGGATCTTCATGTTTACCACGAGGGAGACCAAGTGCTACTCGGGATGTAAATCCTGGAGGTACTTTAAAAGGACAACGGTGACCTTTACAAGCCTCTAAACTTATAGATCTGTAAGGAGAAAAAAATTGATTTCCTGACCTTTGACTTGTTCCTCGTCGTTTTTTTTTTTTTTTTTTTTCCTCCACCCAGGGCCCCCAACCCCATCACTCTCTTCCTGGTGTTATTTTTCTGAATGTTCCTTCTGTCCCTGGTCAGACCCAGAGAAAGGAATAAGTCCATTGTCCAGTCCAGCTTGGGGAGAGGCCAGACCACAGGCCCTGGGTGAGGCCCATGACCCCTCCCTCCTTTACATGTAGAAGCTGGTTCACCTCTTCTGCAGTCCCATGCTTGGCCATTCCACTATGTGCTGGGTTTTATGGTGAGACACCTACAGACATCATTTTAATTAATTCATCCTCACCATGGCCCTATGAGGCTGGGACTCCAGTTGTCTGCTCGCATCTCCCTTACTTCACCAATCAGGAAATCCCCATTTCTCTGTCCATTTCTTTTCCCCTTTTGCCTGCTTTCTTCAGCCCTCCTTCCCTGTTAGCAGAGAGAGGAGATAAAATGGAGGACAGGACCAGTTCAACACAGAGTTCAAGGGCTAGTGGGACAATAATCATAACAGTGAGGATACCAAGACCTAGGGAAGGGTGGTGCTTGTCACATGTGCAAGGTCCCCTGGGTTCCCCACAGGCAGGGCCCCCACCCTGCCCACACAGCATTTTTCTGCTCACCCAAGCTTGGCCAAGGAGGCCACAGTGAACCACCATCTTTCAGGGGGAGGGAATGCCCTGAGAGTGAATTGGCATCTTTAATGTCAGAATCCACAGAAAAGGAAAGGTCATTATGGAAACGGAGGGGAAGTGTGGTGTGAGGGCGACAGAGGATCTGGCATACCTCAGAGAAACCAGACCATGCGAGTGGTGGAATTGTGGGGCAAGGCACGAACCTTGCTGCATGATTGGTCAACACGATATATTCCTAATCCTCACACAGGCACCTGTTCTCAAAGTAGGCAAGGGACTCAGCAGTGTGATTTGGGATCTTGGGGGCCTGGATGGGCCCCAAATCATTACTCTTGGCCACTCACAAGGTTGACAGCCACATCTCCTGCTGTTAGTCATTTGTTTGCCATGATCAACATTTTTATCATATTTATGGACCATCTGCCCTGTTATTTACTTAACAGCCTAGATCCATTTTTTTTTTTTAAGTAAATAGATCTACTCTAGGGGAAACTCTATCGGTACTGTAAATTGAAAGTCAGTGTCATTTTCCATAAATAGAGATAAAATAATAAAAACAAAGAAAACAAATGCTATTGGACTCTGGCTGTCTGGTTGACTGTCAAAGGCTCTGAGCCTGAGCTTTGTTCTCTCTTGGTTAAAAAAAAAAAGAGATTACCAAGTGTTAGATGTTAAAAGACAGGGCCAAATGGAGATTATCTCCTTGTATTAAACCAAGAGGATTGACAGAAGTTAAAGAGGCGTATCACCTAAATCCTGCTGAAAACCACCTTTAACCAAGATTTAAGGCAATTCTATGGGCCTCTTTCATATTTCTTTAAAACCTAACAGTTCAGCACAAGAAGGTGCAACTTATTAATCCATATCTGTGAAGCAGGGTAAGTCACTTCTCTGGGACTCACTTTACCTCCTATGAAAATCAGAGAGAGTTAGAACAGATAATGTCTTGTGGTCTCTTCCAGTTTGAGGTTTCTTACATCTAAGAAAACACATACCAGATCTGGGACTTGGGGCTGATCAGGTGTAATGGGAGTCAAATTGTAACTTGAAAGGTAATTGAGAAGGGGTAGCACCCTGAATACGAAAAAAGGGTGGGCCATGAAAGATGAAAGTCACTATTTTCTCAGCCTCACTGAGGGCCACTTTAATAATATGTTCATCTCAAGAATATCCAAATGGCAAAAATGTAAAACTCTAATCCCATCATGGCTAACACTCAGGTTTCAGAGCTGAATTATCTAATGTGCAATGAAGAAGTTAGACTTTGCTAAAAAACAAACAAACCAACAAAATATACCTACTTTCAGATAATGAAGCATCCTGGTAGACTGGTTTTTTCTTTGGAGATTTAGGGCAGTGGTTAGGAAGTTAGACTTGTAGTCTGAATTTCAGGCCTGAATTCTGTCTCTAACTAAGGGTATGACTTGGGCAGGTAGGTCCCATCTTATAAGGGGGGTTAATAATGGTGTCCACATCTTAAAGTTGTGGTGATTGGGTGAGAAAGTATATGGAAAGTCACCGTGTTTGCAAACAGTCACTGTGTAAAAATATTAGCTATTAGTATCCTGCACATCTGGGCCCTTGTGCTTGCTTGTCTCAGTCTGTGATCTCTTTCTGCTCTGCCACAAGCCCACTCGAGTCCATCCTTCCTGTCTTGATGACCACCTTTCTCATGCTCTACCGGTCTCCAGGTCCTTTGCCAGAGAGTCGGCACTTAATAAATCTGTTGAATTGAGTGGAGGCCCCTCTGAAAAAAAGGTGGAAGCAGCTTTTTGCTGAAAACAGGAGACTTTACAGGAATATGTTTACATTGCCTTCAGACCGGCTGCTGAAAACCTGACCCCAAGGTTTGTTATGTATGAGGAATGTTTGTGCAGCATATGCAATCTTTATGGGCCTTAGTTGAAACAATTCCTAGTTTGCTAAATTAAGATGGGGGAAAAGAGCATCATCTTCCACTTCTGTGTCATTTCATCCAGGGATAAGGCAGAAGAGAGGATGCAAGTTTCTAAGCTGTCCTGGTTTTCTTCTTGGATTCATCTATGTGTTTACCAAATAGACGCAGTGGGCTCCTTAGTAACACACACATGATTAACCTCCGCTGATATCTCAAAGATATATGAATTACTAAACTGCTGATGAGAAAGATCCATGAAGAGGTTTTTAATTGGTTTAGTGAGATTATTTCCAGTCAACGATTCCCTAGCTTAGTGGCAGAAGATAGATCTGTTTTCCATAAAAGTTAAATGCCAGACTTTTGAATCACTCTGAAAAAAAAAAATCCCCTTAAAGAGCCACTTGCTAATCATTTGTTTTATAGAAAAAAAGAAAGGTTGGGATAGAAACTATTATCACGGAATGGCATGCCGAAGAGGCACCAGCAGTGATAAGAACACACACGGCTCTTATTCCAGTACTAAATTTCTACGTCTACTGCTTCAGGATGCACTGTGCTTACTGGAAACAAATAAACAAACATTAGCCAACTTGTCCTCATAGTTTCCATCAGCTCAATAAAAATTACAACCTTGAACTTGTGGATCACTTTATCATTTGAAAACACTATCTTGTCTAATTTCTGTGTGCTCTTCAGAATACCCCGGGGAGGCAAATAGATTAAGAGAAAGAAGGATCACAAGCAACCCAAATGTCCATCAACTTGTAGATGGATACCTAAAATGTGGTATACCCATAGGACAGATTACAAATTATGTACATATTATGTACAGCTTACATAATATGTACATACAGATAGTACATATTATTGGGACCTTTTTAAAAGGAATGGAGTACTGGCACGCGCTACCACACAGATCAACCTTGGCACTAGTATGTTTAAGAAGCCAGTCATACATTGTATGATTTCATTTATATGAAATGTCCAGAATAGGCAGATCTACAGAGACAGAAACTAGATTGGCAGATGTGTAGGGCTGAGGGAATATGGTGAGAGGGAGGTTGGAGAGAGCTCAAGTGTGGGGTTTCTTTATTTGGGCTATGGGCATGTTCTGAAATTGATTGTGATGATAGTTGGAAAACTGTGAATATACTAAACGTCATTCAATTGTGCACACGAAATGGGCAGATTGCATGGTTTCTTAAATCTCAATTAAGCTGTGTAAGACAGAGCCCTGCAGTATAACTTCTATATTAGAAGTAAATTCCAGTCTCAGGTCTGCCATTCAGTAACTAAATCCCCTTAGCCAAATCACCTACACTTTCTGAATCCCAGCTGCCCTCTTGAAACCAGAGGCAATGATGCCTCCCTTGCAGGACTGTGTGGAAGACCCGGGGCCAGGCCGTACTCCCCAGAATGACACTGCACATGTAGTTAACACCTGATAGATGGCAGCTGTGTTGTGATTGTTCCGGCAACATGCTCACAGACGCTCAAGGAGAGGAAAAGCCTTGGGGATGGGTGGGAAGTGGGCCCAACTCTCCTCCGACATAGAGCTCACCACTGCTTTCTTCATATTTGAGGCAGAACAGAAAATGAGAAAGAGCACTGGTTTGGAAACAGAACTGGGCTTTCATCTTACAACAGCTTGTTGGGTCCTATCATAGGCTAGCTCTGTGCCAGGCATGGAAGACACAACAGAGGCCTACTGACTGTGGTCCACCCCCAAGGGAGATCACAGACTAGCAACTAGGAATGTTGACCAGGATTATACTCTGGACACTACTGGATCTGCTTGAGAATCCTGGGTAAGTTATTTGACTTCTCCAAGATTCAGGATCTCGTGGGGATAATAATACAATCATGTGCAGAACAAAGTTTTAGTCAAGAACAGACTGTACACATGACAGCATGCCATATAGCCTAGGTGTATAGTAGGCTGTCCCATCTAGGTTTGCACACATACACACTGCATTGTTCATACATCAAAGTTGTCTAACAACAGTTCCCAGAATGTACACCAGTCACTACATGATGTGTGACCTTTTTTTTTTTTTTTACTGGGGATTAAATCCAGGGCGCTTAACCACTGAGCCACATCCCTAGTCCTTTTTATTTTTTTTCTGAAACAGGGTCTGACTAAGTTGCATAGGGCCTCACTAAGTTGCTGAGGCTGGCTTTGAACTTGAGATCCTCCTGCCTCAGCCTGTTGAGCCACTGGGATTACAGGCCTGTTATCACCGTGCCGATATGACAATTTAATCAAATCACCTATATGTAAATTACTAAATCCACACAATTGACATACAGTAAACACTAAAGAAACAGCTCACTTAAGAATCCAAGCAATTTAAAATAAAATACTAACATATTATCAACACATTATTAATGAATAATGGCTATGGAAACGATTACTAGCAATAAACATGACTATTATATTTATTATTACCATCTATAGGAGCGCTGTATCCCTAATACAGGACAATCCACAATAAGTTAGTCAACTTACTTGTATCCTTATTTACAAACTGGAGATGTTGATGGTTTTCTAGATTTTTATGCAAGCCGGATAAGAAATGTATGTAAAAAGCATTTTGATATGGGATTATTATTTTTATTCCATGAAAGCAGCACCACTCAGACCCTTTAGTGAACCGAAGTATCACTTTGTTTTGCCTCAAACAGCAAGCCGTTCTAAATTACAACCCTGGGAAATAAAGATGATAGTAAATTATCAGGGCCATCCCCTGGCCTGGGGGACTTAGGGTTAGGGTTCAGGTAGTAAGTCCTAGCGTAAGTGGACATTTAGCCTAGCTGCAGATTGATGAGTGCTGAGAGGAGCTGGTTATTTGATCCCCAGGAAATGTTTCTGGGCTCGGGTCACTGTTGCCAGCTTTTGAATCAAGAAGGCAGCACCTCTCGGACCAGAAAGTTCAGTTCTATTTATCAAGTGAGAGAAGCAACATGTCTAATGAAACCAGGGCACCCGCTGCTCCTACAGTCCTCTACAGTGTAAAGGGACGGACTGAGGTGAACCACTTCAGGTTCCTGGGGCTTCCAGGGATGCCAAGGGTCTTCCTCCCCCAGGCTTCCCTCCATCTTCAAGAGCTTCCACCACTCATCAACTCTCCAGGGAGATGAGCAGCAGGCACTAGTTTATTCCATAAACCTTGACTAAACACGTGCCAGGACCCAGCACTGTCCTAGGTACAGGGACTATTCATCCATGCATCTGTTCAACAAATAAATATGGAACACTTACTCTGCTAGACCCTCAGATAAATGGAACAATGAAAGAGACACTGCCCTTCACCAGTGTTCCCAGTCTAGGAGGGGAAAGAAATAAATCAGCGATGGTAGCATGATAAACAGTATAACGGAAGAAAGCCCAGGACGCTGTTGTCCAAATCTGTACCAATCTAGAGTGGCTTCCCAGAGGAGGCGAGACTTCAGCCAGGAATTTAGAAACGAGTAGAGGTCAGCTGTGTGTAAAGAGAGGAGGGGTCTTCAAGCAGAGGGAGCAGTATGTAAAATCTATGATTGTTTTAGTCAGCTTTTGTTGCTGCCGTGACTACAAGACCCAATCAGAACAACTGTAGAGGAAGAAAAGTTTATTTAAGGGCTCACGGTTTCAGACATCTCAGACCACAGACAGCAGGCTCCATTCCTTGGGGCTCAAGTTGAGGCTGAATATCATGGTGGAGTGTGTGGTAGAGGGAAGGAGCTCATAAGCAGAGAGAGAGAGAGAGAGTGACTCCGCTCACCAGGTACAAAATATATACCCCATAGCCACACTCCCAATGAACCACTTCCTCCAGTCACACCCCACCTGCCTCCAGTTACCACTCAGTTAATCCCATCAGGGATGAATTCACTGATTAGATTAAGTCTATGACCCAATCATTTCTCCTCCAAACCTACTTGCATTGTCTCACACATGAGCTTTTAGGGGACACCGCATCTAAACCACAACAATGATATTTTTGCAAAATGGAAAATAGTTCCACTTGACTGCAGTAAAAGGTGTACAATGGGAATTGGCCAGGAAACATGGTTAAAAAGGTTGTCTGGAACCTTACATTACCCACATGCTCAAACTACTCTGTGTACTCCCAAAACACCTCCAAGAATACTGGCATGTGATTGGGGGAAGAAGGGAAAGGAAGAGTTGTTGGGAATAGGACCAGTACCATGCCATGTGTCCTAGGACCTTGTAAAAAGAAACAGCAGAGGCTCTGTCCTGGATTCCTCCTACTGGGGAACCCACTTCTCCATCCAAAGGCCTGACTTAGCTAGTTTCAGTCCTCTAGGAAGGATATATGGCCCCAGACCTAGAACAGGCATACACAGGAAACAATGAGAAAGAAACAATCATGTCCAAACAGGTTCTCCCAGTAACTCTATGATCATAACATGAAATTCCAACACCCCTTTCTACCTTCTCCCTCCTGCCTGTCCAACACATGGAATTGGCTTTGAAGTCACCAAGAAGCTCCCATGAAGAAGAGACCCCTAGAAGCAAATTGGCCCCAAACCAAGAAAATGAATCAAACTTTCACTTTTTTTGTTATGTATGGCCTCATCTCTTTGGAGTAACTTTCTCCATTTGCATGTTATTTGGCATCTAAGGCTCTCCCTGGGTTCTCTTCTAAAACACTCCCGTGAGTTGTTTCTAGTAAACTATTACTGAGGTTTTTTTAGTACAAAGGTACTTGTCACTTACTGAGTCTAGGACAGAGGGAGGATGCTCAGCATGACAAGCAATATGGCATCTGAGAAGGGCTCCCAAGTAGAGGCTGCGGGTCTCCCTTAGGGACTGAGAAAGACACAGATGAGCTAGCTTACAAGACTTTCCCAGGGAGACACATACATATTTATATCTCTATACTTGACTGGGAATGGAGTGGTGCAGAACAATGCTTCTCAAACTCCTTACACGTGAATCACCCAGGGAGCTTGCTTAAACACGCCATCTGATTTGGTGCACCTGGGATGAGGCTTGAGGACTTCATTTCTAAGATGTTCACAGATGTTGCTGTGTTTGTTATCTGTTGCTGCCTAACAAATTACCCCCCAAAACTTAGCAGTATAAAACAACAAACATGTATTAACTGACACAGTGTCTGAAGCAGTTCAGCTGGAAGATTCTGGCCCTGGCTTTCTCATGAATTGACAGGCAAGTTGTCAGTCAGGCTCTGCTCTATGAACCGGCTGGACTCTCCAGGCTCACTCATGCCACCATTGGCAGGAGGCTTCAGCGGCTCACCCTGTGGGTCCCTGCAGGGGGCAGTGTAGGACGTGGGTATCCCTAAGATGAGAGCCATAGTCTTTTACACAGAGTGCCAAAAGTGACATGCTATCACTTCTGCTAGATTCTACCTGTGAGAAGGGAGGCATTAACTCCAGCCCATAAAAAGAGAGAGGAATTAGGCTTCACCTCTTGAAAGGAAGACAATCAACAAATTTGTGAAAGTGTTTTTAAAAACCATCGCAGAGCCAGGTGCAGTGGCGTGCGCCCATAATCCCAGCAACTTGGAAGGTTGATACAGGAGGATCGCCAAGTTCAAAGTCAGCAACTTAGCGAGCCCCTAAGCAACTTGGCGAGAACTTGTCTCAAAATAAAAATAAAAAGGGCTCGGGATGTAACTCAGTGGTAAAGCGACTCTGAGTTCAATCTCCAGTACCGAAAAACAAAAACAAAAAAATCATCACACATGCCCTCACTTATGATCCTCAGTTCCCTGACACTTGCTACAAGGCATTTAAACTTTCAGAACCTCACCTAAAAACAGAAGTAACAATGAACCTATTGTGTAGTGTTGTTGCCTTATGAGATGCTACATAGACTCGGAGCGGCACAGTCCCTCACGTATTAATTTATTGTAACCATCATTATCATTATCTGTAACGGTATCACTTGAGAAGCTGGCCCTGCTTTTCAGTGGCAGGCTCAGGGGATTCCAGGATCTGCCCTTTTTGTTACTTAGACCAAGTCCTGCTCAGTGCAGGTGGCATTCTGTTCCCTAAATCAGGAAATTATGTACTGAATTGCGCCAAAATCCAGAGACACCCTACCTTTTCACTGCTCTCCAGTCTGCCATGCAGTAGCTGGGCAGGTAGGTAGAGGGGAGGGGAGCAACAGCTAAACACCATGAAACCAATGTTGGAGGGTGGCACAGACAGTTTTAAGGTTATTGAAAGGTCATTTTGGAACAAGGTCCATGAATCAGAATCTCTGGAGATGGAGTCTAATTAGCTGCATTTATGACATACCCTCTACGATAATTCTTATGTACACTCAAGTTTGGGAAGCATTGCAGGCAGATGGGAGAGATTTCATTTTTCACCTACCTACACCCCCCACCAAAAAAAAAAAAAAAAAAAGAGTGGGAAGGCTTGACTTTGAGTTCCTGAGAACAATAATGAGCTGTCCTCCTGGGGCCCTGTCTGAGTCCGGAGCTGGACTGGCCCTGGGGTTGACCCGGTGCAGAACTTCTGTCCTGGTGACTAATGAGCCAGCAAGGCCCAGCCTGGCTGCGGTTTGTCTACAGGCCCCATGACAGGCCCATCCACCCAGATAACCACAATCTTGCTTTGTGGGATCAAATACTAGCTCAGGATTTATGAGTCCAAGAAACAACATGGCTGTGCTAGGGCAAGGGGTGGGGGGTGGGGGGCCCTCTCCCCAGAGCCTTGGCTGCCTTACCTAGCTTCTGGCTGTGGGACAGGCCAAGAGGACAGACTGCTGCCTGTTTGGGGGTAGGAACAGGGTCAGGGTACCGATGAACAGTGTAGCAGCTGCTTCATGTCTCCACTCAACTTCTTCCACTATGTCAGAGGGTAAAGTCACTGCATGGTACATGCTGGTGCATTTTGTCATCCTAAAACTCAGGATGAGGTTAAAAATAAAAAAAGCAGCATTCTTACATTCTGTAATCAAGGAATGGAAAAGATGTTTGTCATTGTTATCCCCCTAACAACTGGAGTTAATGACTCGCTTAGGGCTGAGACGCTGCAGGCCTGAGTTGTAACTTCCAAATAGGCATCTTCCTGGATCTATCCTTCCCTTAGGAACTTGAGCCTGCAGCTTGTGGTAAGCCATAGCTTTCAGAAATCAGAAAGCATGGGCAAACTCCAACCCAAGTTTCCAGGTGTTCAGGACAGCATTCACTTGTTATTTAACTGATTTTAATTAAATGTGGGCCATGCACCTTTTAGATGACTGAGAATATAGCAACAGCCAGGAGCGATGATGGAGTTTACATTCTAAGAGGTGCTAGTGGAGACAAATAATAAACACAGAAACACAAATTGAGATAATGTCTAGTTGTGATGAAGTAGGGTTGGAGAATTGCTAGCAGCATTTTTTTTTTAAATCATTAAACTTTGCTATGGTTGGAAGAAGCCAAAAATTAGAAACTGATTTGCAATGTAGACATGTTTTTATCCTTCTTCTTCTTCTAAAATGGTTACCTGACAAAGGACTATCTTTTGCTCTATTTTCACTTTCTACTTTGTTTGATGGAACAGCATGAAGTCTTATAGCCCAGGGACCCCAGGAATAGCATGGTTGTTACTACAGAGATTTGTCCAGGTCAGATTTTATTGCTTTTGGCCCAAGGCTGCTGCAAAATTTACAGAGCAAAGAGAGGTACAATGTGGTCTACTGAGCAAGTTACTGAGAGTGAGTTTCTACGCTTGAAGATACTTAGCATTTAAAGGCAATTTCATAAAAGTCATCATTACACTAATATATCACCATGGCAATTCAACAAGGATGTCTAAAAGTTTGCACTGTGATTTCAGAGCAGTCAGTATAAAAAAAAAAAAGCCTTGCACATAAGGTTAGGGTGTTTTTGCTTATACATTTTGGGGGTGATGGAGTACTCTGAGACCTGCAGAATGCTATGAACCCTGAGAAATACACACATGTGCATTCACATAAAATTTCTGGGTCCATGAACTCCTGAAGTCCATCCATAGGTCCCCCTGGGGATCCATGGACCCCAGTTTCCTGCCCTAAAATTTATATTCATGGAAAGTTATCCAAGATAGTTTTAGGTAAAAAAATAAATAAATTGCAGACAGTATACAGAGCATGATTCCATTTTTCTTTTAAATGTTACATATATGTATATATAAATTAATATTTGATATCTGAGGGGAGTAAGATTAAGTGAAAGCATTACTTTTACCTTTTATTTTATGTACTTCACTTAGAATTATTTTATGTAGCAAACATTACTTTTGTAATAATAATTTTGTTAAAAATTAAATTTCAAGCTGGGTATAGTGATGCATGTCTATAAACCCAGAAACTCTGGCGCCCGAGACAGGAGGACTGCAAATCCAAGGCCAGCCTGAGCGACTTAGTGAGACCCTTTCTCAACATTTAAAAGGGCTGGGAGGGTAGCTCAGTGGTAGAGTACTTACATAGCATGCATGAGGTCCTGGGTTCAATCCCCAGCATCACAAAAAAATTTTGTTAAATAAGCCTTCAAAAAATCATGATACTGTGTGGATTAGAGGGTGCATTTGTCATTTCTGGGCAACTACTCTTGACTGAGAATTGCCATTTCAAGGGGGATGTAGTGCGGATCAGAAACTGAGGTGCAGAATAGGAGATCATGTGGAAGGTCTATCTCAGGGTGCTTTAGATGTATGTAGGGTTGGTGGATTGAGAAGAATTCAAGTGGATTGCTGTGAAATAATTTGGAAATATGTTTCTGACAGAATTTGTCTAAAATGAGAAATGAGGAAACTGGCTTCAAAGAATGGTCTTTGAATGCGAATAACTTTACATTAAATTGGAATTCCTGGAGGGGATAACCTTCAAATAGCTATTTTCCTGGATCTATCCCTCCTTTAGGAACTTGGGCCTGCAGCTCATGGTAAGCCACAGCTTTGGGAAATTACAACATAAAGCAAACATCTCTGTTCTTAGTGATTGTGCCAGAAATAAGCCAAGATGAGTTTCTAAAGCTGGAAGTAGTAGTGATGAGCCCATCCCCCACAGTTCCATACCTGGGCATGGCTCACAGGGAAGACTTACATTTGGAGATTTTTAATCATGCACACATGAATCCTAGTAGAGAGGTGTATATATCAAGTATATCATATTCCAAAGCATGACCCCTTCCCACCTGACCCAGAGCTGCTCCCCACTAAGATGGTAACTAGACCTTGTAAAATTACTAAATAAGGCACTTTGCATTCAGAAATGATTTATCGCTTTTGAGGTGGATTTTTTTGCAAAATTGTACAGCTTAGCACATCACGCAGTGTATTAAAGAGGAATCAGCTGGGCAAGGAAGAAAGCAACCATCTCTCTTCTGAATTGAGTCCTGGCCTATCTCTGCTGTTTTCCTCCCACCCTGAAACCAGGAGCTGTTGGGAGCAGGATTGGGCCAGCTATTGCTGTTTCCCCTGAACTTGGAAAATGGAGGTCAGTTACATGTTCAGGAGTCATCCACCTCTGTGCACTTGGCCTGTCCTCTTGAACTTGAAGCTGGACAGGGGTTAATCACCACACTTCAAAATGGCTACCCTGGGGGAAGCAAGAGAATGAAGTAATAAAGTTAGCTACTATGAATGTGACTGCGATGATGCAGGCAGAGCTTCCCCAAGACAAGGATCATCCCTTCAAAGATCTACCTGACACCTGTGGTCAGAGTGATGCTCCTGTGGTACCACCAGGGAGTGAAAGGCATCAATGGGCTTAGGATCATGCAGACCTTTCCTCACTTCCATTTCTAGTTCCTCCTTGGGACCAAGGCTGCTAGAAGGTATGGGAACAGCTCATGGTGGCCAGAGTCCCCATGACTTAATTATCACCAGCTGTAAGTGCCATCACTCTATATAGATGTACTGAACTCATGATATTTTGATTTAGTGATGGTACAAAAGGATTACCAAATCAGTGGAAACCATTCTTTGGAATTTGAACCTTTTCCAGGCTGCTTTATTGTCACATGATCACGAGGGAAAACAATCTACTGCATGTTGTGTTGTTATGCTACAAGGTTTTCTATGTTAGTATATCAAATGCATTTTCAACTTACAATATTTTCAACTTATGATGGGTTTTTCAGGATGTAATCCCATCCTAAGTCAAGAAGCATCTGTATTCATAAAGTCCTTTCTAGCCCCCAGGGTGCAGACACATGTGTCATGAATTACTTACCTAATTTGATCCTCAGGTATTAGTGTGGTCCTGATGAGCATCTCCACTTGACAGATTAGGAAACTAAGGCTTCGGGAGAATAAGGGATTTCTCCCAAGTCTGCTCACACCATGGTGGAAGAGAAGGTGCTTTAAACCAGGTCTTTTGACCAAAGTCCAGTGCTCTTTCCTCTCCACTAGCTAGGAAGAGGCTAGTGACACAAGCAAAGCATGGTCCAGCATTAAACCGGACAGCATCTCCGGGCATGATTCTGTGTTTATCTTGCACAGAGCCAAGAAAGCACTCTTTTACCCCAAAACAAAGATACCAGAAGCCAGCTCACATGCTGTCAGTGCTTACTGGATGCCAGACACTGCTCTAAATGCTTTGCAACTTTTTCCCTCCTGATCCTCACAACCACCCTAAATAAAAAGTACCATTATTGTCTTCTTATTTTGTATGAGGAAATGGAGGCTCAGAGACTTCAAGTGACTTGTCCCAGTCACAGACAAAAAGTGGAAGTGCCAGGATTTCATCCTGGCTGTGGGACTGTGGATGCAGAGGTCCTGACTCTTAACCACCACGCCTCCCTGTCCCAGCGGGCTTGTTCGTCATTCATTTATCAGCCAACCCGCTGCTGGTCTCAAGGCCCTCAGGAGCTTGGCTTGGTAGCAGGTTGCTTGATTGAGTCAAGCTGAATCCTTCCACCTCATCCATTAACACGCCTTCAGCAATGGTGCATTAGGGGCCTAAGAGCCCTTAAACCGGCCACACAAAATCCCCACTTTCTGCAAAATTGCTCTTTCAGATGGTGGTCAAACTCCATGAGGACACAGAGACAGATCCCTCAAACCGAGTCTCACTCGGCAGCATAATTAATAAATGTCTTGAAGAGGGTCAGGGGAAAAGGTTTGCTGCCGTTTTGCTGGGCATCTGGGGAGTGAAACACAAGCATTTCAAATACATTTTTTATTTCCACTTATTGCCTTTGTCAAGAACATCCATATTCCTTAGGCCAGATGGATGAGTTTTTTTTTTTTTTTAATAGTTCTATTTCAATGACATAAGACTCCCCCTTCCACCGCTTCCAAATTAAAAGGAAAATCACATATGAAGGAAAAGAAAAGGCAAAAATCTAAAACTCTTTGTTGACAAATGCCAGGGAAGAAAATCTTTTTTTATCCAATATAAATGCTTGTTATCATGTTTCAGCAATTTCCCCACTAAAGGAACTAAGCACAAAGTTAACACACTTTGGTGGAGCAAAACAAACTTGCAGTGGTTTGCCCCCACAAAAATGTGCTGATAATGAAGGCAGGATTTCAGATTTTGGAGGTGGTTTGTGCCAAAAAAGAGAAAGCAAGCCCCGATTGCCTGTGACCTGGAAGTCTCAGCCCTTCCAGCACCAGGGTTCAGCTTCGGGTTTTGGCCTTCTTCTTGGTGACTCCGGTTGATAGCCGGTGTCTCTGCGGATACAATTTGAGCTAATTCCCAGGATAATGACCCAGCCTCCCATGATTTACTAACCTCACCGCTCTGCAGCCGCCCTGTCAGGGCCGGTTAATCCTTTAATGGTCCCTGCAGTGTGTCCAGGGCTGCTCCAAAAATTCCACAGCCCTCCCTGGAACACTGAGGGGCATTGAATGCCCCGCTCCCCTCCCCTCCACATCTCCCCGCCCCCACCCCTTATCTTATCAGGTAGCTAATTCCCACAAATTATTGTGTGGTTCAGGCAGAAAAAAATGAAATTGCTCTCAAATCATAAATTTGTCACTCTCTGGACAGCTGCTAAGTCAAGAAAATCTTGACCAAGTGGGGCTTAGTCACTGTGCTGAACAATTAAGGCCCATAAGTGCAGTTGGCTCTCCCTCAAAGCAGTATTTATCAATAGGAGGGAAGAAAACAGTTTATGTAGAGATTTAACATGCTGTCCACTCTTAAGTGGGGCGTAATCCTTCATCAAGGAAAATGTGATTCCCAATATACTGTCCCCGGCAAAATGTCTTTGTGGCCCACAGCACCCCATTCACTGTGGCCGACCTCCTTGGGCTCAGCAGTTGCCTGAAAATGGGGAAACCCGGGGCTTCCTCAATCCAGCCCTCCTCGGAGCTGAGAGTACCTGCTGGGCCACAGAGAGTGCCGAGCACACAGGGTCCCAAGGGTGCCAAGATTCATAGAGGAGTTAATTCCTCTCTTTTAGCTTATATATTCAGAATCCACCTACTTATCGCCACCTCCACCCCTGTCAGCCTGATCGAGCCATCATTGTCTCTTCCTTGCTCACTGCCCCCTCTCAATGCAGTCCTTTGAATTTCTTCTATTGAGGTAAAATTTACATAACATAGAATTAGACATTTAAAAGTGGCTTTTAGGGGTAGGGGTGGTGGCTCAGTGGTAGAGCACTTGCTTAGCATGTGTGAGGCACTGGGTTCGATTCTCAGCACTGCATATAAATAAATAAATAAATGAAATAAAGGTCCATTAACGTCTAAAAACCATTAAAAACATAAATAAAGAAAAGTGGCTTTTAGTGCATTTATAATGTTGTGCAACCATCACTTCCACCTAAACATTTTCATCACCCCAAAAGGAAATCTGGACCCAGGAAGCAGTCATTCCTCAACCTCCCTTTCCCCATCCCTTGGCAACCACTTATCTGCTTTCTTTCTCTGGGTTTTTTGATTCTGGGTGTTTCCTTCAAATGAAATCATACAGCATGTGACCTTTGTGCCTGACTTCTTTCACTTGGTGTATTTTCCAGTTTCACCCATAATAGCATGTAATTCCTTTATAAGGACGGAATAATATTCTGCTGTGTCACTATTCCACATGTTGCTTATCTGTTCATCAGTTGATGGACATTTGATTGTTTCCAACTTTGGGCTATAGTGAATAGTGCTACTGTGAATATTCTTCTACAGGTTTGTATTTCAATACCTGCTTTCATTTCTTTTGAATATATAACTAAGTGGGAATTGCTGGACCATGATCCAGCAATAATCCAGCATTATTTTGAACTTGAATATTGTTATTCTTCTGCTCAAAATTCTCCCATCCAGGGTAAAAATAAAATACCTTATCATGCCCTACAAGATCAGTCCCTCATTATCTGGTTTCTGAAACCTCTGGAACTTATCCATTATCATCCACTTGGCTCCAACAAACTGACTTCCCTACTGGTCCTTAAGTACACAGAGATGCCACCCTCCGACTTTGGCACTTGGTTCCTTTGCCTGAATGCTCTTCCAAACCTCCCTTACTTCCTTCTGGTCTCTGCCTAAATGACAATTACATTTAAAACAGAGCACCACTCCCTTCATCCCATTTCATTGCTCTTCCCCTGACCTGATGAAATATTTATTTGATTTCATTGTTATTGCTTTTGTTGATTTCTCCCAATAGAATGTAAGCATCTGAGAGAATTTTTTTCTATTTTATTCATTAACATTTCCAATACCCAGAATAGAACCTGCACAAAGTAATAACAACTAACACGTAAGTACTTGACCCAACAGGGGTGCTTTTAATACCAAGCTATCACCTCTATGATCTCCAGTTACTATGATAAGGGATATTAGTTTAATCATATGTACACATAAGGCTTAAAGAAAACAAATCAACAAAAAGTAAATTAGGCAGCAATCCAAACAAAAGTATCCTACATATATTAACTTGAATAATCTTTATAGTTAGTCTTGTCTTAAATATGTAAGACAAAGTCTTACTAGTTGAATGCATTGAACAAATGAAGGGACATACAAAAATTTTAGACCTTGAGATCTGAATTTTCATTTCAAAAACAAAGACATTAGACTTAAAGCACTTGCAGTGGTACAGGTTAGTAAAACATGATTTCTTAATTTCAACAGCTGAGGAAAAGCTTTGAGTTGTGGCTGGACTTACTGATGTTGTAACAGAGTTGACTTTTGCAGGTATGTGAGGGCAACGAGTTTGGAGGGCAAGCCCTGGGATCACTCCCCCATTCGACCAATACATGTGGGGGTTTCAATTTCAACCCATACATCCCAGAGCATAAGGAATATCACTTTATTTTCCTAGAATGAAACTTAATTCTTATGTCAAATTCCCATGTCACCAAGGCCTAATCTCAGTCAATTTTAAAGGCTCTAGTCGGTTTCAGGATAGTCACATACTGCCAAAGCGTGGAAGGTGGTCTTTCTGGTACTCCAGTGATCTGTGCACACAACTATTCGCTGAGATGCTTGTTAACCCTTTAGTGTGTGGCCTGGGCCACACTAGGCATTAGTGGGGCCGCCTATAGTGTTCTACAACCCAGCTACCTAAGACATCACTCAGCTACCTGCTTCTGGAGTCTTGCCATTTCCTTGTTCCAGCCTTGTTTTCTTTTGACACCTTCTTCTGCCTGAAGGAATCTTCTTCTGGTCTTCAGGAGAAATCCCTCCCTCTTTTAAATCTCGGGGATTTCTCAAAGGCATTTCCTCTATTTTTTTTTTCTCAGTGGCAAATACAAATACAGTCATGCATCGCTTATCCATATGGATACATTCTGAGAAACATGTTGTTGGGCGATTTTATCCTTGTGTGGATGTCATAGAGCGCACTCACGCAAACCTAGATGGTCTAGTTCAATTACTCGAATGAGATGTAGTGAATACAAGATGCATGAGGCTCTGACAATGTAACACACCATGCTGTTTACAGCAAGCACGTTTTTATATAAGTAGGAATACATCCTAAAATAATGTAAGATGTATAGTAAATACATAAATCAGTTCATAGTCATTTATTACCAAGTATGATGTGCTATACTTTTATATGACTGGCAGTGCAGTGGGCTTATTTACACCAGTGTCACCACAAACTCAGGACTAAGGTGCTATGTATCCCATATCATTAGGAAGGCTATGATGTAGCTAGGTAATAGGAATGTTTTTAAGTTCTTATGATCTTATGACATCAATGTCATAAATGTGGCCTATCATTGATCACAATACATTATATGATCAATATATTGTGATGTATTACAATATATTGATATAATATATTATATATCATGTGACTGTACAAAAATGCATTTTAAAAAAGAGGAACCTGTTGACCATTTCTTAACCATATCTCTCCTCTGAGGAAAGAAATCAAGGGACACAGTACTAAAATAAGAAGGGGGAGAAGAGACTACTAGGAGAAAAGCAGGTTCATATTTCAACAGTAGTATCCTACCACATATTATTGAGGACATATTACAAACCAGTCACTGTTTTGGTGCTAAGGATATAGAGGTGAGCAAGACTGACAAAAGGGATGTATTTGTTTCCTGTTGCGACTATAACAAATTACCATGTGGTTTAAAACAACAAAAATGGTCTCTCTGATATGTGGATGCTAACTCACAATAGGTTGGAGGGAAGGAGGTGTGGAAAGTCATCAGACTGGATGGAAGGGAGTGGGCAGAAGGGAGGAGGGATGGGAATGGGAAAGGCAGTAGAATAATTATAATAATATAATAATTATTATGGACATAATTTTCCTATGTTCATATATGAATACATGAGCAGTGTAACTCCACATCATGTACAACCACAAGAATGGGAAGTTAGGGGCTGGGGTTGTGACTCAGCGGTAGAGCACTTGCCTAGCACATGTGTGGCCCAGTTTCGATCCTCAGCACCACATAAAAATAAAGGCATTGTATACAACTAAAAGTAAATAAATAAATATTTTAAAAAATGGTAAGTTATGCTCCATGTATGTATAATATATAAAAATGAATTCTACTGTCATATATAACTAAAAAGAACAAATAAAAAATAAATAAAAAAACTTCAACACATTGGTGCAGGCACCAGCTTTCTTAACAAGACTCCTAAAGCTCAAGAAATAAAACCAAGAACCAATAAGCAGGACAGCAGCAAATGAAAAAGCTTCTGCAAAGCAAAGGAAACAATTAAGAGCAGGAAGTAAGAGCCTATAGAAGGGGAGAAAATTTTTACCAGCTACTCCTCTGAGAGGTGATTAATATCCAGAACATATAAAGAACTCAAAAACCTTAACACTAAACACACAGACACATACACACACACAATCAGTACATGGGCAAAAGAACTAAACAGACCTTTCTCAAAAGAAGAAACACAAATGACCAACAAATTTATGAAAAAAATATTTAACGTCCCCGGCAATCAGGGAAGTGCAGGCTGGTCTGTTTTTAAAGGGGAGGCTGGAAGGGTGTGAGGGGTGAGGGAAGTCCTTTTTCAACATTAGCAATCCTTTGATTATTCTCTTCATTCTGATTCCTAGCCCAGTATTATCATCAAAGAGAGTTCTTTGTCTACACAGCTGGGAACACAGACATTTGGAAGAAGGTGGGGGCAATTTCTCCTAGTTTAATATTAGTACTTGCCCCTCAGAGAAGAATTAATTCTCCTGGGCAAAAGTGCCATTTGGTAGAGAGGAAAGTTTTATGATTTATGAAGCACCAGAGGCAATTTATTTCCTTTAAATATTATCATTATGAAGAACAGAAACTTCATAAGAGAAAAATGGTATTCAAGGAACATTAACATCTAAATATTTACAGACTTCAAATCCCCATCCAGTCTTCATTGACAATAGATAACTTTGGAAATTGTCAGCATATGGTCAAACAATGCAATGAGAATCATCCAGAATCCAGTTGGTGCTGTGTTGGTGTAATACCTTTTATTTGTTGTGGGACTTCAAGACTAGAAATTATGAAAAGAATGCAGGATTCCATGAAATTTAAACATATTTCGAATGAGACTGGTAACATTTAAGTCTCAAAATTATTTTTTTAAAAAGAAGAAAAAAGGAAGAAAGAAAAGAAAGCAAAATTTATTCAAGTGAAGTAGCAAATTGGGAGGTGTAAAGACTTGGCTGTAAGACCACCCCCATTTGGAGAGGTTGAGATATAAAACCATAAATAGACCGTAAATAGAACTCACTGAGTCCTCTCAGTCTCAAGGACAGCTTTGTAGCAGCACTCGAGACTAACCACACACAGGTAAGCCCAAAAGTGTCTGGGATAATAAAATCACTTTCTCAGAGAGTAAAAGTGTCCTTGATTCTGAAACCTGGAGGACTTTTTAATACAAAAGTATAGAAACAACAAGAAAATTAGAAATCTTAACACTTTTGTGTCATAATATGTGTAACTATTTGGTATTTTAAGTGTAATGCTTAAAGAATTTGGTCTCTTAGAGTTGACAGGTCACTTTTGCAATTCTGTTTTATAATGTAATGATAATGGATGTATCATATTTAAATTGACTGATTACATTTACATGTGAGTTTGAAGAGGGCTTGAGAATCACCTTATTTATGACTTTAATTTATTAGATTTAAAAGAGTTATTTAGGTTCTCAGAAAGGCTCTTTGTTGAATTCATAGAGTATTAGAAGTAAAATTAAATATGTTAACTGTATAAATACACTTTTAAATGTTAGGAGATAAATCAAGTTTTAAAATGAAATCAAACATTAGTTTTGATTTGCATTTCTCTAATTGCTAGAGATGTTTAACATTTTTCATACATTTGTTGATTCATTGCATTTCTTCTTCTGTGAAATATCTGTTCAGTTCCTTAGCCCATTTGTTGATTGGGTTATTTGGTTTTGGGGAGTTGAGTTTTTTTGAGTTCTTTATATTAATCCTGGAGATTAATGCTCTATCTGAGGTGCATGTGGTAAAGATATTCTCCCACTCTGTAGGCTCTCTCTTCACGTCATCAATTGTTTCCTTTGCTGAAAAAGAAGCTTTTTAGTTTGATTCCATCCCACTTATTCATTCTTTATTCTACTTCTTGTGTCTTGGGAATCTTGTAAAGGAAGTCAGTTTCTAAGCAGACATGGTGAAGATTTAGGCCTACTTTTTCTTTTTCTTTGATTTGGTGCAGGGTCTCTGTTCTAGTGTCTAAGTCTTTGAGTTGAGTTTTGTGCAGGGTGAGTGATAGGGGTTTAGTTTCATTTTGTTACATATGGATTTCCAGTTATCCCAGCAACATTCACTGAAGAGGCTATCTTTTCTCTAATGAATGTTTTTGGCGCCTTTGCCCAGTATGATATAACTATATTTATGTGGGTTTGTCTCTGTGTCCTCTATTCTGTACCATTGGTCTACGTAATGGAATTTTGCTGGTTTGACTAATGGAATATTACTCAGCCTTAAAGAAGAATGAAATTATGGCATTTACAGGTAAATGGATGGAGCTGGAGAATATCATGCTAAGCAAAATAAGCCAATCTCAAAGAACCAAAGGCCAAATGTTTTCTCTGATATGCACATGCTAAGGTAGGGGAAAAATAGAGGTACTTTGGATTAGGCATAGGGGAGTGAAGGGAGGGACAGGGATGGGGGGGTAGGAAGATAATAGAATGAATCAGACACTATTACCTTGTGTACACATATGATTACATGACCGGTGTGTAGGAGTCTTGTTTGGGGAGATGGCTAAGATTGCGGTTGACTTCGGGCCATGGAGATGTTTGGGCATTGCCGCCCTCCGTAGTCTCACGAGACTTGGCCTGGGATCTCGAGAGACTTGGGCCAAGCGGGGAACGGGTCGGAGCCATTTTGGTTGTTGGTTGTTTGGTGGTGTGTGGTACGTGTTAAGAGTTGTTAGAGCCAGAGAAAGAAACTGACAGAATAAAGATCCTGTTTGTTTCTAGTCTGCCTCTAAACTTATTCTCGTGGCTTTGCTGCTCCAAGCAGCCATCGCTTCAGGCGGCAACACCGGTGTGATTCTACAATATGCACAATCAGAAGAGTGAGAAATTATACTCCATTTATGTATGATGTGTCCAAATGCATTCTACTGTCAGGTATAAATAATTAGAACAAATAAAAATAAAATAAATGAAATCAAACACTAATCAAAGAGCTATACATTGTTCTAGTTTAGTAAATAAAATAGTAAGAGTTGGAAATAGAAGCTCATGGAAGAACTAGATTTTTGTAACTTTACTAAATTGAACATGGGTTTTTAAAAAACAAAGTAAACTTTGAGAAAGTACTTTTTGTGCCAAAATATGTCCTTGAAGTTACAAAAAATAGGTTTAGGGATGTGACTTAGTGCAAAGCATACCTGAGTCCCTGGGTTCAATCTTCAGCAATGTAAAAGAAGGAGGAGAAGATATGAAAGATAGTAACAGACTTATTTATTAGTATGGATGCACATATTTCTCCATCACTACATGCAGTTTTAGCTCTTTTCCCACTTATCATTATTTTATGTATGTGTATGTATGTATATATGTATATCTGTTAAAACAGAAACTCTATAAGCTATCAGCACATGAAATTTATATATGCATATGTGTGCATAGTATTTCAGACACAATATACAAACAACATCCATTCTGATGAATTTTCTTCTATTTTAGGCTATAAGATTCATTTTCATTCTTGGGCACTTTCCTTAAACCAACTAGATGTATACTTATGCAATCTACAAATAAGTAGTAGTCTAGATACAATTTCCCATATATCTCCTTTGATGAAATGTTTGTTCAAAACTTTGGAATTTTTGTATTTTGTATTATGCCTTTATCTCTGATTTCTCCTCCCCCTACCCTTATAAGACATAAGACTTTACTGTTAATGCTGACAGGGAGAGTCCAATGGCAATGGTGTGAGCAGACAGCACCTCCATCCCTCAGTGCCACCTCTACCTTTTGATGTTTTGTCCAGTGGAGGCCAGCTGGATGAGTGACATGTATCCTTTCTGCAGAACCTTCCGCAGTCCCTTGCCTGTTCCTACTGAGAGAGGGGTTTTATATGTTAGGCTGCAGAAGCAGTGACATCATCAACATTAGCTTGCTTAGTTTGCTTATATGACCAACATCCCAAGAAGCAACCATCCTGGGTACATTTTTACAGTTACACGAACCTGCCCTAGATCCCAGTGTGCATAAAAGGAAGCCAGTGTCCTCCAAGATAACATGTATCTGGACTTTCAGGCTTGCCTTCATTGTTCCCTTAATGAGGCTAGGTTTTTGAGAAACAAGAGGGAGCATTCATGAACATGGTGTTCTAGTGTCCTCCCTTTATTTAAGGATGATACAACACAAAGCTGTATCCATCCCTATTCTTACAGCTAGAAGTACATAGCATCTATTTACAACAGTAGGTACCCTCCTCTGTCCTGTCTTTCCATAATTCCTATCATTGAAGACTGATACCAAGCTCTTTCCTTCCATTCTATTTTATCTGATGTCATTTTGGTAGACTGAGTATTGGCCCCCAGAGAGCTCCACAACCTAATATCTAGAACATGTGAATCTGTCACCTTACAGGCAAAAGGGGCTCTGCAGGTATTATTCAATCAAAGATCTTGAGATGGGAGTTTGTCCCTGATTATCTTGGTGACCCCAGTGTTACCACAAGAGTCTTTAGAAGCAGAAGGTGGAGGGTCTGGATGCTGTCATCCAACAATGTAAAAGAAAGATTGAGAAAATAAAACCCAGCAAATTTCTTTTGCATTTTGTCCTTACTGCAACATCAAAAAAAAAAAAAAAAAAAAAAAAAAGATTTATATGTCCTTGAAGTTTCTATGTAAGGTGAAACCCAAATGAAGAAATCTTTGTCACAAATGAATTTCATATTGTCTGCAAATTTGGATTGTTCTTTAATCTGGTACAAATAAGGATATGCATCTTTCCTTGAATTAACCATATTCTCAGGGCCCCCATGAATCAATCTTCAGTACCAAAAATTGCTGAGCAACATCACCCATTTGTCTGTTTTAGATAAGATTTTCTCCTCTGCACCTTTGTTTTATAGGTTCAGTCCATGGTCAGCTGATCCTGTAGCTATGGGTCCAAAACATCATGGCCAAAGGGTGTGGTGGAGGACTGCTGCTCACCTCAAGGTGGCCAGGGTGCAGAGAAAGCTTATCTCTCGTTTCTATTTTTCCTTGAGTAGTTATTGCTATCATTTTTAATCCTGGTAGAGTAGCAATGGGGACAATTAACAACCTCATCTGCCTCCATTTGGAAGAATTGCTTTGGTTCTTTTACATTATTGAATGATATTGGCTTTTTTGTTTGACTCTTAAAAACTTCTTGTTATAGAAATTTTCAACATTTATAAAGGTAGAGAGAACAGTGCACTAAACCCTGTGTACTTGACACCCAGACTTACTACATTTTTAACATTTCTTCATCCTTATTTTATTTATTAACTGAACTCCAAATTTTTTTCCCTCCTCCTCCATTTTTTGGCTTGGGGTGGTGATGAAACAGATTATTATTTTTTAACTGAGGAAAAGTTCAATGAAATGTATAGATTTTAAGTGTATAATTTTGACTTTTGAGAAATATATACACCCAAGTAAACAACATCCTAGTCAAGACACAGGATACAGGACAATTCCCTTAAAAACATCCCCTGTATCTTCTTCCAGTCAATCCCCAGTCTCCACAGGCAACCACTGTACTGATTTCTTTCTACTAGATATCATAGAAATGGTGCCTTTTCTTGAACTTCACATAAAAGGAATCATGTTCTTCTTTTTATACATTCTCTTGGTAATAGACATTTGAGGTTTTCCCATTTTTAGCTCTTATGAATATAATACATATGTTTGTGTACAATCCATATTGTGAATGTACATTTTCATTTATTTTGAGAAGATAATAAAGAGTGGAATTGTTGGGTCCTGGGGTATATAGATCTTTATCCTTATAAGGAACTGCCAAACAATTTTCCAAAATGACTTTCCCATGTTACACTCTCATCAGCAGTGTATGAGAATTCCAGGTGCTTCACATCCTTGCTGGTATTTGGGGTTGTCAGTCTTTTCCATTATAGCCATTTTGATAATTGTGAAATGCTGTGTCATTGTTGTTTTAATTTTCCATTGCAATGGTCTAAATGTTTGCATCCCCTACCTCCAAATTCATATGTTGAAATCCTCATCTGCAAAGTGATGGTAGTAGATCTCTGGTGCCCAGAAGTTCCTCTAGGGGACTCCAGTTCACCACTGAAGACAAAAATGCTGTTTTGCAGCCAGACCTGAAGGTAACAAATGGATAACTACAACGTTGAAGATCAGATAAAAAATTCTGGGAGCAATCTAAGGGTCTGGATCTCTCTTTTATTCTTGAGGAGAATCTGGTAAATGGAGTCAAGCTTATTGACTCCCTCTATCTTGCCTATGGAGTTGGCCTCGTAGCCATCAATGAAAACATTCCGGCCCATCTCAGAGCAGCAGCTGCACCACAGCTGCATGGTAGGGGAAGGAGCCCCCAGCCTGTATGTGTTCGCAGCTCAGCCTGCCCATCTTGGAAGAGCAGCAGCAGCAGCAGCAGCAGCAGCCACCACCACCCCCACCGCCACCACCAGGGTGGCAGGTAGGGGAAGGAGCCCCTGTCCCACCTGCCTGTTCCCAGTTCCACCTGCCCATCTCAGAGCCCCCTGTAGACACCACCTCTGCCTTCAGGTCAGGGAACAGCCCCAGGGACCAGGAACAGGGAGTATTACAGGGGAAGGCCTATCTCTTGTTTCTCCTACTAACACCCAAGTTCTCAGGATTACCCTCTCACTAGTCAAATGATCTAATACCTCTATTTCCTCACATCCTACCTCACAAACATCTTAACCAACCCCTAAATCCCCCCTTCTACCATTAGATACTGTAAACCACCACACAAACATACTGACTATATGGTAGAAGTTAATTGATCTCATCATTTATGTTTAAAGTGTCAAAATTGTAAATATAAAAATAGAAACTGATATATGGCAACACGTTGGGTTCATTAAATGTTGTAATATTGATCTTTCCCTTAAAAGTGAGGCATCAGGTAATCTGTAGGGATGCTATAAGACAATGGGGAAGAAGCAGTAATACCTCAGACTTACACTGCAAGAGAGGAAAACACATAGATGTCATGAAAAAACAAGGGAGGAAAATGCCCAAAACAAACCAAGATACTACAGCAATAGAATCCTTAGAAAGCACAGTAAGAGAAATGTTGGAGAAGGAGTTCCGAATATACGTAATTAAAATGATTTGGGATCTAAAAAATGACTTAAGTGAGCAGATACAGGCAAAAATTTTGATCTCTCCAACAAAGAGATAAGAGATCAAATACAGGCAACCATTGATCACACCAACAAAGAGACAAGAGAACAAATACAAGTAGCAAAGATTATTTTGAGAAAGAGATAGAGAGTCTGAGGAAAAAAACAAACAGAAATACTTGAAATGAAAGAAACAGTAGGCCATATAAAAAACTCAATAGACAGTAACACCAACAGATTGGATCACTTGGAAGACAGGACCTCAGACAATGAGGACAAAATATATAATATTGAAAATAAAGTTGACCTCACAGAGAAGATGGTAAGAAACCATGAACAGAACATCCAAGAATTATGGGATACCATCAAAAGACGGAATATAAGATTTATTGGAATAGAGGAAGGTGCAGAAAATCAAACCAAAGGAATGCAAAATCTCTTCAATGAAATTATATCAGAAAATTTCCCAAGCAAGAAGAACGAATTTGAAAACCAAATATAAGAAGCATATGGGATGCCAAATATACAAAATTACAACAGGTCTACACCAAGTCACATTATAATGAAAATGCCTAGCATACAAAATAAGGATAGAATTTTAAAGACTGTAAGAGAGAAAAATCAGATAACCTATAAAGGAAAACCAATTCACATCTCAGCAGATTTTTCAACCCATACCCTCAAAGCCAAGAGATCCTGGAACAACATATACCAGGCTCTAAAAGATAAGGGATGCCAACCAAGAATCTTATATCCAGCAAAATTAAGCTTTAGATTTGATGATGAAATAAAAACCTTCCATGATAAACAAAAGCTAAAAGAATTTGCAACAAGAAAGCTGGCACTACAGAACATTCTTGGCAAAATATTCCACGAGGAAGAAATGAAAAACAACAATGAAAACCTGCAAAGGGAAGAACTACAATAAAGGAAAAACTAACCATAGGAGAAATCAAGTCAAGCTAAATACCAAAAATAAAATAAAATTAAAAATGACTGGTAATACAAATCATATCTCAATAATAACCCTGAATGTTAACGACCTAAACTCACCAATTAAAAGACATAGGCTGATAGATCAGATTAAAAAAAAAAAAGACACAACAATATGCTGCCTTCAAGAGACATATCTCACAGGAAAAGACGCCCACAGACTGAAGATGAAAGGATGGGATAAAATATACCACTCACACAGACTACATAAGCAAGCAGGGGTTTCCATCCTCATAACAAATAAAGTAGACTTCAAGCCAAAGTTAATCAAAAGAGATAAAAATGGACATTTCATACTGCTAAAGGGAATCATACATCAACAAGAAATAACTGTCATAAATATATATGCCCCAAATAACAGAGCATCCACATTCATCAAACTCTGCTCAAGTTCAAGAGCCAAATAGACCACAACACAATAATTCTAGGTGACTTTAACACACCTCTTTCACCACTGGATAGATCTTCCAAACAAAAGCTAAACAAAGAAACTGTAGAACTCAATAATACAATCAATAACTTACATTTAACTGACATATATAGAGTATATTATCCATCAACAAGCCAATACACTTTCTTCTCAGCAGCACATGGATCATTCTCTAAAACAGACCATATATTATGTCATAAAACAACTCTAAGCAAATACAAAAATATAGAGATACTACCCTGCATCCTATCAGATTATAATGGAATGAAATTAGAAATCAATGATAAAATAAGAAACAAAACCTACTCCAACACCTGGAGCTAAATAATATGCTACTGAATGAACAATGGTTTGCAGAAGACATCAAGAAGGAGATTAAAAAATTCTTAGAAGTAAATGAGAACACTGATACAAAATATCAAAATCTCTGGGACACTATGAAGGCAGTACTAAGAGGAAAATTCATTGCATGGAGTTCATTCCTTCAAAGAAGAAAAGGTCAACAAGTAAAAATGAACTAACATTACATCTTAAAGCCCTAGAAAAAGAAGAACAAATCAACCCCAAAAGAAGTAGAAGACAGGAAATAACTAAAATCAGAGCTGAAATCAATGAAATTGAAACAAAAAACACAATTGAAAAAATTGACAAAACCAAAAGCTAGTTTTTTGAAAAATAATAAATAAATAAAATTGACAAACCATTAGCTATGGTAACTAAGAAAAGGAGAGAAAAAACTCAAATTACCAATATCTGTGATGAAAAAGGAAATATCACGACGGACATTACGGAAATACAGAAGATAATTAGATGGGGCTGGGATTGTGGCTCAGCGGCAGAGCGCTCGCCTTGCACGTGCGCGGCCCAGGTTCGATCCTCAGCACCACGTAAACATAAATGCATTGCATTGTGTACAACTAAAGTAAATAAATAAATATTTAAAAAAAGAAGATAATTAGAAATTATTTTGAAAATCTATACTCCAATAAAATAGAAAATAATGAAGGCATCGACAAATTTCTAGAAACATACGACATGCCCAAATTAAATCAGGATGATATACCTGATTTAAATAGATCAATTTCAAGCAAAGAAATAGAGGATGTCATCAAAAACTTACCAACCAAGAAAAGCCCAGGTCCGGATGGATACACAACCGAGTTCTACAAGATCTTTAAAGAAGAACTAACACTAATACTTCTCAAACTATTTCATGAGATAGAAAAAGAGGGAACCCTTCCAGACTCATTCTATGAGGCCAATATCACCCTTATTCCAAAACCAGGCAGAGACAAATCAAAGAAAGAAAACTTCAGACCAATATCTCTAATGAATATAGATGCAAAAATTCTCAATAAAATTCTGGCAAATCGAATACAAAAACATATCAAATAGTGCACCACGATCAAGTGGGGTTCATTCCAAGTATGCAAGTTTGGTTCAACATAAGGAAATTAATAAATGTAATTCACCACATCAATAGACTCAAAGATAAAAATCATATGATCATCTCAATTGATGCAGAGAAAGCATTTGACAAGACACAGCACCCCTTTATGTTCAAAATGCTAGAAAAAATAGGGATAACAGGAATATACCTCAACATTGTAAAGGCCATCTATGCTAAGCCCCAGGCCAATATCATCCTAAATGGAGAAAAAATTGAAAACATTCCCTCTAAAAACTGCAATAAGACAGGGGTGCCCTCTTTCACCACTTCTATTTAATATAGTTCCTGAAACTTTAGCTAGTGCAATTAGACAGATGAAAGAAAAAAAGTGATACAGATAGGAAAAGAAAAAAAGTGATACAGATAGGAAAAGAAGAACTCAAATTATCACTATTTGCAGATGCTATGATTCTATATATAGAAGATCCAAAAAATTCCACCAGAAATCTTTTAGAACTAATAAATGAATTCAGCAAAGTGGCTGGATATAAAATTAATACCCATAAATCAAAGGCATTTCTGTACATCAGCAACAAATCCTCAGAAAGAGAAACTAGGAAATCCACCCCATTTACTATAACCTCAAAAAAAATAAAAAATAAAATACTTGGGAATCAACAAAAGAAGTGAAAGACCTATACAATGAAAACTACAGCACACTAAAGAAAGAAATTAAAGAAGATCTTAGAAGATGGAAAGATCTACCTTGCTCATAGATGGGTAGAATTAATATTGTCAAAATGACCATTCTCCCCAAAAGCACTATACAGTTTCAATGCAATCCCAATCAAAATCCCAATATCATTCCTCATAGAAATAGAAAAAGCAATCATGAAATTCATCTGGAAAAATAAGAGACCCAGAATAGCCAAAGCAATTCTTAGCAAGAAGAGTGAAGCTGGTGGCATTACTATTCCAGACCTTAAATTGTATTATAAAGCAATTGTAACAAAAACAGCATGGTATTGGCACCAAAATAGACCAGTTGACCAATGGTACAGAATAGAAGACTCAGAGACGAACCCACACTCCTACAGTTATCTTATATTAGGCAAATGTGCCAAAAACGTTCATTGGAGAAAAGATAGCCTCTTCAACAAATGGTGTTGGGAAAACTGGAAATCCTCATGTAATAAAATTAAATTAAACCTCTATCTCTCTCCATGCACAAAACTCAACTCAAAGTGGATCAAGGACCTAGGAATTAAACCAGAGACCTTGCACCTAATAGAAGAAAAAGTAGGCCCAAATCTCCATAATGTTGGATTAGGCCCCAACTTCCTCAATAAGACCCCTATAGTGCAAGAATTAAAACCAAGAATTAATAAATGGCATGGATTCAAACTAAAAAGTTTCTTCTCAGCAAAAGAAACAATCAGTGAGGTGAACAGAGAACTTACAGAATGGAAGCAAATATTTACCACAAGCACATCAGACAGAACATTAACTTCAAGGATATATAAAGCTCTCAAAAACCTTGATACCAAAAAAACAAACAACCCAATCAATAAATGGGCTAAGAAACTGAACAGACACTTCTCAGAAGATGATATACAATCAATCAACAAATACATGAAAAAAATGTTCAACATCTCTAGCAATTAGAGAAATGTAAATCAAAACTACTCTAAGATTTTATCTCACACCAGTCAGAATGGCAGCTATCAAAAACACAAACAACAATAAATGCTGGTGAGGTTGTAGGGAAAAGGGCACACTCATACATTGCTGGTGGGGCTGCAAATTGGTGCAGCCAATCTGGAAAGCAGTATGGAGATTCCTAGGAAAACTTGGAATGGAACCACCATTTGACCTAGCTATCCCACTCCTCGGACTATACCCAAAGGACTTAAAAACAGCTTACTACAAGGACACAGCCACATCAATGTTTATAGCTGCACAATTCACAATAGCTAGATTGTGGAAACAACCCCTATGTTCATCAATAGATGAACAGATAGGGAAACTTTGATATATATACACAATGGAACACTACTCAGCACTAAAAGAGATTAAAATCATGGCATTCGCAGGTAAATGGATGGAGTTGGAGAAAATAATGCTAAGTGAAGTTAGTCAATCCCAAAAAAAACCAAAGGTCGAATGATTCCTTTGCTATGATGATACTGAATTATAATGGCAAGGGAGGAGGGATGAGAGGAATAAAGGAATGTTAAATAGAACAAAGGGAAGGAGGAGAAGGGAGGGGGGCAGGGGATAGGAATAATGGCAGAATGAGTTAGACATCAATCCACTAAGTACACATATAAAAACACAAATGGTGTGAAAATAATTACTGTAAAACCAGTGACTTGAAAAACTGCTCTTTATATATAATATGAAATGAATTGTACTCTGCAAGCATGTATGACAGATTAAAATAAATAAATAATTTTTAAAAAGTGATGGTAGTAGGAAGTAGGACCCTTGGGGGCAGAGTTCTCATGAATGGGATTTGTGCCCTTATAGAAAAGGCCCAAGGGAGCTCATTCATCTTTCAGCCATGTGAAAATAGTAACCCAGGAACCAGGAAGCAAGCTTGTACCACATACCAAATCTGCTTGCATCTTGACCTTGGACTTTCCAGCCTCTAGAACTCTGAAGAATAAACTTGCAGTGCTTACAAGTCACCCAATATATTGTTTTGTTATAGCAGCCTGAACAGACTAAGACACAAGTATAATTGAGTATGTAAATAAATTCTATCAAAATTTTAAGAATTTGATCAAGGAAAATGAAGATTGGTTTGTTGAAGGTGTTTTATATGTATAGTTAGTTTTTTTCCTGCCATATAGGAAACTATTAATATTTCTACAAACTACATCTTATAGTCCCAGAATAAACCCACATTCTCATAATAGATACGTGTTTAATATATGTTGTTTCACTCTAATTTATATAATTTGTTATACAGTGTTTATATCTTTTTCCATGTAATGATTAGTATAAATTATTTGGTGGTGGGAAGAGCATGGTGAATGTAGTGTTGTGTCCCCACCAGATGTAAGGGTTAAAACCAAATTTGATTCACATGATAACTTCAACTGACCGGTTGTTCCCCACTCCCTAACATTTTGGAAGAGTTTATGCAATAAAAGGATCACTTACGATTTCAGAGCAGCAATCAGCCAACCATTCAGCATCCTTATAACCTGGCAAATTATTCCATCTCTCTGGGCTTCAGTAGTTCCCACAACACCAAGCAAATAAAGGACAGAGGACAGATAACTGATGAATCTGACTTTGAGATTAAAATTTCCATGAACTGGGATAAGCAACTGTGGGTGCACACTGGGTATAATATCTAATAGAATTATTATTATTATTAATTATCATTATTATTTTAATATTTATTTATTTGCTTTAGTTGTACACAATGCGTTTTATTTCTACGTGGTGCTGAGGCTCGAACCCGGGCTGCGCACGTGCTAGGCGAGCTCTCTACCACTGAGCCACAACCCCAGCCCAGAATTATTTTTATATTATGTAAATTTCCTACAATTGGGTGGCTTAAAACAACAGAAATGTATTCTCTTCCAGTTCCAGAGGTCAGATGTCCCAAAATCAACACATCAGCAGGATTAGATGTTTCCAGAGGACTCAGAGAGAGAATCTGCTTATGCCCCTTTTCTAGCTTCTAGCAGTTGCCAGCAAACCTTGGCATCCCTCGGTTTGTAAGTGTATCCCTCTGAACCCTGCCTCCGTCTTCCCTTGGAATTGTCCCCTGTCTCCATCCCCATGTCTATTCTTCTCTTATAAGGATACCAGCCATGTTGGACTAAAGACCCTCCCTGCTCCAGGATGACCTCATCTTAACTAATTGCATCTGCAATGACCTAATTCCCAAATAAAGCCACACTTAAGATTCTGGGAAGGATACAATTTTTTTTTTAAATGGAGAGACACTATCCAAACCAGTACATGTGTTTGTATGTGCACTCAACTTTAGAAACTTAATTTCAGGTTGTAAAACATCTACTTCACTTGTTCTATGCCCTCTGCAGACAATGTGATGCACTCAATAAGACCTGAATTCCAGTCATTGTCCTACTTTGGACAATCCACTTCACCTTCTTGGGTTTCATCTGAAAACTGAAAGTGGGACAGGTAGCCTCAAAGGACTCTGAATTTAGCTATCCTTGATATTTTGGGATCCAGTGAAACTTCTTTCAAGCAGGGAAATGTGGGAATAAAAGATCAGGAAACAGTGCCAGGGACTGGAGAGAGGGGTATCAGTGGACACGAGTGGATGAGGGGTAAGACATTACTCTGCTGTTCCAGAGGCTGCAGCTTCCCAGGAAGCATCCCTAAAGGTGCTACTTGTTAATTGTCACCATACAAAGAAACATAAGTGCACTAAGTGCACGTGGGATCGTTTTCATCTATGGCTCTTTTTGGACATTCAGACTGTTCTTTAGAGCCATTCAAAAGTAGGATTTACTACCACATAAGTTAAAGACCTTAGTACACATTTTTTTAAAATATTTTTTAGTTGTAGATGAACACAATATCTTTATTTTTATGTGGTACTGAGAATCAAACCCAGTGCTTCACACGTACTAGGCAAGCACTCTACCACTGAGCCACAACCCCAGCCCTTGGTACACATTTTGAGAAATGTGTATTGATAGCCCTAGCAGAAATCAAGAAAGCAGACTCCATTCATTCGATATTACCAGGCATTGTGCTAAGGGCCCTGTATGGCCTCTTTCATGTAATTCCCCAGACAACTCTATGAAGACACCTGTTAATTAATGAACTTATTGCCTCTCTGCTGCAAATTCACCCTTCAGTACCTGCTTTGCAATAGTAGACTGGATTCTATAGCTAATTTCCCCTTTACAGTGAGCACAATGCTAAACTTTGTCAGTAGAGTGCGCTGGAGAGATGTCATGGGAAGAAGACACCTCTCTGCCAGGTTCTCTGGTCAGCTGTTTTTCTTGCTCCTGCTGCATTAAACATCCTCTTCTGCATGCATGGGATATCAGGTGACCCTCTGCCCCATGCTGGCTCCCAGAGCGCTCAGTCCCTAAGCCACCTCACAGCTCTTCCAGGACCCCAGGGACCACCTGGCTGTGGCCTTCCTATACACTCCAGACCTCCCTGACTGGCTCCCTAACTCACCCACCAGCTTCAACTTGCCTGCACCCTGGAGGAATGTTTCCCACAGCCTTCCAAACACCAATACCACGATCCTAGGCCAAGTGTCACCCTGCCAGGAAGCAGTCTGAACATCCTGACTCCCTCAGCCCACTCACCTTGCCCCTCACCTGTTTCCCATTCCTGTCGACTGTGGACCAGCTCTGGCCCTGCAACCCAGCAAACTTCTCTGCCATATGGTGGGCTACAGTCATGCCTTGCATGGCCTCCCCATTCCAAGTGTGTCCTTCCTTGGGTACATTCCCTTGGCCCTGAACTACCCTTTAGAGTTCTTTTTGCATCTTAATAGTTACTCATCTAATACAGTTTAATACATCGTTAGAGTGATCTATCCCTGTTCAAATCCTGATTGGATCCGAACCAATACAGGAAGGGACTATCGTTACTTCTAGTTTTATTTGAGATTTCAAGAGGCTAGGTGACTTTCTGAAAATCCCACGAGTGTGGCAGAGCTAGACACAAACCAGGACAGCCCAGCTCGGAAGCTTTTGCTTTCCACCACTTGGTTACATTAACTAGAAGTTACTGTAGAGATGCCATAGAAAACAGAAAGGTGAGGTGAGTCTTCTCCCACCCCTCCTTTCTCTTGCTTATATGTGTTCTGGGTGTTTCTGATTAAAACATGGGTTTAAAAAAAATGCAAAAATGAGTCCAGCTCCCAAAGGAAGATTTGTAGTGGTCAAGAATGCCAATCGTCATCTCAAGACAAAGGCCAAAATAAATACACAGGAAAAGAAAAAGGGAGAAAAACACCCTGCATATTTAAAAATTGTTTTTATATACTTTACATATGGTCAATATTCTGTTCCAAATACATTTATTTTGGAGCTATTTGATTTTTGCCAATTTCCCCAGCTTTGTCTTATCTGCTAAAATGCCTCTTTCTGCTATGGAGAGACTGAAATCCCAGCTTTGGGTCTTGCCTGTTCTTGTATTTGGCTTAAGGCATCCAGATTTCTGGATGATGTATATCCCATCAGCTCCAAGGGGCTCCGGTCCCCGTGGAGTTACAATTGAGGCAGCATGTAACAGCTTCCATATTCCTGGAAATGAAGCCCCAGCCTCCTCTTACAGCTTCTCCCCAGGGAAAAGCAGCAATGTGAGTCCTAATTAGCCTCAAAACAGCAATGACCAATATTAATGATCTTCCTTGAGGATTGTTCTGGTCTTCCAGATTTCGAAGGACAGGAAGGAGTCCAATATGAGGATTCACCATATCCTGCTGATTAGAACCAGTAAACTCTACACTCTGAGCTAGGAGACCTGGATTTGAGTCCTGGCTTTACCACTAATTGTGTGGTCCCTGTGTCTCTGTGAACAAGAGGACTGGACACTAAGTTCCATTCTAGTTCTGCAGTCCTTTGACTCTCAGGGTCCTTTCAACTGTATTTAGTTTCAGCTAGGGAAATAGTAGTGGTCCCATCACTGAGAGCTCACATTGTGCCAAGCCAGTTGTTTAACACCTTACATGCATTATCTCATCTGATTCTTACTACAAGCGTATGAGGTAAACACTAATCTCATCCATATTTTACATATTCATAGAGCTTAGAGGATAGTGATAATAAAACCAGACTGTGAGTCGCCTCCCCAGATGGGTTACTGACAATTGCCCTAGCCTGAAAAATATGCCCCACATGGGATCCAGTAAGAGACATGTAGGTATGCTATGGTTTAAATGTTCCCACCAAAATTCATGCTGAAATTTAACCCCATTGTGAAGTTTATAGATGGTAGAAGCTTATTTTGGCTATATTTGGAAGTGGGACCTCTGGGAGACTATTAAGGTTAAACAAAGACACAAAGGTGGGTCCTTAATGAATGCAACCAGACTATGGCATGGTAAGAGGAGGAAGAGGAGGGACCCAAGCTGGGCTGTTGTCTTACCAAGTAATACCCTGTGCCACCTCCAGACTCTGCAGAATCTCCATTAGCAAAAACGACCTCATGAGATGTAGTCACCTGATCTTGAACTTCCCAACCTTCAGAACTGTGGGCCAAATAAACCTTTTTTCCTTATGAATTCATCAGTCTGTGACAATCAGTTATAGCAATAGAATACAGACTAAGACTGTAAATCCATGATTGATTTTAAGTCAGCATCTGCTGCTGCTACTGGTAAGCAAAAATAAGGAAGTAGGTGGGAGTGGTCAGGGGTTAGATAGAGCTGAAGGGAAAGAAAGAACATTAACTAGCAAAGTCTCACACTTCATACACACGGCCTCCTTAAATCCTTCCAGGGGTGATCCTCACCCTATGAAGTGAGCTTATTATTCCCATTATACAGACAAATCAAAGGAGATACTGAGATGTTAAGAGATTTGTCACTCACCACCACTGGTCAGCAGCCAAGCTGAAATTTGCACATTGACTCCTCCTATCACACTGTATTGGGACAATTGACTGTGGCCAGAGATTTCAGGGCCTGGGCAACCATATACATTTATTAAGGCCAACTGGTTGAAAAACCATTTCTTTAGAGATGTTATGGTTTGGATATGCAGTATCCCCAAAAGCTCCTGTTAATGCAGGAATATTCAGAGGTGAAATGATTAAATATGAGAGTGGTAACCTTATCAGTCCATCCTAGTTGAAATGACTGACTGGGTAGTAACTGGGCAGGTGGGGTGTGGCTGGAGGAGGTGGGTCACTGGAGGGTTCCCTGGAAGGATGCATCTTTCCTGAGACATCGTCCCCCCCTCTCACACACACCCTCTTTGCTTGCTGACCTCACTATGACCTGAGCATCTTTCCTCTGCTGTGCCTTTCCCCAGGATGTGCTGCCTCACCTTGGGCCCAGTGCAATGGAGTCAACCGTCTATAGACAGAGACCTCTGAGACCTTGAGCTCTAAATAAACTTTTCCTCCTCACAGTTGTTCTTGTCAGATGTTTTTGGTCACAGTGACACAAAAGCTAACTAAAACAGAGCTAGTCCTTTCCTTGCTATTGGCTAAGCTGAGATCTCTGGGCCCTGCCCTGTGCTGGGGGAGCCCTTCCTGCACAAGGACTGTCCCCTTACTTACCCTCTGGAAAAGAAGAAATTGAGGCCTGTGTCTGATCTCAACAGGAACTGACTTGTGGGTTGGGGTCCAAGGAGGCTTCAGAGCCTCCCATTAGAGGAAGCACAAGAACGTGCTGTGAAGTAGGAACAAAGCCTGCATCGGCCAAGCCACCGTCAAAGATGGAAAGAATCGAATGTTTTTTCTATTTCTCTTTTAGACCCCATCTTTGAAGACTATATGCTTAAGAAGAATCACATAGCAGGACCTTCCTAAGAGAAGGAAATAATTACTTTAAATCAAAGAGGCTTTGGGGCTGTAGCAACACACCTACCAGCCCCAGGGCACCCTATCCTGCTGTGCTGATGAACTGGCTCCCTGGAATCAAAAGCAGTCCTGCCTTGTAGCACTTGCCAATTTCCATGGTGTAAACTCTTCCACTTCAGGCTACTAATACCTAAACTGGCTCTCATGAGCAAATTGTTAAATTTTGACAAGATTGTGAGTCAGTTGTTAGTGTTAATAACTTGACCATTACAAACCAGTGGAAGCTGGCTCCATAGAGCACTGGGGAGCCAGTACTGAGGGTAGATCATTGTCTTTTTGGACGATTCCCCAGTGTTCCTTCCCCAATATGACTCTTGAAAGACCACAACAATATTCCCTGCACTTGTGATTTCTACAGATCCTTATACCTGGAATGTTCTTCCCCTCCTTTTCCTTCTGAAAAACTCCTATACACCCTTCAAAACTCAGGATGGAAAATACTCTGTTACATTTTCCCTAGCCTCTTTAGGCAAGCCTCATTCTTGATCCTTCGTTCGTGCCTGTATTCTAAGTTTCTGTTTCTTCTACTAGACTGTGAAACCCTCGGAAGGAGGAAAATCCAGGATTCATTTCTGAATGAGGAGCCAGATTCTTAGGATGTTCCAAATAAATGTCTGTTAAATGAATAAAATTAGAGACTTACCTCTGAGTTCAAGTTAGGAAGTGAAAGGGCTTCCTAATCCAATTTAAATATTCATGTCTCCAAAAGCAATTTTTAAAAAACTATTTATTTGGTTTAGTTGTACACAATGCCTTTATTTTTAGGTGGATGCTGAGGATCGAACCCGGGCTGCCCAGTTGCTAGGTGAGCGCTCTGCCACTGAGCCACAACCCCAGCCCCTCCAAAAGCAATTCTAATGGCAGCCCTTGGGCAACAGTGGCTAATGGGGGTCTGCTCTCTGACCATAACAGGAGTTGACAACACAGAGGACGGAGCTCCTCCTGGCCATTCATAGCCCTGGAAGGGTGTTCTGGGAACACTTGGAGCACCACCATTGGTATCAACCTTTTTGGCAATCCAAAAGGGGGAGGGGCAGGATTTAAGGCCAGAATCCGATCCAGCTCCTAAGTTCCCCGAACACCTCTGTGCGCTCCACAGGGGTGGACTGTAGGCAGGGACAGCGTCCTCCCTGATGTCCTCTCAAGTCCTACCATGAGAACCTGAGCATCAGCAGAAAGGCCAGACCCAATTGCCTCAAACTGGGAATTTCCAATCGTCAAGAGACAAATGGAGGGAAAAGGAGGAGAGTGAGGGAGAAAGGAGGGAGAACAGATGACTGCAGAGAGTGGTGAAGCTCTCTCCATAACCAGGTGATAAAAGCTGATTACAGCAATGACAACATTCAGAAAATAGAAACGCTGCTCTGAAGATTTACAGACTAGCTAACATGGAGCTAAATCGGCAATAATGTGGGCTGATAAAAAGCGACAGGGCATCGGCCACATACACCCCCCCAGCCACTTCAATGCTTCCACGTATATTACTGTGACACTGGTTTGTTGACACCACACCACCTTCCTGACCCCAGGCACCAGGAGCCATGCCTGATGCACCGGGAAGGGAGGGGGCTTGTGCAGGGTCAAGGCAGACAGGCAGCTTTTTCAGAAGGACGAGTTATCCTTGACTGGATGCAGATGGCCCAGTAAAAAAATGAAATCTGCCAGCAGACGCTGTCTTTATCAGCAGCAGAAGTTCAGCAGGGACGAGACTTCCCCATCCCTGGCCCGCAGAGCGAGCCTCTGGTTTCAGCACTGTATCACAGACTGTCCTAATGAATTCTTCCGAGAGGTTGGAACCTCCACATATCTCCTTCTGGGAGGGCACCCTGGGAGTTTGGGGCATGGTACCGGGCGCGCCTGGGGTTCGCATTTCTGCCCTGTGGGGTCAGCAGGGAATGCAGGCAGCAGGGAAATGAGGGTCAGCCCCACCAGGGCTACGTGGCTTGCCTTCGCAGGGCCATCTTGCCACCATCCTGGAACATCCTCCTGGCTTCCTTCCAGTTGGGAGGTGCCCAGGAAAGGCCAACGTTCCTTATAGCATGCCACTCCAGATAACCAGTGGGTGTCCACAGTGTCAAATACAGCAGTTACGAGAGTGTTTCTGTGTATTAGCTTTCTCCTGTCTGCCAAGCACCACTCAGGCACCTGGCCTCATTTAACCCACACAACTGTCCAATGAGACTGGTGCTACAGCCCCACCTTAAAGATGAACACACTGAGGTTTAGGTAAACCTATCTAGAGTCATGATGTTGGTAAGTTTTCTGTTGCTGTAACACAATACCTGAGAGTGGATACTACATAAAGAACATAAGTTCTTTGTTTGGTTCTTGGTACTAGAGACTGGGAAGTCCAAGGTCATGGCTCTGGTATTTGCTTGGTGTCTGGTGAGGGCCTTCCTGATACATCATAATATAGCAGAGGGCATCACATAGCAACTTGGATCTCTCCTCCTCTTATAAAGTCACTAATATCACCCTGGGGGTGCTCTCCCTGACCTCATCTAATCCTAATTAGGTCACAAATGCCCTACCTCCAAATACCATTAACATATGAATTTGGAGGTTAGGTGTCCAACACATAAACTTTGGGGGATGCTATAATTTGGGTCTTGAGTGTCTCCCAAAGGCTCATGTTTTGAAGGTTTGGTCCCTAGCCAGCACACTATCAGGAGATAGTGGGACCCTAGGAAGTGGGACTTCATGGGAGGAAGTTAGGTGATTAGGAGCATGTCCTTGGAGGGGATATTGGGACCCCAGCCCCTTTCTGTTTCTCTTTGCTTCTCGACCTCCATGAAGTGAACATCCTCCTCTGTCACTGGCTCCTGCCATGATATTCTGTGCTGCCAAAGCAAAGGGGCCAAGTGACCATAAATTGAAACCTCTGAAACTGTGAGCTAAACTAAACCTTATTTTGCTGATCATCTCAGGTATTTTGTCACAGTGACAGAAAGGTAACTAACACAGGGGAACACTTTTGAGCCATAACAGTTGGTAAGTGACAGATCCAGCTTCATCTATCCCCAGAGCCTATACTCTTCAAAGGACAAATATGGAGGAAAAATAGGCAAAGTAAAATTAAATATCTGGAGATTTATCATTAGATGATGTCTTGATCTGTTTCCTGCTGCTATAACAGAATACCTGAGGCTGGGTAATTTATAAAGAACATAAATTTATTGGGTGCTGGGAAGTCCAAGATCAAGGGGCCACATTGGTCAGGGCCTGCTTGCTGCATCATATCAGGATGGAAGGCATCACGAGGCACGAAAGAGCAAGAGATTAAACTCAGTCTCGCCCTTTTATAGTTAGCATTAAACCATTCACAAGGACAGAGACCCCACCACCTAATCACCTCTCACAGGTCCCACCTCTTAACCCTGTTGCATTGGGAATTAAGTTTCCAACACATGCTTTTGGGAACACATTCAAACCATAGCAGATGGTCAGATAAATTAGTACATTTCTCAGTTTCTGATATGATCAGCAACATCATGGAGAGCACAATAATTGAAAGATGATTTTACTATTGTGGATTTTTTTCTAAGTCATTAAAAATTCATTTTGGAACCCAGTCCAGAAGTTTCTAATTACCATCGCTTTGGGTGATTCTAGAACCGGCATTTTAGGAGGCAATGTGTCTCCTACACCCTAGATCAGGCCATGAACCTCATTCCTTTAGACCACCCCTCTCACCAACTCAGTCCAGGTGGAAAGGTGTGTCTGTGCCAAGTCCTTTGGATACTTTCTTCCTCACCTCCTATCTGCAGAGTTGATAGCAGCAGGAGGCATCCTGATGGGTTCCAAAAAGACCCTCCTAGGAAGGAGTCTATAGGACATTCAGGGCCAGAGCCTGACATCTAATGAGGGTGGATCCCAGCCAGTCCCACCTGACAGCACTGTCCACCTCTCCTCTCTGCCGTCAAGGCAAAGTGAACATTCACTGGTAGGAGCAGTCCAGGGCCAGGGACCAGGCCTTTCTGAGCAGCTGAGCTCTGCTCCACACATGTGCCTATGACCCAGAATAGGTGGGTAGAGCTCATGTGGCTCAATGGCTGGGCCACCCTGGCTGAAGCTCTGAGGCTCTTTCACTGCAGTGAATGACAGAGACCTGCGGGGACCTTCCTGCATCCTGGAGGACATGCCACCCCCCCCGTTGCCTCTTTCAACAACCCTCATCCTTGGCTGCCCCTGACAGAGGTATGAGCAGAAGGACCAGTCAGAAGTTGGATCAGCAAACAAAACTGTTTGTGTCTTGTTACTACTTGTTGGACATTGCTAGACACTGGGGGTTTTTTCAAAACTTCTCCTCAGCTGCTTCTCCCATGGCCTATGGTAAGCCTTGCTAAAAATGGTGGCAGCTTATTTCCAGGTGACAGCCTCAGAATTTCCCTCAGAACACACTTTGTGTTGTCCACCCAGTGAATTCACAGGCATGCATATCAGCAGAAAGTCCACGGGAACTAAAGTGCTTCAGCCTGGTTTGGGGATAAAGGCAGATGCTGACCCCTCTGTCCCCCTTGCTTTCTTCCTCTTCGCCAGTCCCCCAGGTCGGCGTAAGCTCTGACCAGGATCACTTGGCTTCTCCTCCCATGCTAGGGCAGAGGTTTGATGGGGTCAAGGCTGGAAGGCAGGTTATGCCCACATTGACTGCTAACGGCCACTGACATGGGTTATTACATTTTTAGGGCTCAGAAAAATCGGCACGGGAGACATTTCTGAAGACTCCCCAGCCTTCTTTCTTTGCGTGGTAAGGACTCCAACATGTCTTACAAAAATGGAGGCTGCCTGCTGAGGAGAGGGACCATCTTACCCTTGGGGGCACATCCCCACCCCCACCATCACCAGGAACAACGAGTTCCTCCTGGGCCAGCTTCTTCTGCCACAGAGCTCCTTGGGAAAGCAGGATGCTGCTTTTCAAAACTAACCATTGACCTTGAACTTTTCAAAATGTTTCTCAATTTTCCCCTTTTATCACTGTCCGGCTCACATTATGCTATGTCATCTCTCGAGTTCCGGTATTTAATATAAAATAGTGAATGAAAACATATTTTGCAAACAGGCTGTACAGCTGGATACGAGGGGTGGGGACATTTTGCCCATCGTGCCTGTCCTGCCTCTGGATGCGTGACATCCCTCGTTTCCTAGCAGTGAGTGGTGAGGTCTGGCTGTTGCGCTCTCAGTGGTCCCGCTCCTCTGGTTTGGGGGCCAACGAGCCCTGGTGTGGGGGTGGTGCAGTGCAGCGCAGGGGTTCAGAGTGCAGGCTCTGAGTCAGAGTCGGGTTAAGATCTCAGCTGCGCCATCCTGCCAGCTGTATGGCCCTGGGTGAGGGGCTTCTGAGAGCCTCAGTTTCTTCACCTGTAAAATGGAGATCGCGCTCAGTGAGAGAATGTGCACGAGAGGTCTGTGCACAGAGGTTTAATAAACGCCGTATTGTTATCTGCCTTTTATTGTTATTTGCTTCAGCATCTCCCACTTGGGGGAGTCCTGCAGGGCGGGTGTGAGCAGGGCTGGTGCAGGTTCACGTGGGGGTCAGGCCCTGACAGACAGAAGCCCCCTCTTCCTGTCAGACCTCCCCGACACCCGCACTCCATTCCTCATCTCTCTCATCTTTCTTCTCCGACTTGCTTTCCTCTTTCCACCCCTCCTTCTTTTTGGTGCAGTCCAACCACCCTCTCAGTGGGCCTCAGAGTCCCCCGTGTCAGGCCATCCTTCTCAACCACTGTCAGCACGGCCGGTGCTCCTGGGACCATGGGAGGGGCAAAGCCACTTGTTCCGACCAATCCCCCCACCATTCATCTCAGCCCCATCCCCCACGCCATCCTTCTAGCCTCCCCTGCTCCAGAAAACTCTCTTGCTACCTCTTCAGCTCACATTGGCTAGTTGGGTCTGCTTTAGCTGCTCACATCTGCCAGCTCTGTCGGAGGCTTCTGCTCAAAACAGCGTGACTGTCCATCTGCTTAAAGGCACTGCCTTCCAGAGCCTTATGTTGGGGAGTGTGTCTTGCCCTCACAGCCTCCAAAGCCCAACCCTGTTCAGGAGGACTTTGAAGCTCCTGGGCTCTGGCCTGGCCTGTGCACAGCTGCTATGGGCTGGGCTGGTGGGTTTCAACCCTCTGAGACTCAGCGTTTCCTTTGCTTTCTGCCTTTCTCCTTCACAGGGACAGTCTAAAAGCTAATAAGAGAACCCAGGGCCTTGCACATGCTAGGCGCGCGCTCTACCACTGAGCCACAACCCCAACTAAATAAAAAATAAATATTTAATAAAAAATAAATATTTTTTTAAAAATAAATATTTAATAAAAAATAAATATTTTTAAAAAATTAATAAGAGAATCAGGATTTTGACCTAAAAAATGTACACAATTTCAGAGCCTTCCATTAAAGCAGCTACTTTCTCAGCGGAGCATTAAATGATGATGGAAAATTCCTCTAGGTGTTGCCATCATCATGCACATTTGCATTTATTGATTAACTTTGGTAAGCTTCTATCAAAATTTGCAGATTTCAATCACTTGATAAAGTGGTCACTAAAAATGACATGAATACAAAAAGGCCAAGACCTTCATACTTCTTCAGGATTTGTTCTTATTGTGGTTCAAATGCATTTGCCTCCGAGAAAAGTCCTACTCAGCCTGCTTAGAAACTTCAATGCAAATGCCTCCCAGTGAGTCAGAAAATTCAGAAAGGTGGATCTCAGAAGGACTGACCAGCAATTCCTAGGCCAGCTAAGGGCTGTACTCCTTCTCCCTTCTAACCTGGTGATAATTCTATCTAGGGAAAGTGACTCCCCTCTTCTATACCAGGTCCCCTCAACCTGGAGACCATGACGTTTTGGCCCAGATAATTCTTTAGTGGAGGAGAGAGGTGTCCTGGCCACTGCAGGTTGTTTAAGCAGCACCTCTGGCCTCATCCCAGCAGTGCTCCTGCTCCTGTCGTGATGATCCCAAGCATCTCTAGACATCGCCAAGTATCCCTTAGGGGAGCAAACTCTCCCCCAGTTGAGAACCATTGTTCTACACCCGTGTGCACAGGCGCACACACACTTCTTCCTGACATACTGGTTAGTCCAACTTCAGTGTGGTATAAACACCCTGCAGGAAGGACAGGGCTCGGGGGCCATTTCCTTTCCCACTGATACCCAAGATAGCCAAGCAAGTGGTTCCTTGTGGGGGCAAGATGTGGGAACTCCCTGCCTGCCAGTGAGGCTGCTGGCTCCCAGGGAATAGGTCCTGTCCAGTCACACAGCTTCGGTTGAGGATGCTGGTTAATGGTGTCAGGGAGGCCCATTGCCAAGATGTGTGACGGAGTGCAGTGCTGGGGATGGGACATGCAGGTGTGGTCCCTGCCACACATGAACTTGTCTGGTGAAGTCTCCCTGCTTGTAGCAGGCACTGACATAGGATGGGCTGTGTTTGAAAACTCACCTCCTCACCAACGGCTTCACCAGGGTTAGTGCACAGAGTTTCACACTGACCAAATTCCACAGAATGTCCTGACCCATAACCTCAGGGGCCACCATCGCGGCCATTCTCAAGGGCTAGCAGTGTTCAGCACCATCCCAGAGTTGTCAAGTGCAAACCTCATCCATCACCTTTTAGTCACCTTTTAATAAGTATTTATTGAGCCCATCCTGTAGGTCCTTTCTACGTAAATGCTGTCCACAGCCCAGCGTGGTGGGAATGACCTCGGAGAGGGTTAGTATGCAGGTGAAGGCCCTGCCTCAGGACATCTGAATCAGTCTTTACCTTAGCAAACTCCCCAGGTGATATCTACAGATGTTAAAAAGAAACACCGAGGTAAATAACCCAGGAAAGGATAAGATCTACCCCCTAGAAGCTTCTATGCTGGTTGGGAAGACCTAATATGCGGCCAAAGAGGCAAAATACAAGTCTACATCAAGCATGTTTGGGTAGGAAAGTTCAATAAAGAGCAAGACCAAGACTGGGCTGGAGTTGTGACTCAGCAGTAGAGCATTCGCCCAGCATGTACGCAGCCTGGGTTCGATCCTTAGCACCACATAAATATAAAAGCATTGTGTACAACTAAAACAAATAAATAAATGTAAAAAAAAAAGACCAAGACCTGCCTCAGTCTCTTACTTCCTGCGGGCCTCAACGTCCTCATCTGTAAAGTGGGCATAACACTTGCCCTGTCTACCTTACAGGATTGTCCTGAGATTTAAAAAGACAGGCAAGCACTACACTGACATAAGGCACTGTTTCAACTGTACACATTCTGAATGCTTGAGAAATTCAAATGAGAGAATAACAGGAAGTCTAGACACAAGACCCAGCAGAGGAAACTGGGGAGGCTGGAAGCATAGAACCAGGCACTGGAGTAAATCAAGATGGGAAAACAACACATTTGACCACCCCCAATACAGCCTCTAACCTGGGCCACAGGAGACTCCCACCGACCAGTGCCACCCACTGACTCCTGACAGTCTGCGGAAGGTCCACACTGAGTCACAGAAACACACTCAGCATTCATCGGGTGCTTTACAAATAACACGAGCAGGCAAGCTGGTCTCTGTGTTGGCCAGGAACCCAATTGCTGTACATTTTCACTTGGTTTGGGGGTCAGGGGTGGACTTTTTGTCATTTTGCAGAGCTGCCCTGTAAGGATGCCTAGACACTGCAAGCAGGGAGAGGGAGGAAAAGAAGTTAGCAGGTGAATCAGTGGCTAACAGTTTCCCTAGGTAATCCTTACATAAGCCTTTACTATGCACTAGATGTTTTCATAGTTTTTTCATTGAATCCTCACGATGACCCTACCAATCAGGGGCTCCTGTCCCCACTTCAAGGATGAGAAAACTGGGGATCTGGGATTTGAACCCAGGTTGCTCTCCTTTCCAAAGCCCATGACCTTCGCTGCAAACTACACTGCTGGGGTAGTCAGAATCTCCGGTCTTCCTTGAGCAGTGGAAGCAATGTGGCTGTGCTTTTGTTGTGAAATCTCTGACTTGCTGACATTTGCCATGCTTGTCCTGAGCGTCTCCAGAGAAATGCTATCTTCTGGCGGGAAAAGATAAAAAATGGCTGATATACATGAGTCACCACACTCACTATGATTTACAGTGATGCAAGAACCAGATGCACAATAAGAGGGGCCTCTAGACCAGGCTTTCAAGTGGCCCAAACATTGAACTGCACTTCAATGCTAAAAAGAGTGTCTATGGCTGAGCTCCTGTCTGCTCAAGACACATTTTAAATGAGAAACGAAACTTGGAATACATGCAAGCTCCAAGATAATAGAATTGAGAGGGGCGCACCAAATGAATCTTCTTGTTTACAACTGGAAAACCATACACCAGAACCATGAAGAGTTTATAGTTTATAGATAATATAGATCTTTGCTTTCACACTCAGCTGCCCAGGAAAATCTATGCAGTTTTACCTGCTGAGCTGATTTATAGCTACTACAGTTGTAAATTCAGTTGTACTCTGTGTTCAGCTTAGACCCTCCTGATCCTGGGAATGTCTCTATGAACTTTTCAAAAAAGATCAGTTATCATTAGCACCTCTCTGTTCTCTTCTGCTGATCTGGAACAAGAAAGGATACAATGAACTAGGTGCAGTGGCACATGCCTATAATCTCAGCTTCTCAGGGGCCAAGTTTGAGGCCAGCTTGGGCAACTTAGTAGGACTCTGTCTCAAAAGAAAATGATATAGGGGCTGGGGATATAGCTCAATGGTACAGTGCTTCCCTAGCATGTGTGAGGCCCTGGGTTCTATCCTTCCCGCACTAAAAAAATAATGCTGATAATCTTAGTAAACCCTAAACCATAATTCCCATCACATCCCACAGACACACCCAACGACAGCACAAACACAATCATGTCACCATACAAGGTGAGGTGGCACTCTGCTCCTTCTAGTACAGAAAATTCCCTCTTTAAGCCTGACTTCTAGAAGAAAACATTTGTGGTCAGGCCCTGGACAGGCTTACTAGTAGTCAGTTGGCGGCATCTTACCTCCTTAAAAGAGGCTGAAGTGATCTCAAGATTTGAACACAACAGAGTTGACAAAGTCTTGTCACTTTTTGAACAGACTTTAATTGAGAGCAAAGTGAAAAATGCAGGTTACAGTTTTAGTGTTATCATCAATATGCTGCAAGATCAACACCCAGTGATGCACCTAACATTTATACATTTCCTAATTTTAGTTGTCAAAGAGCAGATCATTATCAGATATATATATTTACACAATAATTTCAAGCAATAGTAAATAATAAACTCCCTCCCTTAAAAAACAAAATACACATACACACTCACACACACACACCCAAAAACCTTTAAACACTGGATTTCCTCCACACTAGTAAGTCTTTCTCATTTTTTTTCACATATACTTGTAGACCCAAAGTTACTTAAGTTACTTAAGAACACACTTATCTGGAGATCCCGAACAAGTCCCCTATTTTTCTTTTAAAATCACTTTTAATTTTTACAACTTGAAGCCACATGGCCAGCGTGATCTGTACACTCTAAGGGCACCCCAATGATGAACGTGAATTCCATTTTCTTTGTGTGAAGACATGGGTACATCTCTGAAGATGCATGTGATTACAACTCGGAAAAAGTCAAGAACACAAAAATCTCCCCATCTTCACACACAGTCGCATAAGAACATTGTGCTAACATTAACACTGATTAACTGAGCAGTTAGATTCCTTTAGATTTCTACACAGAGGTACTGGTTAGTTCTGATTCTTTTTTTTTTTTTTTTTTTTTTTTCAGTTGCTTGAAACATGCGTTTTAAAAGTCGCCTGGTGGAACTACATCCTGTCTTCCAGGTTAGCAGCCCGCCTGACCTCCAGGACGCTGGATGAGCCTCACCCCCAATGCTGCGCGCGCTCTTGATTTATTTCTTGCTGCGGCTGTTAGTAAATGGAACCCGTGACAAAGTTTACATTAGCAGACACAAACGCATGCCCTGGCCTATAAATATTCCATGATGCAAAATGGTACCATCCCTCTGTTCCTAGTGAAAATGAGCGTAAAAGGAGAAGGGGAGGGTGGGGGGGGGAACATGATCAACAACGGCTCTTCTTACAATGGAAAATCCAGACCAAATGGCGATGGGCTTTTAACTAACCAGACACCATTAGCCGCTTCTCCAGGTCTGTGAGTCAACTAAAAGTTGGCAGAGGAGAGACCAACTCCTCCCGGCAAACCTGGTAGGATCCAGTGGTACAGGTATCTTGTCTTGGAAGTCGGATGAAGAAGATCAACTGCTATATCCTCAGGTGAGTGAAGAATTTCAAAATCGGATTTGAAAGTAGTTCCCACACGGTCCTGCCTGGGACACAGAACTGTGCCCGTGTTGGACGCCTCAGAGCGCCAGCTGGAGTTTGGTCATGTTTCTCTGGTGCATGTTGTGATGGCGGACTAATTCATCCGACCGGGCAAACTTTTTCTGACAACTGGGCCACCGACAGCTGAAGGGCTTTTCACCTGTTGATACAATTGCCGGTCAGAGACGCTTGCCTCGGCAAGACTGGCACAAGTTCACTTATCAAAGGCCTGAGTTAACTCATCACAGCCACCTGCCCCTGACTCCCACAGGTCTTTCCCTAAGCTAACCAACTGGCTCACTTGATGGCAGCACCTCTGGGAGCTAAATAATGACTGAAATAATGTAAAAAATCATGAAATACTCTTCCATCCAGACTAGGGAAACAGGAAAGAAGAGATGAATCTAGTTAATGGAAATATCTGGGCAATTCATATTTAATTAAGGGGGACAGTGTGTGTTTCGGTCTACTGTTGGCATGACGTATGAAGTATGTCAATGTTTCCCTGCAGCTAAGGAGGAAACTGAGCTTTACCCAGCTGCAAGGGCCTCTGGATCTTCACATCCTCGATGTTGTTGACTACTATCCAGAAGTAGAACTGGATCTATAGCTTTAATATCTCTCTACGGATATTTTAAAATAAATCACTGACACCAGTTCCATGGTATTTGCTTCTTTTACTATGAAGGGTCACTCAGAGCATCATCTCTGTTATATAGAAGATTCTAACTGAGGCATGGTTCTGTCAAAAGATCAAGCCTACTTCGCCAGGCACGGTGGCGCACGCCTGTGATCCCAGCACTTGGGAGGCTGAGGCAGGAGGATCTCAAGTTCAAAAGCCAGCCTCAGCAATGGCAAGGCACTTAGCAACTCTGTGAGACCCTGTCTCTAAATAAAAATACAAAAAAGGGTTGGGGATGTGGCCCAGTGGTCGAGTGCCCCTGAGTTCAATCCCAGGTACCAAAAAAAGAAAAAATGAAAAAAAAGATCAAGCCTACTTCATTCACAGAGTCTCAGACATTCCTTCCAAGCCTCATTCTCATTAGGGACGATACTAACTTTTATTCAATGCTTGACAGATGCCAAGACTTGTCCTGTGTTGGGCTGTGTGTGTGGTGTGTGTGTGTGTGTGTGTGTGTATACATGTGTGTGTACCTTATGTATTCCTTACAACAATCCCATAAGGGAAACATTATCCATATTCTATAGATGAGGTTGGACATCTGGCAAGAACAGACCCAGGCAGGCCTAAAATCCAGCCTTGTCTACTTCCAAAGCCCAGACTCTTTCCTGTATTGCACCTTCCAGGCCTTCCTAAGGAGAATGCTATAGGAGCCAACCCTGCCTCCTGGAAGATCTTCGCAGGATATTGCTGGTCCCACTTTGCTTTCTCTTGACTACTGATCTGAGAAATGTCCCAGGAGATGTGGTATCCCATGGTCAGAATGGGGGATAAGCAAATATAATATCAGTCTGCTGGTGACACAGGTCACTTGGAACACACATGGGGGCTGAGTGCACAAGGGACAACTCTTTCCCCAACTTTGTGAGCTCAGGACTAAGTCAAAGAAGCCACATCAAAAGCATCCAAGGAGGGGGAGCAAGGCGCTGCCCATCATGCCCACTGTTACACGGGTGCCTTGACTCTGTCTTTAAGGCAGTCTGTTTGGACTACAGGGGGTGTGGGGGAGGGGATTGCTCTTCCTGGTCTGGATCCTGCTCCCACCTCTGCCTCCTATTGGACAAATTCTGACCCTTCTCCCACCAGTCTTCATCAATCCAGCCTCAGTGGTGTCAACTTTGCTGGCTTTGGCTGTCTTCTTATTTCTCTGTCCTCCTTGGATACTGCATGAACTCATGCTCTTTCATCAAGAAGACTGTGGGATAGGGGGTCTGGAAGCAGCCTGACTGAGTTTACTGCCTACCAGCTTTGTGACTTTGGATGAGTCCTTTACTCACTACGTGCCTCTGCCTCCTCGTCTATAAATTAGGGATAAATCACGCCTACCCTACTCTTCTTATATGGATATTAGGAAGATAAAATGAGATCACCTAAGAAAAGGCCCTCCTTCCAAATGTAGAAAATATGCAACACATTATGAATCACACCAGCCTTGTAAACAAGCAAAAATCCTTCAACGGCCAGTGGATATGCAAAAGCCCTATTCCCTCTGTATACTAGGACTGATGAAACAATAAACACACTGAAGTCAGTCTAGCAGAAACTAAGACTGCTTTGGGGCATTAGAATCAGTTCTCCAAACAGGGTCCTGAAATATGAATTCTCAGGAGAATAAGTGTTTGGCTTGCTAAAATTTTTGTTTTTCTTCTGTAAGGTTGGTTATTGTGTCAAACCAAGCAGGGGAAAAATGTGATTGGACAAACTGGGAACAGTAGGGACCTAGCTTATCTCTTCATTTTCATTCTGGACACACTGGATGTTCCTGCCACATCTCTCCTGTATTTCCCCTTCTCTCCTTCTTTGAGAAACATTATTATTTATCATATAAAGATAGCTACACACTGTTCTTTTTCTCAACTAAGTCTCTAAATCTAATCTCTTTTATCACAAACAAACTCAATCAACAGTAGTTTTTTTTAAAAAAAATAATGAAAAATAAATGTGAAGAAAAGTTTACGCACTTGTTTTACCTGTATGAGTCCTGGTGTGGGTCTTCAGGTGGTCGGACCGGGAGAACTTTCGCTGACAAGTTTTACACTGGAATGGTTTCACACCTAAACGGACAGAGAAGGTCTAGCCTCGGCCCTAACAATGTGGGGCACAGCGAGGCCCACAAGGCTGGCTTGGTGGCAGCTGGAGGAGCCCGGTATTTCCAGCCACACTTGCAATGTCTACCTGGCCCTCACATTTCCCCAATCCCCCAGGTCCAGCAGTAGGATCTACCTGGTTCTGCACAGTAACCCTGAAGGACCTGCTTCTATCCTGGAAGCAACCATTACTTAACCACAAGGTCCAGCTTCTCATCAGAGAGAAGGTCTCAGCTAGGTCGGAGACTGAAAAGGTGAATCATGCTGCACCCCTATTCTGCTCTCCACCACCCTTGTTCTTGACCGACACTCTCTATCAGCAGCCCATGGCCGTGGGATCTCACTGTGCTGTGGACTGCAGAAGACGTGGGGTGTTTCCTTTTCTTTCCTTTCTTTTTCTTTAAGAAAAGGAAAGAAAGTCTCCAGATGTAGGTGGTGGGGTGGGGGATTCTTGGAAAAAACTAAACAGATGGCTGACCCTCTCATCTGCATTCCACATGGAAGAGAGTCACAAAATCAGCCCTAACCCAAGGGAACATGACTGCTGGCAATGAGAAGGGAACCTACAAACCTGTGTGTCTCCTTTGGTGCCTTTTGAGTTGATCTGAACGAGAAAACCTTCGCTCACAGTCCTTGAAGTCACACTGGTATGGTTTCTCACCTTGGGGAAGACACATATTCTATTTGAAAACGACATTGGAAGTGCGATCTCATCAGAGGCGACCTCTCCTACTTGGACTGAAGGGATCCCCAAATGCCTCAGGCACTTCAGGGGAGCTCTTCTGCCAATTTCCATAGGAGATCAAAGGCCCACCTGTGCACACTCGCAGACACTGGGCTAGGTGAACAAGGGCAGTCCCTCACCAGCTCTGCTGCTTACAATTCCCGGTGAAGCACAGTTCTTCCTTGTGAAATTGGGCCAATAATCTGACACCTTCAAAGGACTTGTGAACAGTTTAGACCAGATCATCCACATGAAGGGCTCAGGCCGGTACCTAGCACAAAAGCAGCGCTCAAAAAATAACAGCAAGGGACACTTAAATAAAAACCAAAGGTGTTTTAAACTCCTAGGCTGCGTGTGGAGCAGAATTCTGGATAGATGTGTCTTGAGGCTAGCCTCAGGAAATCAGTGTTTTATGTTTTATAATAAAGCCTGAAGATTTGGTGTTCTCTGCTACTGGCTTCGCATTTTTGAGTCAAGCATCAACCAATCCATGGTTGTGAGATGCTTAAGTTCAACCAGGAGCCAAAGCACTTAGAAAATTTGTATCATTTTGTTCTAAGAGAAAAGTCAGTAGTGGGGTTGCACAATCCCCTGCCACACCCTGTCCTCCACAGAGAAAAAGTGCAGCCAAACCTCAGGCGCTGAGTGCACTGAGCAACTGTGGCCTTCCCTCCTCCTCAGAATTCTGAATCACTGGCATTCTGGGATGGAGAACAAGCCACTCCAGGGTCTGGTAAGTCTTTCCATTGCCAGGCAGCCCCCAGTTCCTTTTTCTGCCTCTTGACCTCTGCTATTTTCCTGATTATCTGTACCCCGAGTATAGTTGACTTGACTAGGCCCAAAGACCTCCTTGCACTTTGCACACACACACACACACACACACACACACACACACACACACTTCATTCCTATGTCCACATTTTTACCCATTCAAGAGTCTACCATATGTCCCTCACAACTGCCACTCACTTCCCTGTGATGCCTGCTTGGAAACTTCATGGTCAGATAGAACCTCCTTCCCTCCCTCATCACAGAATTTATTCCAGCACATCTAATGAGGTGAGCTGTTTCCGTCTGCCTTCTCCATAGGCTGGACTATCTGGAGAGCTTTCCTGAGTTCACATTTATACCCAGCCCAGTGACTTCTGTGGTAGCTCCACAACCTGGAAGAGAAGGCGCCCCTTTTCAATCTAATTCCCTTGCCCTGCAGTTGACCTTCTGCTCATCCTTCATGTCCTCTGCCTGACCTCACTAGTCTTCAAGGGCTAACTCAAGACCTTCCTGCTCCAAGAAAACTTCTCTAATGCCCCTATCTCAAATCCCTTCCCTCTCATCTTCAGAGCTGTTCCAGGATCTGATTTGGTATGCAATCACATGGTTTCTCAGTTCCTTTTCTTTAGCGTATATCCTCGCTGCCAAGTGGACCACACACTCCTTGAGAAGGAGGTTGTGATTTGGGATTAAAAGGTCAGAGTTGGAGTCCTGCTTCCACTATGTCCTACCCTCCTGATAACTGTTTTCTGTGTGAGGATTAAATGAAATAATACATGTAGGCAGACCACCACATAAAAATTCTCAACATACTAGTCTGTAACTGTTATAATAAATGCGTAAGCAAATACTGCACTTTTTGAAGGTGGGGGCTGCAGGATTGTTAAACACCAACCTGAATGCCTTGTCTTCTGCAAGAAAGAGCTTCTTGGACGCTCCAGGGAGCCTGGGGCTCTTGGCTGTCTCTTTCACTGCCTTCACTCCACAGCCCTCTAACCCTCACTTTGCTGTCAGTGCCTCTTTCCCAGGAAAGGTTTCTACAAACCATATCACCTTCAATACAGTCCCTTACATTTTTCCAGGCAGAATTTTACTTTATCATTTTTTCTTATTACCTTGGCAGATACTTTTCAAATGATCCCATTTGGGGGAATGTGTGAAAAATATAACATGCCACAGGTGCTCTCATCAAAGTCTGTGGTCCACCGAGTGCAAGTTCAAGTTTACGCCAGAATCACATCCTCCAGATGCAATGAGTTAGCAAAGCCCAATGGTCTAAAGGGATCTGACAGCAGCTCACTTTCTCCTCCAGTTACCCCACAGCAAAGTCAGCAGGAATAACAAAATAATGAGAGTCGTCACAGCATGAGGCTGTCCTTCACTTGTGGAAAGGCCAGCACCAGTTTCTCTGCAGGAAAGCCTGGGCTTCACATATTCCTTGTAGGGGAGACCCAGACACATGCCCATTCTGTGCCCACAAGGCCAAGTGTGAAATGCCTGTTCCACATTCAAGGTGGCCAACAACCAGACAAGGCCAACTCTGTCCCAGACACAGACTCCTTGACCAGGGATGGAAGGGTGTGTCCAGTTTTCAGTTTTCCATGACATATCATCAAAAAATATCACTTCTCCATTTCTTAAAGACTAGTGACAAAAATTCAACCACAGGCCATTTTCCCTTTCCTTGCTGGTTGGTTTTTACTAACCCAAGAATTCAATTCTTCTTTGGACAATTCCTTCAAAGTTTTATGATGACCTTGTCCATCACTCTTGAGTCATCAGATTATCCTATGCCCAGGCTTGCTCCTCTCTCCTTAGAGATGGTAAGAATATTCTATCACTAGCATTTATTCAAACCTGTAGACGTAGAGTCCTATGCTAGGTATTTTAATCTACAATGCCTTTAAATTTTAGTTTATGCTTAACAACTCTATAAGGTGGGTGTTATCACCTCCATTTTCCACATGAAGCAAATGGTGTTCAACAAGTAACTTACTCAAGGTCTCACCCCTTGGTGACACCAGCATTCAAGCGTGGGTCTCTTTAATTCCATGACATTCTCTTTCTACCACTCTGTTCTGCTCTTCTTGAAGACAGTTTACTGACTTCTTCCATAAAGGATGGACAATCAGGATGAAAATGGCCTTGGCCTGACCTTTCAAAGCAGTGCCTACTTTCCATTCCGGAAGTCACCTACATGTGAGCCCAGAACAGAAGCTCTTGAACCACCTGTGTCCAAGGCTGGACCATGGACACACTTACCAGTGTGCTTCCGGCTATGCATCTGTAAATGGGACAGCTTAAAATATCTCTTATTGCAGCCTGGGTAAGCACACATGAAGGGACGTTTCTCACTGGTCTCAGATGCTGACCGGACAAGAGTCGGGGCTACTCCAGGGACACGCCGCACATCCTGTAGACAGAGTGTGAGAGGAACAGAGGCTTTAAGCCACATATAAACATTCGTGTCAGTCCTAAGGAAAAGTGAGCACTGAAATATACCCCAGGAAAGGATGGAAGATATATGAGATCTGAAACCATTCCCCTCCACACCCCAAATTGCCTGTGGCAGACATCACTAATGGATGATAGATCAGACATGCTACAGAGTAGTACTCTAATGTTATCACTACTGGTCAACCAGAACTGGGACTTGAAATGAAGTCTGTTCAGGTTCCCTGACACAGAGCCTCTGGAGAAGAAATGCTGGTGCCTAGAAGAGCTCCCAATCCATCTGTCTCTGAGCTCCTCCACATGAGCTTATCTATTCCCTCCCACTCAGACACCATGACCTTGAGCCCAATCTGCAATGGACGTCGAGGTTCTTATCCGAGAATAATGTGAGCTAGTGGATGAGCGCCAAAGTGACCAGAATGTCCACATGTAAATAAATGACCAGAAAGAAAGAGTGCCTGGATTTGAAGGTTCTATCTGTGAAGGGGAACTGAACCCAACAGAAGCCCGTGGCATGGCCAATACAACCTTTAATACTGTCACCAGAAATGACTGGAATCTATCTGCCCTCTCTGCTCTTCACATATCCTTCCAAGGCATCTGCTTGTCCCCTTTATCTGGCAGAAGAGGCTCCCTTTCCTGCAGTCAGGCTCAGAGTCATAAATAAGAGCAGGGCAGGAGCCCGAGGAGCCACTGATTCCCCCCTGTTCAGTGTCAGATGTGCAAGTCTAGGCCAAAGGGTAAGAGTGGCTGACACAAGAGCACACCCACGAACGTGTGAAGACCTGGCGCTGCTTCACAGCTTCATCAACACCCCACCCTGGGTGCTTCCCACTCCCCCCAAGCTTAAGTTCTCGTTCCTATTTCACACCGCCTTGCACTGAGAGGGCACTATCTTTTTTTGAGATTAAAAGTGTACAATGACTTCCCATGGCAGTGTTGATAGGTCATAGTGTCTCAGGGTAAATGGTGGCATGAAACTAAATCGTGAGCCAACGGTGTGGTGCACTCGAGGAAAAAAGGAGTAGATAGTGAAAGAACAAAACGCCTGTCCAGGGTGGAGTTTGCTGGAGGCCATGACAGTGAGTGTGACAAATGGGGGTCTGAGGAGGAGGAAGGCAAAGGAAGCACTTTTCATTTCCTCTCATTCATCCCAGATGCGGCGTCCATGGCAACAGGACATAAAGATGAGTTGTGAATGTCAGTCAGGGTCCTGGGCGGGAAGGATTGATGGTATTTGTCCAAAGAGACTGGATGACTCTTTCTAAACCTCCGTTGGATCTCTGTATTTCTGTGACCTTTGCATTTATTTCTCACCATGGGAAGGCCTGGGACAAGGGAGCATGCTGTTCTACTTCCACAACACTTCTGGAAAATAATTAGAACATCTCGGAGCTACTTACCCCACATATCACACAGGGGCCTGGCCCACACACAACTTATCCCTAGGGTGCTGACTATTCTGGTGGAAGGACGACAGCTGTTACTTTGTTGCGGCCACTGAGTCACACTTCTAAGTCACCAATACAATCCCTTGGTTACTGTGTGGTTATGACTGTCCCAAAGAGGCTCTGTGAAAGTGGCCTTCCACCAAACACACTGAATTCCCCAAAGCTTTTACATTTCTACTTTACTTTCACTACTCTCCTTGGAGACTTCCTCCTCCAAACTGTTCACAGTCCTGTCTCCCCAACAAGCTATATTGTATAGTGGTTAAAAACAGGTGTTCTTGCTGGGCATGGTGGTACACAGGAGGCTGAGGCAGGAGGACCCCAAGTTTGAGGGCAGCCTGAGCAACTTAGTGAGAATATGCCTCAAAATAAAAGTATAAAAGGGCTGGGGATGTAACTCAGAATAGAGCTTGCCTAGCATGCACAAGGCCTCAAGTTCAATCCCCAGAACCACAAAAATAAAGAGGGTTCTGGAGTCCAACAAGCCTGAGTTATGTAAGTCTCAGCTCCACTGCTTGCTAGCTACGCAGTTCTGGACAAGTCACTCATCTTATCTGAGCTTTGCTTCCCCATCCAATAAAATGGAAATAATAACAGTACCTACCTCACAGATGTGTGCTGAGGATTAAATGAGGGAAGGAAGACTATGTTTAGGCATGTAGGAACCTTAAATGCACAGGGATAATACACAGAAGTCAGTCTAAAAGTGCTACATAGAGTACATTTCCAACTGTATGACATTCTGAGAGGAGATCTGTGGGTGCTAGAGGAATAGAGGAGGGGAGTGATGATCAGGTGGAAGACAGAGCATTTTTAAGGCTATACACCACGTAAGAATATCATAGTAATTACATCTGGTGCTATCCAAGTAGATTCATGGCATTATCTATTTATCAAAACCCACAGAATTATGCAACATGAAAAGTGAACCCAATGCAAACTATAGATTTGGTTAGCCTGAACCCATCAAAACTGGAGCATTAACTGTAACAAAATTATCATACCCATACAAGATGTTAATGATAGGGGAAACTGAGGATACTGGGAAGGGAAGATATGGGAACTTTGTGTACTTTCTGGACAATTTTTATGCAAACCTAAACCTTCTCTAAAAGATAAAGCCCATTTTTTTTAAGTCCATGTATAAAGCTTAGCACATAAAAAATGTCCGAGCAGCCGGGCTCAGTGGTGCATGCCTGTAATCCCAGCGGCTCAGGAGGCTGAAGCAGGAGGATCGCAAGTTCAAAGCCAGCCTCAGCAACTTAGTGAGGCCCTAAGCAACTTAGCAAGACCCTGTTTCTAAATAAAATATAAAAATGGGCTGGGGATGTGGCTCAGTGGTTAAGCACTCCTGGGTTCAATACCTGGTACCAAAAAAAGAAAATGTCCGAACATAAGTGGTACTGCTATTATTGCTATTATCAACACCTGGCAAGACAGTCCATCTTTAGGCACTTTCCAATGCAGATTAAATCTCGTAAGAGTCCAGGTTGTTGATTTAAGCCCAGTTGACCCAAATACAAGAGCTGCACAGTTCACCCTGGAGAAAGGAGGAAAGGGCAGGACTCTGCAGGAAGCATCTTGGTCTGAGTCAGGCAGGAGGCAGCATCTCTGGAGGAGGAGGAGGAGGTGGGGGGGTCCCTGATGGCTAAGTCTTTCCAGGGCCGCTGAAGGACAGTGGAGTAGGGAAAGAGGCCGTGCAGTGAAGGCAGCTTCCAGGGGACATCCCTGAGTACTCACCTGAATGCCTCTGAAGACACCGTGGGTGTGTATTCTGTATTGGGCACCGCAGAGGATGGGAGTGGTGTGGTTCTCGCTCTCATACCCTGTGCCATGGCTGCAAATACAGAAAAGGGAGGCCAAAGCTCAGGTAGGTTCACAGCCACCTTTTGGAAAGGCTCATCTCCAGCCAGGAGGGAGTGATCTTTTTTAAGCTCATGGGACAAACACAATTGGTTTTTGCCTCCCTCCATGGGGCGCTTCTGGAAACAGAGCCCTGCAAAAGCTGAGGCCACTCAAACTTCGTGTCACCACCACACAGCCCTCCCTCACCCTCAGATTCTTGCAGGCACACTGTCTGGGTCTGTGCCTCGCTCAGACGTTCAGGAAAAGCCACAGTGGCAGGACTTCATCCCCAGCAAGTTGTTTACCATCTAAATGGCGGCTGACAGCCGCGAATATCTCAGGAATGAGCAGAATGCTTCAAGCTTCACATGAAGTGTACTGGCTTTTTGTTGACACCTCATGACTCAGTTTTTACCAGATAGCACCAAAAAAGTGACGACACTTTCGAGAAGAGATATCACATCCCCAGGAGTGGGATCACACATCTGTGGCTCTATTCCACTTAACCTACAGATTTGTCTTCCAGATCAGCTTAACTCTTCGCAGCCAACCTGTGCTATAGCTGGGCACTGAACAATCTTCCAGCATTAGACTGACTAGTCCTCTAGCTGGTGCTCAGGGTAACTTGCGACTACTAGTGAGATGGGAGGAATGTGGAGTGTTGAAAAACAACTTGGAAGAAGTAAATGCTTTGTTCTAAAAATACTCCCTACACTTCAGGTACACTGCTGAAATCCGTTCTGCACTAATTTGATTTCCAAACAAAGCAGAGAAAGGATTCTTATCTACACGGCAGTACATTAGAATTACATCAAGAAGCACCATGGAGATGATGATGAAATCTCTTTTATGAAACATCTCTGTAAAATGGTGCAGCTGCTTTGGAAAATGTCTGGCAATCCCTCAAAAAAATTAGACATACAGTTACCATGTGACCCAGAAATCCTGAGTATATTTCCCAAAGGAAAGGAAAACAGATGTCCACACATACACATTAAAAAATCTTGTATACATTGTTTAGAAGCTACACCATTTGTAAGACCAGAACACAGAATCAACCCCAATGTCAATCAACTGAACAAAATATAGTCTATTCATACAATGGAATACTATTTGACCATAAAAAGGAATGGAGTACTGATACATGCTATAATATGGATGAACTCTGAAAACATTATGCTAAGTGGAAGAAACTAGTCAAAATATATATATATATATATATATATATATATATATATATATATATATGGTGTGTGATTCCATTTATATGAAATGTCCAGAACAGGCAAATCTATGGGAAAGAGACAAGTGATTAGTTGCTTAGGGAAAAGGGACTGGGGGGCACATGAAGAGTCACTGCTGAAAATGTCCTAAAATTATGGGAATGGTCAAACTAATGGTTTTGGATAAGAAGTATCCCAAAGACAGCTTGGTCCCCAATGCAGCAATATTCAGAAGTGGATCTGGGGAAGTGAATGGATGAGGGCTCTGACCTTATCAGTGGACTAATGTATGGAGGCATTAATATTTGATAGCATTATTAGAAAGAGATAGAAACTGTAGGCAGTGGGGCCCAGTTGGAGAAAGCAGGTCACAGGGGCATGCCCTGGAAGGGTATCTCTTGTCCCTGGCCTCTCTTTCTCTACCTCCTGGCTACCATGAAGGGGGCAGCTTTGCTCTGCCATGCTCTTCACCATGATGTATTCTGCCTTGGAGCCAGTAGACCGTGGAAATGAAACCTCTGGAACTGTGAGCCAAAATAAATCTTTCCTCCTCTAAGTTGTTTTTCCCAGGTATTTTTGTCCCAGCGATGTAAAGCAATCACACCATACATATCTACAAGTATATTAAAACCACTGTATTGTGTACTCTAAATGGGTGAACGAGGAGGTATGCGAACTCAATAAAGCTGCTTTATAAAAACCGTGCATCAGCATTTTTTTTTTTTAGGCCTTCGGTTAAGATTAATGGGCTGTTTGAGGCTGAGAACCTCCTTTCTCTGCCTTTGTTACTCCAGCTGTTCCAGGGGTTCCAGGGCAGCAGGCAGGTGCCTTGGTGGATCAGCCCAGTCCATCTCCTGGGGCATGGGGCAGACCACAGGCTGACTCAACTCTCACTCAACCAGGGGAGAAAATTCCCGGAAGGAAAGAGTGTCTGACAGGACGACTGAGGTGTCCACACAGCCTGGAGCCACAGCAGCTGTGGGGTTTCACATTTACTTCCAGCTCCAAGCATTTTAGAAAGAATTGCCTGTCTGCTTTGCATAGTTTGGGCAGAGAGGTGGCAGTTCTGCAGCCCCAGTTGACTGTGTCTTTTCTCTTTATGTCCCGCCTCAAGTGATTTTGAACACATCCTGGAGGTGGAGAATGTCTCAAAGAGTTAAAGCAGGGTGACGTATGCCCAAATCAGAGAGAAACACCAAGCCCAGAGAGCATCTGTCGGAGGCTGCCCTGAACAGGAGCTATGCACACATTGTTGAGTATTGAGTAAGGAGGTGCTGAACTGGCATTGCACCCACTGAGACGCTTGTGGACTTACCTCTGCTCAGCCAGAGAGGTGCAGCTCTGGGATTGGGTGTCACCTGATGGGGCTGAGTTATACCCACCTGTTTGTGTAATACTACCCCTTGCCTTTTTTTTTTTTTTAATTGAGGCTCCTCTCAATAAATAGGGGTTTAGAACGTGCTCTCCCTGTCTCCCTCCTGCCTCCCATGTTTTTCTCTTGCTGCCCTTGTGCGAGCTTACATCTGGAGGCAGAGAAACTGTCCTGAACCACCCAAGAAAAAGGTATTTTCTGTGTCTGTGTGTGATTATTTCGTGCCAGCCCAAATTCACCCAGTGACCCTGGTTCAGTAGCTCATGCTGGACGGGGGCTACAGTTGCATCTGCTTTTCTGACTCTTAGAATGTGTTTGCCCGGAAAGCAAGGCCGTGTCTGCCTTCCATACCATTCCATTCCACAGAAGATGAAAGTGAATGACACAACCGTGTGACAGCAGAAAGAAGACAGGGCCAGAATGGTGTTGCCAGAAGCCTGTGCCTCAAAGGCTGAAAGGAAAAGCTGCTTTTGCACGGGTTCCACCTTCTGCATGGAGCCAAAATGCAACTTGAACATTTTCTCAAGCTAAGGGACTTCTAGGGACACACCATTAGTAGAAATCTGCATTATTTGCAAGTTCTGCCATCAAAGGGGAAATATTAGTAATACATCTTGACAGTTGAACTCTGGGCATTATCTGGATATTTTGCAGGGTGGGGGTGTTCAGACTGTTCAGACTTTCCTCAAGATACTAGTCCCAGGACTCAAAGTGTTCTGTCACTCAAAGGGAACAACATTGATCCTCAGCCAGATAGATGCAAGTCAACAAAGAAGCAATAAGACTATACCTGAGACTGAGCCAATTATGCCACCATCTAGTAGGTTCTTCTACTAGAACCATGAATAAGTAAAACAGCCAGCCCCTGCCAATTGGTTCTAATTCGCCATAAGACAAACACCAATGCAATCCCATGCTGTGGAAACCCTGCAAGCCAACATGACTTCCAGTGTGGGCTTCTTAGAAGACCTAGCTTGTGAGCATTTAATTGGTAGCAAGTCACTCCAAGTAAATAAAGGAAAACAAGCTGGTAGTCTTGGGAGCCATAGACTACAGAAAGCATAAAGGGCCTAAAAATCCATCTGTTCCAACCCCAGTCAAAGCAGGAATGGCTTCCAGCTCATTGTCAACAGTTGAACAACATGACTGGTAAAGTTTCAAGGCATCCCATTCTATTTGGAGAGAGTTCAGTTGTTAGGAAAGGCCTTTCCAAACCAAGCTGAAATCTGTGTCCTCACTGCTGCCTCATGGGGAGCTATACAAGTATTACTATGTTACAGCCATCTCTATGTATCTCCCCTACTTGATGGTAAACCTTGGCACCGAGTACAGCGTCTCCTCATTCCTCTCTGCATCCTTTAAACTTAGTGACTAAAGGTGGGGCATAGTCCACAAACGAGCCCAAGATGGACTGAGTCTAACTCCTCTTCCACATTACAGCCCTTCAGGTACTTAAAGATACAGCTTTCCAGGCTATAGAGCTCTTTTCTCCCAACTATGACAAGGTGAACTGGTATTTTGATTCCACCCTGATTGTCCTCTTCCTCTTCCCCTTCATTTTGTTAAATCTTTCTCAAAGTGGTCACTTAGGATGGCTTTGCCAATGCTGCAGAAGTGTTTCTATAAAGGAGTGTGAAGGAAAGATCATCCACAAACACAAAAGGTTTTAGAATATGGACAGTAACATGAATGCATAGAATAGAGAGTACCTGCCTGACCTGAAGGGATTCCATTCCAAATCTTTCAAAATCGATCCACTAGTCAAACACAGTACCTTGGATCAGGCCAACAAGCTGCCAGTGCTCAATTCTGGGTCACAAGGCTTGGGCCTCTGGGCTCAGTGTGCACAGAGTTCTGTGATTATCACATATAAGAGGAAATAATTACTCTGTACTCAGGTCACAGTGACCTTCCTCAGTATTATGGTTTAGATATGAGATGACCACCAAAAGCTCCTATGTTAACGTAGAAATATTCAGAGGTGAAATGACTGAATTATGGGAGTTGAAACCTCATCAGTCATCCTAGTTTGAATGGACTAACTGGGTGGTAACTGTTGGCAGGTGGGATGTGGCTGGAGGAGGTGAGTCACTCCATGGGGCAACCTGAGGGACCATCAGAGAGAACTGAGTAGCTTGGAAGGGGTCCAGTCTGTCAGGGCATGAGCCATCAATAGGAGTTAACCTAAGACAGAAATGCTCAGGAAGATGATGGCTGCCAATGGGACAATACCCACTGTTAAGACCCAGCTACCGGCTTAGATGGTTAAGTATCACCAAGCTTCATCCTTAGAGAGCCATCCTTCAGAACATCTAAAGACTATGCTGTGGGTGAACCAAATAAAAATGAAGGTAGGACTCTAAGAGGCCTGGAGCCATGAGGCCTTCCAAGAATGGGAAGGAGCTGCCAGCCTAGTGGGGATACTTCTAGGGTCAAATATGCACATTCCAAATAAAAGAATCACAGAGCCCTGGACAGTGGTGGGGTTAAAAGAATCAGAACCAACCCAGAGACAAAGAGTTGTTATCATTCATGGAACAGGCTCTACAGTATGAACTGTACCAATAATAGAGAGGCCCAAATCTCCATTAGGGTAGAAATGTATGCAATGGCTTCATCTACCTTCCAACTCAGATAATAAAAAGGAATATAAAGGAAAACCTGGCACCATGCATAGCAGGGTGCATGATCCCAGTTTGAGTAAGCCTGGACAACTTTCTTAGGATAAGAAATTGGTGCTTTATAAAACTAGGCACAAACTATCCATTCAGAGCTCATAATGCCCTATCTTGCCCAGAAGAACACAAATAATAACAATTATCTGTTTGCAATAAACATCTACTATATTAGTGACCTTCCACTATCAGATAGGTAATTTTACTACAAAGGAAACAGACTTCAGCACGTATGGCTAAACAACTTGGCTGCAAATGATCTATTTTCTTCTCTGCATATGCCCAAAGATCTGGCTTAGTAACTGAATTCCTAAAATTCAGGGTATCCTCGCTGCTGTGATTTCCAGAACCCACAGACATTTCCTACTTGAAAACCAAGATATTCATCTGTCTCAACTCTTCTATCGCCTGTCTTTTATTCTCCATGAATTTCCACATTATTAGCCAAGAGGCCAATTATTTTATGAAAGAATATGGATTTAATTCTTTTTTATTTAAAGCAGAGCCATAAATTCAAATATTCTGACAGTGTCAGAGAAAATGAAAGAAATAAATGAAGAGGGCTCTAGAGAATAAGATAGCACTGAACTGGTAGGGACAGTCACCCAGGCTATACTGTCCTCTGACCAACAGAGGCAGCCACAATTCAACTCTACTGGCTACCACATATTGTTAATGATAAGAACCCAGTATTGACCACATCTTTCCATTCTTCAAGAAAAATTCATAAATCTCATTTTTTTTCTAATATTGATTAAATTTTATATTCTTGCAAATAATTGAAATCTTAAAGAATCACTGTTGGATGAGATAAAACATACATCTGCCCTAAAAGTCAACAATTTGCAACTTCTGCTTTCAAGGCTGAGCAGTGAAGTTTAATCTATAAACTGGAAAAATTAATTTGAGTCTGCTGTGTCTTCCCACAGGGCAACAAAACAGAGGTGCGGATGTGCCTGGCTCTTGGAAAACTGGGTCTTGGAATCTCCCATACCCTAGCTTGAAAAGATAGCTTGAAAGGATGCTATACTCATACAGCAGGAATGGCCAGTGCTGTCCAAGCAAAATCTAGAAGTTTCCATCTAGAAGCTTCCTGTGGATTGCTGGAAGTGGTATGGCTCTAATTTCAGTGGCCCTCTTGAAAGCAGGTGTTTGTATTGAGGTTATAGACAGAAAGTCATATGTGCAGTACTGCCAATTCAAGTGCATGAGTTTCTTATGACAAATTACCACAACTTTGGTGGCTTAAAAAAAAAAAAAAAAAAACCCACCAAGTTACCCTCTTATGATTGTGGAGATCAGAAGTGCAAAATCAGCATCACCAGGCTGAAGCCAAGCTGTCAGCAGGACTGCTTTCTTCCAATGGCTCCAAGAGGAGAGCTGCTCTACTTGCTTTTTTCAGTTTCTAGAACTTGCCTGTATTTCTTGGTCCCTTATTTTGCATCACCCCAACCTCTTGCTGCTTCCTTCTCTTCTTCTGTAGTCGAGTCTCCACCCTCATCTCCCTCTTATAAGGATAACTGTTATCACATTTAGATAATTCAGCCCACCCAGACAATTCAGGAAAATCTCTCCATCTCACAATCCATAACTGAATCATGTCTGGAAAGTCCCTTTTGCCCCATGAGGGAACGTTCACAGGTTCCAGGAATTAGGACCTGGATATCTTTGGGGGTCATTATTCAGCTCACCATACCAAGGAAACCAGAATTATTACATTTCTTGCAGACACATTTTTTAAAAACCTAATTAATCTGGATCCTTTATCTACAGATTTGTCTGGGAACACGATTTTGCATCTGAAGACCCTCGTTCCAGGCCCAATGCTACTATTTATTTTCTCTGTGGTCATGAGCTAGTCATCTAATTCTCTCTACATCTAAGATTCATCATTCATAAAATGAAGCTAGTAACCTACACTAAGGATTCATTTGAAGATCAAAGAGGTGAGCTAAGTTGGGCACAAAAGCTAAACATCACCAAGTAACTTTATCCCAGTCAAAAATTCTGGAAGTCCATGATTATATACAATCAATAACAACCATAAAAAATATTTATTGCTGGGCGCGGTGGCGCATGCCTGTAATCCCAGCACTTGGGAGGCTGAGGCAGGAGGATCATGAGTTCAAAGCCAGCCTTAACCATGGTGAGGCACTTAGCAACTCAGTGAGACCCTGTCTCTAATAAAACACAAAAAATGGGCTGGGAATGTGGCCCAGTGGTCGAGTGCCCCTGAGTTCAATCCCCGGTATAAAAATATATATATATAGTATGCTTTATGTAAGTCTGGTGAATGAGATCATAAAATTTGTATTTTTGGCCGGGCGCGGTGGCGCACGCCTGTAATCCCAGCACTTTGGGAGGCTGAGGCAGGAGGATCGCGAGTTCAAAGCCAGCCTCAGCAATGGCGAGGCACTTAGCAACTCAGTGAGACCCTGTCTCTAATAAAATACAAAAAAGGGCTGGGGATGTGACCCAGTGGACGAGTGCCCCTGAGTTCAATCCCTGGTACCAAAAAAAAAAAAAAAAAAAAAAATTGTATTTTTGATTCTTAGCACAACCCAGGAGTCGTTAAGGTGTATTGCCTTAGCAAATGACTTAGCCTTCTTGGAACAATTTCATGTAAAATGAAAACAATAGCACCTGCTCTTCAGGCTACTTGTTGAAGGAACCAATGAGATCAGATAAGTACTGCACAATGCTTGGTACACATATGCACTCAATAAATGTTAATTATTGCTTACGCAGTATCATCCCCATTTCACAGTGAAGTATACTGAAGTTTAAGGAGAGGTTGAGCTTATTTGTCCAAAATCAAACAGATGGCAAATGGCAGAGCCTGAGGTGTGTGTCCAAGTCAATGCAACTTCATCCTAAAGGGTTCCATTCTATCCTGACGCTTGAATGACTCCAGTTCTTTTCTCCAGGGTATGAATGAAATTGGGCACATTGGCATTTAATAAATGTAGTGATGTAGAGGGGAAAACTAAAAGTGGGCAGAGAGGAAGGGCAAGTTCAAAACATTCCTCCTCAGCATACTTCAGCTTCCACTGTAAGACACAATCTTCATATTGGCATAGAGAAAGTGCAAGCCTAAAGGACAGAAATGACCTGCTCATGTGTGACAGAGTAGCCCAAACTATGCACATTTTTTACAAAATAATAATAACTAATAATTTTCATCATCTTTTTTTACCTAACTGGGGGAAAACACTAAGCAGAAGCAGTTATCAGAAGAGCATACACCTTGTGACTTCATTTCTGGCGGTGGCCCTAGACTGTCCATTTTCCTAAGCAGTTTTAACAGCATGAACTGTATCCTGAGAAAATTTGCCTTTCCTTTCCTAGACAGCTTTAAAATGCATCAACACGTGTCCTTATAAAGTCTGCAGAAAGACAAAAATGTCCCTCATCTAACACAAATTATGAGCCCTCTTCTTGCTAAAAACGTGTACATTGAGGCTTGGCTTAGGAAAAAAAACAACATAACTTTTGAAGGGGTAGCTTCTTTAGAAATGATTAATTTTGATATTCCACAGGCACAAGAAGATTAATAAAAAGGAATTGAGGTTTTACAGATGAGAAAAACCAGAGCTGCCCTGAAATCCCTTATCAACAGAAGAGGGGAAAAAGAAGAAGAAAGAAAAAAAGTGAAAGAAAAGAGAAAAAGACTTTCAAAAGCCATTCTCATTGAACATGAATATTCAGAAAGGAGAAATTTCAGTCTGTGATTTCTCTCTCCCACCTCTACTTATTGGCCAGGTGGTCATCCCCCATCTTCACCTCTGTTTTTCTCACCTCTGCAGAGTTAATCAGACTGCAGGGAAGCACCTGGGGAAATCTCAAACACTTGTGTATCAGGACACAGAATCCACCCATCAAGCGCTCTCCATCCTTAATGCTTGGGGCTTATATATGAGATGCTTAAGTGCCTGATTCCTTTTGGTGTTGACAATAAACTTTGCTGCAAGCCTTGAGGCCCATCATCCCCTTCTCTAGTGTGCCAATTTCTGAGAAAAGAATAAAGAACTGCATTGAGAAACTGGGCTTCCTAAAAGGTTAAATATGAGATGAGGCTGAACTCAGCACCACTCATCAATTATACCTGCCTTAAAAAAAAAAAAAAAAAAAAAAAAAGAAAAGAAAACGAAAAAGGAGAGAGAAAGAGGGGAGGAGCAGTAAGAACCCCAAGTCTAAACCAAACTTCCAGATCTAATTACCTGTCTACAGGAAATACAGAGGATAGAGGTCCAAAGTTAAAAAACTGTAAGCAGCAGCAAACTGTTGAATCCAGATCATGGTACATTCTACTGAACACATCTTCTAGGCATATAATAGGAAAAAGATAAGTTTCTTTTAGTAAGCTAACACAGAAAGTAAAAACCTAAAAACAACCAAGTTAAACTTGAATGAGTTTAAACATGCACACACACACACACACGCACACACACACACAAAAAAAACATCTGTTATCTGATAACTCATAGGTATCAAATTTCCTCAAAAATAGTCTACAGGAGAGAGTCTGGTTTATTTTTTTTAACTTGGGACAGTGTACCCTCCTTCTGTCCCCAGGTGTTTCATTTCAGTTTAGACCTTAAGAAAAAGATGCATTTGTTACTTTGAACTAAAACAATGTATTTTAGTCATTTTTCATTAAAAACTACAGTACTGTGATGCTTCTATTTTGCTTTTTACTAAACATTTTCCCCAGGAACCTGGGAAAGCAGACTCCCTGCCACCCTGGTCTTCATTTCTGTTCTCTAAGTATCTCATGCATCTCTATGGCACCCAGAGCCACAAAACATCTGGAGAGAAAGGGCATTCACCCCACTTTCACTAACTCTGACTTTAAATTTCTCTATTGCCTATTTCTTGTTATGCCCACCCACATCCATCCCTACTTCCTTGGTAACAAAACCCTCTGTTTCTTTTAGGAAAACTCCCCTCTTTAACCCCACCCCAGGGTCTAGAAGAAAGACTAAGACCAGGCCAATCAAACCACTACATTCTCCAGTCACATGATCCAATGCAAGCCAATCAAAGACCTTTCCCTGAGTCTTTTGTTGGAAAAGAACCAATAGTAAGGCACTTCCTTGTCAGGCTGTAGGTGCTAAAACCAAAGCTGCTTTTGCCAGTGGAGCAAGTTTGCCTGAGAAGGCAACCAGCACAGAGGAAAACAGGAGACAGTGAAATAGTGTTCTCATGACACTGTCTGAGTACTTGAATGCAGACAAAGGTTTTAAAATATAATACCCACAACCTACTAAATTCACCGATTGACCCACACAGGTTACAACCAGGATTCTGCAACCTGTTGCAAAGTTCTGATTAATAATGAGCAATCTAGCCCGGCATGGTGGCACACACCTATGATTCCAGAGGCTCTGGAGGCTAAAGCAGGAGGACCATGAATTCAAAGCCAGCCTCAGCAAAATCAAGGTGCTAAGCAACTCAGTTGAGACCCTGTGTGTAAATAAAATACAAAATAGGGCTGGGGAATGTGGCTCAGTGGAGTGCCCCTGAGTTTAATCCCAGGTACCAAAAATAAATTATTATAATAATGTGTAATCTAATAGTCATCTAAAGGTAAATGTATTTACTTTTCAAAGATATATCAGAATATGATACCTGTAAATGAGTACTGGTCCCTTCAAATTACCTTTTGGAGGATGCTCATTTTTTCCAACCATACTATTATTACTAGAGGCTTATTGTATTCCTCTTTTGAAATTTTCTTTACAGTCATGGCTCATTCATCTTCACTTTCCTTGCAGCCTAGTCCTCAGCCACTATTTCATAGGAAGCCTGAGTGGGTTAAGAGCCAGATGGTTCATTTGTGGTACACAAACCTCCCCCAACTGACTTTTTCCTTCTATTTCATGCTCGGAGCAGGGCTGAGGTATTTAGATCTAGTTTCCCATAAAAGTCTGGAGGGAAGAGTCCAAAAATACCCCTATGCTCTTTTCTGGCCCTTAGTGCTCACAAGACTTTTAGATATGACTTTCTTTCTTACACACAACACAGGAACTCACAAACCCAAGACCCTATCATCAGATCACACAAGAAGTACCTGGATGTCTTACTGGAAGTGGGGTGCTAGCCCATCTGATTCCTGGTTTCATCTAATTCACTGGGTTCTGGATTCTCAATGCTTTCACTCTATGGCCAGAGATCACTGCTGGCTCCACCCTTAAGAACAAGGTCCCAAATCTATATGACAGATGAACCCTGCATCTCACACAGGAAAGACAGAGCAGGATCTTTGTAACCTGGTTCTAAGAAGTTCCTACCAGGTTGCTCACACCCCCTTCTATCTGAGAAAATTTACTCCAACTACTCAATTGCATTAAAAAAAAATTCCTTCCTGAACCCCAGGATCAAGCACAGTGTTCTGAAGACTAAACCTTCTCTTGTTTCCCCAGTTGAAATGGAGCTTGTAGGTGTGAGGAATCTGTGCAGATCCATCACTTCTGCTGGCCCCATGCTTCAAACTCTGACTTTTCACAACACAAGTGGGCTGGAGACGTAGCTCTGTGATGGAGAGCTTGCCTAGCATGCTCGAGGCCCTAGGTTGGATCCCCAGCACCAAGATGGGGAAAAATGAATCCCAGGTGAACAAACAAAGGAAAAATAAAATTTTGTAGTAAATTCAAATGAATCACACTCATTCTCTGAAGGGATTTTAAGGCCAGAGGCATTACTGTTAAAAGTCTTGGAGGAAATTCTACATATGGACATCTGAAAGAATAAGACATAAAAATGTTGGGAACTGTTTTGTTCTTGAAGAAAGGATTCAAATATTTTCGAAAGTCAACCTACTTCAAAATCAATTTTTTTTTTTTTTTTTTTTTTTTGGTACTGGGTATTGAACCCAGGGTCACTTGACCACTGAGCCACATCCCCAGCCCTTTTTTTATATTTTATTTAGAGACAGGGTCTCACTAAATTGCTGAGGCTGGCTTTGGACTCACAATCCTCCTGCCTCAGCCTCCCAAAATGCTGGGATTACAGACATATGCCACCATACCCCCCCTTCCAAAATTAATTTTTAAATGGGATACAATCCATCCAAACTTCCAATTAAGTCTTTTTTTAAAAAAAATAAACTTACTTTAGAATAGTTTTAGATTTGTAGAAGAATTTCTAAGATAATACAGAGCTCTCATAAACCCTACATCAACTTTCCTCTATTATTAACATCTCACATGAGTATGGTGTATTTGTTACAATTAATGTACCAATAAAGAATTTCTTTGAAATTAACAAAATTAAATGATCTTCAAGATAAGAGAGTCAGGCATGGGTGGCTCATGCTTATAGTCCCTGCTACTCAGGAGGCTGAGGCAAAAGGATCACTTGAGTCCAGATTTGGAAACCAGTCTGTGCAACATACCGTGACTCCCCATCTCAAGTAGGAGTAGCAATAATAATAATAATAATAACCTCAAGAGATAACATCTAGAAATATTTTGAAAAAGAAGTACAACATTGGGGGAACTTTAGTATCAGACATTAAAATGGACTATGAAATTATAGCAAGGAGCATAGCTTGATACTTGGCAGAAAAAAACCAGACTGATCAAAAGAAGAAAGTAAAGAGTCTAGAAATGGATCCAAGGAATTTAGTGCTTGGTAAAGGTAATATCTGCAAGCAACGAGGGAAGAAAAGATAGCTCAAAATGGTTTAAGTATACTGTCTAGTTGCTTGGAAATAAATCAAATTGGAATCCAATAGTCAAATAAATTCAGGATGAATTAGATGTTTAAATGTTAAAAGTTAATTTTTTAAATAACAAAATTAAATAAACTAATGCCAAAAAACAACTGGAGTAGGAAAATCTTTTCAAGTATGATACAAAAGCCAAAAACTTGAAACTATGAAATAAAACATAATTTTTACTGTAAAATTTGTAAAAGTCCTAACAGGAAAAAAGTCATCGTCAGAGCTAAAATACAAACAAACCAGAGAAAAAATTTCTAGTACATATGATGAGCAAAAGAATTCCTATAAACAAAGAATGCTCACCAACTAATATAGTTGCTAGATGAACTATCCCAGCTTCTAGCTAATGCCAGCCTATAGAACCTCTTCCTTCTCACCTCGCTTTGTTCCAGCAATTCTATCCCCTCCCATCATCAATTTTTCCCTTTTTGATCATTCCCATCAGCAAACAAACATGCAAACATCTCTTTCTAAATACAAAAAAAAAAAAAAAAACTAAAAGCAAAATAATAAAAATCCCTACCATTTCCTCAGCCAACTAGAACCTCATTTCTTTGCTTCCCTTTGCTTCAGAACTCCATGAAAGAGTTGTCTCTATATGATGCCTCCAGGTCATCTCCTTCCATTATCATCTCCTCCTCCTCCTCCTCCTCCTCCTCCTCCTCCTCCTCCTCCTCTCTTCTTCTTCTCTTCCTCCTCCTCTCTTTCTCTCTCTCTCTCTCTCTCTCTCTCTCTCTCTCTCTCTCCCTCTCTCTCCAGTACCAGGGACTGAAGCCACTGCCACTTAACCACTAAGCCATATCCCCAGCCCTTTGTCATACTTTATTTAGAGACAGGGTCTTGCTAACTTGCTTAGGGGCCTTGCTAAAAGTTGTTGAGGTTGGCTTTTTTTCAACTCCCGATCCTCCTGCCTCAGCCTCCCGAGCCACCTGCTTCAGTCTTTTGCCCCTTCCCTTAATTCATCCAGAGGTTAGATAGTTAAAGGATAAATGGTTCCAACATTTTTTTTCTCTGAAGATTCAATACACACCAAAATGTTTTTTAAACAAAAAAGTTATCTCTGGGTGGTGAGATGTCAGATGACTTTTCTTTTCTTCTTTAAAATGTTTTGGTACTGTCTGAATTTTTTTTTTAAATGATAAGCCTGTGTTACTTTTCTAATCAAAGAAGAAAAAAGGCTGGTTTTATTTTGGATAAAGTCACCATCTTAGTCTACAAAGCATTCCCTCTGTGCTTTGTGTTGAAAATTAAGAGTTGGAAATAAAACTAGAATAAATGAACTTGTTCACTTGCAGTAGAAGAACTCTTACTAACCGAGGCAGTAGCCCCTTACTACTAAGAAACATCTGGATGACTTTTTATTAGTGTGCATTCTAGATCAATATTTTTCTAGCTAGTCTGTTCTTATAAATGGTGAGCAGATAGTCTTACAAGGGCCCAGATGGAGCTGCAGATATAAGAGGTCCAAGATATTCCTTTGGGTTGTGAAGATATCCTCCCTCATCTGATGTCCCCTCTCTCCCTGGGAGACACACACACCTCTTTATCCACTATTCGAAGCTTGATCTAGGTTACTGGGGTATGAGTGGGGGGTGGGGTGATTTCCTTCCTTGTATAATTGTATTTTCTAAATATTCTGTAATTTATATCCCTTACTTACATAATAAAAACAATTAAATACATTAGTTGAATACAAGCCCCAAGGAAAAAGGGCGGGAAAGGCCAACAGCCAGGGAAGGTGAAAGCAGCAGCAGGAAAGTGAGACATGAGGGCCAAGAAGCATCTGAATTAATCCTCCCCAAGTGGGGGTGTGAGGGAGCATGGTACTAGGTTATCGGTCTCCATCGCCATGGAACACAGGAGTCCATTATTCCTTCTGGTAGTGAAGTCCGATACAAGGCGATAATAAAGAGCGAGCTGCTTCAACGACATACGTGGTGCTGTTTCAAAGGGGGAAATTCACAGCCTTCCGCCCGCCCGGGGCGGAGATGGAGGAGTGCGCCCAGGAATGCGCCTCTTCACAGGACTGCTGAGATTCCCAGAACTGAGGCGCTCCACCTTCGCTCTGCATCTCAAACTCTAGCAGCCACTTTAAAAGCAGGCTATCTGCTTTCAAGAAGTAAATCTCCCGGACGGGTACCTTATGTTCACAAGCCCGCAAGGGAAGGCATGGGGCTGTGTGTTGGAGCTCCCGGCCAGAGGCTCAGCTATCTCTTTTGGCACAGGTTCTCAGGGATGAGACCATGTCTAGCGGGGATTTTCTCCAGATTCGACAGCCTTGGCCCTACCAAAAGGCACAGCTTTGTTTGCACCATACATCACTCATGGGGAGTCTTCTCGTTTTTCCTTTCAAGCATCCACAGGTCAAATACTGTGTGTTCCCAACAGTCTGTGAACTTCTTGGACCAGCGGAGGGACATTCATTTTGCTCAGCACTCCTTTTGCCTTTCTATTGTGTTCGATTTCCCACTCCCCCTACCCCAGTCCCCACAGAGTAACTTCCTCCTCTCTTTAATAACTTGGACCACAGTCAAGGTTGATGTGTTTCTCCCTTTTGCAGGATATTTTCTTCAGAAGAGACAAAACAGAGGCCAACAGGGTAGCCAAGGCTTATTAGCAGCCTTAGGAAATCAGCAACCCTTAAGAATACACACAGAAGATGTTTTTAAAGAAATAAAAAGCCAACAGTACAAAGCATCATGAATGGGATTCATAAAGGCAGGCTAATCTTAGAAAAAAAATCCCCAGCAATTTCCCCCATCATGGACCTGCTTTTAAAATCTAATTTCATTTGTTTATGGGTGACGGAAAGTGGTTTCATGAAAGAAAGTTTCAGTACCTTCTTTCTGACATAAATTGAAACATGGGATTCTTCCATTTGAAGTCATAAAAGTAGCTTTGATCCCAACAGACCCTCAGAAGTTAGAAAATGAGTAAGGCAGGGTGGGGATGTGGCTCAGGGGTAGAGCATTTGCCTAGTGAGCATGAGGCCCTGGGTTCAATCCCCAGCACCAAAGGAGGAAAGAAAAAAAAAAAATGGAGAGAGAGAAAACTAGTAAAGGAAGAAGGAGGACAAAGAAATCAGTCAGCAGGCAAAAGTAACTCCCTACCATATCATCTTCTTCTTCAAAATCCTTTCCTTCCCCCTGCCAGCACTGAGGCTGATATTTAATAAAGGTGTCTCCGTGGACTTGCTTAGGACACAAGGAAACAAGCCTATTCTTTTTGGATTCCCTTCTTTTAAAAAGTAACATTCAAGGAAAGAAGACATGAGCAAGTATTTAGTGGGATTTCATCTTAAGTATATAATATTTCATAAAAATTTAATCATGCCTTATTTTCACAAATGATGTGGAAATTATGTCTTTTTTAAAATTATGCTAAGCCTGGCATAGTGGCAAATGCCTGTAATCCCAACAACTCAGGAGTCTGAGGCAGGAAGACCACAAGTTCAAGACCAGCCTCAGGAAGTTAGCAAGACCCTAAGCAACTTAGTCCCTGGGTTCAATAATCCCTGGTACCCCCCTTCCCACAAAAAAGCTAGTTTTTCCTGCTATAGCTCTAGCTTGCCACCATGATTTTTCCCATGTCAAGACACTATTAGTTAAAGATGAAAGCAACTTTCTCAACTTCATGAAGGATCATTTCATTTCCCAAATGTATTTTCCATATTAACAATATTTTTGTATCATGGCAAAAGAAAGTAAATCCAGTATCAGAGGGAATAATGACTCCACCCTGGATTGTGTCTCTTCTGGGAAGAAGCCAATTTTTCTACTGGAATTTGAGATCCACCCAAATCTAGTTCTCAGCTGCTCATGGGTTTGGAGGAAAGAGCTAAGGAGTCACCATCTTTGAGAGTGAAAAGAGAGGCAAACTGGAGTTGTGGCACATCCGTGCATCATAAAAATCAATCTATTATGTCACAGCCAGCATTTTTGTAAAATGTGGAATAGGGTAGAAAAGATCAGCAGAGCAAAAGCATATCATAAGGATAAGTATCGTTTAGTGAAAATTTGTGCTTTGTGTGTGTGCATGTGTGTGTATATTGGAGCTCAGTGTAAAAGGTATTTCTAACTGTGGTCATAATCTTAAAAGTCTAAGAAACTCTTAAGACCAGATCCCAGAGTCAGAAAGAAATAATTCCAACATGGCTTTGCCACTTACTCCATGGACTGGGTTAAGTGGCTTAATCTCTCCAGCCTCATCTGGACATGTCCATAGCTTTGGGGTGGGCAGCAGGTGATGATAGTAGTAAGGTCATCAGAGAAAACATGTAAAGCCCTACATCAGGCCAGATATGCAGTCTTAAATAAATGTGGAATTCATAAAATGGAAGCAGAAATCAATTGACTTAAATATGTTCTAAGGGATAAATGTACTATGTAAGAGAAGATGTCAGAAAATTACACAATTGTTGCCAGGTATATTGGCGCACACCTGTAATCCCAGCAACTCAGGAGGCTGAGGCAGGAGGATTGAAAATTGAAAGCTGGCCTCAGCAATTTAGTGAGGCCCTCAGCAACTTAGTGAGTACCTGTTTCAAAATTGAAAAATAAAAAGGGGTGGGGATGTGGCTCAGTGGTTAGGCACCCTGGGTTCAATCCCTGGTACAAAAAAAAAAAGGGAAAAGAAAATTAGACAATTGTTAATTTTTCATTCTTATGTGAAACTGTAACGTTGGGGCTATTGAATCCTTGTTATATAGCTTTATGAATAAAGATTGTATTCAAGAATTTTTACTTCAGAAATCCTTTCCAAGATATAAATAACCAATCAATGAAAACTTCTAGTGTTTTTTCCTCTTACACATGATTGAACAAAAATTATTTGCACTTTGTGCTTCATCCTTATGTTACAATTTCTGACTCCCTGGTTAGTGACTAATATCACATATCTGAAGACCTTTAAAAGTATCAAAATTATCTCAACTCTGGAAAGATCTGGATTCAAACCATGCCAAGATTCCTTATCTGTAATTTTTTTTAATAAAACAAACCAACCAACCCTGTAGTCCAGCATGCAGAAATTCTAAAAATTGAAACAAACTTCTCACTTCGCAATCATGTTCTGCCTGTTCTTGGCATTTAATAGGAGAAGAGTTACCAAGTTCTTAGTAGAGGAGAGAGAAGGAAAGGAAGGAATCCAGAAATACAGGGTGGGACCAAAAAGCCAAGAAATGTAAGAGAAGCTGGCAGCAGAGAGGAGGTGAGAAGGCTAAAATTGTCAGCTGCCCCTTGGGCGGAAGTAGGAAGAGAAAAATCCAAAGCAACAGAAAGTTTTCTACTTTGGAATCCAGAGAGAGGAAGTGGAGATTTGGATACAAGGGCATAAAAATTGGGGGTGGGGGTGAGGAGAAAGATCTAAGAGAAGTCTAACTGAAGGACGATCCAAAAAACAGAACTGAGCCAATGAAGGAAGGAAGAAAGATGCAGCCTAGTCGGGTTTCTCAGCAGAGAAAATAAAACTCAACAACATAGTCACAGAAATTCCCCAGGGTGCAGGTATAAAGCTGAGGAAGATACAAATGTTTGAGAATGAAAAAACAAGTGTTCCCAAAGCCTGGCCACAGATTTAGGGTAAAAGCTAAATTCTCCTTGGGAGATTCAAAGGTAAATAGGAAAAAAGCAAGTAAATCAAGACTGAAAGACTTGACTAATGTAACAGGACATGTGTAACACCACAAATTTGGTGAAACATTCAGAAGGAAATGAGAAGGGTTCCTGCTGCATGATTTTTTAAAAATTGTTTTCTAAGCCAGGCGCAGTGGCGCACACCTGTAATTCCATTGGCTCACGAGGCTGAGGCAGGAGGACCATAAGTTCAAAGCCAGCCTCAGCAACTTAGTGAGGGCCTAAGCAACTTATCAAGACCCTAGCTCTAAATAAAAAATAAAAAGGGCTGCAAATGTAGCTCAGTGGTTATGCACCCCTGGGTTCAATCCCTGGTACCAAAAAAAAAAAAAAAAAAAAACAAAACTTTTTTCCCCAGGGTTATGCTGATAAGAGACATCTCTACCTCCATTTGGCCTGTAGCATGTCTATGATAAACAAGAAGAGGTGGGGGATAGGGATAGATTTTCTCTCACCCCCCCAAGCTGCTCCCTGATTACCCATGTCAGTTCTAACTCCTGCATTGCCCCAGACGTCAGTCAACAAGGCCATTGATCACTCACTTGCTCTGCCCTTCTGTCCATTTCACTGAGCTGGAGCTCCCAGTAGCAACTCTAGAAGAGAAGAAGAGGTGGGAATGGGGAATGGAGCATGGGGGCTCTGGAAAGCCCCCCTGATCCCAGAATCTAATGAGAAACCATGGAATACACAGAGACATGATGCTAGCTTACTCATCAAGAGTGCTAAACTAAGTCCCCAATCCCACTGGGACAGTGGTGGGGTTTGGAAGGCACTACAGAGAGGCTGGACAGAGGCCGGGCTTTGGAATCAGATCTGGGCTTGGAATCCCAGCACTACCACTTAGTAGGATGTGAACCTGGGAAGTTACGTGACTCTCTGAGGTTGACGTAATCATCTATAAAACAGGTAACAGTCCCTACACCTCATAAGGCTGTTAGGAGAGAAGCCAAGGTAACCCAGGAAAGTACCTGCTACATCATAGGCACTTCATGAGTGTGGTTTCCTACTCCTCAGACTTGTTAGAAAACAAAGTGAGTTCTTTTAGTGTTGAAAGCCAGCCCCACCCACCTGCCTTCTGTCCTTTCTTCATTTTGAGATGCAAGGAGAAGCTCCTGTGTTTGATAACTGAACCCCCCCTATGGTGGTCATATATTGTGTGTGAGCAAAACCTGTTGGTGCAACCAGGTATGAGCACATCTGACTTTGGATTTTTCCAAATCATCCTCATACAGATAACAAATTTGGATCCTGGATTTTTTTTTTTTTACATGCAAAGCATTTCTTGGATAAGATAATATAATGGTTAACATCTGTGACACTGCTAGCCAAACATTAACATTAAACAAGGCTGTGTGGACACAACATTGCAGAATTTTAAAACATTCAACAAGGAGAAGCCATATTAAATGTTTCCAATATTCTTGATTCCCTTAGTCCAGACAAAACATGCCCTGTTTGTGCTTTTGAAAATTTAATGCTGAACACAGCCCACCAAATGGGGGACAGAAGAAAACATTTTAACACTACAAAGTGTTATGCCCATTTTTCTAAAACTGTACTCCCTTTGTAAATTATAAGCACCTTTAAAATGATTTGCATAGGTAGAAGTCACTGTTGAAGGGCAATGGAATAAAAACCTTACCCTTTTAAGGTGGCTCCTAAGTTCATCTGATTCCAGGTCATGCATTCAAGCTGGGAGGTCATCTGATATAAATTATCACTGTTGGAAAATATCCAGAGTTAGAAACATATAACCACATGCATGTGAGCACACACACACACACACACACACACACACACATGCACGCACAAATACAATTGTCTTCAAAAGCAATAGTTTTAATCTTTCTTCATAATGCAAGCCTCTGCATTTTCCAGAATGACAGAATATGTGAGTCTGAAATTATTTTCGTTCTATCCCACTGATCTCTGAACAGTTATTCACTTCACATACAGCAGAAAGGATGTGAGGGTAATTTGGAAGCTTTTTACAAAACCTTAGGATAGCAAACACTGGCATTTCTAAGGAGGTATTAAACCTTGGAGGGAACAAGACTGAAGGGAGGGAAACTTTGAAAGGCAACACAGGCTGGATAACTCAACATTAAAGTTAAGAGCCTGGAGCTGAGAGTAAAAAGACAACAGATTAATTATTCGTGAAAAGGCCATTAAGTTGTTTTAATCAAAAGGATAAGTATCATGTGGATTATGAGGGCCTGAAAAGTCAGAGTGATGGGTGATGGGTGACCTAATACACAAGGATGTGACAAGTCAAAGAAAGAGGATGATAAACTCTGTGCCCAGCTGAAGGAAGTATTCTCCATAAATTTTATAATCCTGGTACAAGTCAAATTTTTAAGTTTTTTTTTTTTTTTTTAAAAGCAGCCAATGATTTACATTAAGATCCCAAAAGAAAAAACACACCACCATGCAAACCAAAAACAAACCACCATGCAAATCAAAAGCCTTTCTTTCTCCTTTATGTTTATCTTATTCCTAAGAAAATCAGCACAGAAATCAATTGCCAGAAATTTGCATTACTAAGACCTATTGAGAATAAAAATTTAGGCCTGAACTGAAATGGTTAATTATGAAATCTGAGACCCTAGAGATTAATGGTTTGTCTGGAAACCTCATGTCTAAACACATTACAGGAGAAAATGTTCACTCTACCTTCGTGGCAGAATTTAAAGAAGATAAGCAGCCTTCAATATCTACCGTGTGATATCAGATCCCAAATCCTGGACAATCTCCGTCTTGTCATGGCATTCCTTTCTGTTGCAACACTAATTTTTAATTCAGAGAGGGTTTGCTCAGGCCAACTGAACTGGGAACTTGTGGAGGGGTAAGAGAAATTCCAGCAACATGGAATAAATGAATACTGTGCTCTCTCTGCATAGCTTGATAAATCACAGTGGAGTCCATCTGACTCACATATAATCACTCTGCAAATTATTTGGAACTCCTTGGTGTCGGGCACATGGGATAAGGAGGAAATCAGATTGCAGGAGGGAACTTTGCATATGAAAAGTGAAGTGACTTCAAACTCCAAGTATGCATAATTTCATTAGTCAGCGTATATCTGGACCCCATCATTCATCCCCATGTCCAACTGGCTATTATGCTACTACAATATCCTACATATCAATGAAAAAAATGATTAGTTTCTCCTGCAGCTTCCCTGTTTGCAGCAGCAACCCGTGCTGGTCTGTGCCACTACATTTCGCAATTCCACAAATTCTTGCTGTAAGGCTGGTGTAATTAATTCCTGAAGGACCCCAACTTTTATTAGAAGTGCCAGCCTGCCGCATTTACCACAGGAGAGTTTCTTGAACTTTCTTTGGGCTGACAGTTCATTAATAAGCGGCCTCCTCCACAATCTTTCCACTGGTTTTTGTTCTGCTGCACCTTTTCATCAAGCAATCCATTTATTAATCTTGCCATTAATCTCAGCCAACAGGCATTGTATTCCCCAGGTAGCTCTATATTTTTGTCACCAATTTTTAAAAAATTGTTCACCAACTGAAATCACTCAGCCCCAGCTGACAATTTTTCTAGGCCCTGTGGGGATGTGGGATCTTTCTGAAATTATTTAATCTTTGCCTAAGATGAAGAATATGATGGGAAAAAATGATGAGTGACAGAAGTTTATGCTCAAGGATGAATGAACCCCAAATATCTAACTATGATTTAGGAACTTTCTCAGACTTAAAAGTACAGTTCCACTGATTCCAAAGGGTCTCCACATAGGAGAATAATAAGAAAAAATATTTTTAAGGCAATTTCCTTGGTCCCCAGAATGCAAACTTTCTCAAATACATGGCCTATATGTCTTAAATGTGTATTTATCTTCCTAGTGATTGCTTAATAAATATTTCTGTTCTGCATTGTCCAACAGGGTAGCCACCAGACACATGTGGCTACTGAGCATGGAACTATGGCCAGTGCCATATACTGAAGTGAGATTTGGGATAGACTGGGTTAACTACAACATTTCAAAATTAATCTTATATGTTCTTATTTTAATGTGGTTTTAAGGTGCAAACTGGAAAATTTCAAATTACATGAATGGCTTGCATTATGTTTCCATTGGACAGTGGTACTTTATAAGTTTGGGGGCATCAAACAAAGCACAGTTCAGCTCTCTGAACCTCAGTATTCTGATCTGAAATGGGAATATTGATCTCAGTCTAACTTTTATGGGGATATTTTGAAGCTCAACGAAAGCAATAGGGTCTGGGGTTGTGGCTCAGTGGTAGAGCACTTGCCTCACATACGTAAGGCCCTAGGTTCCATCCTCAGCACCACATAAAAAATAAATAAATAAAGGTATTGTGTCCATATACAACTAAAAATATTTTTTAAAAAAAGAAATGGCTCTTTGACGCCGGGCGCAGTAGCGCATGCCTGTAATCCCCGCACTTGGGAGGCTGAGGCAGGAGGATCGAGAGTTCAAAGCCAGACTCAGCAATGGCAAGGCACTTAGCAACTCAGTGAGACCCTGTCTCTAAATAAAATACAAAAAAGAGGTGGGGATGTGGCCCAGTGGTCAAGTACCCAAGTTCGATACCCAGTACCAAAAAAAAAAAAAAAAAAAAAAAAGAAAAGAAAAAGAAAGAAATGGCTCTTTGAAGATGATACAGATAATGAATATACTTGAATTTCTTCTAACCTATCAAATTTTGCATGGCACTTACATACATCCTCAATATTACTCATAACAATTTTGTGATGTCAGCATATTTATGACCTCCATTTATATGATGAAGACTGGGACTCAGAGAGGTACCTAGTGCTGGCATGCCTGATGTCCCCCAGGCATGACGTCCCCCCTAGTTCTCTCACTACCATTTAAATAATACAGACAAGAACCTGGATGTGAAAGAGAACACACTCCAGGGAATGTCCTGACCAACTCTATCCCCAGGAAGGCACAATGGTGAAAGGTGCCCAGGCATCCTCTTCAGTGAACTAAGGTCCCAAGAGGAACCCCACTTTGTGATTCAAGTTGTCCTGTAAGCTCAGCCTGCAAACCTTCTCAGAAGGGGACAGGAGGTGGGGATAGCGGATGGGAGAGAAGGCCTTCCAGAAAATCCCCAAGCTACTAATAGGTTTCCTGAGATAGGATCAGAGCTCAGTTTTAACCACATCCTGCCTTCTGCTGGCTGGGGCTCTGCGGTGGCTCGGTCAGTCGGCCTGGCTGGCACAACCTTTCTTCTGGAAGTCAATGACAGCAGTAACAATAACTGCTGCCGGAGAGAGTACAGAATGTGAACTTGGGCTAAAAATACTGGGCCTAAGTATGCTTGGGCTCTGATCTCTTTGGGCAATCAGTCAACACCCAGCTCTCATCATGGAAGCGCACAGAAAGAGACAGCACTGTTCAAGGAATTTATGGCCTCTGGCAAATAAAACCTCTAATTATTAAATGACCACTGTAGGTGTCGACTATCTCATTCCCAGAGGAGATCAGATAAGCAGGTAGTTTAGCTCACAGTGACCACCGTGGTCACGTAGGCAATTTCAGCTAGAACTCTGCCTTATTGAAAGTGAATGCTGAAACTGCAGGCTGCCAAAATATATTCCGAAGTCATGGCATCCTTTATATTTTTAAAGTAGATCTTCAAAAAAATTTTAAAAAAAGTCACTTGTTTCCTATGTTAAAAAAATGTTTGAAGTTAGAAGCAAGGGAGAAAGGAAAGAAACTTCTATAACTGGGATTAATGCAAGTTGGAGTAAAATAAAAGGAAGTCAGTCCTAGGAAAAAAGGGAACTTAAAAGGAAATCAGTAGTACATCATATAGAGTTTGTTTTGGCCTGGACTGCAGTATTACTGAGTTCTCGACCTCTGCACAAAAGGAAAGGAAGGAAAAAAAAAAAAACCTCAGCTATTATCTAGACCAGGACTCCCCCACTCTTCAAATGCACGTGTGATCCAAGCACATTTTGCATCACAAGTGTTTACTATGTTGGGCAGGACAAGAAAGAAAGGTCTATGTCACCACTGGACTAGAATCTTTTAGCCTGGTTGAGATTAAGGCCTCTTATGCCACATGATTGCTAGCTGTTTGCAAAGTAGCATCTTGGTACTAGAAAAGTTTCTCCCACCGGATTTAAAAAAAAAAAAAAAGCTGAGATAACTGGCTTCTGTGATAGGAATTCATGATGTTTTCCAGTTTCTGCTATCATGACCCTGTCCCATACTAAGGGCTAGGCCTCTGTGGGTTTACCTCTACCTACTAAGCAAGGTTCATGCCGAGGCTGCATGCAGATTTCCTTTTCCTGCTCTCTTCCCTCCAAAGCATCTTGGAAGCTGCCTGCCTGAACTTTCTGCCCAGCAGGCTACAATGAATAATTATTTCATAGTCACTTTCTTGGTATTGTAATTTCTTTCCAGCTCACCAGCTAACCAAGAGAAAACCCCACTGGGGATGCGATTTTTATTAATAAACACTTGGTCAGCACAAAAATTAACAGAAATATTTGGAACTGATTTTTCCCTGTCCCTGGAGACAAGCTCAATTCAAGCCTGTGGCTTTGATAACACTATCCACCACCAGGCAAAGCATTAGAGACCTTCCATTCTGCCTACCTGTTTGGACAGCAAATAGTAGTATTGTACTAAGTGAAAACACCAAGTAACATGCACATAGGTGCACGTGAAAAGAGGCATTATTAATTACGATTTTATTTTCTTAAGCACCGGTTGTCATCTGATTTATGTCTACATTGGAGGCCAACCCAAAGGGTGAGTGGTGCACTTCCCATTGACCTGCAGATGCTGAGATTCCGCAGAACCCCTATGGCTGCCATGAAGGTTTCTCTCATATGAAAGGCAGCATACTTCCAGAGCTGAAGCAGTATTACCTGAGAAAGGGCCAAAGTAGGGGAAATGGAAATATCCTCATTTACATTGGCAGCACAGTTGCTAAAGAAAGAAACACAAGCCGGGCGCGGTGGCGCACGCCTGTAATCCCAGCACTTTGGGAGGCTGAGGCAGGAGGATCGCAAGTTCAAAGCCAGCCTCAGCAATGGCGAGGCACTTAGCAACTCAGTGAGACCCTGTCTCTAAATAAAATACAAAAAAGGGCTGGGGATGTGGCCCAGTGGTCGAGTGGTCTGAGTTCAATCCCTAGTACCAAAAAAAAAAAAAAAAAAAAAAAAAGAAAGAAAGAAAGAAACACAAAGCTAATAAAAGAATGAAAGAGATTAAAAAAAAAAAAAAGAATGTCTTTTCAAAAATCAGCGTGAATGGGAATGTTTCAAACACAGTGTCCAGAACTTTTCAAAATAACTCTGAGGATCGACTCACAAAGCAGGCGCAGTCAGGGTTTAGAGGCTCAAAGGTCAGCAAGCAAAAGAGAGAGGAAGGGACTAGAGAGGATGGAGCAAGGGGAGCAAGAAGGGAAGGTCCAGCTGGCTGCCTTTTCTTGGTAAGGTGATATTTAGTGAGGTTGAACTCCACTACCCAACCCCCACACCCTGGAGATCAATAGGGTCTGCCCTTCCTGGGACTTTGCTTCTGGACAAGCACAAAGTAGTCAGTCCTCCTAGGTTGGATGAATGGACAGAAGGGTCTGTGCCCTGGAATTCTCTAGGTGCCTGTACTCAGCTTCACCCCAGTAGTTCATGGCCACTGGTAATGACAGAGCTGGAGTGGCCTGGAGTTTGAAAGACAGCTGCTTTGTGAGTTAGGATTTCAGGAGAAAGCTCAAGTCTGCTTCTAACAGTATTCACCAATGGAAAATGCTGCCCCTAAGCCCCAGAGGGCTTTCTGGGGATCATAAAAGACATTCACAACTGTGGGGGATAAAGTCCATCCTCCAGGAAGACCCAGGACAAATGCCATCTTCAGAAAGAGAATGATACTTATCCACATGGGTGCAGAGGGCAGGAGGATGGATTCTGGAGCCTCACTACCTGAATCTGATCAACAATTCTATGCCTTACTGTGTCACACTGGGGAAGTTCACTCTCAGGGCCTCAGCTTTTTCCTCTGTAAAATGGGGACCCATTGCTGATCAGGATTTGTAAGGTGCTTACAGTGGGACCTGGTGCACAGTAAATCTACATAAGTATTTGCTCTTGTTATTTACCAGCAAAAGGTGCCAACATGGATGTATAAAGGACTAATCCAGACAAGGAACACTGTGTGGTCCAGCATCACTTGGTGATTCAGAGCACAGATGGGCTTTGAAGTTAGAAAGTCTGGGAATCAAATCCTGGTTCCAATTCTCACTTACTGTGTAACCTTGAGAATGTCAAATTGAGTCTCTGAACTAATTTTCTCTTTGGTAAAATGAAGATTATAGTCCCTACCTCATAGTCAGAAGGACTAAATGAGGAAACTGAAGAAGCACGTGGCAGAGTGTCCAACAGCACACAGCTAGCATGGCTTCATATAAGGAATCATGCTTTCATCCAGCTGTGGTTACTGGGTTCCATAAAGGCCAGCATCTGGTTTTGGAAGCTTTGGTGACGTTTAGACAAAACTGCCCACATTCAGTATTGGGGGGCCAGGGGCCTAGGATGGACGGATACGGGAAATCACCTCCAATTACTTCCTATAAGTTGAGTAGGGGCATTTTCTATTCATTGCTGTTCATATTCACACAATAACATGAACAGCTGTAACTTCTCAGATTGGTTACCTGAGAGAGAGGAGGGAATTATGCAGGGGACAAGGAAAGAACAGGAATTTTGAGAATTTTCTCAAAGTAAATTCAGTGTACACTGCTTATTTTATATCATATATGTATACCATTACTGCGATTTCAGGTTGGGAAGGAAAACTAGAGTCCAAAACAGGGGAGACGGGGAGACAAAAGCTTTGTGTTGGGGAGGGCAGAGGAAATGCAGGGGGAGGGGTGAAGCTGAGCAGTCTGCCTCAGAGGGTCAAACACAACAAAGCAAACATGATACAATCAAGTCTTTCCCAAGAGATCCCAATTTTAGGAAGAAAAAAGAAATGGACCCAGGGACTAGGAGGACTACTGAATATATAAAATTCAAAAGTTAAGCCACTGAACAATTAAAATTTCATCCTATTTTTCTATGTTTTCTCAAATATGGCATTCACAAAAGCATTTAAATTCCCTTCAAACTTTTTTAGGAATAGGAAAGAAGAAAATCATGTAACTACAGAAATGTTGGTGCACAGACCCAATTCTAAAACATCCCTTTACCTACCTACCCATTCATCATTAGTACAAGGGAGGGACATGATTTGGCAAAGTGATTGTCAATGTTTTGAATTTTGAGTGGCCAGAACGTCAAAGACTCAAAAGCACATACTTTAAGGGAGCAAACTCTTTTTTCCTACAGGAGTCACAATTCTTTTTTGAGCTGTTTCTACTGAGGAAACTTCTGTAATAGAAGAAAACTGTATTTTGATAGAATTCATGTAAAAACAAGACCAAAGAAAGTTTCATAATTACATAAAAAAAGAACATCTTCTTCTAGTGGTCTTCAAATATTTCTGAAAGATGAATCTAACAAAATTGCCTTCTATAGTGACCAATTAGAAGCTGGATTCGAAAATGGGAAAATTTGCCAGGCACCAGGCACATGCCTGTAATCCCAGCAGCTTGGGAGGCTGAGGCAGGAGGATCACAAGTTTAAAGCCAGTCTCAGCAATTTAGTGAGTCCCTAAGCAACTTAACAAGACCCTGTCTCAAAATAAAAAATAAAAAGGGGCTGGAGATGCGGCCAGTGGTTGAGTGTTCCTGGGTTCAATCCCTGGTACCAAAAGATGGAGGGAGGGAGGGAGGGAGGGAGGGAGAGAGGGGGAGGAAGGAAGGAAGGAAGTTTGTATATAAAATACAATCAGGAAGCTGGGCACAGTGGTGCACGCCTGTAATGCTAACACTTGGGAGGCTGAGGCAGGAGGATCATGAGTTCAAAGCCAGCCTCAGCAATGGAGAGGCACTTAGCAACTCAGTGAGACCCTGTCTCTAATAAAATACAAAAAAGGGCTGGGGATGTGGCCCAGTGGTCGAGTGCCCCTGAGTTCAATCCCCGGTACCCCCCAAAAAAAAAAAAAAAAAAAAAAAAAACAATCAGGAGCTAGGAGTGTGCTTAGTGGTAGAGCCTGTGCTTAACATGATCAAGGCCCTGGGTTCAATCTCCCACACCAAAAAAAAGTTAAAAAAAAAAAAAAGGGGGGAAGGAAGGAGGAGGGGGGTAGGGAGGGAGGAAAACAAACAAAAAACATCTGAATGACTTTTCCTACATCCATAGTAGTCACAAATTCAGCCCTAAATCAAAATCCACCTCAGGGATGTGATTTGGAGAACTACCATTAAACCACTGGTTGTGATTACTTTATCCTGGAACTCTTCTTTTAGGCTGTTCAGCTTCTCTAATGGGCCCCTTCCCAGTGTCCCACAGAGTCCAGCCTTGGCAGAGAGAGGAGCGAGGGATATGCATGTAGCAGACCATTACTACTGCAAATAACACCAACACCTCCTAGTCCCCAAATCTTAAGGAGATATGGAGACTATGTCAACAATGCCCACTTCCTCTAGCCTGGGGTGCGACTTGGGGAAAGTCTACCATGGAGCCTAGGAGAGAGAGGTGGGCCAAGGTGTTCCCATGGAGAACTGTTCCAACTGGTCCCCTTATAGCTACTAGAATAACAGCAATGACACAGTGGCAATAGACAGGAGGAAGTGGCTTAAGAAGGAGGTCAATGGCCCAATTGCCACAGTTCTGCAAGGGGTTTCAGCAGAGAATGGATACGAATTTGTAACCATTAAGTGACCTGACCACGGAGAGGAGGCCTAGATGGCAGGCTTGGGGTAGAAGGTGGGTCTGCTGGTCTTCGATGCCAGAACAAAAACGGTTTCTAGCTAGGGAGGGAGCAAAAGGAAGGTGTGCAGGTGTGACTATTTTGCCTCTGCGTGACCCTCGTCCATTTCTCTGCCTCCCCAACCCTTCCCCCCCCCTAAAATATCCTATTAGATATGTCGAATTTTCAGATCAAAAGGAAAGGTTTTAAGTCCGCGCTCCTCAGGCGTCAGAAACTGAACAAGCGCGACCTTGTACCTTTCTAGAAACTCTTAGAAATAATGTCCGGGGTGGGAGAGTCAGACCAGTCCCAGGCTCAATCTCACAAGTGCAGCTGGGACACTGGGATGCGCTGCTGCGTTCTCAATAACAAGGACGCGCCCCTCCTCCACCTGCGTGACGGGAGGTCCCCAGGCGCGGCCATTCCCCCACCCAATCTCCCAAGGCAGGCGCTTTTCCTTCCTTCATTACCTCACTACCTCCTTCCCTTGACGTCAGCCCCGGGTCTCCGCGCGGAGGGGCGGGAGGATGGGGATGGGTTTGGGGGCAGTCGGTGTCAGGATCCCCGCAGCACCCGGGGAGGGGAGGCTATGAGGTAATGCGCGCCCAATCCCCGGCCACAAGGGCCGCAGCGCGGACACTTTCCTGCCCCGGCCCCACCTTCCCGCCCAGCGCAAGCCCGGGTGTGCGCCACAGTTACTAGGCAACCCTATCAGGGACGCGGGATGCCTGCCAAGTTCACCCAAAGTTGAAAAATAAATTTGGGGGAAGAGAAGGGTAAAGGGCCTCGGGGGAGGAGCTTAGAAAGGGGGGGGGGGGAGCTGGTCTTTTGCCTCCAGCGAAGAGCAAGAGGGTGCGGCGGGCGGGAGCCGTGCACACGCCAGGCCCTGCTGCGACCCGACCGCCATGTGGCACCCAAGCTGGGGTCGTGCCCCGGCTCACAGCCACGGCGCTGGGAAAGACGCTTACAAAGCATTACAGGCCAAAAGTCTAGTTGGTTGAGTGGAGAAGGATGTGTGGACCACCGTAAGCGCCGTCTAAGTATTCTGGCCACTGTGGCCAGTGGGCGAAGGGGAAGAATAGAGATGGATGGACTCCCTGTTCAATCTTTAGTACCGGATAAGTTAAAAAGCCTCCCAGGAAAGAGCCTTAAAAAAAAAAATTCTCTGGAATTGGCTGGCGCTCCTTCTTCTTTAATTCCATAGAGTAACTGCCATCGTTTATATATTAAAAAAAAAAAAAAAAAAAAAAAAAAAGGGAGACGAGGGAGATTTGCTTTAAGTGGCCAAGTATATAGGTAAATGGGATCTTTTGACTCCAGAACTCCCGAACTCAGCAAGCCTGCAGTCAATGCTGCCCGGTGACGTTCCCGCCACCGCCTTCACGGCCGCCACCTCGAGAGTTCCGGACCCATCACACTGCTCTGCAACTTCTTACCTGCTGTAGGGCGTCCTCAGCAGCAGGGCCTGGCTCCCTGTGCAGCTGTCGGTTGGGGTATGGCAGCCATAAACCGGGGGCGGCACGGAGTACTGCTGCTCGCCTGACGAGAAAGCCAAAGACAGCAGAGTGAGTGCGCCCCACGAGTGCTATGGACAGCCAGTAGGGGACAGGGCATGCTGAGCTGAGGGCACTGGGGCCTGCATTCTGGGGCGTGTTCATTGAGGCCGCCCAGATTATAGCAAGCTAACAGCTTTACACTCTAAGTGGTGAAATTTGCCTAATTATACCTAAGATTCCTTTGGATGTCCTCTTCTGTCTTCCTCAACTTGCTGTGTGAAAATTCAGGGATGGGGCAATTGTCTGGTAAAAGCGCGTAGTAAAGACCCACACATCATTGCCACCAGCTTACCCAGAGATCCCTGCTGGCCCATGGGGTCCTCGTGCTTGAAGGAATGATTGGGAAACTGCGCGGCATGGTGCGAGGGCGTGTGACCATAGCTGGGCGTCCCGTCGAAGGTGACCGTGCTGTATCCTGCAGGAGAGACGAAGAGAAGCCCAGCGTCAGCGAGGCTCTTGGGGAGATTGGGACCCTGAATCTGAACCAGAATCAGGGTGGAGGGATTCCTGACCACAGATTTCCATTCACAAGAGAGGACAATTCCGCTCCACCTGTCCAAGACCTCCGACGGGGAGCCCAAATCCTGGAGTACGATCTCAACAGTCTCCCCATCCGTTCCCATCCAAAACCCTGAGCTTCCTGCTGTTTCCCAATCTGTTTATGCTTTTGTCTTCCACAGGGGCTGTCGCTTCTAAACCGAACCTCCAGCGGCAAGTTAGGTATAAAAACAGGTCGCCCGCTGGGCGGAGAAAGTTGTTCTCCCCAAAAAACAAACCTCGGTTCTCGCGCAGGGGCAGCATGGGCGAGCGAAATGAATCTGCTGGGCTGACCCCGCACTGACTCTGAGCTGTAAATCAGGGGCCCGCGCACCAACTTTCATTAATTACTCGGAGCCAGTTAAACGGCCTGCGTTTTAAATGGGGAGAGTAATTACCGAGTCATGTTATCTGTCTGGGCTGCATAACCGACACTACACCCAGGGCCCTAGGGAAAGCTGGGGGGAAAGTGGAGGGAGAAAGGTGACCCGAAGACCTCAACCCGGGACCCATCTCCTCCTCCCTCTCCTAGATCCACCTGGAGCCCAGGGGGGCTGACTTTGGTGTGGCCAACTCCCTCACCCCACCAACCGGGTTCTTTCAAAGTGTACCTGGTACTGTATCTCCCTTTCCTTCCATGGCAGTGCCTAGTTTGCCTACCGAAAACTGAGGGCCGCGTTCTTCCGTGTCCCTCAAAGATGAGAAAGGGAATGTAGGCTTTTGTGCTTACTTTTATTAAATCGCTGTAAACCTATACACTCCACTCCACTTTTGAAAATTGTTGGTGTCCTTAGGGGGGAAAGTATCCTAGCTAAAGGTCACTCCTGGGACCCTGGAACTAAGGGTGGGGTCCCCTTCATCTATGCTCAAGCTCTTAAGTCAGTGACCTGAGGTTCAGAACAAGTGGCAAATAAGAGTGACGCAGGACATTCACACTGGGGCTTCATCCCTGCAAGGTCACTACAGCCAGCCCCAGTTCTTTTCAGCCGCGCTGGATCTTCAAACCTCATAAAATTCTAAGGACTGAGGCAGGGCAAACGGTTCCCATTCCCTGGGATGATCAAGATTCTGCAACAAGTGTCCAAGAAGACTTGTTCAGGACAGGGACAGGAGGCCAATTACCTCCATCTTTGCAACACAGTCACCCACGCACCCCCACCCCCACCCCCCCAAAAATCAAGTCTCTGTTGTTCACTCCAGGGCAATAAAAGCACAGCTCCCTTTCATGGTGTTTCAGAGTTGGGGAGGGGGTGGAAGGAACGAATTGGAATCACCCGGATGGTACAGGTTAGGCAAAGATTGGTGCCAAAGATCGGTGACTGAAGAAACCATCAGCTTTTATAATCTACATGATCCCGGAGAGCCTCCATTTCTTGCCTGCTGAGTAAGAACAGGTAACTCCCTCCCAGTTAGCTCTTGGGCGTGGGTGAGCACGCGTAGGCTTCCAGGGACTTCTTTTGGGGAGCGGAGGCCTGGCCCTTTGAGGCCTACAAATCAGCTTACAAACGAAATTTGGCTCTCGGTACCCATTTTTGCCCAGAGGGAAGACCGAATTTCTGAAAAGGCATTTTTTAAATGAGGAGGAGGTGGAAATAAAAGCGACAAAGAAATTTTCTATAGACAAACCCTTCTCCATTCCTGAGCCGATGAGCAGGCACCCGCTCCTCAATAGTTCGTGTGCGGCAAGAGCTGCGGATTCCCGGGTGCAGCTTCCACACCGACTCCGCGGTCCAGAATCGCACCGGCCCAAGGATGCCGAGGTCCCGTGAAGCTCCCTAGCCCCCCTCCCGGACAGGACACAGATCTCTCGTCGACTAGGGACCGGTCTCGAACCACCACCCCCTCAGGTTTTCCGGGAGGGGCAGTGATGAAAGTGCCTGCTGAGCTGAGGGAGGGCTGTTTTAATTAGAAGCTTATCGGACGCGGGGCTGATTAGAGCGCACAGTGTCCGGGCCCTGCGCTGGGGCTGGCGGGGGCGGGGGCTGGAGGAGGGACAGCTGCAGCCGGGAAGGAGCAGCGTGTTCAAAGGCTCCTTGTACAGGCCTTGAAGGGAGAGGCCCAAGCAGCCAAGGTAGCGCCTTTCCCACGGTTAGTCCCGGCCGGGGAGGAGAGCGCAACCTTGACCGCTGGGAGAGGCGAGACACGCTCTGAACCCCTCTGCCCCGCCCGCGGCTGCGGAGGATCCCGGGAACTGCCTTGCCCACGGAGTGCGCTGGGGAAGTTAAGGGATGAAATGGACAGCCAGGAACGTGCTCCGGAGGCTGAAAGGGATAACCACAGGGTAGTGTGATTGGGGAACTTCTTTCCCCCAAGAAATACCCTATCCTGTATGACCAGAGGGGGGCGCTTTGACCCTCGGGCGTAGTTGCTCTGACCATGTGCCCATGCAATAGCCTGGAGATCCCAAGGCCTAGTCCTGAGCTTGTTCTGAGGGATCAGGAAGTGCCTGGAAGCCACATTTCTCTTTTTTCTCTCTCTCCCCCCCTTTCTTTCCCCCTTCTCTTTCTCCCTCCCTTCCCAAACCCTGCATTTGGGCTGGGGTTAGAAAAGTCCTCACTCCCACTTATGCCCGGACAGACTTTCCAACCATCACACACATTACAAGTAGTTTCAGTGCTCCTCCAACTGGGCAGAAGAAATCAAACTCAACACTGGGGTCAAATCTCTAGAAAAGAACCCTAGAATGGTCTCACTTCAATCTCCAGCTCTGCCACAACCTGAGAGACCGCTTGCACACCTAATCTCTTAGCACCTGAATTTTCGAATCCAGAAATAAGTGTCCTTCAGTGTCAGGCTGTGAGCTTCTTGCAAAGGTTCCTGATGCCATTAATTTTCTTGATCTTAACAGTCTCCAGTGCCTGGCATGTGTGGTATAGGCAGTTGATGTTTGCTAAATTGATATTTAGAAGACTGTGATGTCAGCTATATTTATGAAATACAAGAAAAATAAAGTGCTTATAAGAAGCTTTGGGTGGGGGTGAACAGATGCCAGCAACAGCAACAACTGCCCTTGCCTGTGGGGCTGAGTCCTGCTTGAGGGCAAGTTACCAAAGCCAGAGAGCCTGCAGTTTGGTCTTGGGAGTTCTGATCACCATGGTAACCCTTTCTGGAGAGAGCTGACACCTTTGCTTCCCCCAGCCCAAGCCTCAGGTTAGGCCCTACATACCTGCGGGGAGCCACAGGACCCTGAAAAACCAAAGAAATAAATGCAGAATCTCAAGGGCAGGCTACCCAAAGTAGCAGCTTCCACATACCAACCTAGCTTCTACTGCCAAGTGAGCCCCAAGGGAGAGGCATGCTGGATCCATTTGTTCTTACTAGAAGCAAAAACTCATAAGCTCATAGGCAGAAGCTGGTTTACAAGCTTATATGTATATGACCCTAGTCTGGGGATATCGTCTCCATCCGGCTTTTCCCTGGAGGTGTAGTAAGGATGGAAACTCTCATTCACCTGCTCCTTCTGGTCCTGGGCTCCCAAGTGTTTTTCCTCCATTCTTGTGGCAGCAGGAACTGTGTTGTGACCACTCCCAGTTCCCCATGCCAGATTGATGGGATCGGGGAACCAGATCTACCTGCAGAAGGCTGGACCCAAATCCAACCAAGCAACAGAGCCCAGGTTTCAAAAGTCTGCATCCAACCTAGACAACTCAAATGCAAGATAATGACACAATAGTATTTTGTATTTAGATCCCAATTGCTTCTCCAGCCTCTCCAAATAGCACACATCTACATGGCTCACAGTATACACCTGCCTGCCAGTAGAGCTGTTTCTGGTCCAGCGATGTTTAGGTGGGCTGCCACATTCTGTATTTTGAGCCCCAATCAGTTGGAAAGAGCAAGATTTCTGCACCTCTTGGCCAGACCCAAGCTCAAGGATGCCCAACTCCGTCCTCTCACAAATGAAGAACCAGACCTGGAGATTCGCAAAAAGTAACACCTGTATGCTAAACAGAGGTGGCTCCATCCGAGAATGCAAACCTCTGCGATCAACACCAAGTTATCCCATTATCCGTTGCGTAAAAAAAAATGCTAATTTTATTTATGAAAGACCTGGAGTGGAGGAACTCCTTGGGTGTGCTCAAGGTTGCTCCGCAGGACACGATCCCAGATTCTTCTGACCAAAACGGAAGTTTCGGTTTCGCTAGGGGTTTTGGATTGGCCAGGTGCTCTAAACTGGATTAAAGTAGAAATAGCCTCAAGACACGCTTTTAAGAAGGCAGGGACGACGGCGGCGGCAAGAACACCTTTCCTTCTGCGACTTGGGAGCGCAACACCTTCTACGAACAGTTCACACCCCTAGGCCCGCACTAATGTTGCTCCAAGAAAAGCATCCGCCGTTGTATTAGCAAAGCATTTCCTAAAATATCGAACCAAACCAAATTAACTTAGGTTCTCAACAGCAAAAAAATTCAAATGAGACTAAGCGAAGAGACCAAACTACCAGTGCGCAGTAAGATCGGGTCTGCGCTAGCCCAGACCGAAGGCAGCGAGTCTCCAAGAGCGGGATGAGAAAACATACTTAGTGTGCGCCAAGGCCCTTTCACATTGACTGAACGTGACGAATAAACCTTTGTCTAGCCCCAAGTCTCTCTCTCTAAAAAAAAAAAAAAAGTCCCAAGTCGCAAACCCGCAACGAAAAAGCACTGAGTAGCGCTGAAAGGAAGGCCGATGTACGGGCCTCATCCCACCGCCTGCAGTAGAAACCTGGCTCCCAATAGCGTGGAATCGGATAAACCGGGTTCTCTTCTATCCCTGCCGCCTGTGTGACCTCCGCCTTTGCAAAGCCCTGGAGAGATTTCCATTGTACTGCAATATCCTAGAGCTATACGCGGACACGAACAACGCTCCAAAAGCCCAGGTACTGGCCCATTCATCCCCTCATTCAAGTGTTCCCCAGTACCTGTGCACCAAATACGGGCCAACACTGTTATTAAGGACTAGAGATGTTCCTTGACATTTTGCAGCGGCGGAAGCTGCACAGGCTGAGAGCATCCCGCGCATCTCCCCTCCTAATCCAGTCTGGATGTCTAAAAAAAACCCAATGCTTAGTGACAATTTGGTGGTACCTTCAGCTACAAGACCTCTTCCCAGGGCAGAGCCATATACCGCACTAGTCTCCTCTTCCCTTTTTGGTGAAGACTAACAGTCCTGGAAGCTCCGAAAGGCCACAGACCACCTCCCGGCTCAAGCGAACTGTCGAGCTCCCAGCTACGCTCGGCTGTGCAGGATGTCTAGAGCCGATGTCGACGTGCCCTCTCTCTCCCGCCGCCGCTACTGCTACTCTCGCCGCCTTTAGACAGACATCTGGGGTGGGGCAGGATAAGGAAGAGGCCGCGGGTGACTAGAGCCCCGGAGCCGCTGCCCCGAGTGTAGGGGGCGCTCCCCGGCCTACTTACCCTGGTTACGAATAGCGGGCTGGCTCTCCAGGCAGCTGGGCAGGTAGGGCGCATTGGGGAACATCCTGGCCTGTCCGGAGGATGCCTGGCTCGGCGGGGGAGGACCAAAGGGTCCGTAGCGACAGGCTCCAGCTGTACCGGTGAACTGACCGGAGAAGTGGACGGTGAAGGCGCTCAGGCACTGCTCTTCATGCGGCTCCGCGCCCCCCCAGCTCGGCTCCTGTTTGATGAAGGAGTGAGGCGGCGGCGGCGGGGGGGTGGCGGCGGAGCCGGCGGTGGCGCAGGACCGCCCAACGAACCGTAAGCCGAAGCACCCGGGGGCGCAAAGTCCAGCACCGGCGCCCACTGCGCGGCGCCGCTCACTGGCAAAGCGCAGCCGCCACCGCCACCCAAAGAGGGGACCGCCGGCAGCAGCGCGTTCAAGTCCCGCACGTCGGAGCCCATTTGCTGCGGCTCAGTTCCGGATACCCCGCGGCTCCTCCGGCCCTGCGGACGCTCGGCGCTGGACTCGGAAGCGACTAACTTGGTCCAGATGCCGCCGGGACCTCGGTCCCCCGGCTGCTCAGGCTGCTGAAGGCACCCGGGCTCCGAGCAGAGCGTGTGCTGGGACGCCGGCTCCGGAGCACACGTGGAAGCCGGCTCCTGCGGCAGGAGGAAGTCCAGGATCGCGGCGAGGAGGCGACGGGGCCCTGGCCCCTGGGCTGCTGTCCCGGGTCTGGGTGGGTGGGTGAGTGAGTGGGAGGGAGGGAGGGAAGGGGGGAGCCGGCAGGCGGTCGGGTTGCGGAGAGCCCCCGGTGTGGGCGCTGCCTTGAACTCCTTACCCCAGCTGCCTGGCTGCCCCCGGCTTCCCAAAGCTCAAATAAGAGGGGCCGGCGCCGGGAGAGGAGGAGGAGTCAAGGAGGCTCGGCCGCTCCATTCACACAGCAACCCAAGCCCGGCCTAGCGGCGCGCGCCGCTCCTTGGGGGCGCCCTAGCAGCGGGGGTGGGGGCGGGCCTGAAGAAGTGACGGTTTCAGAGGCACTCTCTCCTATCCTACCCGCCACGCGCTCCAAACTGGCCTGTATGGCACAACCCTCCCCCTACCTCCCCTACTGGGCCTTCGAGAGTGTGGGCGCCTCGCGGCACAGGCTAGCCCCTCCAGGTAAGCAACGTGTCTCTTCAGCATCTGAAAGCGATAGGAGTACAGATGGGTTGTTAATCTGAAAGGGCGGGTTGGAGGGAGGAGCAGGTGGGCTCCAAGAGGGCGGGAACTTAAAAAGCGCAGAGAACTGTCAGGGGTTCAGAGGCGGAAACCCTTTCTTTGCATCCGAGAGTCCAGCTCTTGCTTCTAGAGTCTTAATCCACAGGTCGCTTGGAAGGGACCGGTCCCCATGAGTTCCAGAGGTCGGGACTCAAGACGAAAATACCCCAGGTAGATAACCAGTGGGAGCGGCATTAGTTACAAGACAAGATAGTAGTCTAGTAGTTGGTTACTTGGTGAGGTTTGAACCCAGCGGAGGATGGTTGCCGCCTACCTAAAATCCGTGTCAGAAGCACTTACTTTACTTTTCTAGAGAGGAGTATCTATTTCTTCTACGATTAATCCGGGAAAAGAGTGGCTAGTCAGTGGGGAAAGAAACCCCTGGGGGAAACGCCCAGAGCCTGCACTTTTTCCGGCTGGAGCATCCTGGGCCCATTTGGGGGAGGAGGGGAAATGGGAAAGGTTTGGGCACCACGCCGATGGGGAGAGGGTGGCTCTTGGAGCTGCTCTTCCACGCACTGCTTCTGCTCCTGATCCCCGGGGAAACCGTTCTGGGTGCACAGTGATTAACCAGAAGTTACAAGCCAGTTAGGCCGATGGGAAGAGCCTCCGTTGATTGGCCCACGGCCGGCGGCAGTGTTCGCACCATTCGGAGTTCGGAGATCCCGAATTCGTGGTTTCGCTCCTCCTTTCTCCACCTAGCAGCTGGTTGGTAAACTCGCATCTTAGAGCAGGTGTTTAGGGTAGGTTCGGTTTGATTCTTCTAAACTAGTCAGAATCTGTTGAGGATCAGCACACAGGCAAGGAGAAGCGCGGGGATCCCGGAGTAAAGTGCGTCTCTAGTACGCGAGGAAACGCCCAGGAACGCCAGGAGTCAGCGGCGACGGCGCAGCCTGGGACCGACAGGCGCACCCAGCGGGAAGCGGCCGATCGCAGTCAGGCCTCCCGCATCAGGCTGGCCAGAAATGGGGCTCACAGCTTTCCAGACAACCCTATGCGAAGCAACAATCGAGGCAGACGCAGTTTTACAACAAAGCATTTCGATGACCTTAATTTACTGTCCATTTATTACACTAAGGTTTTAACTTGCATGGTGTAAGCACAATCGCCGTAAATTCTGGCTGTAGACCCGAGGTATTTGCGGGAAGGATACGCGGCTCAGGAAGTACATGTGCGCAATTCCTTCTTCCTCTTGGGGTTGCTCATGCCCTAGGCACAAGAGACCTTGAGGGTAAAAGTTGGGAACGTGAGCTATCAGATTGCTCTCCCTTCCACTTTCGCAGAGATGGACACCTCTCTGGGCTATAACTGGTGTTTGATTTTGTTTACTTTGCTTCCTCTTATACTAAGATTTTCTTTTGCGCGTGCTCTCTCTCCCGCTTCCTCTCCTTACCCCCTCCCTCGCCTTCCCCTTCCTTTTTTCCTTTTTTTTTTTTTTTTTTTTTTTTTTTTTTTTTTTCCTTTTCCCAAATGAAAAGCTCTTGAGGCCAGCTCCTTTCCCCTTCATTCTGCCACCTTTTATCCGGTCCTCTCCGTTCTAAACCTGTAGAGGGGCTGGAGGTCTAGGCAAGGACACGTGCGTTTGGGTCTTTTTGGTAGAGACAGACTTTGGAGACAAAACTTCTCAAGCCAAGTTGTCTCTGGAATGCTCCAGATCCCTGTCTCTCCCTTTTATCTTCCCTACCTCTTATTTCTACTTCGAAGTCGTTTCTCCCCCCCCCACCCCCACCCCATTGACTGCACTCAAGCACTTTGAGAAGAGGAGCCTTTGAAAAGCCAGAGTTCCATTTCCAAACGAAAAGACCAAGATTGTTCTCTTTTATTTTCCTTTGCAAGATTTTTTTTTGGGGGGGGGGGTTGTGATAAAATGGAGAGAGGCTGGCTTGAATGCAAGGTCGTGTAATTTTGGATCCCAGGTAGGACAGAATCTACCTCTGTAAGTTTTGGCTCCGGGGGTGAGGGTGGGGTGAGATGGGGCACAGAGGTGGGTAGGAAGAAGGAGCACCCAGCAACTTGTGAGTCCTCTGTCTTTGCCATTTGTTTCCTCGGAATCTTTGAGGAGAAATGGAGGAAATGCGACCCTCATTTCAACACCAGGGTGTTCCTTGCCCTGACTTCTCAGTGCGAAGCGGTTGGAGGAGTTCCCTGCAGCTCACTGTGCAGAGAAAAGTGCCCGTAGCCACCCTCAAAAAGGCTTCTGAACGCTCATTACCCATCCCTATTCCCGGGAGCCCAGGCATCCATAAGCCAGGGTTAAAGAACCTCAAATCTCTGGGGTCACAATGCACCCATCCCTCCTACTTCATCTCCTTCCCTGTATGACGTTCTTTATGTGAGTCCTACAGTTATCCCAGTGGACTAGACGGTTATACGGGCTTAGGCTCCTTGAGCTGGGCGTCAGGGAGCTAACAGGATGGTGCACCTTATGCCCATCCTGCACCTTCTTCAGCTGGTGAGGCCCTTCCCGGGTCCCAGGGAAAAGAAGGTTGCAGAGAATTGGATGCTCCCTACTCTCACCTTCCTGTCCTGTCAACGCAGGGAACCAAGGCAAAGAGGATTCCCGATGGCAAAGCTGAAATTTAAACTCCACGTTCTACAGAGAAGGAAACTGAAGCCCAGAAAGGTGAACTGTGGAGCACAGAGGTTAAGAGCAAGGGGTAAATGCCTGGAGAATCTCAACTCTGCCAGGCAGCCAATAGCTGTGTGACTTTGGATGAGTTCTGTAGCCTTTCTGAGCCTCAGTTTCCTCATGGGTCAAACAGAGAGTGTGATAGTAGGGCCAACCTTGTGGGGTTGTCCTGTAGATTAGGAGAGTAGTGTTGATTTATGTACTTGATAAACACCGATTTTTGCTATTGTTAGTGCTCAAGGGCACGTAACAAGGTGGTGGCAAAGCTGAGTTGAAACCTAGGTCTCTGAATGTCCAGTTCATCCAACAATGGCTTCAATCATCACTCCTCTGCCTCTCTAGAACTAGGGAAATGAGGAAAAACCAGCGAGACCCTGGAAGCCCTTTGGCATAGTGCATACATCCTGACCTAGAAGGTGCATAAGTATTGCAAGATTAAAAAGCAATCGCAACTAGGTGGGAGGAGGTATTAAGGACCTCAAACCCCCACTGTTACTCCCGCACTGTTAACTGCATATGACCTAGCACGGAGCCGGGCAGCTGCAGCCACGGCCCCAGGGACCAACGCGCACGCCGCCGGGGCCGCGCTCTGGCGGTCACCCGGCGGCTGTTGACAACTGAATAAACACTCCGAAGCCCTGCGATCTGTCAAGGGCTGGGGCCGCCAGCCCGTGCCCTGGGCCGCAGATCGGCGTGAAGAGTGGCTCGACCTCCCGGCCGCGCGTCGCCGGAGAGGAACGGGGCTCTCTCGATTAGCTGCACTCCAAAGGGTCGGCTCCGAGAGCCCTTAAGCGCTGGAGGAACAGCTCCACCGCTGCTCCTCTCCTCCCAGCCAACTCCAGCTCTTAGGAATCTGCCCACTCTGGGCTGCTGCGTAGGCACTTCAGTTGGTTTCCAGCCCGACACCGTCGGCAAAAATCACAGCTTCGTTTCTAAAATTAAAATAGATTACAAAGCAAAAGAGGGGATTTTGTGGTATAGCCCACCCCCCGGGCTTTCTCTGTTAATTTAAAAATTATATCGATCGCTGATCAATCTCCCATCTAGGGTTCAAACTCTCCTCTCTCTGACCCGGTTTAGGGGCCCACAATCATTGAGCACTGCCCTGGTGCGCGGTGCAAAAAATTTCCCCTTTCCCCCAGCTCTCGGTGCCAAGAGCCGTCCGGGTTACCCGGGGCTGTTCTGAGGCCACCAGGAGATGGTCCCTGAGCTCCCCAAGAGTCCCCAATGAAAGGATTCCGCAGTGCTGCCTCTATTATTATACCGTAAATCTTTTTAAATTCTGGAACTAATTATATAGAGGATATGTCTCAATTTGTTCTGCATTAATGCCACAGTGGGGATAGAGGCCAGGCCGTGGCCAGAGCAGATACGTAGGCCCATGAAATTGATGAACTGAGAGTTGCTTCCAGTCCTGAGTGCACCATCTGGAATTCCAGTCTGAGGTTACAATTAGAACTCCTGACCCCAGATTCAACTTTGCAAACAGGGGGAAAATGGGGGGAAGAGAAAAAACAAGAGAAACAAAACAAAACAAAATTTATTCTGTACCTATAAAAAACAACAACAAAAAACTCACACAATCTTAAAATGTTTCCATCTTAGAAAAATCTTTTCAAATATTTCTTTTGTGTTTTTTAGCCTATAAAAAAAGATATGATGGAATATATTTTATAGATTGAGTTTTATCTCACCCCCTTTCACTCTCCCAACCGCAGTTTAATAATAGTTGTCAGTTTTCCCCCGAGCATTGGATTTAAGTATGTAGGACCTAAATATTCCTTAGTAAATTAGTTTGCTAACTACTTTGTCACTTTTGTGATTTCACATTTGAGAAATAGGTTAATTACAGAAATCTAACTGAATCTGGGAACTTCCCTCCCCCACCTTTTTTTTTTTTTTTTTAACTGCTACTACAGCTTAACTGTGATCAGAGATTTTGTGTTCTAAATCTATTGGGCCAGTTGCTTCTTTCATTCTTTAGTAACACACTTCTTTACTTTCCTCTCACTTTAATGCCCTAAAGAAACCCACAAACCTTAGGAAGAAGGTCCCTATGGACCAGGCAGTACTGGGGAATCTGTTAAATTTATTAGCATAAATGCTTAGACAAAATGAGATATAAATCATCCAGATGTATTAAGCCAGATAGTAACCCACTGAAGTCAGCTCCTTTCGAGAATCCTGGTGTATAAATGTTAATATAAAACTAGGTATCAGTATTGTCTTTCAAACTGAATGTGTGCTGTAAGAATATCCAAACGTTGAGTTAGGAATAAGTGAAGGCCAGAGGGATATTCTTTAGAGTAGCCTGTTACCATTGTATTGGCTCCAAAAGTATGACAGGAAGGGAAAACAGTTTGCATTTGGAGTCTTTAGTAGATTTTTTTTTTTTAAAGTATACAGGATATATGTGATGGGCAGCAAAGGAACAGGGGAAAAAAGAGATAGCTAGTGGGCAAACGGCAATGCTTTCTGTAGAATGCATTTTCTCTCTAAAATCAGTTAAGCACCACAACGATCTAGTCAGAAAAGTCAGAGGCTCTTCATACAGATAACGGATTAACCATTAGTGAAGATCCACCTGGGCCTCTGTCTGAGAACCCGGATATGCAGCTGTTCAGCAGGAGAAGGAAGTGTGTTCAGTGGAGGTGGATGAGGAGGAGAGTACTGGGGGAGTGAGGAAGAGGAATTGACAGAATTCCTAACAGGGGCTTACCAAGACAAAAATCAGACAAGATATTCAAGGAGCAATTGCTCCTAAAGCTCATAGTCATGGCTGTCTGTAAATCTTGGCAAATCAGGGTATTCTTAGCAGTTTGGATTGTTCTCTAGCTTTCTTTTTTCTTTTTCTTTTTTTAAATCAACCTGTCACCAAAAAAAAAATGAACACCCCTCCCCCTTTTTAAACAAGGGCATCCTTGTCCTTTTCAGTGGCATTCATTCATTCACCATGCATAGACCGTTTGTGGGCACATCCCGTATGGCAGCATTGTAGCAACAGCTGGGAGTATAGCAGTGACATGACTGCTCCAGCCTGCTCTCAGGGAGCTTTCATTCCAGTAGGATTATAGTCAAATGATAAGGAAACACATCAGATACCTTGAGATAGTCACAATTGCTATACAGGAACAAGAGGATCAGCTCCTGAAGAGGAGATGGGGTGGGAAGTTACATAAAGCCCTTACCTCTTTTCACTTTCTATCAACACTGTTTTAATGCATTTAGTAAATATTCCACCCTACTGCCCAGATCCAAGATGGGTTTGAAGGATTTGGAATACTTGATCTGGATAAATATCAGCAAGGCAACTGTTTAGATAGAGCTGAGTTACAATAACCACCACCAGCTGACTAAAAGTTACTTAACCCTGGAAAATCTCAGTTTTCTCTTCTTCAAGGTAAAAGTAATACCACCTATTCAAAGTTGTGAGAACTAGATAAGTTAGGTATGTGAAATTCTTAGCCCATAAGAAGCAATGGCACTCCATTGTAATCCCAGTTACTTAGGAAACTGAGGCAGGAAGATCCCAAGTTTGAGGCCAGTGTGGGGAATTTAGACCCTGTCTCAAAATAAAAAATAAAAGGACTGGGGATCTAGCTTAGTGGTAAATATCTCCTAGGTTTGATCCCCAGTACTAAAAGAAAAGAAAAGCTTGGGATTGCATTGTTCCTTACAGTATGTTTCAGGTGTGGAGACTTGTCCAGAAAAAAGATTCCTGGGCTAGGTATAAAAATTCCTGGGTTCAAGTCCCAATTCTGCCAATGTCTGCCATTGTGGAAATAACTTAAGCACCTGATTGTCAGTGTCCTTATCTGTAAAATAAGACGACAATTTTTTAAAAATGAAGTGAAGCATCTGGAAGCGATTTAAAAATGGTAAAGTGCTAGGCAATGTGGAGGACCATTATGACATGCTCTACATGCAAAAATGTGGCAAGCGTTTGATAGCATTAGATCCATTGCTCTTGCTGCCTTCTTTCTTCATTTGCAAGTTGACATATGACTTTCTCATAGGGTGAGAAGTAAATGAGATTATATATGTAAGTTTTCAGAACAACACCTATCATAGAGTGTGTGTTAGTAAGTGTCACTGTTACCATAATTGTGAGCCTTCTCTGGCCACCTTCTTGGGCCCATGGCTTAGAATTTGTACACTGATATCTTCTTACTATAGAAGTGCAGAAAAGTATAAAGAACAAAGCTTTGGGATCAGATGTTCAGGATTTAAAGTCCTTCTGTACTGCTTTTTTTCTATATTATTTTGGATGGCTTTTTTGTTCTCTCTAAACCTTAATTTTAATTTTCCTAATTGTGAAAGGAGCTAAAGATACCATTGCTTCAGAGTTATTTTGAGAACACATTAAAACAACATGTGAAAAATGCTTATACGGTGCTTGGCATGTAGTAGAAATCAGTAACTGGCAGTTATTAAACTTCCAGTTCATCTAATCAAACAATATTAACCTTGACTTCAAAAACAAGATCAGCCAACAAAAGCCTAAATTATAGCATGATTCTTATTCTGCGCAGAAATTGACTTTTATCTTCTTTTGGGCTTACCTGTGCCACACTGAAATCTCTTTTATATATGTAGAATTCTTCAGCACTGACAGTGAGTTTTCTGACTTTTGATTATGAACCCTTTAGGTTAAAATTTTAAATCTCATTATTTTCAGTGGAGGTTTTTGCAGAACTCCCAGCATACATAGAAGATTTTGGTAATCCCATTTTTTTTTTTTTTTCAAAATAAGCAGGAAATTGTTTTCAGCCAATAGAGAAAAAAAAGCAGCTTGACCCTCTTCCTGGAGTTACCACATAACATTTATTAATAGCTGTGTAAACAGACTTGAATGTAGTATCAGCTTGCTGTTCAAGATATTACAAAAGTTTATGAGAAGTTGCTTAGGAAAAACAAGATAGAGTCATTAGAAATCTGATACTAGTCATTAGTACATTTATTCCAAGTCTCCATAAATCACAAACAATGAAACTTCTATTGTGATCACTGTTCCACATCTAAGGACCCTCCCCTTTGGTAGAAATTAAGTACATTTCAAAAAGCCTGATATTTTTTTCTCTACAAATACTGAGGCTAATTACAAAATTTCCCAGGGGATAATAAATATTAAATTCTAATCAACACATGTGACACAAGATAAATAAGAAGCATATAATTTAACCTTGATTCCCTATGTAGAGCACATGTTAATCTGTAATTATCCCCCATCTGGGAATGGAATAAATATGATTAGTTATGTTTATTATTTATACTTGGAGGTACCACATTTTAATTTTTTTCTAGGACATTCTCAGTTTAAGCTGCTATCCCAACTTAATTATTAATTTTTAATAGTGAGAGGCAAAGATTGAATTGGGAATCAAAGGTTTGAAAAAAAATTACTATAATTGAGCGCAAGACTTAGTTCTGTGTTTCTGGACAACCAAGTCAAAAAGAGCAAATAACACTCATTGCATATCTCTCATTTTGTAATAGAAGTGAGAAATCCGGTTTTTCAGAAAAGACAAACTTTTCTGGTATTAAACTCTTAAGAGGAACTTATCACATAGGCTTTTCTGTAGGGTCATCAGACCAAGGTTGGTGACTTTAACAACGATGTTTCAGAAGATGCAGAGACATTCTCCTATGGTAGTTTCTCATTTCAACCCAATGGCTACAGTATTAAAATTACAGCTCTGTAAACTCTTTCTAAGAGGAGAGAAGCAATAACACAGTCCCTTTTTATAGTTTCTGGGAGGATCTGACCTGATTCAAATGAACCTGATTTGTTAATTTTCAGAAATTCCCTACTGGTAATTTTTTAAAAGCATTTTTTATTCATTAATCATCAAATAACTTTGAATATAAACCTAAATAGAGCTAAGGAACAGATCCTGGTTCTCCAGAATCTGTGGATTGAGGAAAGTTGGAGGGCAGAAGTTCTCAACTGAGAGCATTTGCTTCCTAAGGGACATCTGGCATTGTCTAGTTGCTTCTGGACTGGGAGGGGGTGCTACCTTCTCTGCTGGGGAGAGGTCAGGAATGCCACTGAACACTGTATAATGCACAGGGCAGAATAAAGAACTACCCAGTTTAAGATGTCAGCAGTGCTGAGGTTGATAAACCTATCCTAGGGGACCCTTAGTAGAAGGATAGAGACATCAATTTCTATATGGGGTAAAAAGAAAAACTCTAACAGAGGAGGGGGCGTTGGGATAGATCTCCTGCCCCACTTCAGTGGAGCTGGAGGCTGTCTTTCCCCCAGGAAATGCTGGGGAAAGAAACAAGGGGTAAGAAGAGGCGAGCCTTGTCATTGGGGATTCAGTCCACAAAGAAATTGTGGAAAAACTAGTTTAACTAGAAAAGAAGGATAATCCACGTGGAACAATAAGAGAAAAAGCCAGAGAGTACATATAAATTTAGGGCAAAGAGTTTTTGTCCTGATGTTGTGCTCCAAGATCTCTAAATTTTGCTAGCATGTTTTAAAACCACACAAATCAAAGACAGCATAAACTTTTATGTTCCCAAAGATCATCTTTCAAATACCAGCTTGTGGGGTATATATGGATATGCACATAGTTGGCTTCCTCTCCCCCACATCATTTTTAACCCCTTACACAACGGGGATTCATTGGAACTCAGTGTTATATCACATTAAATTTAAAAATGGGTGCCTACTTTAAAATATAACCTGTCAAGGCACAAAAAATTCTGACCCACTGCTGGTAATTATACAATGCTGTAGGAATCTCCATTAAGAAATATTATTCTGACCTAGTTCTCTGTGTCATGCTGCAGATTGTCCTTCTCTTGAGTCATGGAACGCTTTGTGAGGAAGAACTACAAAGCCGAGTCCCTCGATATTAGCCATCTCACCCCTCAGAGTTCAGCCAGGAGTGGGACAAAACCCTCGTCACCGTGTCCACATGTTTACTTCTGGCATAGGAAAACATTGCTATTGCCCAATTCAGCTTTCCAGTCCATTCACTTGCCTGGAGACATATATTTTATGTTTTCCTTTGATGATTTACAAATAAATTAGCATGATCCACTTAGGTCTGCCAACATATATGCATTACTGGGGAAATCTGAGATGTTGAAAAATGATCATAATTTATCGCATCCCAATACTTTCTTCTTAAGAACCAAATAAATATCATCAGCTAGTTTATATACCTGACATATTTATTGCCGTATTCCCATTGAGCACTTCCCCATTGTCATGTGTTCTCACACATTGTTTTCACAAATTGTGTTTTTGAAAGATGTCGAGGGAGATTCAGGCCAGAGAAGCAAGATGTTATCTTTTGGAAAGGATGAATCCACTCTAATGGAAAAGGATAATCCATTCAGAGAGTTGGAAAGCCAGTGTCCTCCAGTGGGTGTGATAAATCCACACGATCCGAATCCAGGATTTTGCACTGGGACCTTGAAGTCAGCATGCACAGTTTAGTCATGTTCCAAATAAACACAGTGTACGAGTATTATTATTGGACAAGCTAATATTATTGGACATCTGCTAGGTCAAGTTTGCCATTTCCTTAAAAGCAACTGGATGCACTGAACACTGTTCTAATTATGTCCATCACAAACGTATCTGAGATGGATGTATAATGCCAAACCTGTTCCTTGGTCATCTCTGGGTTGGGGAATCCGATTTTAAAAAGAGTAAAATACACCTGCTTTCTCAAGCGGCTCACAGGCTTGGAAAGCTCCGTAGAGATTGTGGTTCCCGTCTGAATTCCATCCACTGAGCTGTTTTCAAAAGATGAGAATATTTGAGACAGCTGGCCTCCTTTGCTATTAAAGAAATATTGTCCATGTCGTAAGTAATCACGTGGGGCGAGAAGGATCTAAGCATTACTCACTAAGCAGCTCTTCACCATCCTTCCCCCTCCTCTTTCCCCACCACACTGGGGATTGAACCCCTGGGCACTCAACCTCTGAGCTACATCCCCAGCCCTTTTTATTTTTTTATTTTGAGAGAGGGTCAAAAGTTGCCCAGGCTTGCCCAGAACTTATTATCCTCCTCCCTCAGCTTTGAGAGTGGACAGGATTACAGGCAGGCACTGCCATGCCTGGCACTATCCCCTTTTTCTAACTCCAGCTGGCACCTTGTCAATCACTCAGTTGACACAAGGTAGTTAAGATAATTGTTTGCCTGGTTAAATCATAAGTTTGCAACAGGTTACAGCCACAAGGGACTTTAGAGAGCCTCTGGTCCTATATTTCTAAGACATTAGGAGTTGCCCAAAATCACACACCTAGTCAGGGGCAGGGTACTCCCCAAGGCCTGGCCCATGGGAAATGAGAGTCAACTTTCTATTAACATCATTCATTCCCTTATGCCTGAGTACCTTTTTCTTTCTTTTTTTCTTTTTTTGTACTGCCAATTGAACTCAACCACTGAGTCATATCCCCAGCCCTATTTTTGTATTTTATTTAGAGACAGGGTCTCACTAAGTTGCTTAGCACCTTACTATTACTGAGGCTGGCTTTGAACTCTTGATCCTCCTGTCTCAGTTTCCCGAGTTGCTAGGATTACAGGCGTGCGCCCACCTGAGTACTTTTTACAGCAACCTAACTGGAGTTACACAATCCTGGCACTCAGATTGCTTACAGTTTGGCTACACTAGAATTTGGTCATAATTGAGGCAGGATGTGGAAGTTCTGTAAGAAGTATCCATGAAATAACCCTGGCTTCTTTCAGATCCAAGAATTCTCTTCAGTTTCTCCCTGTGGTAATAAGGGAAACTAAAACCCACTTCATTGAGTTTTACAGAGAGGGCCTCTGGTGGGCATGTAAATAACTAGCTGATCTCAATATTGTTAAAAATGGGAATCACCATTATACTTCACCAGGACACAACCTGTAAAGATACCTAACATGCTGACAGCATCTTCTTGCTTGACTTAGTGATGACTGGTAGTTTAGCAACCAGGATGCCTGAAGGTGGAGCTCTTCAGGTTTGGAATTGAATTGGAGTGACTGGCCAATCAGACCCCAAAGCACCGTCTTAAAAAGCTGCATTCAGTAGCATAGTTAAAGGAAGATAAACAGAAAGCCACAAAGTGATTTTTAATCCTCTCCATCCTGTATTTTTGTTGCCTATTTGATGCTGATGAAATCCGGACAGCATTTGGGGGGGGGGGGTTGCATAGAGTGTCACACAATGTGCAAATCTCACAGACATTTACCAAAGATCACATTCCAAGATGCAAAATAAAATACAGGAAAAAAAAAGAATTTCTCCCAATTTGATTCCTGAAGGACCTGAAAAGCATTTCAAACATGTCCAATAAGGGCATTAAAAATAATTATTCCAGGGAATAATCACTCCGTTGGTTATTTTAATGTATTTTTGTCTACAAGCAAGACCCATTTTCTAAATTTCTGCCTTGGCTTACTTTGAAAGGTCTCTAGAACAAAAATACTTGGGTGACTCCAGGATTACTGGGCAACTGTAACCAAGGACATGGATAAGGCTGAGAAAGATAAAACTGACAATACACTTTTTGATGCAAAATACTGTATAATTAAAACAATGTAGTGCTGAACCTTAAAAACAGAAGCAATAATCCTATCAGGAAAATTAGTGGACATATTTAAGAAAATGTTAGGTAAGATTTTTTTAAAGCATATTTTAAAATCACTCTTAAACTGCCCAGATGGCTCCATGGAGTGACTTCTCCATGGAGTGACTTCTTCATGTTATTAGAATGTGCGCTCCTCCTCCTCTGTCCTCCCCCTCCCCTTCTTTCATAATGTTATAATTATCCATCACTTATTGAGTGTCTAGTTTCCCTTATTCCTTCTCTCAGCCACTATTTCAATTAGTTACTATCACCACATCTTAAATGAGGAAGTAGAATCTGGGAAGATTGGATTGGCCACTTTACCTATCTAGAATACAGTATAGACAGAACGGCAATCATGGAGCTGGATAGTATAGCTTCAGAATTCCAGAAGGAAGTGAATTGGAGCTTGCTAAATGTTGGGGATCCACTTTAGAATAAACCCTTGACATAACTTGTTCTAAGCGTCCAACCTACTATCCAGCCAGATCATCCAGCCAGATCCAAAGACCAAAGGGAAATTAAACTGTGTTGCCACGGAATAGTTCTACCATACAATGTCAACTAAAGCTGGAACCACCCATTTCCTGTTTGTATCAAATTCTAGCATACCCTGTGCTGGGTCCTTCAAATTATTTCGTTGTTGTTAATTATAGTAGATAGCAGTGTCAATGCACTGCATGGGAGTTACAAAAAGAATTTGCTATTTCAAGGTGATTTTTCCTCCCTTGGAATCATTCTTCTTCTCTCCAAACTTGAATTTTCATGGGCTGGATTTGAACAGAGAGGGGGTAGAATTATGAGCACACCAACATTGTATCTAAATAAAGCAAGAGGTGGCCCCATTGAAGCATCTGCTCAGGTTTTGAACAAGCTGTTTCTCAAAAAATCGCAAAGCTAACCCATTTCTGAGTTTCATAGGAAGAAGAAAATGCACCCCTATAAACTTAGAGGCTTCTGAGTATGTACAGATGTGAGCAAATGAGCGTGTGCATGTCCGTGCACGCACACACACACACACATCCACATCATGGGAGTTGTGTTGTGTGGCTGAAATCTCCATTTTTTCCTTAACTACCCTTAACATGAATCTTGTTTCTGTCCTTCCCTTTCACAGTGACCTCTCAGTTATTGAGTTGGGGCTTCTCACTCTCATACTCCTTCAATATCCCCATCCTGAAATCTTGAGCTAATGGAATATTGCAAATAAAATAAAAAAGAAAGAAAGAAGGCTTCATAGGGGCAAACTGGCATTTTACATACACGCTAGAAGACAGAATTCCATCTGAGGTCAATTTTCTGGGACTTCTCATGCATCTGGTAAGAGAGAGGGGTTCTATACCCCAAGGAGGGAGTAAGTGTCCAAAAGCTGAACCCACTCTGCCTAACTACTTTAGAAAGAGAGCCGTGGATCTTAGGTATTTGGGATCACAGCTTTTCTGAGAAATGTGTCTTGGTTCCATTTTCACCTTTTTCTTTGGCAAAAAGCACCATAATCACTAACTAAGGTCTGTGTGCAGAGCTAGGCATCAGCTGCCAGAAGACCTCTGCCCTGCCTGCCAGGGTTCACCCCAGAAAGCAAGAGCAGCGGTATCAACCCAAGATTTCTTCTGCACTCCTTCAGGATACACAAATAAAGCATTGGGGCTTCATTTGGCCTCTTTGTAGAGCAGGCAGCTCTTAGAACCTAGCAATAGCGCAAGGATAATAATAACAGTAAGTGACCAGCACTTCTTACATGTTTTCTTAGCAAATTTCATCTTGTCTTTACAGATATTCTGGGCCAATGATTATAAAATATCCCCTTTTTTATTTATGAGATATGGAGAGTTTGGTCATTTGTCCAAAGTCCCACAGCTAGAAAATGGCAGAGCTCAGAAGGATGTGAATCTAAAGCCTTTGATCCTAACTACCACACCACACTGCCTTAGAGAAATGAGTGAAGCCATCGATCGGGGCCCTCACCCATACATGTGTGCAGATCAGGGTCCTGCAAAAAATTAAAGACACAGCCTTGAAAGACACACTCAAATAGGCCAACCTGCCAAGGAAATCATTTAACATGGGGCCCTTTAAAAAAAAAAAAATGTAGGCAGAGGCCAACAGGGGTTCTGGTGGCATCTACTGGCTCCAGCCACATGCAGGAAGTCTGTCACCATCCCTGTGGCTGAGAGAGGGAACAACCATTAAAAATGAGGAGGCAGTGTCTCTCAGAACCCCCAAACAGAGGAGTTGCTAAGTGCCCACATCGCCATTGCTGAGGCTGGCTTTGAACTCTCGATCCTCCTGCCTCAGCCTCCTGAGGGCTGGGATTACAAGCGTGCAACACCATCCCCGGCTAGAAATAAGCTTCTTATAATAAAGATATAGCTGGGAGAAGAAATTGCCTTATCATAGGAAGCCACCATTCAGTATCTTGTGGCCCTGAAACAGAACAATCTATGACATAAACTTCTGTGAGTTGTAGTCTCCTGATGGGGCCAAAATTGGTTGGCAGGAGATGATTTTCACAGTCTGCTGAACACCAACGTGAGAATGGCTGGTGGCCACAAACTAGACTACACAGTGAATAAACCCTGTTTCCATTAACCCAAGGCTGCCCTGACTTTTGAGTTTTTTGAACAATAGAAAGGAAACTGCCACAGGGAAGAGAGAAAACAGTGGTATTTTGACAAGTGGAACAAAGATAGAGTTTGACTGACAATCCAGGTCAGGAAAAAAAAAAAAAAAAAAGCACAGACTTCTGTTGGTCTGTCTCCTCGCCAAGAAGCAAATGCTCGTGGGAAGTTTCCAGCAATATGGTGGACTAGCTTAATGGTGGCCATGTGGATGTTTGTTTTCTGCAAAAAGCACTTTTCCTAGAACTGCAAATAAAATACATGTTTGCCACATAGAGCCACGGCACCCATGGGATATAGAAAGGGGCAACTGGAGACAGATTGTGAGACACCATAGAAAAATGTTCCCTTTGTTTTCTTGGAGATCTGCAAGGATAATTCAGATAGAGTTCTGGTCAGTGAAAAGGAGTAGGCTAAGAAACCTCCCTCTAGTTGCCCTATCTAGACTTGTAATTCTCTAAAACTGAAAGTTAGGAAGCATTCATTCATGACCTTGAAATGTCATTTACAAAAGTATATTATAATGTATCAGTAAAATGAGCTGGGAAGACGGTTTATGTGAAAGTTCATGTAAGAAACGCAGCTATTAGCATGCATGCCATTCCCCACCTTGACCCCAGCAGGAATGTATAAATTGTAACATATGGAATGTAAGCGTCTGTTGAGATGTTTCATAAATCTGCCTGGCAATGAGCATCACAAGGCCCTGCGTGAGCAGGCCCAGAGAGGAAGAGACAGTGGCAGTGAACAAAATGCCCAACAACACCTAACTTTAAGCTGTTAATCAGCCCAGAAACTGGTAATTAGAAATCTCCAATGTTCTTGAATAATATTGATTATTCCTGACAAGGGGGACACTTCTTGGCACCCAGCCTAGAAGTAGTAATAGGTTCATTAATCCATCCATCTCCCCATCCATCTACCAAGGGCCTAAAACATGGCAGGCAGTGGGCTAAGCACTTCAGGTATAGTGGAGAACATGAGAGTTACTGTGTTGCCCCTGTAGGATTTACTAAATGAAGAAAAACACATTAAATAAGAACTAAAAATAATGGTTTTATCGTGATGATTTTGATAAATGCCATAAAGGAACATAACAGCTTATACTAATAGGGCAGGCACTCTTCCAAACATTCTGTGTGGATTATCTCATTTAATCCTTGTAGCAGTCCTCCGTAGTAGATGCTGTCATTAGCCCCATCTTGGAGATGAGGAAATAGAAGCATGAGGGCAACGCATCTTACCTAAGGTCATATAGCTAATGAGTGGTGGAATCAGAATACAAAGTCAACCAGTGAATCCACATTCCAAGTTCTTGACATGAGCCATTTTTGTAACCTGGAAAGGAAGGGGACATGATATAGATTTATGAGTGTTAACATGCGTTTAGGATATGATACACAATTTTGAATTGAACCTCAAAGGTAAGTAGGAGCCAGGTGTGGTGGCACATGCCTGTAATCCCAGGGGCTCAGGAGGTTGAGGCGGGAGGATCGTAGGTTCGAAGCCAGCCTCAGCAACTTAAGCAAGTCTGTAAGCAACCTTACGAGACCCTGTCTCAAAATAGAAAGGACTGGGGATATGGCTCAGTGGTTAAGTGTTCTTGGGATCAACCCCAGTTAAAAAAAAAAAAAAAAAAAAAGTTAAGTAGGATCATTGGGCCAAAGAAGGTAGAAGAGTATTCCAGAATTGGGGAATCACATGTCAGAAGACCTGGGGCAGGAAGGGGGTTGGCTTGGAGGTTCTGGGGGAGATCAATGTGACTGGAGGTGGAGGGCTGAGGGGTAAAGCTGGAAAGGTAGAAAAGGGTAGGAGTCGGAGGGAGATGGTAAGTCCTGAGAATCTTGAACTCAATTTTGAGCAGAGCAGAAGCTCCTAGTGCAGCTGACTTTACCTGAGACTGAGTGAGTGGTGCTGCTTTAGGAACAATTGCTACATCCGAGAGAGGTGCGGCTCTCCTGGCAGAGCCTGAGTCCATTACTCACCCTTCCTTCCCGCCATCTTTTGTAGGAAGTGAATTCTTCATACTTCTGCTTTAAGGAGCCTCTATTCTCTGGTGCAGTTAAAAGCCAAAGAGGTCACTGGGTATAGTGATCCCAGTGGCTCCAGAGGCTGAGGCAGGAGGATGGTGAGTTCAAAGCCAGCCTTAGCAAAAAAGCAAGGCGCTAAGCAACTCAGTGAGACCCTTTCTCTAAATAAATTACAAAATAGGGCTGGGGATGTGGCTCGGTGGTCGAGTGCCCCTGAGTTCGTTCCCCAGCACCCCCAAAAAAGACAAAGATGTCAAAAAAGATTGGCAAATCCAAAAGTTCCTCCAGCACTCAAATCTGCTTAACATTAACCTCAGTTGCCACCATTAATTTTGGCATTGCCCAAATTGTGAGACCCCCATTAAGATTAAAAAATGATTCTCCCCAAATTTGCATGATAAATATGGCAGCTTACACTGCCAGCTTACACTTTCTTACACTCCTAGACAGAATTCCTCTTATCCTGTGTATTTGTTTTATCAGTTCTTTCATTTATTCTTTCATTTATTCATTCATCAAACATTTACATGTGTATTGTGTGTCAGATGTGGAATCCACTCATGGGACTTGAATCTGGTTCCAGAGCAGAGATCACACCACCACAAGATGCCATCACCCCCTGTGGTGGACAGAACATTGGCCTTCAAAAGATGTTCCTGTCCCAATCCCTGTAACCTGTGAATATGTTACCGCGAGTAGTAAAAAGAGATTTTGCAGATGTGGTTAAATTGAGGATGTTTGCATTATGGAGATTATCTTGGATTATCTGGGTGAACATAGTGAAATCACAAGAATCTTTACAAAAGTGACTCTTTTAAAAGAGAGAAAGAGATGTGAGGACAGAAGCAGAGCGAATGTGACTGTTCTGAGACAGTACTGCAGGGGTCCCGCAGCTGAGGAGGGTGGGCATCCCCTGGAGCTAGGGAGGCCAGGAGCAGGCTCTCCGCGGGAGCCCCAGAGAGAAGTGAGAGAGGCCAGTGCCTTCACTGCAGCCTAGAGACCCAGTGAGGACGTCTGATCTCCATAACTATAAAATGATAAATTTGTGTTGTTTTAAACCACTACATTTATAGCAATTTGCTATATCAGCAATAGAAAACAAGGACACTCCCTGCTCCAACCAGGACAAGGCTCAGGATAGACATCTTTAATCCCTCACAGTTTCCCACTGAGCCCAGAAGTAGCCTCAGTCCTTCTCAACACAGATGCTTACTTGTGATTCATCAATGAGAAGCAACTCACTTGCCATCCTGTAGTGTCTATACAGCAGTTTATACCTGACTGTGGTGTACACTGGTATTGCTATATATATATAGATATTAATTACATGGGCATTTATTGGTGGTTTGGGTTCCTAAAGTAGTTCACTTAAATTGCTGTATGGTGCATGCCTGTAATCCCAGTGGTTCTGGAGGCTGAGGCAGGAGGTTCACAAGTTCAAAGCCAGCCTTGGCAACTTAGCAAGGCCCTAAGCAACTCAGTGAGACCCTTCCTCTAGATTAAAAAAATAAAAAGGGTTTAGGATGTCGCTCGGTGGTTAAGCACCCCTGGGTTCAATCCTGGTACAAAACAACAACAACAACAACAAAGCAACATAATAAAGATTTCTTTTAAAAAATGCAGTTTGTCTTTGGTTAAATCACATACATCTCCATACTTTGATGTCTTCATCTCTAAAATGAGAGCAATGATAATACCTACCTCTAGGGTTATTGTGAGGATTAAATGGCTTAGATATAAAAACACTAACAAAGTTCTTGGCACATAGTAGGTGCTCAAAGATTTTAATGATGGTGATGATGATGATGATTATTCTCTGCAGGATTTAGCATAAGCCTGAAGGTCCTTTTTGATCCCTCTATCTACAGTGAGAAACATGCAGGAGGAGCAAGAGTGGGTGTATGTTGACAGGAGCTAACTGGGAGAAGATTGAATTAGGTGATGGTTGAAACAGAAAGGAGTAGGTAAACTTGAAGAAACTTGAGAGGTGAAATCAACAAGACCTGTTGATGGATTGCACATGGGGGATGAGGACGTGCCTCAGATGACAGAGTAGAAGCCTAACAGTGACATGTTATACAGTATGAAATCAATCCTTATTTTGCTTCCCTGCTTTCCTCCCTTCCATCTTTTCCTACTGTGATCTCTCTTTTCTTTCTTGCCAACATTAAGACACATCAGAAAAAAAAAAATTTTTAAATAGGACCAAAAGGAGACACCAGGCATAGAGGCATGAACTGTATGGCAACATGTAACAAAAACAGGAGACTTTTCTTCTACCTGAATTTTTGCTTGTTGGTGCCAATATGTGAAGAAAGCATGGAAATTGAATGGAAAGAGAATATAAGACAAGAGAGAGAAATAGAATTAAAATGTCTAAAATGACTTTTTTTTGTCTCCATCCCCAACCCTTTTTAATTTTTTTTTTTTTTTTTTTTTTTTTTTTTTGTGACAAGGTCTTGCTCAGTTGCTTAAGACCTTGCTAAGTTGCTGAAGCTGGCCTTGAACTTGTGATCCTCCTGCCTCAGCTTCCCAAGTCACTGGGATTACAGGTATGCACCACCATTAAGGCATCTGAATTGATTTTTTAAACAACAAATAAATGTGTAGCATAAGCGAAAGTTTATAAGATACCCCTAATGAAACTGAGCTGGGGATATGAACAGTAAGGTGGAGAATATAGGAACTAGGTTGGGGCTGTGCAGGGCATAAGATGGGGCCAGGGACTGATGGGGAAGAGGAAAACGTTCTGGAGATGGAGACGGGAGACTGTTTCTAGCCCTGGCTTTGCCTGCAGTGAACATGTGATCATAGAAGTCTCCATTATCTCCCTGTTCAACCTGTCCTGCTGAGATTGATTCCATGGGCTTCTGAGCTTGTCCACTTCATGGACCTGGTAAAGTTATAGGAACTCATGAGGGAGGCACCTGGGGCAGCCCCTAGGAGAAGCTCATCTTGTCATGTGAGATGCTTCTAGTCTCTTCAGCCCCACTAGCCTGAGGGTTGCTAAAGGGAATCGCCTTTCCCCCAGAAGGACCTTCTGTTTCTGTCCTTCTAAAGTAAGTTGCATTAAAGGCAAAATGGGTCTAAGCTGCCCTACTGAGAATTGCTGAACGGAGCAATATATTTCTGCATGCAGCAAAATGCCTTTTTTTTTTTTTTTTTTTTTTCCTTCCGCCTTGGTCTGTGACTTGGCTGTGCTCAGCAGAAGGGAGGCAGGAAGGCACACTTTGAAATTGTAGCAAGCCTTTGAGCAGATTGAATTCAAGTTTGGATACTAATGTCAAGGAAGAGCTCCCTTGGCTCTGTGCTCCTTGCTCACTGAGGCGTGGTGTGATGCTCCATTGAAAGGCTGGCTGATCTCGCCCACAGGGCTGATAATGATCCAGCACTGGCGAGGGGTGTAGCCCCTGAGCAGGAGGAAGGATGACCTTCCCAAGGATGCTTCGGAAAGACTGCCAGACTCTTCTGTACTCACTGGACAAAGGACAAGAGAGAACTGCATAGCCCCTTCCCTCAGCTTGGGTTTGATTCTCCAGGTCTCTAAAATAAAAGTACTGACACAGATGAGCTCTAAGACCCTTTCTTTCCAACGTTTTATGATTCTGGTATTTGGAGCATCTACAGATACTGGAAAAGAACACCAGAGGCTAAAATGTCTGATAGAAGTGGCACAATCTTTCAGGAAGGGAATTTGTTACTAGCTTTCACTATTTTTATTAGTTGTTGATGGACCTTTATTTTATTTATTTATATGCCGTGCTGAGAATTGAACTCAGTGCCTCACATGTGCTAGGCAAGCACTCTGCTACTGAGCCAAAACTCTGGCTCTCGCTTATTTAAATGCATACATCCTTTGGCCCCAAAGTATCAATTCTTGGGCTGTACTCAATGGAAATATTGTGCAAACATGGATGTTTAGAACTGCAAACCATCAAAAGCAACTTATGTACCCTGTGGTAGGGAAGTGGTTAAATAACTTTATTACACAATTATCAGAAAGAATGAAAATCCATATGTACAGAAAAGGGAAAAATTCAAAATATAACTAGGTGAAAAAAATGGGTTGTTGAGTAAAATACATAGTATGATTTGCATTTTTTTCTGAAATGAAATTCAGATATGTGTATCATGTTGTGTAATAAATAATTTCTTTAATGATGTATTTATATTTCTATGGGATAAACATAGAGAAAAGACTGAGAATATTCCACAGAAAACTGAAAATAGTGTTTTTCTCTAAAGATATGGTAGTCATGAGCCACATGTGGCTACTGAGTACTCAAAATATGCCTGGTATAACTGAAGAATGGAAATTTTAACATATTTAATTTTAACTACTTCAAATTTAATTTAAAAAACCTGACGTTGGGCACAGTGGCACACACCTGTAGCCCCAGTCATTCTGGAGGCTGAGGCAGGAGGATCACAAACTCGGGGCCAAACTCAGGAACTTAGCCAGAACTTGTCTCAAAATAAAACATAAAAAAGGCTGGAGACACAAAACTCAATTCAAAGTAGATCAAGGACCTAGGAATTAGACCAGAGACAATACACCTAATAGAAGAAAAAGTAAGCTCCAATTTCCAACATGTTGGATTAGGCCCCAAGTTCCTTAATAAGAATCCTGTAGCGCAAGAATTACTACCAAGAATTAATGAATGGGATAGATTTAAACTAAAAAGCTTCTTTTCAGCAAAAGAAACAATCAGTGAGGTGAATAGAGAGCCAACTAATTGGGAACAAATATTTAATACATGCACATCAGATAGAGCACTAATCTCTAGAATATATAAAGAACTCAAAAAACTTTACACTAAAAAAACAAATAACCCAATCAATAAATGGGCTAAGGAATTGAGAAGACACCTCTCAGAAGAAGATACACGATTAATCAACAAATACATGAAAAAATGTTCAACATCTCTGGCAATTAGAGAAATGCAAATCAAAACTACTCTAAGATTTCACTTCACTCCAGTCAGAATGGCAGCCATCAAGAACACAAGCAACAATAAATGTTGGAGAGGATGTGGGGAAAAAGGCACACTCATACATTGCTGGTGGGACTGCAAAATGGTGCAACCGTTATGGAAAGCAGTATGGAGATTTCTTGGAAAACTGGGAATGGAACCACCCTATGACCCAGCCATCCCACTCCTGGGTCTATTCCCAAAGGACTTAAAAACAGCATATTATAGTGACACAGCTATCTCAATGTTTGTAGCTGTACAATTCACAATAGCTAGGTTGTGGAACCAACCTAGATGTCCCTCAGTAAATGAGTGGATTAAGAAAATGTGGTATATACACACAATGGAATTTTACTCAGCAATAAAAGAAAATAAATTAATGGCATTTGCAGGTAAATGGATGAAGTTGGAAGACATAATGCTAAGTGAAGTTAGTCTCAAAAATCCAAGTACCAAATGTTCTCTCTTATATAAGGAGGCTATTTCAAAGTATTGTTGGATGGGGGTACATAGGAGGATTAGAGGAACACTAGAATGGTCAAGGGAAGGGAGGGAGCAAGAGGGGAGGGAGGGGGAGAAAAGGAAAAAAAAAAGGTGGTTGAATGAGACGGATATCATTTTCCTTATTGCATAATTGAAGACCTGAATTGTACGATTATACTTTGTATACAAACAGTTGTATGTAAAAAGATACTAAATATATGCACTATGAGTTGTACATATTAAAAATTATAAAAATAATTAAAAAATTTAAAAAAAAAAAAGGCTGGAGAGGTGACTCAGTGGTAGAATGCCCCTGGGTGCAATCCCTAGTATCACAAAAAGCAACAAAAACAAAACCCTGGTACCTGATTCAGTTATTAGGAAGTTTTTAAGTACATTTGCAAGAACTTGGATATATGAGTCTACTTTTCAACTGGATCTGCTTTTCAACTGTCTGCCTGATGAAATCCAAGTACAGATCAAGTATTTCCAATAAGAATTTAGCATCCAAGTGGAGATTTGTTGCAAATGTAAAATACAACCAAATGTAGGAGACTAAGTACAAAAAACAAGAAAGATATCAATAAAAATTTTATTTCACTAATAATTTGATAATGCTGATTACCTATTGAAATAATTATTTGGATACATTGGCTTAAATAAAATATATTACTAAAATTAATTTTACCTGCTTCTTTTTTTGTTTTGTTTTGGTACTGGGGATTGAACTCGGGGGCACTCGACCACTGGGTCACATTCCCAGCCCTTTTTTGTATTTTGTTTAGAGACAGGGTCTCACTGAGTTGCTTAGTGCCTCCTGTTGCTGAAGCTAGCTTTGAACTAGCAATCCTCCTGCCTCAGCCTCCTGAGCCAGTGGGATTACAGGCGTGCGCCACCAGGCCCAGCTCACATTATTATTATTATTATTATTATTATTATTATTATTATTTTGGCAGTACTGGAGATTTAACCCAGGAGTGCTTTACCACTGAGCTACATCCACAGCCCTTTTTTTTTTTTTTTTTTTTTTTTTTTATCTTTTACTTTGAGACAGAGTCTCACCAAGTTGCCCAGACTGGCTTCCAACTTACTTTCAGCCTTCCAAGTCACTGGCCTTACAAGAATGTGCCACTGCTCTGGGCTCTTTTTACTTTTTTAACGTGACCACTAGAAAAATTTAAATTACATATGAGGCCATTGGCTGTCTGCTTTTGAGACCAGGATACAGGAAGGGCTGGACTTTAACTTTTTTTACTTTATGTACTTTCAAATTGTTTGATTTTGCTATGGTAAGCATGGGTTACTTTCATAATTTACATAGAAAAATAGTAAAGAATTTTAAATTGTTGAAACAGGAAGTTTCTATGATCAAGAAAATTGCTGAGAGACTGACTGCTTCCTCTAATGTGTTTCTTTTGTGATAGTGTGTCAGTGTCTGAAATAAATGTTTTGCCATCAGGTGATTATAAAATATAAGTCAGGTGGTGTCTGTGATTTACCAGCAGTTTCTAAATGCCTGACCCTTTTTTTTTTTTTTTTTTTTTTGATTGCTGTCCTTAAGAAGTTACCTCTGCTGACAACCATCCCAGCTGTGTTGGAAAAGGACTGTTTCTCAGAGAGTAGGAGTTAAGCCTGGGAGAGTTAGGGGGGACAAAAAGATAAATAACCCATAAAGAAATCTCCCCTCTTCTTGCTGGTTCCCCTCTTCCCCCGTATCAAGATTCCCCAAAGCTTTAGGGATCTGGAGCTGAACTTCCTACCTTACTAAATGACAAGGCCAGAATGCTAACGTTCCCCACCCAGACACGGCTGCGTTATACATAAAGATGTCTGTGTTACACATAAACACGTTATGGCTGTAACAATATCACTTTCAAAGAAGCGCTAATCCGCTGAAGTCATCTAGTCAGAAAACATTTGCTTCTCCGTGTCTTGTGTCTGAATTGTGAGAGAAGAGAGAGAAAAAGAAGGAAAGGGGTGGGGGGGGCGGGGAATAGAAAGAAGGAGAAAAGAATTAGAGATGGCACTTTTTAAAATCAGACTTTGCGGAGAAAAAGCTATTCCACTGGTTTGTTATGGTGTCAGCCTCTTACACTAAATATATTTATGCTCTTCTTTTAAAAGTGTATTGTGATCTTTCCGTACAAGCTCACAGATATCTCAAATCAGAGTTTTGGGTCTGAAGTGGTTTGGCTTGAGTGGATGTCAGATAGGGAGTTTAGTGGAGAAACATCAGCTGCAGCTCTCATAAAGCTCAGGAAATAGCTGACTCAATGCTCCACCAGCACCCTATACTGCTCATACCACAGCCCACATCTCCCTAGATCTTATTCATCTATATTATTTGTCTTCCTTGCTAGACTGAGCACTCCCTGAAGCTCCACTATCCCCATCACCTAGCACAGGACCTGGCAAACACTGGGCACTTAATAAAAGTTTGTTGACTACTCCACGAAAAATAAATAAATAAATGGACCTGCCATTCAAGGGTCAGCCAATATTGAAAACATTAACACAATTAGAGTATCATCTCAAAGATGGACTTGTGAAATTTTTCATCTTGATAATATTATCATTCATTTGATAGATATGTACTAAATGCCTATCATGAACTTTAAAATGGCTAAACAGAGATCAATTTAAACACACATGTATCCCAGTTCTTTTGGAGTTTATAATCTGGGGAGAGAAAGAAGACAGGGAGCAGGCATAAATAAATTAAATGAGAAATTATAATAACTTCTCCCAAGGATTTGATCAGGAAATGGTGATAGAGACGAGAGGGGCTTTACCAATTTGTCTCTTCTCTGAGGAGGTGACATCTAAGATGATGTATGGAAGATGAGAAAGAGTCAACATTTTTTTTCCTTCCCTGGTCCTGGGAATCAAAACCCCCAAACTCCTATGTGCTATGCAAACTCTCTACCACTGAGCCACATCCCCAGCTCAGGAGTCAACTATTAAACCACTTTAAAAAGAAAATTCAGGAAGAGGGCAGTACAGGAGAAAGAGATAGCCTTCAGGAGCAGTGTCCACTGCCATTGTGACTCACTGTTGAAACACTATGAAATTCAACTGGATTCGATTTATCTGGGTATCAGAGCCCATGCTGACTTGCATGCCTGGCTGGGGGAGTAATGTCTATGTTCAGAGGATGATTTCCCTTATTTGAAGGACAGTGTATTTATGAGGGGGTGATGTGATAGTGGGTGATGAATGGCCAGTAGTTAGGGGGCTGACTTCCATTCACTTCTGACAAAGAAGTCTCATACCTCTTCACATTAGCATCTGTAGTTCTGATCAGTGCCCACTGTTCAATTTCTGCTTTAAATATACATTTTTTTTGGACAGTAAATACATGTAGAAGGGCTTTTGGGGAGTCACAAGGAAAGAATTGTCACATTTTACCTTACCTTATACTCTTTGCCCCCCTTAAATTTTTTTTAAATATTTATTTATTTGCTTTAGTTGTACACAATGCAGTGCATTTATGTTTACGTGGTGCTGAGGATCGAACCCGGGCCGCGCGCATGTGTGAGGCGAGCACTCTGCCGCTGAGCCACAGCCCCAGCCCCCCTTAAATGTTTTTAGCTGCCAACTTTTTATAAGTTGAACAATGAACTAGTAAGTAAAAAATCGTGAACTACACATGCAGGTCTATTGAACATACCACCTTATGACTATTGCTAGCATTTCTGTTTTTTTTTTTTTTCCCCTTCTTTCTGATTATTGAGGCAACATAACTTCCACTCAACTAGATTTTAAAAACTCAGGGAAAAATACAATTTTCCATAACTTAATAACCCAGAGATTACCAGTGATAATATTTTGATATTTTTCTTTCCCAATACCTTTTAAAAGATAGGATCAAGTTCTACATGAGAATTTGAAACCTAAATTTTGATTCAATGTATGTAGGCACCTTTTTTTCTGTGGTAATAAATGCTGACTTTTTGTATGGGTGCATCATAATTTATGTTAACCGAGTCCCTTTAGATAGACATTTCAATTGCAATTTTCACTACATAACTAACTTTTAATCTGTTTTCTCATGAAAATTTCTGTGTCAGCATCCAAGGGTTTCACCCCATTCCTTGGTATTCAACAAACAACAGCTATTCTTACTTGGTAACCAAAAAATAATATTTTCTTTGTAAGCACAGAGTCAAACAATTCAAACAATGCTCTAGTAGATGCAAAACTGACATTTGAATATCTAGATCAACCAAATAAAATTCAGGATTGTTTTTTAATGTCATAAAACAAATCACATAGCAAGTTTTACTTGATTCTCAGCTCCCTGGAAGCTTGGGAGTGGGAGGTGAGGAGAAATTTCTGTAAAATATCTAATACTTCATTTATTTTTTAGATGTTGATGACCTTTATTTTATTCATTTATTCACATGCGGTGCTTAGAATGGAGCCCAGTGCCTCACACATGATAGGTAAGCATGATACCACTGAGCCACAACCCCAGCCCATTTAATGCTTCATTTTTTAAAAAAATATTTTTTTAGATATTGATGAACCTTTATTTTATTCATTTATTTATATGTGGTGCTGAGAATCGAATCCAGGGCCTCACACATGCTAGGCAAGTGCTCTTACCACTGAGCCACAACTCCAGCCCCTGACACTTCATTTTTTTATTGAGTGTGTATTGGGGCGGGGGGGTTGTTGCCTGGTGCACATGCGCTCTACCCCTGAGATACACCCCCAGCCCTGCTGATACTTCTTTTTAAAACCAGGTTGTGGGGGCAGGGTTGCTGCTGGAGTTCATTGCTGGCTCCCAGATGCTACCGTGTGACCATCTCAGGCAGGTAGGGGTGTGGGCCAAAAGCAGAGTTCCAGGTGCCCAGGAATAAGAAGTGGATAGGATGGAAGGATGCTTCCTGTCAGAAGCCCCCAAATGCCAGAGCTAGAAAAAGAGAACCTCAATAAATTACTCTCCAACAAAATAAGTTTCCTTTTTTCAGTGCTGAGGCTTGAACCCAGGGCCTTGCTTATGCCAGGCAAGCATTCCACCCTGAGCCACATTCTCAACCCCAACAGAACAGAACAGGAGCCAACACTGGTCCATGTGCTGGATCAGCCTCTGTCCCAAGCCACCACACACACACAGACCTAGTCCACCCTCAAACCTGACACTGTCCTTAGTAACAATCCTGTGATTTCCAACATGGCTGTTTTCTGTTTTCTTTTCAGCTGTAGCAACCTGTGCTCTTAAATAGCTTCTTTATCTAGTGGGGTAATTACAGTCTGTGACTAACAGCTGTGGTTCATAAGTATGAGTTTTACCATTTGGGTCAGTAGTTCTCGGTCTTTTCTGAATGGCAACTCCCCCAGCTGATCTCAGCATTCAGAGAAGCACCCCTCCTTCAGCACTAGTTCTCCACGGTGCCGTTTGCCATTGGAGGGTTCTGTTTTCCTGTTAGAAAAGAGGTCATGTTGTTATGAAAATTGCAAGTCCGATACCAAAACATATTTATGGGTGTTGGTATTACTAGTGATTTTAATTTTCCCTTCAGCTTTTTTTAGTGTTCCAAATGGTCTAAATGGACATGCATTTCTTGTGTTTAGAAAAAAAAAAAAAAAAAAGGCTTTTCAAAAAGTAATTCAGAACTGTAAAACATAGGAGACAAACTGTTGAATCTAAGCTTGAGAAAGTGTTGATAGATAACATCAGAAGCACAAAGCAAGGTTGGGGATTTAGCTCAGTGGTAGAGCATAAACACAAGGCCCCGGGTTCGATCCCCAGCACATACACACACCCAAAAAGGAAAAGAAAAAAAACCCACAATCCATAAAAATATCTCCAAATTAGACTAAATCAAGATTTTTTTAAAAGCATTTTTGCTCTGGGAAAGACATTGCTAAGAGAACGAAGGAGTCGGGCGCGGTGGCACACACCTGTAATCCCAGCACTTGGGAGGCTGAGGCAGGAGGATCGCAAGTTCAAAGCCAGCCTTAGCAATGGCGAGGCACTTAGCAACTCAGTGAGACCCTGTCTCTAATAAAATACAAAAAAAGGCTGGGGATGTAGCCCAGTGGTCAAGCACCCCTGAGTTCATTCCCTGGTACCAAAAAAAAAAAAAAAAAAAAAAAGAGAGAGAGAGAGAGAGAGAGAAAACGAAGAAGGGACAAATTGCAAAAGGAAAAAATATTTCTGCAAACCACACATCTGACAATGGACTCTCCTTTACAATATGTAAGGAACTCAAAATATAATGGTGAAAGCAAAGTAGAAATGGGAAAAAGATAGGAATCATACAATATATGGCCATACGTTGTGTCTGTTCCTTTCACTCAGCACACTGTTTTCGAGGCTCATCCATGTGGTAGCATATATCAGTACACTATTCCTTTTGATAGCTGAACAGTATTCCATGTATGGATATGCTTAATTATGGTTTTAATAAAATTTTTTCTTCCTGCAGGGTCTCTTTTACATCTGGTTAGTTTAGTGAACTGTCTGCTGCCGAGGCTGGTGACCTGTGACCTCTCACCCTCCACACCAAGGCTGACATGTGTGGGCACATGGAGTCCTTCACTTTCAGTTCCCCCTTTCTCCAGTATCACCTGATGAAGGGAAGATGCTTCATCAGGTGGGTCATTAATGGGGATGCACAGGATCTGTATCCAGGCTGCTCTCTCAGAGATGATAAACCAGGCAGAATAAATGATTCTGGGGGTGGGAGGAGGGGAGACTAGCCCCAAGTGTACTGAGCCATGGAGAAACCTCTGTGGCCTTCTCCTATTGACAGACTTGACCTGCCTCTACAACAACGAGCACTAAATACCTCTCCCAGAGCAACATTTTCCTAACCTCTTTTGGGAAACTGAACACTCCCTCAACTCCACATTGTAATCCGGAGTTCAGGGATGTCCCACAGCATCACAGACATCAGGAGCTTGACCATGGCCAACCATCCTTTCATTCTCTCCCCAGTACCAGAGCTGGGCCAAGATGCAACCTGCTGGCCTCTCTCTGGTTGTAAAAGCCACTTACTGAGTCCTTAGCATATGCCAGGCGACACACTGAGGCCTTTGTACTTGTCATCCCACCTAAGTCCCACAGCACCCCTATTGGGGCATGCTTCTATCATTCTCACAAGTGAAAACAGAGTCAGAAGCAGAGGCTCAGAGAGTTTCAGGGTCCAGTCCAAGATCCGATCACTAGAGAGTGACAGGGCCAGGATTCAACAAAGGCCTGCCTATTCAACAGTCAAGTCCTCCCAGAGCATAGACTCTAGAGCCAGACTTCCTGGGCTCAGATCCTGATTCCTTCCTTGTTAGCTGTTTAATTTTGCCTTTGCTTTACCCATATGTAAAATGGGCTAATAATAAAAATCTGCCTCATAAGGTTGTTGTAAAAATTGAGTAGATCAATCTGTGCCTAGCACAGAGTAAAGGCCCTGTCAGTGTTTGCTATTGTTGTGGTTGTTATTGCTATACTGCCTCTCAAAAATGGAACAGAGAGAGCTGGGATTTTGGCTCAGTGGTAGTGTGCACGCCTAGCACATGTGAGGCACTGGGTTCGATCCTCAGCACCACATAAAAATAAACAAAATAAAGTCATTGTGCCCATCTACAGCAAAAGAAAAATTTTAAAAAAATGGAATAGAGAAGCAGGAAAAAAGGAAATAACCAGAGAGACACCATTTCCCTTTCCTCAAGAGATTTTTCTTGGCCAAGAAATAAGCTTGCTATTTCCAGGCTGGAATTGATGCTTGTTTTTTTTTTTTTTTTTTTTTTTTTTGTTGTTGTTGTTGTTTTTTGTTTTTTGTAGTTGTAGATGGACAGAATGCTTTTATTTTGTTTGTTTATTTTCATATGGTGCTGAGGATTGAACCCAGTGCCTCACGCGAGCTAGGCAAGTGCTCTTCCAGTGAGCCCCAGCCCCAGCCCCTGATGCTTTCTTAATATCTATAAATTGGTCATTGTTGTGACCTGAATTTGTTCCCCTAAAATTCATACATTGAAACCCCAGCTCCCAATGTGATAATATTAAGAGGTGGAGCCTTTGGGAGTGATGAGGTCATGAGGGTGGAGCCCTCATGAATGGGGTTAGGGACCTTAGAAAAGACCCCAGAGAGCTCTCTCCAGAGGGCCCCTCTTTCTGCCATATGAGGATACAATAAGAATTCAGCAGACTGCAACCCAAAAGAGGGCCCTCGCCAGAACCCAACAGCGCTAGCATCCTGATCTCTAGCCTCAATAACTGTGCAAATAAGTGTCTGTTGTTTATAAGACACAGGTAAGTCTATGGAGTTTTGTTATGGAAGCCCAAATAAATTAAGACAGCCATAATCAACAAGCAAATGATGGCTTTCGTCATGATATAAGTCCATGCAGCTAGAGACCCTTGTCAATAGCCCTGTGAAGGGCTTCCCTTCCATATGCCCTGAAGTTGCCTTTTGAGATGGAATTCAGGGAAGACTGGCCAAGCTTATCTGTTCTTGGTGGGCCTCACAGTGCACAGGAAACATAGGACTTGTCGGAGAGAGCAGTAAGAATGGTATTGCCGATAGGACCACAAGCCTAGGCTTACAACTGAGTCCCTGGTAGAAATCACAGGTTCTCGAGGCCTTCAAGAAGGGTAAAGTTTACAGCTGATCTAGTTTAAGAAAGAGAGGCTCTTAGCAGAATCCCCAAGGACAAGGGATGACTGACTTAATGGCAAAAAAAAGTCCACACCTAGGACTGATGTCCAAGTGATATGCTTCTAAAGTCCTCAGGGATTTTTTTTAAAAAATCTATGTGAACAGTCATGTGTCTTTAGGATTATGGAGTCTTGTATTGGTTTTATCAAAATCCTTTACTGCATACACTAGTAAGGGGCACTCTTCTCCACATCATAGTCATCCACTTGAATTCTTCAGTTTGCAATGGAGAAAATAAAGCTCAGAGCCACGCAGCAAAGTTCTAATAAAGACCTGCAGCCCAAGCTTCCTGACTTCAGGCTAGTTCTCTACCATCTGAGACAAAAGATGATGTTTGGAAAGTCTTCCCAAACAAATCACTCTTCTCTATCAGCAGGACAGTGGGTCTCCTCCCTGCAGATAATTCTATCCGTAGATTAATTCAGAACATTCTGAAGCATGTGTTCTCAAGAGCTAGAGCTCTGCTGGGATGGGGAGAGGGAATTCAGGATGGGTTTTGGGTCTGGACTTGATAAAAAAAAAAAAACAAGCTCAAACTATCCTGCTGATTCAGGATGATAAGGGAATGGTCTCTCTGAACTATCTAGTGCTTCTGCTCATGTTTGGAACAATGTAATTATTCATGCTTGGAACATTTAAACAGTATACCAGAAAAATACTCAATTTTATTTGATCTTTCTTGCCACAGTGCCTCAAGGTCCCGATGATGAGTCTGGATTACCATTCTGGAGGATTCAAACAATGGAGAAAAAGGGTTAGCCATCTTCCTTTTGGTACTTTTTATGGTAATTTGCTAAGGGCAACTAAACTGGTCCTTCTCTCCCTCTTTTACAAAAATTATTTTGCTGCTTATTTTTGTCAGTTCATTATACATAATAGTGGGGTTCATTTTGACATAACTATGCAAGCATGGAATATAATTTGCACTAGTTTAGATCCCAGTACTTCCCTTTCCTTTCCCTTCTCCATCCCCGTTCCCTTGATTGATCGTGCTTCTATTGATTTAGAGTTGTTTTTTTTTTCAATTAGTGCATTTTGGATATACATAAAGATGAAATTCACTGTGGTATATTCGTATACGTACATAAATAAATCCTCATATCCATTTGCTTATCTTCACTTATCTTGTTCTGTACAAATACCTTGAGAAATGGACACAACCGGACTAGGGTTGTAGCTCAGTGGTAGAGCACTTGCCTGGCATGTGTGAGGCACTGGGCTCAATCCTCAGTACCATGTATAAATACATAAATATCCAACAACAACTAAAACATATTAAAATTAAAAAAATAAAAAAAGAAAGAAATGGACACAACCATAAGTCTACTTACCTGAGCCTTTGATTGACTGTAGAGAAGTTTCCCTGTTGATAGGATACCACAGGGCCTTATGAGTTAAGCCCTGAATTCTGTCAGCAAGGCTAACGGCATGCCATGGCCACTTGGTTCTTGTCACTTCATTTAAGAGCATGAATGCTGAGAAGCAGAGGCAGAAGCCAACCAACTGATTCAACTGGCAGCCAGACACAATGTCACTTGCTTGTAGGTTCAACAAAAAATTAGATAACTTTAAAAAAATTTTTTTTAAATTTCAACGTCCATTTATAGCTTAAATTATTATATTTTTTGAGTAGACAATGTAACAAAACACACTGCAGAGTACTTAGAAAAACATGCTCAGAAAAGCAAAAGACAGAGGGTTTGGTGAAAAAAATTTGAACTTACTGCTTTACACCTAAGTTTAGTGTTTTTAAATTTTTCACTTATTTTTAAAGATACAAATTAAGATTTTTCTACATTCAGGTTGGTTCTGCTGGCCCCTGTTCCACAGTCTTAGTCCTCTTACCCTCGTAAGAGTAGTACTCTGCTTTTTTTTTTTTTTTTTTCAAGTACTTATTAACACCTTTTTCTTTGTCACGAATTATGCCAGGTATAGAGGTGACAGTGTAGAATAAGGAACAGCTCTGTCCTCTGGGGACAGACACTGATACTAAACTCCCAAACATGTTCTCATCCTGGCTGTCACCAGTCTGAGTTTTATAGATGATCTTCTTACGTATCATATGGTCTCTGCACATTCGATAACGATCCTTACTTAGCTCTTTTTAAGATATGCCAGACTCTCAAAACTCCTGCTGGGCTTGTTTTCTTTACCTGGTTCCTTTTCTTGGGTTCTTTCCTGGGTGCTGCGTATCAGTCTGGTATCTCAAGGAGCTAAAGCAAGAAGGATCAGCTCATCTCTGATGCCCCTGGCTGCACTCTGCGGTCAGGGTTTGTTGTGTTCCATTTCCCCTAAATTTGTTCTAGTCCATTTATCCCTAGATTGTTTTCTTCCACATTAATAAATCATCATTATTATCCACTGAAGCATTATTTTTAATGATTAAATAACAGAAATGTAATCTGTATCTACATCTGTAAGGAGTTAGTTAAATAAATTATGGTATATCCAAATAGTGGAATCCCCTCCAGCCTTTAAAAAGGATGAGATCCGAATGAGCACGTATCTATGGCACATTGTCAAGTTAAACCAACAAACATGTTGTAGAACAACATATATTGTATGATCTCATTTTTAAAATGCACATGTGAATCTGCATAACATATGTATCTGAATATATGTATTTATATATGCATATGTACATACATAAGAAGTATATTGTATCTGAGTAGAAAAAGTCTTTGGAGAAACTAACAATGGGGAATCTATCAAGTAAGCTGGGGAAGGGGCAGATAAAAGGAAAGTCACTCTAACTCTATGCTATTGACTGTTTTGACCTAATAGATACTCCTTTTTAAAGGAAGGAATGAATAGACAGAAGAAATATATAATTATTTTCCTAGATATTTCAAGACTATAAGTCTAGACTTGCATAGCCTTTAAGAAGGTTTTCATTAGTTTTGTTGATAAACTTATCAACAAAGTTTGGGTTTAAAGGATTCTACCACCACCAGGCCCAGTGGCCCCAATCTGTAATCCCAGCAATTTGGGAGGCTGAAGCAGGAGGATTGCAAGTTTGAGACCAACCTCAGCAACTTAGACCCTGTCTCAAAATAATAAAAAGTAAAAAGGACTGGGGATGTAACTCATTGGTAGAGAACCCCTGGGTTCAATCCCCAGTACCAAAAATAAACAAACAACAAAAAGCATCTCTTGCCTCTGATGGGGTGTTAGCACTATATCCTTGGCCTCTGCAAAGTGTGTTTCCTGCGAGCTCATTATACATGTTCCTGGAAATCCTGGTCACATGAGAGACATGGCCCTGGAAAATTTATTTACTAAGAAATAAATACTGAAAGGAAGCCAGAGAGGTGTCATTCTAATCTCACAGACTGGGAAACTGAGGCACGAAAGGTTGATCAGGCATACCCAGGTCACCTGGCTGGTTAAATGTGATGAGGTAGTATGCATAAGGCTATGAATATCAAAATTTGGTGTCCCAGGTTCAAGCTCTTACCATGTTACTTTTTTTTTTTTAGCAATTTTTAAAAAATATTTATTTATTTACTTTAGTTGTACACAATGCAATGCATTTATGTTTACATGGTGCTGAGGATCGAACCCGGGCCGCGCATGTGCGAAGCGGGAGCTCTGCCGCTGAGCCACAACCCCAGCCCTTTAGTAATTTTTTAAAAATTTCCTGAGCCCCAGTTTCCCAGTCAGAACAATAAGTCTTATAATTTCTGTCTCTCAGAACAGTGCTATTACATGAGAGTACATAATTTTATGTATATCATAAAGCACTATATATTGGATAGGAAGACCAACAACCAGGAAACTAAGAATTAATACTCATTATGTGGCAGCTGGCTATACAACAAGATTTGTGCTTGTTTAATTTTCCTATGCTCCAAACAAAATTTTTAAAATGTCTTTCCAGTTTTTTAGAAGCTAACCCTTCACTATGAATGCTCTTGTTCTTTACGATCAACCTTATTTTTTTTTCTGTATCCTAAATATTTCTGCAAATGGGTTTAAAATGAGGCACAAAAGTATCAGTTCCGTGGAGAAGGCAACCACGCTTTACCAGAATGCCATGCCAAATTGACTAGCACTCTGAAAGCAGATGAAAGTTGTTTGAAATGCTTCAAAGAGGAAGAAAAATCTAATCCCCCAAGGCTTCCTTTAAATCCATATTCCTTAATTTCAGAAAAAGTCCCAAGTCTTTGAAAAGTCCCAAATATCATTTTACAGTTTGGAAGTCGTAATGGGGAACATTTAAAAAAAAAAAAAAAAATTTTTTTTTTTTTTTTTTTTTTTTTTTTTTTTTTTAGAACATTCCTCCTTTCTTAAAGAGCTCAGTAAAGCTGGGTCTCCTTCATAAAGGCCCAAGTGGACGATGACCCTCCTGTCTTGGGAGCTGGGGGTCAGGCGGCCATCCCCGGGGCTCTGAGCCTGGAGTTCAAGGCTAATGACTACCTGGAGAATTCCTTAAAGAAGCAGAGTCAGGCATTTTCCCTGTTATTTCTGGGCGAGATTTGCATGTCTGTCATTGTGTGGAAGAACGCCCAGTCCCTCTACTACGCAACACAGAAGAAAGAAAGTTTCCAAGTGAGAAGCAAAACAAGGCCAGTTGCAATAGAAGCAAGTGAGACCATTTCCCGCTTCAGAAAACAATTCTTGTGAAGCTGTTTTCATCTGCTCAGAGAAGTAAACTCTTCCCCCATTCTTCTCCTGCTACCTATGGACATGCTTAGTGATAACTAACTGGGTCAAGTATCACAATGAATGTTTATGGACACTGTTACAATGCGCCCAGCACTGTGCTGGAAAAGTCAACTTGAAGTGTCTCCTTAACTCTTCCCAATCACCTCGAGGCACATAACTGTTAATTATTAACCCTATTTTACAGATGAGAAGGTTGAGGTGGAGACTGGCTCATTGAGCTGCCTGGTGTCCTAGCTGGATTCAAACCCAGATCTTTCTGACTGACATCTGTGCTTAACCAGAATGATGCAGAACTGAAATGCAATCCCAAGGCAGTGAAGGGAGAGAGCCCATGTCAAACTCATAGGTTGTACCTCAGTTGTGGAATTGCATTATAATTAACGATAACTCCTGTGTCCCAGCTAAATGGTTTACATGCATGGTCTCATTTAATGTTTCCCAGCAGATTTAAATGGTAAACGCTATCCTGACCCTGGAAATACTTTGTCTCCTCCATCAGACGCTTCTTTTCCCCCCTTCTTCCTCCCTCTGCAGCTTGGAGGCCATGAGTGCGTTCAGCCTGGCCTAGGAGGCAAACAGTGTAGTCAAGGAAGATCTGAGTGTCTTTTAGGTGTCGTCTGTATTGGTGTGAGAAGTTACAAGTGTCCCTCTCTGCTCTCCATCTTCAGGACATCTCCCTGTGCACACAGTGCCAGAACAGTGACCTCAGACCACAGCTCCAACACTGATTACAAGTAATCCCGCTCCAGAGTGTCCTTTCTTTCAAAAAGGAGATAAAAATAGCAAAGAAACAACACTTTCCTTAGTTCTCTGAAAGGTTGGCATCCTTCCAGGATAGACTTATGTACTTTTTGTACTTGGAGGAAAAAAAGAGATGGGATTTGGTCCAAGAATAGTCCTACAAACGAGAGAAATATAGAGCAGGCAGCTGGAGCAGAGCAGCCAAGTGGTACCACCAGCTACAGGCCCATTAATTAACGTTCCCTGGTATGTAGCGGTTCCCGTGACCTCGATTCTTGTTGAATTCACAGAGATAATTTTTACAGAGCCTCTACTTTTCTCACTGCAGTATATTTATCCAAGGAGTACCTCGCATATTTCCCCTCATCTCTCCAAGCAGTAAATTTATTCTAATTGCAAAGAGATATAGTAAAAGCCTGATTGAACACTTGGCAGTTTATACAGATTTATTCCTGGGGCTTAAGGGGGTTTTTAGAGTGTGTGACTAGAGTAGGGTTGAGGGGAGCTGGGGAAAGGAGCCCAAGAGAAAATGTAGATTTAATGGATCTATAAAATGACCCTGCCATAGATAAATGCTTGTTCCAAAGAAGTTTTAAACAGCCTGACCCAAACGAGGGTCTGTGACAGCTAGTCCGACACGAGGTGTCTGTAGCATTGCATATTTCTCTCTGGGTTTTCAGGTTTCCATATGAAATTTGTTATTCCTCAGGCAGCAGGAGGGTGTGGAATCTGTTTTCCAGAGGGAGGGAAACATATTTAACTGCACATTTCCAAGCACTGAAAGCTATGAACAGAGGCAAAAAGTAAACTTCCAGCACCTGCCCTGAAAATCACTGCTGTTTCTCTAACTCCCCAAGGGCTGAAGGCTGAATTTCAAGCCTAGGATCCTGGAAGACAGGTCACAAGAACCTGCCCTTGGTCCCAGAGAATTCTGAACAAGAATGGGGAGTCTTCTGAAGCCCAGGTATTCCAGGCACTTCCAGCGGATAATGAGACAGACAATACTCTAACCCCTAATGGGGCTTCCGCTCAGAATAGGCTATGCGTGCGCATGCTACTGAACTTTTCCCCGAAAACCTTCTAGGCTTTTGATCCCAGGAGTGACATTCATCATTTTTGCAGCTGCTTTGCAAGTTCTGCTGAGGATGAATTTTAGGACTTTCAACTGTTAAATTGGTTATATTGTAAATCTAATCAGGCACTAAAATTGGAGACATTTGTTCTGGAGAAAGAGGCAAAATAGAAAAGGGTCCCTAAAGTGGAGGCCAGTAGAGAGGAAGGCCAGAGTCTGGTGAATATGATGGTCTCTTTGGTTAGAGGCTAAGAGGGGATCAGGTCAACAGCGAATTCCTTCACTTTTGTTTTTTTTCAGTAATTGGCGGGAGAACTTGGGTGAAAATGTTAAACTTTTTGATTATGAAGTAAAACGCTCATACAGAAAAAAAATGCAGTTTAACAGGTTGTGATAAAGTTAACAACCATGTCAGGAAGTATAATGTTGGAACCTGGCATGGTGGCTCATCCCTGTAATCCCAGCTACTTGAGAGGTGGAGACAGGAGGATCGCAAGTTCAAAGCCGATCTGGGCAATTTAGCGAGATTCTGGGTGCAAAGCTGGTAGAGCACTTGCCTAGCAAGTGTGAGGTCCTGGGTTCAATCCCCACTACCCACCTCCTACGTCCACAAGGTATAATGTGCAGAACCATTATCACAATTCTTAAAGATATCAATTCCTTGCTTTTAAAAAGCAATTATTTAGCACCGAACCATGCATCTAAATAGAAGATGGCTTAACTATTACCTGTTTTTGAACTTTTTATAAATGGCACTAACACACCCATTCTTTTGTGTCTGGCTCTCTTTGCTCCACTTGGTGAGACTCATTCACCTTGTCTGTAACCACAACTCACATTCATTTCAGTATGGTATTTTTTTTTTATTTGCCCATATACTGCTGATGGACACTGAGGTAATTTCCAGAATGTCAATGTTGCTAATAAAGCTGGTAGAAACATTCTTGTGCATACATGTCAACATATATGGGATTTTGTTCAGCCTGCCTGGTTGAGATCGCACAATTCTAGTTAAGCCCAATTTGAATCAAGGCTAGTCCTAAATTTAAGGGAAAAATCAGCAATTTTTTTTACTTGTTCACTCAAACAAGTTCACACAAACCAAACTTCAAATTTGATGTGAGTCATTTGTTTAAAAAAATCTCTCTCCCCCCCCCCCCTTCCACTGGTTGGATCTGTTTTCTGGAAGAGCCCTGACTCATACAGGTAACATACTATTTGCATAGGCTTGCCTGGTAGCACAGGAACAAAAGGCCTCTCAAGCTAACTTAAGGGGAATTATTATTATTATTATTTTTTAGTTGTTGATGGACCTTTATTTTATTTATTTATATGTGGTGCTGAGAATCAAACCCAGTGCCTCACACATTCTAGGCAAGCACTCTATTTAAGTAAAGGAGAAAATTTTTAAGGAAATACTTTTAGTTTTCAATATTAACCTCCTTGATACCAAGTCATTATAGCACTATCTGTGTTTCAGATGTTTTTCCAAAATAAATGTACTCTGAGTAGGTGCACAGTTTCTTTTTCTTCAGGGTTTGGAGCTCTCAGGCAATGAAAGCTTGCTGTGGTTTGGATATGGTTGACACCCAAGATTTATGTGTGGGAGGCTTGGTCCTCAGTGTGGCAGTGTTGTGGTGGTGGACCTTTAAGGGGTGGGTCCTAGTGGGAGGTCCTTAGGTTATTTGGAGATTGTGCCTTCAGAAGGTATTGTGGAACTCCAACCTTTCTAGCTTCCTATTTTGGTGATGTGACCACACCTTCTCAAAGGTGCTCCTGCCATCCACCATGAGGTCCTCAAAAGAGCCAAGCTGATGCTGGCATCGTGCCCTTGATTCTCCAGAATTGTGAGCTAAATAAACCTCTTAACTTTATAAAGTCAGCCTGGCTTGGGTGTTTTCTTATGGTTATGCTGAATGGACTCACAAAAAACTAAAGCAAAGAAGCCATACTGATTGTTCTCACCCAGTGAGCATTGGTGTACAGTACTGTGGCCGCTTCCAACCAATGAGCTGAACTCTACTACACTGCCTAGTTGAATGTATCCTGAGATGCACTTGTTTATTCTTCTCTTCCCTCCTTTTCTGTTATCAATTTGTGTTCTGGCAAACAGTTTTAACCTAGACTAGCTGACTAAAAGGGTGTGAGTGATAATAACAAAGCTATTGCAAAGAAATGAAAGGAAGAGTGTCATGTTGAACATTAGAATATAGGCCTTCCAGAGGTTCTAGGTCCTCTAAGGCACTGGATGAAGAACCAGAGGGCTGAGCTCTGAAGACAAATAGGGAGAGGGATGAGTCTTTTGACATTCTGTAAGCTTCATACATGTCAGAGTAGTTTAGAAGGATTGACCAACAATTGTATGGATAAGATCTGGAGGAAATTATGGCCAGAGAATGGAAGAGCCTTTGCAGTGTACAAATCCTGGGTCATCCTTTATGGTGACTGTGCCAGGCAAGCTCCTTCAGGTTGCTGCTAAATACAATTATGTGATGTCCAGGCCTCTGCTCTGTCTCTGTGTCTATGGTTTATTCTCCTTGATTCTCCACTGCATTTTCTTCTCTGCAGATCAGCCTCCTTTGCAAGGTCCTTGGCCTGTCCCCAATAACTTGGGTTTTCATTTGGCATTGGTTTATTACATCAGGCCTTGTCAATGTCCTGCTCAGATTCTCTGGTTCATCTTGGAATTCGCCTGCAACAGGGTTAGACATTTTCCCTCAGGCTGGCAACTCCCCACCCAAAGCATCCACGTCTCTGCTTCTCTGCTACTTTCTCCTGCACTGCGGGAGCTTGCTGGGCCACAGGCAGGTGCAGCCACAACTAGTGCAGGTTGGGAGTCATTGTGTGAATGCCCCAGTCTTCCGTGTTCCAAGTGGAACCATTCTTAGGTGTATCTCACATGGTTCCTCCAAGATCTCAATAGGGATGCAGCGACAATTTCCCATGGTGGTAACCTGCTCATAATGCACCTTTTGTTCACTTTTCTCTGCCTCATTTTCCCCATCCTCATGCTTCCCAGGACCACCTCACAAATAAAATTCCTACAACCACATCCTATTTCAAGATCAGCTTTTCTATGTGATCTTCCATTGGCCATATTTTCTGACTCTTAGTCCCTATGATTCTCAGCTCAATATTTTGTTTGGAAATTTGACTTACCCAAATGAAACTCACATGTGCCTCTCTGGTTCACTTAGCTCTTCCCTGGGGGGTGGGCTTAATGTTAGGTAGGACATGACAGACATTTCCAGCACAACGGACCCCTCTGCCAAGTGTTGTGCTGGGCAATGGGTCACACAGAGGACAAACACATTTACTGTCCTTAAGGAGTTCTAACTGGGAAATAGACTTGTAAATGACATTCATGTTACAAAACAACTCTTTCATTTTGCACACATGTATACAAAGCAATATAACCATTGGTTGGGATATTGAAGGGTGGATAGATGCTTACCTGGGGAAAGGGTATAGAGAGGACTTTCCAGGCAGAGGAAACGATGGGAAAAAGTATGGAGAGATGAAAGAAGTCCTGCCACTCTGTGGCTGCCTAGTGCGTCTTAGCTCAGCATCTTTCCCTTGGGTCTGGTTTTCTTCCAAGGAGGGACAGTGAGGCATTACAACAGAACCTCAGCTCTTCCAGGCACAAGCTTCCTATTCTTATTTTCCCACTGATGAGAAAGGTGGCCACGTGTTTCTTGAAGCCAAGGAAAATATTACTTTACAGCCAAGGTATAAAAGCTTCAAAGGAAGCTAGAAAATGGAAAATGGGAGCACAGAGCCAGTGATGAGAAGTCAGTTTTATACTGCACATAGCCATTGCTCCTGAAGTCATCTGGAGAATATTTATAATCAGGATAGATCAGCACTTTGGATGAGTTCCTGTGGTTCTTGTGTTTCTGAAAAGCCAGATTTCCTCTGTCTTCTGAAGACCTGCAAAAATTCATCCTCACTCAGAAGAGACCTGAGAGTAGGGCTAATATTCACAACATTTAACCACTGTACGTGAAGATACCTGACCAATCAGAAATGACACAGCCTGGAGACGTTGAGGATGGCCAGAACATGCATGTAGGCTGAATCCCAAACCTGTCTTACACAATGCTGAGTTCAGCCCCTTGTTCTACAGAAGAAACAGCAAGTCTCCTGTGTTGACTCTCCAACCCTCTCTACCACCACATGGTTCAAAGTTCACCTAAGACAAGTGTAGGACTCTATTGGGTTCATCCCAGATGTGACTCATACTTAAGGTAATCCCTGCGGAGGGCATTTGATTCTTCAAGCATCTCTGGATTCTTGGCTGCTACAAATACAGAGCGCTTTCAAGGCCAACAAGCTCTTATACCTCCACTCAGGATTATAGCTCTTAGATCCAGTCACTAAGCCAAGGGATAGTTTGGTTCAGTTACTGGTCACATAGCTCTGTCATTTCCATCCCACCTTCTTAGACCCACAGAACCATCCAGGTGAAATGGTCTGATCCCTCCACTGTTAGGCTCTAATGGTTTTATCCATTCATGATGCTGCCCAATTGAATGGTCTCTCTAAGGTTGCAAGTGATTTCTAATTCTAGCATGCATTAAATACTTAGTATTTACACAAAAAGAAGAGTTACAGCTATTACCCTATTCATGAGCTAGTGTTGAAAATACTTTATCCACTGGTAAATAATAATGTCTACTATTTGTTGGTAACACTGAATCATAAAACATATTATAGACAGGCATGGTGGCGCATGCCTATAATCCCAGCAGCTTGGGAGGCTGAGGCAGAAGGATGACAGGTTTGAAGCCAGCCTCAGGAACTTAGTGAGGCTCTAAGCAACTGAGTGAGAATGTATCTCAAAATTAAAAAGTAAAACATAAGTGCTGGGGATGTTTCCCAGTGGTTAGTGCCCCTTGGGTTCAATCCCTGATACATCAAAACAAAACAAAATGTATGAAGGATGTAGGGACATCATTAGTATAAAAATACACATTATATTCCATAAGTCAATGTAAGTCTGACTCCAAGTCCTCATTCCCACAGGCTTGTAAGAAAATTAAGTAGCCATCTCCCTTTTCTCCAATACGTGAGCTGACGTTCAGAGGCTTTATACAACATCAAGGCCCTGCCTTATCATTATCATTCATTTATTTAACAAATATTTATTGAATTTACCACATGGGGGCCCGTGCTCCCAGAGCTGATTAGTAGTGATGTACAGGAAGAAGCAAATGTCTGCCCTCTGTTGTAGGTTGAACAGGAACCTCAGGTGGGACTCAGTGGTGAGACTGAGATCAGGACCCCCTGGGAGCATGCAGCCCTCCCCACTAGACACTGCCACCCAGGCACTGCCAGAAGTTGGGGCAGATCTCATCTAGAAGATTCTGCCCTCTTCCCCTGACAGGACATCTCTTCTCCTACTCATTATCTCTCAAAGGCATCCCCCCCCCCAGACCTCCCTCTCCACAACACCTTTCATGGTACCTCAAGGTACAAAACTAAAAATAACAATAATAATATAAGTCATGTGTTTAATTCTTATTACAACGTACACATATTAACATACTCAGAATAAAATGATTTCTAATTCAATTTATAAAAATATATTTTGGTAAAATATACATAACAAAAATTTACCATATGAAACTTTTCTCTTTTTTCTCTTCTTTTTCTTCTCTCTCTCCCTCTCTCCCCCCTCCCCCCTCCCTCTTCCTTCACCTCCCTTTCTCTCTCTTTATTTTTCCCCCATACTGGGGATGGAACACAGAACCTCATGCATGCTAGGCAAGCACTCTATCACTGAACTACATCCCCAGCCCTTTTTATTTTTTATTTTGAGCCAGGGTCTCACTAAATTGTCCAGGCTGGTGTTGAACTTGTGATACTCTTATTTCAGCCTTTTAAAAAAAAAAAAAAAAACATTTTTAGTTGTAGATGGATGCCTTTATTTTATTTATTTATTTATTTTTATGTGGTGCTGAGGATAGAACCCAGTGCCTCACACATGCCAGGCAAGCACTCTAACACTGAGCTATAGCCCAGACCTCCTATTTCAGCCTTTTGAGTCACTGGGGATTACAGACATGTGCCTCTGTGGCCAGTCTCCATCTGGACCATTCATAAGTGTTCAGCAGCATTAAGTATCAAGGGGCAAAACTTACCAGCTTAGCCTATATCCAAATTTTTGCCTCACCTAAATTTTCCTGGCAAAGTTTGGATGCCTGTTTGAAATGAAGGGAAACAAATGTAAAATTTCAGTCAACCAATCTTCCTCATGAAGTAACATGGCTAACATGTTTGTGCTGATCTTTTTATTCCAAATTATCACTATAACGTATTTAAAGACCTTGGTGTGTACAGGTGTTCCATGACTGGGACTCAAGAGACCCCAAAGGCCCCAGTGATTTTTGTCTGGTACTAGAACACTTTCTGACACCAGTCTGTTCCCTTTTCCTGATCTCTTAAATAACACTTAACCCCCAACACACTCCCACTTGTACCCTGCTTGGAGTACCACCTCCATTAGTGGGTGAAGAAATTCCCTAAGCCCATGCTGGGTGAAGTATTTTTTGATCATGACTGAAGGATTATTTTGGGGGGTATCTATAACTGGGGACACTGGAGATTAAAAGCCTCAAGGACATCAAAGGATGAATCTGAAATAATGATATTTCTTTCATTGTGGCAGGACAAGACTTTCAGAGTAGTTTTGTGCTCCATTCTAAAAGGGATAAAGGGTCCTGTGTTGGCATATTCCCCTTGGCCCCCAACAGAAACAGATACACATCCCCACAGTAAATAAGTCATTAAGATCCACCAAAGTCTGAGTTCTAATCAAAGATCACAAAGTTTATAGGAGGCAAGTGGGGGGGGGGACGCGCGCACGCGCTCGCTAACATCCAGTTTGGACTCCAAAAGTAGGGAGAAAGAGCTAGCATTCAGTTTAGGCTCCAGGGAGTTTTGATGTTGTAATTCTCAGATATAGAATTGTTTTATTTACAAAAAAAGTATGAACAATTATTATGTGCTAGGTACCATTGTGAAGATTTTTCCAATTTTAATTTATTTAATTCTCATAACAACTCTGTGAAGCAAGTTCTACTGTTGTCCCATTTTATAACTGGAAGGACTGAGGCACAGAGAGATTAAGTAATTTGTCCCTCATCAAATTCTATTAAATGGTAGAGATAAAATGTGAATTTGGGGGGCCAGAGTTGTGGCTCAGTAGTAGAGCATTTGCCTAGCATGCATGTGAGGCACTGGGTTCAATCCCCAGCACCACATTAAAAAAATAAATAAAATAAAGGTATTGTGTCCATCTACAACTAAAAAAAAGTGCTCTTTATGTGTAATATGAAATGAATTGCACTCTGCAAGCATATATAACAGATTAGAATAAAATATATTTAAAAATAACTATATGATAAAATTATAAAGCATTGTACTCTTACAAATAAATACAATGTTATTTGTAAAGAAAAAAAATGTGAATTTGGCAGTTTGGTTCTAGAGTCTGCATTCTTCATTACTACTATACTTTGCTGCCTTCCTAACAGAGAATGGCAAAATATTTAAAGAAATGAGGAATGAAATCCTGAAGATAAGCAAGCAATGAGAGAGAGAGAGAGAGAGAGAGAGAACTCCTGAAATTGAAAAATAAAATTGATGAGAGTAATTTAATGAATATGTTAAATATCTGAAGAGATAATTAGTGAATTGAAGAAGTATCTGAAGAAATATTTGGAATGTGGGATGTGGAAAAAAGGGGGTGAATGGAAATTATGAAAGCAAACTAAAAAGTGTTAAAGATATGAAGATAGAGGGAGAAGTTTCTAATAAATATTTAATTAGAGTTTTGTGAAGAGATGATGGAGGTAGGAGACATAATATTTGAAGCAAGAAGCAATCATAGCTGAGAGTTTTTCTGAACCTATGAACAATGTAAGTCCACAGAATTAGAAATACAGCTAGTAGAATAAATAAAAGGAAATTTATGCCTTAGAAAAAAATCACTAGTAGAATAAATAAAAGGAAATTTATGTCTTAGAGAAGTTATAAAGAAACTGGAGACAGGGTCTCACTGAGTTGCCTAGTGCCTCGCTTTTGCTAAGATAGTGAAAACATCTTCAAAGCAGCCTGATGAGAAAATAAGATCATCTACAAAGTACTGACAATTAGACTGTCGACAGACTTCTCAAGAACAATGATGGATGCTACTGGACAGTGGAATAGCATATTAAAAATGTGGAAGGGAAATGACTGTTGATTGCTTATCAAGGAAAGCTATATTTCATGAATGAGAGTAAAATGAAGACATTTTAAGATACACAAATACTAGAAGACTCAAACAAACTCACACCCATTCTTTAAGATTCATCTCAAGTGCTATTTCTCCAAAGGAACTCTGATTAGATACTCCTCTTTGGAACCCCAGTAAGATTTTATTAAGGCCTCTCTCTTATAGCACTTACCAAATTTATTCACAAATGTATTCATTCTATGTGCCTGTGATTTACACCCTTTTCCTCTTCCTCCACCATTGCTTATTAAAGGCCCCAGACACTTTGCTAACTCATCTGAACTTCTTGCACATTTTTTTATTACAACACTTGCATAAATAGGTGTTTTTAAGTATTTGTTATAGCCAACTGCTCAGTTTTCTTTCGTGTGTTTCATAGACCAGCAGCCCAAAAAAATTTTGCTTCCAAAAGGAATTTCATGGTCAAACTCTGTTCAGAAACACTGTATACAGTGCTATCTCCTTTGTGGAGTTCTACTGTTTTATTTGTTTAACTCTGCATTTCCCAAAATTATTTGACTACTGACCAACTCCTTCTACCCATTTTTCCAGGGCCATCTTAAGAGATTGGAGTTTCTAAGAACATATTTAGAAAAAATATGATAGGAGAAAATGTATTATTTGAAAGTGCTCAAGCCTAGAAGTCAATGTCTTGTTTCTATCTTATTTCTAATCACATAATTTCTTCCTTTCTTTTCCTCCCTTCCTTCCTCCCTTCTTTCCCTCCCTTCCTTCTCTCCTTCCTTCCTTTATTTCTCTCTTTCTTCCCTGAAAAAAAGTTTTAAGTCATTTAACCCAAGGTTCCTTATTTGTAATGTCATAAGCATAACTTTCCAATTCTAAAATTGTATGAATTAAAGGACTTTGCCTCTTTTATTCAATTATTCAGTCATTTCACAAATATTAATTCCTGCCATGTGGCCACTGTTTCTCCAGAGCTTCCAGTTGAGAATGATTTTCTAGAGCTCAACATCAGAACATTGTTATTTGATTCCTAGAACCAAATTTCTTCTGGTTAAAAATTGGGAATTTAGATTCTCATTCTTTATGTGTATCAGGTTGTCGAAAGAATCTTAAGGATCTAAACTTATGTTCTATCTAGTCTTATGATTCTACTTTACCAGAATTCCATTGTATATATAAATAATTTAAAATGACCACTTAGGTGCATCTAGTTTTTTTGTTTGTTTGTTTTGGGTACTGGAGATTGAACTCAGGGGCACTCAACCACTGAGCCACATCCCCAGCCCTACTTTGTATTTTATTTAGAGACAGGGTCTCAATCAGTTGCCTAGTGCCTCGCTTTTGCTGAAGCTGGCTTTGAACTCGTGATCCTCAGGCCTCAGCCTCCCGAACCACTGGGATTACAGGCATGTGCCACCGTGCCTGGCAAGGACATCTAGTTTTAAAATGTCCATCCTTAACTTTGTAAAAGTTGAATCCTTTATAGTAAAAAAAGCAAATTCTGATGATATGAACTCACTGAGCACTACTGCATGCAGGCACTGTTACAATAATTTTCCATGCATTCCCTCATTTGATCCTTACAATAATCACAAAAGCCAAGCACTAACACCCATTTTCACTTATAGGTCAAATAACCTGCCCAATAACCTTCACATAGCTGGTGAAGCTGGGCTCTGACCCAGTCAGTATGGCTCCTATGTCTGCTCTGAATTCCAATAGTAAGCTCTCACTAATCTTTTTTTTTTTTTTTTTTTTTTTTTTTTTTTTTGGTACCGGGGATTGAACTCAGGGGCACTCGACCACTGGGTCACATCCCCAGTCCTTTTTTTGTATTTTTATTTAGAGACAGGGTCTCACTAAGTTGCTAAGTGCCGTTGCTGAGGCTGGCTTTGAACTCGTGATCCTCCTGCCTCAGCCTCCCAAAGTGCTGGGATTACAGGCGTGCGCCACTGTGCCCAGCTTCTCACTATTCTTAATAGACAGATTGTCCAGTGGATTTTCTCCTGGGAATTTACCAGTTAACTTTTCAGAAGAGCTGAACAATCATATGGGACTTTTAAATGTCTAACTCCAGCCAGGTAATGTACTAAGGAGATAATGAAAAATTAAAAGCTTGAGCACTAATCTTCATGGTTTGGGATATATGCATATGCCAGGGAACTGCACTTTAGATAATAAGTCAGCATAAAAATTGGTGATACTGTTTTAAGCCCTGCAGCTCCATATGATATGTTTTCTGAAAATATTTCAAAGATAAGATTTACTCTCAAGTCTGAAATATGTTCTTTAAAGATTTCTCACATCACACAATATTTATGTAATTGTATCAATTTTATGGCAGGAAATTATAATATTAGGAGTAGAAGAGCATTTTAATCATAACTATTGTATTTTTAGTAAAGAAACAAGAACCACACCATGTCAGTGAGAATTCTTGGCATTTAGTTTTAGAAGCCATGTTGCATGGAAATGAATAGAATATAAACACAGTACTTTATCTTGGATATGACAAGAAACTCCAAGACTGTAATGTGCATTAAGATAACATTCCAAACCTATCCTTTCAAGTTTTCAGCCAAGAATTTGTTTTTATAATTTCTTTGCAGTTGGCAAACAGCTAACCTCTACTTGAGATATCAATTTTCATGCTGATGGTCCCAATCCCGTGGTGTAACTATTAACTTGCTGTGTGACCTGGACTAAATCAGTCTCCTCCACCCCAGCCCAAATGAAGGGGTTGGATCTCTCTGTCTTCTTCCAGTTTTAACATTTTGTGATTTTAGTTTATGGATCATGACAGACACCATAAAGAATACTTGCTAGAGGGCTGAGGTTGTGGCTCAGTGGTAGAGCACTTGCCTAGCATGTGTGAGGCACTGGGTTTGATTCTCAGCACCACATATAAATAAGGGAATAAAATAAAGGTTCATTAACATCTAAGAATTACTTTTTAAAAGAAGAATACTTGCTAGAGAAATTAGATTTTTAAAATGTGGGCCCTTTGCATGTTTCATAAGTGATCAGTCTTATGACTGGCTATGAAGAGCTTATAACCTGTGGGAGACTTGCTTGTTTTGGGTGTTGGTTAACCGCTGCTGTGCTAGTTTCAGGTCACCATGTACCTTTTGGGAGTATCCAGAAACAGTAGTCTACCCACGTGCTTCCTGGATTCTTGGCCACAGAGGGGGCTGAAAGATTTTGAACAAAAAATAGCAGTGATCTCCACCCCCATGGTCCACAAAAATACTTGGTGCACCTTTCCACCAAGCAGGGAGGTGGGTCCCAGCAATACCTCACCCAGATTCCCCCTGGAGACCAAAGTGCTTATGCCCCCAGCAGGGAGTGTGGCTACTGCCATGCTCAGCTGAGACCCTCTCTGGAGCTCACCCTTGGTTGAAGGGGCTGCTTTGCCTAAAGCCACATACTTTCCTGGGCAGTGTACGTGCAAGACCTGGAGACTCGGTGGAAGAGATGGCTAATGCCCATCCCTTTGCCCAGTGGGTCCAAGTCTGCAGTGTGGAACCAGTGCCAGAGGCCCTGAGGGGTCGCAGCCACATCTACTGCATCCCATGTTGGCTTCTCCCCAGCCCACACATGTCACCCCTGGGCTCTCCCCAGTTAAATTCCTGCACATAGAGCTAGTTCTATCTTGGAGTCTGCTTTCTGGGGACTCAGACCTGCTACAGGGACATACTGATCTGAATTCTGAATTGGGCTCTTCTTCTTTCTAGCTGTGGCACCTGAAGTAACTTTTCTCTTCAGTAGAGTGGGAATAACAATCACTGCCTCAGAAGATTGTTTATATATATGAACAAATGAGCAAATGAGCAAATGAATCCAAAGTACATGGTACATGATTAGTAACAGTAAGTTAAGACATATGGAACACATCATGTGCCAGTTGCTATTTTATGTACTTCACCACACAAAAACTCTATGAGGACAATATGTCTTTATTCTACAGATGAGAAAACTGAGGCACAGAGAAGTTAAGGAACTTTTACGAAGTCATAGAACTAATAAGACATAGTCAAGAGGGCTGGGGTTGTGGCTCAGTAGGAAAGCACTTACCTAGCATGTGTGAGGTACTGGGTTCAATTCTCAGCACCATATATAAATAAATAAAAAGTTCCATTAATGACTAAAAATAAAAGACATAGTCAAGAAAGCAAATCCAGGCAGCCAGACTGCAGAACCAACATTGTTAGCTAAAACTATACTGCCTCCCATTGATAAAAGGAATTTTTTGGAAATAAATTTTGAATGTTGATAAGCAAAAACCCAATAATATCACCTGATTCCAGGAGCAACTTTAAAATAAGGCAGTTGTCAAAATGTGTTTTACAAAGAATGTCTGTACTCCTACAGCTTCTATTTTTGTACAGCCATAAGTTTTGCTTATTTTTGCTTCAGATCAATCCTTTTTCACCAAGAAAGCAAGAGTGGAAGGTTATTTGGAGCCCTAATCTAATGTGATAGTGACTGGTTATTGCATTAGATAATTTATATTTGTTGTTTCATTCTATGTTAATGAAACTCAGACTGGATTTTTTTTCTTCATGAAACATATTCAGTGTGAGGTCAATAAATAAAACAATGACACTTTTCACTGATTATATAGTAATTTTGTCTTCTAGCAGATTCTACATTATATCATACCTCCTTCAGTCTTATACTTCTCCCTCCCTTGGGTCATTGGGAAGTTCATGATAATGGGACTGGGGGGTGACAAAGAACCCTGCTGTGCCCCCTCCTACTGGAAAGGCTTTGTTCTTGCATTTCTTTGTTGTCTATTAGCAACAGAAAGAACACTCGAGTTTCTGGTTCCATTTCCAGTGTAATTGGGTTTACACCACAATTTTTCTCTTAGGGGAAACAATGCTTGTTTGAATCCCTGTTATACTTTTAAAGCCAGAGAGGTCTCTTCCTCTTTAAGGCACAAGTCTGTTAAAGTTTTTATGATTTGCAAATAAAGTGGTTTTTCATCTTCTGCTATTAGACAGCTGAAATATAAGAGAGAACCTTCTACACCAAATAAATTAAGCATCTAGGTAATTTACAGTCCCAGGTACATTTGCCAGACTAGCATAACTGAATAAAGTCAACAAATTAAACGTTCCCTTGGCAGTCAGCGGGGCATGAGATACAGCACCTGCGCTGCCCCCTTGGGTCTCCACACTAAATCAGAAGCAGGAGCTCAGAAGCCCAAGGGCCCCAGTGACAGGCAGGAGCCCATCTGAAAGGATGGAGCTTTCCTGCCCTTATAGGTGTCATGGTAGTCACTGCCCTGGATGGAGGGAGCAGAATACTCTCAGAACAATGGCGGGGGTGGGGGGAGATGGGGGGGCAGGGTGATGAGACAAAGACAGGTGGAGAGACTTTCCTTCAATATAGAAAAATGTTATTTATCTGTCGCTAAGTTGGGAATTCATCAATATAATGGTGTATATTTTCCCCATCTCAGAGCAAAAGAGAGGGAAGATTTTGTATACAGAGCCATTATTTATCCCTACCAAGGTCAGAACAAAAACTTAACCAGAAGGGGCTGGGGTTGTGGCTCAGCAGTAGAGCTTGCCTAGCATGTACGCGACCCGGGTTCGATCCTCAGCACCACGTAAAAATAAAGGCATTGTGTACAACTAAAACAAATAAATAAATATTTTAAAAAAAACTAACCAGAAAAAACCAGCAAATATTTCCCTCTTCCCAATTTCTAGCTTTTGACCCACACCTGCTTTTATTTTTGCCTTTAATCGTTACCATTATTTATTTCACTTACACATAAATATACATAGCATATATATATATGCATATATATGATACACCTAAACATATATAGCCAAACACTTTATTGCTATTATTGTTTTGGGTTTATTTTATTATTTTTAATTAAACATTTTATTTGGTGCATATTAATTATACAGAATAGTGGGTTTTATTGTGACATATTCATACATGCATCTAACAATTTGATTAATTTCACTCCCCTGTATCTCCCCTTCCTTCCTCTCCTCCCTGCCCTGATCCTCTTCCTTTGCCCTAACAGTCTTCTTTCTGTTTATGTGAGAACGCTTCCTTTTCCCTTTTTTCTCTCTAGCTTCCACATATGACAGCAAACTTGTCTCTCAGTCTGACACACTTGGCTTACCTTGACCAGCACCTGCTTTTGCCTGGAGAGGGAAAGTGCAATGGATAGAGCTGATAGTAACAGCAGCAGACCATCTATGACAGGTTCCAGAGGCTTCTGGGTAATACGCAGTCCACTTCTTGGGCAGGTTTTAGGTGCCAGAAACCAGGCATCTGCTCTTTAATGAATGGAATTTTAAAATAACAATGTGGTTTTAAATTTGCCCATCTAATGATGGGAGGGTTCAGATGATCAGTGGAAAGCTGGGGAACAGAGATGGCAGATACATGTATATATATTGAATCAGTAGAAATTCCACGTTGGGACCATTTCATTGCACCCACTAGACACAGGCCCTCTCTCCACTCCCTCTAGGTCTCATAGGACTCTCAGGGCTAGAGGGAAAATGGGAAAGGCAAAACAAGGCCTATACTTAGCAACCACTGTTGGCACAGCTTCTCAGAAGGTTGACTAGGATAGGAGAGAGAGAAAAAAAACAAAACAAGCAAACAAAAACCCTCATGCCCAGTGTATTAAATACTGACACCTCTAGTAATTACTACACTCTGGCCCTGATTGTCCTTCTGGGGAGGAGGAGAGGCTAAGGGTGGGGATGGCGTTGACTTACAATGTCTGACTCATAATGCATCTGAATTTAAGATCAAACCTCTGAGTTGAATTTTTGCTTAATTCTTACTGGGTACACAACGTTTTCATGTTCATTTAGAAAGAAAGGGGGAGAGAGGCTTCCCATGGCTGGTTTATGAATGTGGCCTTGAAAACGTCAACAGACTCATTGTTGTCTTGTTGAGTCTGCAGCCAGGAAGGCAGAAATCAACGGCAGCAAGGCAGGTGTGACTGTCCCCCTACTTCAGAGGCAGTTCACTTTGAAGCTGGAAAATCAAGGACGCTGGTACCTTCAAGGAAACAAGGATATAATTATCACAACACCCAATTTGCCAGTGACCTTCCATTCCTCAGACCCGCCCTACTCCCTTCTCTGGCACCAACCCAGGTCCTCACAGACGGGGCTCTGCATCCCAGACGGCTCAGATGGAAGATTGACCCCCTCAAGCACCCTTTGAAAACCTTCTTAATCTCTTCTACTATGCTGCTCTTGCTGACATAAATCCACCGGCCCGAGGGGCCTCAGACCTCTCCACCGAGGGAGGCCCATTCAGGCCACGTGAAGTCTGAGCAGCTCTGGTGTAGAATTTATGCGCCCTCTCACCTGCACCGTCTGTCTGTGAGCTCAGCTCCAGTCTGTTTGTGAAGGTTCGAACAGAACCTCCCAGCTCCTTGCCAAGTCAGCCATCATCACCTCCGTCCTGGAAGCAGACTTCTCAAGGCCATGGGAAGCACCAAGCGGTGACTCTGAACTTCATTATTCTATTTGAAACGTTGAAAGCAGGAGCCTAATAAAATGAGTTCAGAAAAACAAAAAGAGCTATAAATTATCATTTGAAAAGAGTGGCTAAAGAATTCATCTACTTAAAATGCCTGGGGGCTACGTCTCAGTTAACAGCTATAATCTTGTATTTGGTTTCCTTTCCTTCACAGAAGGGCGGGTGGGGGGAGTCTGGGCTGTGTTCACTTAACACATACTCTTCTGCTTCTGTGAGTCAATGTCCAGAATTAAGAGTTACACAGCACTCCCCACCTTACTCCTTTACACACACACACAATACACACACACCAGCTGTGGGCTCTAAAGGAATCCACTGGTTGTAGGAATTCTTTTAAAACATAAGGAGGAATTTATTCTACATCATCACTAATCAATACTCATTAATATTTTATTTCTTTTAAAATAGGAGGAAAATTCTATTTCTAGAGCCTCATAAAGACTGCCTATGCTAAATTGATGTATTTAATTTAAAAACACCACACATATCATTCCCTGTATAATTAGAAACAAATGAGAAATGACCATATTACTGTTATATCATTTTATAATGTTTTGAAAATTCTAGAGCATTGAGTCTCAGTGGGTGGAAACTTTGCTTCCCAGGGGACACTTGGCAAAGTCTGGAGTCATTTTTGGTTGTTCCAATCTTGGGGATGAGGGTGCTGTTGATGGAGTAAGTAGAGGCAGGGCAGACCCCATAATGAAGAATTATCCAGTCCAAACTGTCAATAGAGCTGAGCTTGAAAAACCCCGTTCTATACAATGCAACAAAGCACAAATATAAATAAGAGAACTAATGTTTAGAAAATAACTAATTTTCATTGTATTAATTGCAAATGACTTGCATCACCCAGAAAAACAAAACAAAACCATTAAATAAACATTATTAAAATTCATAAAATAGGGCACATGCCTGTAATCTCAGTGACTTGGGGGCTGAGGCAGGAGGATCACAAATTCAAAGTCAGCCTCAGTAACTTAGTGAGGCCCTGAGCAACTTAGTGAGATCCTGTGTCTAAATAAAATTTTTAAAAGGCTGGGGAGGTTACTGGGGTTGGAACTCAGCAGTAGAGTACTCGCCTAGCACACGTGAGGTGCTGGGTTTGGTCCTCAGCACCACATAAAAATAAATAAATAAATAAAGGTATTGTGTCCAACTACAACTAAAAAAATATTAAAAAAAAAAAAAAAAAAGGCTGGGGATGTAGTTCAGTGGTTAAGTGACTCCAGATTCAATCCCTGGTACCAAAAAAAAAAAAAAAAAAAAAAAAAAAAAAAATCATAAAATAGTAAGCAAGAGTAGTTGAACAAAATATGTACCATTAAAGATATATATAGAACACTGTGCTAGAAAAGCTTTATTTGAAAGTTATTTTGAAAAATTTATTTCTTTGTACAGTTGTATCAATTTTTTTAGGGGAGGGTAACCAGGGATTGAACTCAACCACTGAGCCACATCCCCAGCCCTATTTTTTTTTTTAAACATTTATTTATTTGCTTTAGTTGTACACAACGCATTTATTTTTACATGGTGCTGAGGATCGAACCCGGGCCGCGCACGTGCTAGGCAAGTGCTCTACCGCTGAGCCACAATCCCAGCCCCCCCATCCCTATTTTGTATTTTTATTTAGAGACAGGGTCTCACTGAGTTGCTTAGCATCTCGCTTTTGCTGAGGTTGGCTTTGAACTCATGATCCTCCCACCTCAAGCTCCTGAGCTGGTGGGATTACAAGCATGTGCTACCATGCCAGGCCCAATTGTATCAATTTGATATATGTTTAGGTTCATTTGTTTTTGTTTTGCCTCAATGTTAGAGTTTGCTTGTGACAGATAGAGTCTTTACATTTTCCAATGGGTTTGTCTGTTGTGTAAAAAATATTCTGAGAACAAGAGGATTAGTTTCACAAAAGAAAACTTAGGGGGCTGGGGATTCAGCTCAGTTGGTAGAGTGCTTGCCTTACATGCACAAGGCCCTGGGTTCAATTCCAGCACCAAAAAAAAAAAAAAAGAAAAGAAAACTTAGGCCGTTATAAGATTACAGTTCTGGAGTTATACATTTAGTTATATAAAGGTTTTATTGTATTTCAAAACTATGGAAGTTATTTAAGAATTTTAATGCCCTGCACAATAACACTGTAATATAAAACATTATGGGGTACCCAAATAGACATACCTTCCCAGACCAGAAGCTGGATTTTAGGACATTTTAGGAAAAGATTATTTAAAGCACCAAAAATATTATCTGGGGACAGTGAATGTATGTGTGTATCAATGTGTGTGTGTGTGTGTATGTGTGTGTATGGTGTGTCCATATGTGTGTACGTGCACATGTGTACATAAATGCCCCATGCAGATCATCATTTCTCCAGTGTTCTTTTTAAACATTTATTTTTCAGTTGTAGTTGAACACAATACCTCTATTTATTTATTTATTTTTATGTGGTGCTGAGGATCCAGGTCCTCACACATGCTAGGCGAGTGCTCTACCACTGAGCCACAACCCCAGCCCTCCAGTGTTTCTTTAATGGGGCTAATTTTCTAATGCATCACTGGAAATCAATAGATAGTCTATAGCAATAGATCATCATGGGCCAGTAGAAGTAGATGTAAGCTTCTTGATAGGGGGCCAAATTTATTCATCTTTTTTTTTTTTCTTTCTTTCTTTCTTTCTTTCTTTTTCTTTCTTTCTTTCTTTTCTTTTCTTTCTTTTTTTTTTTTTTTTTTTTTTTTTTTTGGTACCAGGGATTGAACTCAGGGGCACTCAACCACTGGGCCACATCCCCAGCCCTTTTTTGTATTTTATTTGAGACAGGGTCTCATTGAGTTGCTAAGTGCCTCACCAATGCTGAGGCTGGTTTTGAACTCGCGATCCTCCTGCCTCAGCCTCCCAAGTGCTGGGATTACAGGCCTGCGCCACCGCGTCCGGCTTAGTCATCTTTCTAACTCCATGTTTAGCATATATCTGGGACCCAATAAATGTCTAGGAATTGATGAAATAGGAACACATCCATAGTGAGCGATGACCTTTCAACTGACTAGTCAGATGTCCACTCACCACCTGAGCAATGGTCTTTCAGCCTCTAAGAACCCACTCTGGAAGGCTGAATGAATAGCCTGTCAACAGCAGATCCACAAGCATGTGAGTCAGTTCCAATAATCTATGTATCTCTAGACCCTTGGTTCTGCTTCTCTGGAGAATTCTGGCTAATATGAAACAGTGGGCGATCTTAGAAGGGGTGGCCAGGCAGGGAAGCGTCCCTGAGAAGGTAGCAAGTGAGTAAGATATGAAGGAGAACTGCCACATGAAAAGAGCATGGGGGACCTGTGCATCTGTGCATTTGGCAAAATGTCTTAAGAACTCAGATCAGATGTTCATCCCAACATGACACTATTCCATTTCTGAACATGACTTCTGTGGCTTAAGCTTTGTGGGAAAATATGCTTTGAACCCAAGGGTCTTAATTTTTTTTTTTTTTTTAAATCAAGTCAACCACTTTTCAACATAAAGAATTCACACAACTACTTTCACGAATTTTTAAATCTCATTGGAAATATACTATTATGCCAGGAGTTTGCCAGTATTTGTCAGTACTGGAATAAAGGCGCATTATCGTTCACGGTAAAAATCTGGGGTTTACACAACCAGCTTTGATGCAATCTGCTCAGTAATAGAACTGGTCATTTTTATGAGAGATTTAATTTCTTCGTGTGATGTGATGAAACTGCACATTCTGCAGTGTGAATTTTTTTGTTTTGTTTTTTTAACCTTTTAGTGTTTACTTCCTGCAGTGAATTAGAATAAATGAGAACAAAATGCATTGTCAAAAAAAAAGATGTGAAGGGGAACCATCCAGGTGTGTGTCATCTGTGGAGAGCACCTTCCAGAAAGAGGGAAGGGCACGGCAGAGTCTCAGAGGCAGATGTGTGCCTGCTAAGGGGTGGGAGGAAGAGCGGAGCGAAGAGCCCAATGTGGCAGAAATAAGGTGAACGAGGTGAGAGTGAAGAACAGCAGGCAGGGGATGGGGTCCGGGCAGCTGTGTCTCGAAAGCTCTGGTAAGGATGCTTTTAGGGAGGTGGGAAGCAACTGGAGGGTCCTACCATGTCTGACTGCAGCCTGAGAGGCCCCTCTGCCCGCCGTGTGGAGAAGAGACTGAAGGGGCAGCAATGCTGCAAGGAAGGCTATATAGTAATAGTCAGGTAAGAGGCACAGGCTAAGATCAAGGGGATGGCCAGGAGAGTGCTTTACAAAGGTTCTAGAGGGGGCTGGGGCTTAGCTCAGTGGTTGAGCATGCACTTAGCATATGCATGGCCCTGGGTTTGATCAGGCAAACAAAAAAAGTCATATGGACTTGGATATATTTGAATGGTTTTGTTGATAGAATTTTCCAGCAGATTGGACGGGGGTATGAGGAAGAAAGAAGGGAAAAACAAAAATGAACCAGGAGCCAAGAGACACACCAAAGAACTTGGATCCAGTAAGAGCATGACGGGAGATGTCACCAGCAGAGATACAGGGTTTGAGATGCTTGCTGGGCATCCCAGGAGGGGTGGAAGGACTCTGGCTGTAGGTGTCAGTAAGTCTCACGGCCCATGATCTAGCCAATATCTTCACAACCTGGAATGTGGGGATTCGGACCTGTTCATGGAGGTGTGAATGTCAGGTGTCCAGAAGAAACAAACATTTTAAAAAATTAGAAATCTCAAAATCTCATTTGACTTATGACTTTAAACTCCTGATACTCCCAAGTTTTTTTGATCATCTGACCCTTTTCTTACCCTACCTGCTCCCCTTCCCCAGTCCAAGTAACATCTACACAAACCCACACTGGCTCTGGCGTGATAATAGCAAGGCCATCACGCCCATGGGACTGAGTGGCCCTTTTCACAATAAACTTCACAGTAACAGTGGTTCCCTGTTTGCTGACAGACATTTTTTGAGGTCCACTATGAATTCAGGCGCTCCTTCTGCTCCTGGGTTTGTTGGGCTACTGGCTGTCATTGGAACTCTCGGACACTACAAAGTTCCTCTGGGTTGGCGAAGGACGGAGATTGGGAGTCGGCCCAATTATTCACATGACCTAGTAAAGTGTCAAGAGATTCATGAGCGTCCTTATCACTTGTGTTTTCTTAACTTGGTTATGAGTCAGGGCCACTGTGAGTTTTTTAGACAGCATATGAAAGGCGAGAAGCAATTGATCATTGCAGGAATAAAAGACTGAGCTATACCCAAAAGCAGATGTCTTTTCTCATTAATGTAGAAAGTTTTATGGGCCCAAATCCTCACTATTCATTTCTTGGAAAGGTGGGTAAGAAATTTGGGTATGATGATATTTATTGATCACCTGCACAGCAGAGGTTAAGTGCTCTGGTTTATGTTAATTTCATTTAATCCTCACAACCACACTGATAGGTGATTATTATCTTTATTACAGTAGGGGAAAATGAGGCTCAGAGAGTGTAAGCAAATTGGCTAAGGCCATGCAGCCTATGAGTGGCAAGAGCCAGCCTTCAAACCCTGGGCTTCAGGGGCTAACTTCCACGTCACATTTTTGGCTCGTAACAAACAAATGAAAGATTTAAGTGTAAAATAGATAGTCGCTAAGCCTAGTGTTAGCCAAAGGTGATTGATCTTTTCTTCAGAGAGGAAATATGCATGTGGGGGCTGGGATTGTGGCTCAGCGGTAGAGCGCTCGCCTAGCACGTGCGCGACCCAGGTTCGATCCTCAGCACCATGTACAAATAAACGCATCGTGTACAACTAAAAGCAAATAAATAAATATTTAAAAAAAAAAAGAAATATGCATGTGGGATGCAGGAGCCCTGTTTGGGGAGATAGCTAAGATTGCGGTTGACTATTGGGCCATAGACATTTTTGGGCATTTCCGCTTTCCGTAGTCTGACGGGATCTCGCGGGACTTGGTCGAGGCTCTCGAGAGATTTGAACGGTGACTCAGCAGATCGAGCGAGCGCCATTGCTGCTCGGGCGCATGGAAAGAGACCAGAGGGAGAAAAGACAGGGTTATCGCTATTGTATAGATATATTGTAGTTTCTTGTAAGATTAAAGAATATTTTCGTCTCCATCCTGTCTCTGGACTCCTTCCCGCGGCGCTGCCGTTCCAGGCTGCAATCCTTTTCCGGCGACTACAGTGGGAGAAGTTTCACTTTTGAATACGGAGAATACGCTCTCTGTTGCCAGGAGAAGGTAGGTAAACACTTCATTCAATGCCTAAAAGATGTGATAATGGAGACAAGAATCTCCTTTTTTCCATTTGGCTTAAGGGAGTGTCCAAATCCACACCCATAAGACCAGTAGAGAAAAAGAAAGGCGAGAACTAACCAGAACGCTGGAACTAACATTCACTAAATGCCTCTTCTGGGCAGATGCCACATCCAGTGCTTTCCACACACGATTGCTCTTCCTACTTCCATCAATCCTGTGAGGCAAGTGCTATTATCTTCTCTATTTTGCAGATGGAGAAACAGAGCCCCAAAGGGTATCTTACCTGAAGTGCACAAGCTTATGGGGCAGACCCAAAATTCCAACCCGTGAGCCTGAGTAGCATCCTGTTTTATTCTTCAGACCAGCCCATACCCTTTGAAAACAATGCTCCTGTTGAAATGGCTGCTCTCAGAGTTTGCTCAGGGATGTGTGTTGCTGCCTGAAGCGATGGCCGCCTGCAGCAACAAAGCCGTGGGAATAAGTTCAGAGGCAGACTGGAAACGAACAGGCTCTTTATTCTGCCAGCTTCTCTCTCCAGCTCCAACAACACCCCAACACGCAATCCACACTCCTCCAACCACCACCACACCACACACAATGGCGTTGACCCTGTCCACAATCCCCCGGGCCAAGTCTTGCAAGATCATGCAAATGGCGCCGACCTGATCCACAGTGTCCCAGGCCAAGTCTCCCAAGACCATGGAAGGTGGTAATGCTTATGGCTCACAGCTAACCGCAATCTTAGCTATCTCCTTAATTAGGGCTCCTGCAGATGTGAAGATGGGTGGATTTCAGTCTGACACCTGGGCACTTTGATCCCATCATAAAATCTGGCATATTCTTTTGGCCCATAAATTTCACTTCCAGGAGATTTCCTAAGGGAATGAACGGGTACATGTATGCTGTTGGGTCGGCAGCCCCCCCTTCCTTCTCCCCTTTAGGGACTCCCCACCTGACTGAGGAGACCCGAAATGGCCAATCAGAAGATGACATGACAACAGATCTCAACGACCAAGGGGCCTTCCGCTGGCTGATGTGACCACCCTGCCAGCTCACATCAGCCTGGACCAATTGGCGACAGATACATTGCCCCTAACTCAGCTCAACGGACCCACTGCCAGTTTAGATGGACTGGGCCCTCCTACCTCCTACCTCTTGCTATCCTTATAAGCATTGTACTTGCCTTTTGTGGGTGAGACTTCTCAGGCCCTCACCCTTTCGCTGACTGGTGAACCGACCCTGGGAGCACCCCCCAATAAATCTTTTTATGGTGCCTCATTCTTGGCCCGTGGTTCCTGGTCTTACTTGCCTTTTCTGCCTTACATATGCAAGGGTTAATGTGCCAGTAAGTTCTAGCTGTTGTTATTTAAGTCACTTATTATTAACTTACTAGTAATTTTTGTGCTAACATTGTCAATATTATCACTAGGTTATCATTTATGGAATATCTAATAAGAGAGAGACTATACCCATCATGCTACCTCCATCCTGGAAACTTTATGACATCATGAAAATCATGTTGTAGAAGAATATTTGATGGCATGGGGACACTCCTGTGACAGAGTAAATGAACACAAGCAGGTGCCATCCATCCAGATGTGTAGGGTACCTATAAAGTATGTGACAGGCATTAAAAAGGAATTGTAAGAAATATACTTTCCCAAGAGACTTGACTGTGTTTAATTAGGCCCAATTAGAGTCTGTCCGCAGTAGGGGGTTCAATGTGAGGATCCACAAGGATCAATGCGTCTCCCACTGGAACAATGTTCAGACTTCTTTTTTTTTTTTTTTTTTTTTTTTGTGGTACCGGGGATTGAACTCAGGGGCACTCGACCACTGGGTCACATCCCCAGCCCTTTTTTGTATTTTATTTAGAGACAGGGTCTCACTGAGTTGCTAAGTGCCTCGCCATTGCTGAGGCTGGCTTTGAACTCGCGATCCTCCTGCCTCAGCCTCCCAAAGTGCTGGGATTACAGGCGTGCGCCACCGCGCCCGGCAGACTTCTTTCTTTTCTTTTAATATTTATTTGTTTGTTTATTTTAGTTGTACACAATGCCTTTATTTTTATTTATTTTTACATGGTGCTGAGGATCGAACTTGGGCCGTGCACGTGCTAGGTGTTCCACTGCTGAGCCACAACCCCAGCCCCCAGACTTCTTAACATACCTTAGCAGGCCCTAAGTGACTCTGGTCTTCTGACCACTTCTGCACTGCTCCCTATGCTCCACTCTCATACAGGGTCCTTCTTTAGCTCCTAAATTATACTCACTCAGCTTTAGTCCTACACAGGAACTTTGCATCTCCTGTACCTTCTGCCTGGAATAATTGGCCCCATTCCTCTCATGGCCTCCTCCGTTTTTCAGGTCTCAGCTGAAATGTCACCTCCTCAGGACTCCTCCCCTGACCTCCGACTGTAATGCAGGCTGCCCCTTTTATCCTCACACACAGTGGACGGCCCCTTTTCCTTTATCATACACATCAGTTTGTAATGGCATCCATCTATGTTTTTCCCTTGTTCCATTTCTTTTTCCCCATGAATCCAAGCCCCACGAGGGTGACAGCCATAGCTGTTTCATTCATGACTAGTACCCCATGCCCACTGAGAGGCTATTGTGGCAGACACTCAATAAATATTTGTTGACTGAAGGAATGCATTCATGACACAAGACAATACGAAGTGATTAGGCACCGACTCTGTACCCAGTGGACTGCCATGGAAGTTTCAGAATCTTGTTAGAGAAAGACATCAGACAACAGATGGCAGCACACTCAGAATCACACACAGGCTATGACAGTGTGTGCAAAGAAACGCTTCACTTATTTCTAGACCATCTCCTAAGTCTGACTCCCTGGATCCAACCTGTGTCCTGCATCCGACAAGTAATATGAGTTGGAAAGAAATATCCCTGGGCCAAGATCTCCTGTTGTTCTACAAACTCCTCAGGTCATGTGCACAGGTGGCTGTAGAGCCAGCCTGCACTGCTTTGCATGTGCTTATAGCTTTTATCCCCTTGATCCCTCTAAACCTGACTCCCTTCTTTGGGTGTGAGGGGAAAAACGTTCTACTATGGTCCCAGGGCTTTTCCAAAATCTCCAGGGCAGTGGTTCTCAAGTAGAAGCCATCAGGTCCCTCAAAGAACCACATGAAAAATGTAAATGATGGGGGTAAAAAAAAGAACAAACCCCTTTTGTGATAAATAACAATCTTCAAATGTAAAATCCTGTAGCAGCTGTAAGAACAATTATGGGAAGAAACGAAACAGATAATGCTACAGATTAAGTTAACATTTTTCTCCGGTGCAGATTAGAAACTAGCAATCTTTATCTGACTCTGGAAGCAGAACACGATGGGCTGGCTTCGGGCCCCTGGGTGTTCCTAGGCAATGCTGTCCTGGAGCCTGAAATTGGGTGTGTGGTGGGGGCTGGGCATGGCATAAATATTTTTCGAGCTCTATCCCAACAGCAACTTCTCTCTCCTACCTTGTACTCTATGCTGCTATCCATTTTGCCAGCAGTCGATGGCAAATTCACCTCATAAATCAATCTGTACAAGAGGTCAGAGGCCAACCACAGCCAATTAAAACCTCTTCTCAATAATTCATCCAAGATCTGAGTAAGGATTTTTTTTTTTTCCAAGTCCTAGGAGGCTCTTGTTTACTTTAATCAGATCAGTAGAGGAAGACTAAATTGGGTCGAAACTGCATTTTTTTTTTCTTATCCCGGAACACAAACTCAGATATTTTTATAAAAGAAAGAAGAGGAAAAGACAAAAAGATATGAAGAAAGAGTGGGTGGAAGAAATAGGGGCGTTTTCTCTGCTTACGGTTGTGTCACACAGACTCTCCTTCCTCCAAGGAGAGAGCTGCTACCTTGCTTCATCCCGGGGCTCTACTCCAGAGGCTTGTGATCTGAGTCCTGTCGGGGCTGCGTCCAACAAATCCAACTAGGGTAGGTACTAAGTAGTCTGTGCCTGTGACACATACCACACCATGGAAGAGGGAAATGAGTCCAGTGCATTATTGCTTTTCAGAAGACTTCAGAGCCGGTAAGTCAGGTGTGAGAAAGCGCTGGAAAAACTAGGGGACTAGAGAGCACATAGTATGTAAACAGAACTGTACACACCCCCATTGCCCAAAGGGGCTCATGTGGCCTGACAAACTCCCGCCCGATTAGCAGGGCTCTGATCTCATCTCCCTCTTAGATAGCCTTGGACACATAGCAGAACTTCCAGCTACTTTTTAAAAACAAAATGCTTTATTTTGCCCCTAACTGCAAGTGTCACACACACACACAACATATCTACATACATATATATCCATATGACTGTGATACATTTTTCCACTGACTTACATGGAACTTGAGCTTTGGGAACTTTTTTTCTCACCTATAATAATAAGTAGCAACTCCTGCGGTAGGTTAAACAAGATGTTTGCAAAGTCCTAGCATGTTCTCTGCCCCCAAAGTGCCCACCCTGCCGGCTCCCTGGTTATCAGCTCGATCTGTTCAGGCTCCTCCCTCCAGCCCCACATCTTAGCCAGACTCTTGAGTGAGTGATCATTCCTGTGCCTCCGATGACATCTATGGGAGGTCAGCTCCTAGCTGCAGGCTCCTGCGAGCGATCTGTCAGCACTCGCCTCAGCCTCCATGTGGCAGGGCATCCATGGGCAGTTTCTGCCTGGGCCAAGGGGCTCCATAGGGACCAGCACACTCCTACTTCGCAAGATTCTGATTTGCTCCACTTCCCAGATAGCCCGGAGAACCTAAGCAGACCTTCTGGCTACTTTTTAAAACAAACCATTTTTTTTTTTTTTCAAATTATAAATATCTTTTAAAAAATTGCTGATTTTAACAATTTGAACCGTTCTGAGGCACGTAATGAAAAATAATTCACATCCTTTTACCCTGCTTTCTACCCACATAACCATCCTGTAAGGAGCCTATGGCAACTCTTTTGTGAATACCCTTCCATGACTACTACATTGAGTCAATCCTCTCTATCTTGGCTGGTTCTGCATCCAAGGATTTTAACCAACTGAGGAGGGAAAATACTGGAAATGTTCTTTTCACAATTTCCAAAAAGCAAAACTTGAATTTGCCATGCAATAATTACTACACTGAGACCACACAAGTGAAAGGAGGTGTAGGTATTATATTAGGCATTGTAAGTCATTTGGTGATGATTTAAAGTGTACGGGAGTGTGTGCAGAGGTTATATGTCAATACTATGCCATTTTATGTGAAGGACTTAAGCACCTGTGGATTTTGGTATCTAAATGGGTCGTGAAACCAATACCCCCTCAGGTACCCAAGGATGACTGTCCTTTAAAAAGTACTTTTTAAAGTGTTTATACAAGCACATGCAATCATGCAGGCACATGACAAATATTTTTCTGCAATTTACTTCCTTTCCCCCCAACCAGTAAAAAGTATTACGGACATCATTCCCAGATATTATTTTGAAACTTTGGGAAAAGTTATGTGATCTTTACCCAAGTTCTACAGGACACTTAACAAAGTAAATCAAAATGTCGGTTTTGTCTAAGGTGTTAGGTTCTGAAGCCTAGATTGAGATGAGGAACTATGTAAATAATTCATAACTATTTAGTTTCTCTGTAAAGCCATAGTAACCATTTGTAAAAACAGCTCTGTTTATGATCTGTTTCTCTTTCCTAGGAAACTCTCTTATCTCTAGCTTTTCTATAGATTTTGAAACATGTGCAAAGGAAACCTGGCAGCAAGTAATGATGTCACCCTGCCACCCTGTATGGTCAGGAGCACAGGCTCTCCAGAAAGCACATCACAATAAACAAGTTGCACCCAGGACACTTAGCTCTGGGAACAGCTGGCATTTTAATGAAACTTCCTGGGGCGAGTCTAAGAATAGACTTCGAAGTCCTTTCTTTATCAAGTCCTAGGCAATTCTAGAGAAAACAAATATGAAGCGGAATCCTGTCCCTCACCCAGGACTCCAGAGACTGAAAGAGTGGAGGTTCAGAGTGGTCATGGCCAACCCAACTGCCTTCCTCTCTTGTTCCATATCGATCACCTGCACAGGCAGAGGGAGAATCAAGACTAAGAGAATATCTCATGATGGGGTACTCTGGCATCTCTCTCAACTCTGCCAGGAAGACAAGACAATAACACACTCTTATATCTGCCCTGTGTTGTTTCAAGAGCATAAATAAAGAGACAGAGTCGAGTGAATCAAGATAAACGCAAGGAAAAAGTAATGTATCTTGGGAGAGAAAAGAGTGCTCTGACAAGAAACCTAAGCTCCTAAATCCTGCCTTGCACTAACAAGGATGAGGAGGCCCCTTCCAGCTGGAAATAGAACAGCTCTTAGAGTTATTTATCACTTGCCCGCCATGTTTATTATGGTCTGAGAGCCAGAGAAAGTGGCTGTGTTTACGGTAGGTTAAAGGGGAATCAGGACATTTTACACAGGATTCGTGAGTGTCCTAGAGCCAGAGGAAGATTCAAATGCCAAGTCGGGTGGCATGGAGACCCCCACTGACCAAAACACATGCACTTCCTCTAGTCATGTTCTGTGTGTGTGTCTCTCAGCAGGTGGTAAGCTTCCTGAAGATACAGATGGTGTTTTATGCCACCTGTCCCCATAGTCCTTTAACAGGAAGTGAGAATTATGAAGCAGGAGCTCAATAAATACTTGTGAAATGGACTCAGAGTACAGAATCTGTTCTGATCATCAGCAAAAACAACTCCATCTTCACACAATAGTATTCAGAGTCTAGGGACAAGGCCAGGCATGAGGAAGACAGAGCAGAAGTTAAAGATGCTGCTGCCAGCCGCCTTCCCAATGATTTGAGTAGAGTAGCTACTGCCTTCCTGAAGTGCATGACTGTGGGGGGCTATCCATGAGCTATATTAAACACCCTCTCTCAGCCTTGAGCCAAGGGAGTGTTGGTCTGGCATTGCACCTTTTCTGGGCTGTGCAATGCAGGTGGTCTCCACCTTTGCTCAGCAAAGAAGTCTGCCTTCTCATAGCTCTGGACCTGGGCATTACCCATTGGGACTACGTCAGCCCACCCCCTGCCTTATTTGGTGAAGAACATTATATCAAAACTCCTTTGTTAATTTCCCTATAAATAAAGGGATTTCGGGTGCATGCTCCCTTTCCAGTGCTCTTTCCAGCATGGAAGCTGACCCTTAAGGTCGCAGAGCCATCCTGCCCTCGGTTTAAAAGCTACTCTGTGTTGTGTGATTTTTCACTGCTTTCTTAGCTTAACGTTGCAGCCAGCTCTTTTAAACCCAGTTCATCTCCTCTGCACAGGATGTGGTCGAGACATGACTCCAACTGTTTAAAAAAATATTTTTTAACTTTCTCACTGAAAAATAAAATTGGGGGTTGGGCTGGGAGTGTAGCTCAATGGTAGAGCATTTGTCTTGCATGCATGAGGCCCTGGGTTTGATCCTCAGTACCACATAAAAATAAATAAAGATGTTGCGTCCATCTACAAGTAAAAAAATATTTTTAAAAAATTTTTTTCCATGCACTTTACTACTAAGCTACACAAGGCTCTCAATAAAATTCCTGTAACATGGTAACATGGTGGTTAAATATCTTCCAAGTTCCTTACTTTAGACATGAGACACATAATACACACACACACACACACACACACGCACACACACAAACACACACAACATATACATATATACATAAATGTATATATAAGAATCTCTATATATTTATATATAGATTCCATAGCCTGATGGATGCCTCCAAAGGCTGATTTCCTTTTCCTTTCCCCCCACTCTACCCTGTGGGCTTTAATTCGTTATAGTTGTGTCAAATACACAGATTCTTCCCTGAAAGCATGATTTGGCAGGAGAAGGGAGCCTGAGTAAGGAACTGGGGAAAAGGTGCTGTTTGCTAGCAAAGTAACGCCGGGGAGCATCTGCACCATCACAGCTGCTTGACGCTGAAAACCCAGGCTGAGCACGTATGAGACTGTTTCAGGAAAAATCTAGCTGAAAGGGAACTCAGACTCTCCTGAGAAAACTCTTCACATTCTACTTTCCTATTGTATCTACTGCCTTCTTTTTCCACTTTAGGAAGTGTGTTTACATCTCCTATGAAGCATGCAAAGCTTACTTTCTTTGAGTGTGACCCAGAAAAAAATGACAATGGAAGGTGTCCTATTGTAGCAGATAAAGGAAAGAGATGACACCTTCCCCAAATCCCCCAAACAACTCTACCATTTTGAAAAATAAAATCTAAATTATTTAGGAATTTGTTTGTGGCTTGTCTTTAAAGGAAGCATGGGGATTATGTGGAATTTTTTTAATTCGAAGTTGTTGTATATATAACAGTAGCATGCATTACAATTCATACTACACATATAGAGCACCTTTTCATATATCACTGTATACAAAGTATATTCAAACTATTCATGTCTTCAAACATACATTTAGGGTAATGATATCCATCTCATTCTACCATCTTTTTTTTTTCTCCTTCATACCCTTTTGCCCCCTCCTTTGCCCCCCTCCCCATTGACCTTTCTAGTGTTCTTCTAATCCTCCTATGCTCCCCGACCCAACCTCACTGTGAATCAGCCTCCTTATATCAGAGAAAACATTCAGCATTTGGATTTTTTTTTTTTTTTTTTTTTTTTTTTTTTTTTTTGGTACCGGGGATTGAACTCAGAGGCACTTGACCACTGGGCCACATCCCCAGCCCTTTTTTGTATTTTTATTAGAGACAAGGTCTCACTGAGTTACTAAGTGCCTCGCCATTGCTGAGGCTGGCTTTGAACTCGCGATCCTCCTGCCTCAGCCTCCCAAAGTGCTGGGATTACAGGCGTGCGCCACCGCGCCCGGCAGCATTTGGATTTTTGAGATTGGCTAACTTCACTTAGCATTATATTCTCCAACTTCACCCATTTACCTGTGAATGCCAAGATTTTTTCTCTTTTATTGCTGAGTAATACTCCATAGTGTATGTATACCACATTTTCTTTATCTACTCATCTACTGAGAGGCATCTAGGTTGGTTCCACAACCTAGCTATTGTGAATTGTGCTGCTATAAACATTGATGTGGCTGTGTCCCTATAGTATGCTGTTTTTAAGTCCTTTGGGAATAGACCCAGGAGTGGTATGGCTGGGTCATAAGGTGGTTCCATTCCCAGTTTTCCAAGGAATCTCCATACTGTTTTCTATATTGGCTGCACCATTTTGCAGTCCCACCAGCAGTGTGTGAGTGTGCCTTTTTTGCCACATCCTCTCCAACATTTATTGTTGTTTGTGTTCTTAATAGCTGCCATTCTGACTGGAGTGAAATGAAATCTTAGTTTTGATTTGCATTTCTCTAACTGCCAGAGATGTTGAACATTTTTTCTTGTATTTGTTGATTAACTGTATATCTTCTTCTGATAAGTGTCTGTTCAGTTCCTTGGCCCATTTATTGACTGGGTTATTTGTATTTTTGGTGTTAAGATTTTTGAGTTCTTTATATATTCTAGAGATCAGTGCTCTATCTGATATGCATGTGGTAAAAATTTGTTCCCAATTAGTAGGCTCTCTATTCACCTCACTGATTGTTTCTTTTGCTGAGAAGAACTTTTTAGTTTGAATCTATCCCATTTATTAATTCTTGATATTAATTCTTGTGCTACAGGAGTCTTATTAAGGAACTTGGGGCCTAATCCAACATGTTGGAGATTAGAGCTTACTTTTTCTTCTATTAGGCATAGTGTCTCTGGTCTAAATCTTAAGTCCCTCATCCACTTTGAGTTGAGTTTTGTGCATGGTGAGAGATAGGGGTTTAATTTCATTTTGTTGCATATGGATTTCCAGCTTTCCCAGCACCATTTGTTGAAGAGGCTATCTTTTCTCCAATATACATTTTTAGCACCTTTGTCTAATATAAGATAACTGAAATTTTATGTATTAGTCTCTGTGTCCTCAGTTCTGTACCATTGGTCTACCAGTCTATTTTGGTGCCAATACCATGCTGTTATTACTATTGTTCTGTAGTATAATTTAAGGTTTGGTATAATGATGCCACCTGCTTCACTTTTCTTGCGAAGGATTGCTTTAGCTATTCTGGGTCTCTTATTTTTCCAGATGAATTTCATGACTGCTTTTTCTATTTCTTTGAGTAATATCATTGGGATTTTGATTGTAATTGTATTAAATCTGTATAGTGCTTTTGGTAGTATGGTCATTTTGACAATATTAATTCTGCCTATCCAAGAACAAGGTAGGTCTTTCCATCTTCTAAGGTCTTCTATAATTTCTTTCTTTAGTGTTCTGTAGTTTTCATTATAGGGGTCTTTCACCTCTTTTGTTAAGTTGATTCCCAAGTATTTTATTTTATTTATTTTTTTGATGCTATTGTAAATGGGGTAGTTTTCATCATTTCCCTTTCAGAGGACTTGTCACTGATGTACATAAATGCCTTTGACTTATGGGTATTGATTTTATATCCTGCTACTTTGCTGAATTCATTTATTTACTAGTTGTAAAAGTTTTCTGGTAGAGTTTTTTTGGGTCTTCTAGGTATATAATCTTATCATCAGCAAATAGTGCTAATTTGAGTTCTTCTTTTCCTATCTGGATCACTTTAATTTCTTTCATCTGTTTAATTGCTCTGGCCAGTTTCAAGTACTACATTAAATAACAGTGGTGAAAGGGGGCATCCCTGTCTTGTTCCAGTTTTTGGAGGGAATGCTTTCAATTTTTCTCCATTTAAGATGATGCTAACCTGGGGCTTCGCATAGATAGCTTTTATAATGTTGAGATATGTTCCCGTTGTTCCTAGTTTTTCTAGTGTCTTGAACATAAAGGGGTGCTGTATTTTGTTGAATGCTTTTTCTGCATCTATTGAGATGATCATATGGTTCTTATCTTTAAGTCTATTGATGTGATGTATTACGTTTATTGATTTCCATATGTTGAACCAACCTTGCATCCCTGGATAAACCCTACTTGATCATGATGCACTCTTTTTGATGTTTTTGTATTCAATTTGCCAGAATTTTGTTGAGGATTTTTGCATCTATATTCATTAAATTTATTGGCCTGAAGTTTTCTTTCTTTCTTTCTTTTTTTTTTTTTTTTTTTTGGTACCGGGGTTGAACTCAGTGGCACTTGACCACTGGGCCACATCCCTACCCCTTTTTTGTATTTTATTAGAGACAGGGTCTCACTGAGTTGCTAAGTGCCTCGCCATTGCTGAGGCTGGCTTTGAACTCATGATCCTCCTGCCTCAGCCTCCCAAAGTGCTGGGATTACAGGCGTGCGCCACCGCGCCCGGCTTGAAGTTTTCTTTTTTGTTTGTGTCTTTGCCTGGCTTTGGAATCAGTGTAATATTAGCCTCATAGTATAAGTCTGTAAGAGCTCCCTCTTTTTCTATTTCCTGAAATAAATTGAAGAGTATTGGTATTAGTTCTTCTTTGAAGGTCTTGTAGAACTCGGCTGTGTATCCATCCGGTTCTGGGCTTTTATTGGTTGGTAGCTTTTTGATGGTGTCTTCTACCTACTCACTTGAAATTGATCTGTTTAAATTGTGGATAGCCTCCAGATCTAGTTTGGGCAATTCATATGACTCTAGAAATCTGTCAATGCCTTCGATATTTTCTATTTAATATTATTAGAGTACAAGATTTCAAAATGATTTCTAATTATCTTCTGTATTTATGAGGTGTTTGTTGTGATATTTCCTTTTTCATCACAGATGTTAGTAATTTGAGTTTTTTCTCTCCTTTTTGTTAGCATCACTAAGGCTCTGTCAATTCTATTTATTTTTTCAAAGAACCAACTTTCAGTTTTGTCAATTCTTTCAATTGTTTCTTTAGTCTCAATTACATTAATTTCAGCTCTGATTTTAATTATTTCCTGTCTTCTGCTGCTCTTAGTGTTGATCTGTTCTTCTTTTTCTAGGGCTTTGAGGTGTGATGTTAAGTCATTTATTGTTGTTTTTTTCTTCTTTTAAGGAATTAACTCAATGCAATGAATTTTCTTCTTAATACTGCTTTCATAGAGTCCCAGAGATTTCTATACAATGTATCTGTGTTCTCATTCACCTCTAGGAATTTTTTAATCTCCTCCTTGATGTCTTTTGCAACTTCTGTTCATTCAGTAGCATGTTGTTTAGTTTCCAGGTGTTGGAGTAGCTTTTTTATTTTTTATTTTATCATTGATTTCTAATTTCATTCCATTATGGTCTGATAGAATGCAGGGTAGTATCTCTACTTTTTTATATTGCTGAGAGTTGCTTTGTGGCATAATATATGGTCTATTTTAGAGAAGGAGCCATGTGCTGCTGAGAAGAAAGTGTACTCGTTCACTGAGGGATGAAATATTCTATATATGTCCATTAAGTCTAAGTTATTAATTGTATTAATGAGGTCTAAAGTTTCTTTATTTAGCTTTTGTTTGGATGATCTATCCAGTGGTGAAAAAGGTGTGTTGAAGTCCCTTAGAATAATTGTATTGTGGTCTATTTGACTCTTGAACTTGAGAAGGGTTTTGTTGATGAATGTAGATGCTCCATTATTTGGGGAATATAGATTTATAATTGTCATATCTTGTTGATGAATGGTTCCCATAAGCAGTAAGAAATATCCATCTTCGTTCCTTTTGATTAACTTTGGCTTGAAGTCTACCTTATTTGATATGAGAATGGAAACCCATGCTTGCTTCCACAGCCCATGTGGGTGCTAAGATTTTTCCCAGCCTTTCACCTTCAGTCTGTTGATGTCTTTTTCTATGAGGTGTTTCTTGAAGACAGCTTACTGTTGGATCTTCTCTTTTCATCCAGTCTGACAGTCTGTCTTTTGAATGGTGAATTTAGGCCATTAACATTCAGGGTTATTATTGAGACATGATTCGTATTACCAACCATTTTTATTTGTTTATGGTATTTAACTTGATTTGGCTTCTCCTCTGGTTAGTGTTTCCTTTAGTTTAATATTTCCCTTTGCTGTTTTTCATTGTTATTTTTCTTTTCTTCTTCATGGAATATTTTGCCCAGGATGTTCTGAAGTGCAGCCTTTGTAAAATCTTTTAACTTTTGTTTATTAGGAAGGTTTTTATTTCATCTTCAAATCTAAAGCTTAATTTTGCTGGGTATAAGATTCTTGATTGACATCCATTTTCTTTCAGAGCTTGAAATATGTTGTTCCAGGATCTTCTAGCTTTTAAGTCTGGTTGAAAAATCTGCACATAATCTAATTGTTTTCCCCCCTTTATGTAATATGCTTCCTTTCTCTCATGGCTTTTAATATTCTCTCCTTGTTCAGTATATTAGGCATTTTCATTATAATGTGCCTTGGTGTGGATCTGTTGTACTTTTGTACATTTGGTGTTCAGTAAGCCTCTTGAACTTGGTTTTCCCATTCATTTCTCATGTTTGGAAAATTTTCTGCTATTATTTCTTTGAATAAATTACTCATTCCTTTGGTTTGGAACTCTACACCCTTCTCTATCCCAATAACTCTTAAATTTGGTCTTTTTAAGCTATCCCATATTTCTTGAATGTTCTGATCATTATTTCTTACCATTTTCATTGTGTGGTCTACATTTTTTTCCAGATTATATATTTTGTCTTCATTATCTGAGGTCCTATCTTCCAAGTGATCTAATCTGTTGGTGATGCTTTCATTTGAACATTTAATTTGGTTTATTGCTTCTTTCATTTCCAGAATTTCTGTTTGGTTTCTTTTCAGAACCTCTATCTCCCTATTGAAGTAATCTTTTGCTTCTTGTATTTGTTTATGAAGTTCTTTGTCAAAATGATCTTTTACTACCTGTATTTGTTCCCTCATATCATTCTTGAGATAAATGAACATTTGGATTATGTATCTCCTGAATTCCTTCTCTGTCATTTCATCTACTGTGCTTGTGATGGAATCTACTAAGGAGGTATGTCGATTTGTTTGGGACACTTTCTTCCCTTGTTTTTTCATATTGCTTGTGTGACTTCTCTTTTAGTGCTGTGGAAACTTGACTTTTTCATTTTTACCTCAAAGCTTTATGATGCTCCTGTAGTACAATGCTATCAGATCCCCACTTTACACTCTAAAACCAGACATTTTCTATTCAGATATTCACAATTTGGTCACAATGTACAGAATTAGTGAATTCAGATATTGTCTCCAATATACTCTCCATAGGTTTGTAAAGGGGTTTATAATTTCTAATATTGGACACAGAGGTGATATGCTTAGGAGGAAGAAGGTGAGGATATTGAGTTGTTTTTTCTTAGGAAGTGTGAAAGAGAAATCTATGGAAGTAGTTTAATATCAGCAGAAGAGAGAGTAAAAGAATTGGAGTGAACAAATTAGTGGTAAGACTGATGTATATATAAACCAAACTTATGTATATGTTGAGAGAAATAAAAAATGTCAATGTAGTAGAAATTAGTGAAAAAGAGAAGAGAAAGTGAATAAAAAAATAGAGAAGAAACTATATATAACACCGCTTTGATGTATTATTCAGATGCCCCAGTTCTCAAAATCCTAATTCATGTATAAAACTTGTTTTCATCTCTGTTAAGAGTGCAAGGGTGGGGCATAAATAGGGAGAGGCAAGATGAGAGACGAAGAAAAAAATAATAGTAATAACAAAATAAAAAATAAAGAAGGGGGGAAACAGGACTAACCAAACAAAGCAATAAAGAATAAATTAGAGAAAAACGCACACACACACAAAGTTGAACCCACAAATAAGTCTCAGTCAAGCAAATTTTAGGGAAGATTTTCTGTTTCCCTTCACATCCAGTAGATGTGGATGCTTGTTGTTGGTTTTCTCTCCTCACTCTCCAGCTGTTAACCAAGTTGTCACAGAACCCACCCTGACTGTTATAGAGTAGTTGTGGGTGGAGTTAAGTCTGCATACCTGGTGAGCTGAAGACTGGCACTGGAAGTTGGGCTACTTGGTGAATGGCACTGAAAGACAATCTATCAAGTAGGCGTCTATAATCTACGCCGCTCCACAGTTGCAGAGTCATGGGGCCCATCATGCTGGACTCAGATACAAGGTCCCCCGCTGGCTGTCCGTGGCCCACCCAGATGTAGGTTGCCCTCAGAGCCCTCGCAAATTCCTCAGATACCCACAGGTTTCCACGCGCAGGTGTTTCTCTCTTCCTCTTTCCCTCCTTCTCCGTCCGCTGCAGCCACTTTAAAAAATGGCAGCGATCGCTCTCCCTGGGCGTAATGGCACCTCCCAGGACCTGACTGGCATTCCTGTGCGTGTAAACCTGCCAGTGAAGGGCAAAAACCCACACCGGAACCACAGGGTAGCAAAAGGGATTTATTAACCGGCCTCTATGGCTGGAGGAGAGGCCAAAGGGACACATGAAGAGAGGGGGACCGACAGGGAGGAGATGGGCGCAGATGGGGTGAAGAAGTTAAAAAAGGGATGAGTTCCTGCCTGGTGAGGGTTTAAACAGCGACTTGGGTGGGCCAAAGGACCCCTGACTCCATAGACTGCCAGGGGGTCGGAAGTGAGACTTGTACACTGGGGATTGGGTCAGAAAGGGAGAGCCCGCCCCCAGGGTGAATTCCCGGGAGAGGCAAGTATTCTCGGATTAAGGGTGGGAACTCGGAGCCTGCTAAATGTGGATTCTCTCGAGAGATGGACACGTGGGGAAGGCAAAGCTTAGGCTTACAGGATAACCTAATGCACCTGGGGCATGGCTAATTTAGGGCACCTGGAGGGTATGACCTGTCAGCCTGATTTTATCTAACAGCCAGGCTACCTGCATGAAAGCAATCTGAGCCCCCAAGCTGTCCACGTCTATCTTTCCGCTGTTTTGCACTGATATTGCTGCCGGGGTCTTGTTCTTCCACACCGTTCCACTCTGGCTCCACTGCCTATATCCTAATGCCGCTGTTCTTTTCCCATGTGGGGTCCTCAAGAGTCAGCAACTTGGAGACTTACCCTTGCTGTTTTCTCCTGTCTCTGTGCCCCAGAGAAGCACTAAAGCCATGGCTCCCCTGCAGTTGCAGGAATATCACTGGTAACTCAGCAGTATTCTCTACTATACCTCATTTAGTGACTGACACCTAATGTCTCCTCTCTCCCATCCGCCATCTCTCTATGTGGGGTTTTTAAATGTGTTCTTTCCTTTGAACGTTCTTTAAGTTCTACAGTGAGACCCAGGAAACAAAGATTTCTCAGGTCCTTAGAAATAAAGAAATATAAGGCCAGAAAATGGTATTATGGATAGCTCTACTTTCTAGATAACTTAATCTTTAATAGAAGCATTGCCCAGTCTTCAAGTAGCCTTTTGCAAATCTGGCATTTCTCAAATGTGTGCCAAACTTCTTAGAAGTGTTGATTAAAAAGGCATACAATTCAGTCAGAAATGCCAAAGAATTTGAGGCCAGGTGCAGTGGCACACACCTGTAATTCCAGTGCCTCAGGAGGCTGAGGCAGGAGGATCATGAGTTCAAAGCCAACCTCAGCAACTTTGCAAAGCCCTAAATAATTCAGTGAAACCCTGTCTCTAAATAAAATGTAAAAAAGGGCTGGGGATATGGCTCAGTAGTTAAGTGCCCCTGAGTTCAATCCTCAGTATCAAAAAGAAGAGAGAATTTGAGATCATTTTTTTCCTGATTAAGCTTGATTTTGTTAATATTTGTTCTTTCTCAGCCACGATTCTCCATTTTGTTCCATTTCTGATACTGCTGTAACTGTACTATCAAAATTTTGTGTTCGTACATTAACTATATTTTTCCACATTAGAATCATGTGGGAAGCTTGTATTTTTCCATATTTATTGAGGTATAGCTGATAAGTAATATAGTATAAATTTAAGTTACATAATGATTGGCTACACGTAAACATTGTGTAATGATTACCACTAAACATTGTGTAATGATTACCACTATCAATCCATCCATCCATCACCACACAATTATCATGGTATGTGTGGGGGATGGGGGTGCACACCTGTGTGAGCCTGGGGAAAAGATATTTATGAGCTACTCTTTTAAAAAATTCAAGTAAACAATAGATAAATCAATTTTTATTTGATAAATATGAAAATGCCAACCACTGTATCAAAATCAGAATTTAAAGAGTATATGTTTTCACATAGCCCTGCTTCTTAAAACCATAGTCATATTTCTTATACTCTTCATATGCCCTAATAAATAAACAAACAAAATAAATCAGGATGCAAAATGAAGTTCAAGTGGATCAGAGACACTAACAAATGAATTACAGAAACACACCAAAGTAGTGGGGATGAACATGATTGACTCAGGCTACTGTGGAAAACAGCATCCTGACTGGACACTGTCAGTATAATGACAGAAAGAGCTATCCAAAAGTTCCACACTCTAGCAAACGTGTTTCTCGTTGTTTACTAGAATTGAACAAATAAAATATGTCGTAGATAAAAGCAGCCAGGTTTCTCACTGTTGGAGAAAGAAGGTACACAGAAAGGGAAAAGGTTAAAATGAGCTCCGTGGTGTTAGATTGAAATCTAGAATACATATATGACTCACTATCATCATCATTATTTATTGTATTCATATCACACACACACACACACACACACACACACACATTGTTTTTTGCTGTTGTGACTAAAAGACCTGATAAGAAAAATTAGAGGAAGAAAAGTATATTTGGGGGCTCACAGTTTCAGAGATCTCAGTTGATTCCTCAGGACTTAAGGTGAGGCAGAACATCATGGCAGATGAAAGCAGCTGGGAACAAGGGACCAGGAAGGAGGGGGGAGTGCTCCCCTCACCATGGACAAAATGTAAATCCCATAGGCATCCCCCCCCCCCAGGGACCCACCTCCTCTAGTTGCACCCTACCTGCCTACAATTACCACCCAATTAATCCCTGCCAGGGGTTTAATGCTCTGATTAGGTTAAGGTTCTCATAACTCAATCATTTTACCTCTGAACACTCTTGCATTGTCTCACACATGAACTTTTGGGGGACATTACATATCTAAACCATTACACACACACACACACACACACACACACATGCACACATGTATTTATGCACATATATACAGAAACAGATGGGTATGAATGATGTTGATGGACATGTATGTGTGATTTATAGATATATAATTTCCTAGCTCTGTCTACTGAAAGAATGACCTAGAATAAATGATATACAATCTCAATGAGCACACCTAGTGCCCAGATGTTAGTTCCTAAACACCATTCTCCAATAAAAAGAACCCGTAATCCTTGGAGAAGTGGCAGGGTAGCCCAGAGAAAATATAAAATAAGTCTGGGAAAATAATTGTAGAGCCGGAAAATAGAAAATTGTTCAAAATGAGATGGGGCATGATAATGACAAACTATAAAAACACTCAACTGATTAATTCTATTAATACTATGCAAAATAGAAAAGAAAAGTCAAAGGCCAAAACAAGATTTGTTTAAAAACTTACAGTGTTACCAGAATAAATGCTAAATGGATTCAAGATCTAAATGTAACAGGCAAAACCTGGGAACTGCTGAAATGAAGCATGGATAAATTCCCCTCATAGTCTGCAGTGGGAAAAACCTTTCTAATTAGGACTCAAAGCCTAGAAGCAATTTTAAAAATTATAAATTGGAAAGCATTAAAAACTTGCAATGGAGAGACCAAAAAATAATGTAAGCAAATAACAGCAACAATGGCAATAAGACAAATGGTGGTGGTGGAGTTATATTTGCAGCTCTTACTACAAAGAGTCAATTTCCCAAATATATACAGCCCTCTGAAAATTGAGAAGAGAAACAGCAAAACCTTAGGGGAAAAAACGTGATTATTAAACACAGCCACACATTTTGAAGAAAAGGATATAGAACTGACTCTGAAATATATCAGAAGATGCTCAGCTTCTTTCATAATAAGAGAGCTGCACTATTGAGAGATCATTACCAATTAGCTTGCAGAAACCAGAAGCTTGACAGTGCTGTGAAGTTGCAGGGTGTGAACGGGTCCTTGCAGGCATTGCTGCAGAATGGGAAATGATACATCCCTGCAGGGAAGAATGTGGCAATCTACCAAAATTACACGTGCATTTACCCTTTGACTCAGCAATCTTCTTCCTAAGAACCTTCTTGGAGCATAAATATGAAGCAATATATGCACATAGTTATTCATTGTAGCATTTTTAACAGCAAAGGATTGGAAACAGCCTACCTGTCCATCAATAGCAGACAGGCAGGATCTTGCTCGCCATGTAGCACTTTGTAGCCATCAAACAGGATGAGAACAGATACATTTGTGCTCTAGGATATATCATTAAGTAGAAACAACAACAAGATATAAGTATAGTACACCATCTGTTATGGAAGAAAGAAGGGAGAATGGGAATAGCAAAGCATATTTACTTACTTTTCTAAAAAGTAATACAGAAAAGATAAATCATAACAGGATGAAAATGTTTATTCCCGGAGAGAGGCTGGGGATGGGAGTGCGACCTCTAGGGATGCCTGTTTATACTGCTTTGCCTTTCAAACCCTACAAAGGGTCTACATATTCTAAAAATAAACCTACATCAAATGGAAAAAGCAAACTCTTAACATTGAAACAAAACAGAAACAAATGTACCTAACTGTATATCAAATTGATAGAACTGTAGAGAGAAAAGAATTTTTCAAAATAACTTTCAAATATAACATAGTATTTCAAGTGTAGTATTTTATAGATCCTTAATGGTGTATGTTATAAGGACAAAAAGAACTATAAATAGGTCTTAAACTAGAATCAGATTGAGACAGAGAGGCAGATGGAAATAAAAACGAAGATGACCGGTATTAAAAAGCGTTGCCTGGATGTGGCGTGCCATTCATTATACTACTTTTTCCTGTTGATCCTTAAGTTTGAAATTTTTAAAAATAAAACCTTTGCAGCCTTTGTTAGCACTGACACGGGTACTAGAGGACCTCAGCTCGTAGATTTATCCATGCTATGCGTTTGCTTTGTGAACTGGAGAAGTAATTCCGCTTTCTTTCTTAGCCAAGTGAGGGCCTGGAGCTGCAGCTACAGGCTATCCGGGGTTCCTCCCAGTTCTGAAGGTGGGAGTCTATGGCCCACCAGTCAATAAATATCCCACCACACTGAAAAAGACAATTCCAAGGCAAAACTCATTGCAGTAAGGGCCTACGGGAAGATGGCAATGTCTAAAGACTTTTTTTTTTTTTTTTTTTTTTTTTTTTCCTTTTTTCTTAAGAAATTGTGACAGGCCGGGCGTGGTGGCGCACGCCTGTAATGCCAGCACCTGGGAGGCTGAGGCAGGAGGATTGTAAGTTCAAAGGCAGCCTCAGCAATGGCGAGGCACTTAGCAACTCAGTTGAGACCCTGTCTCTAAATAAAATACAAAAAAGGGCTGGGGATGTGGCCCAGTGGTCGAGTGCCCCTGAGATCAATCCCTGGTACAAAATAAATAAATACATACATACATTGTGATAGTATCATATAACATGATATCTGCCCTCTTCACAAATTTTAAAGTAAGCAATACAGTATTGTTACCTCAAAGCATAATGTTATATATAGCAAATCTCTAGAACTTCATCATTCTGCATAACAGAAACGTATACCTGTTAAAGAGTAACTCTCCATTTCCCCCTTCCTTAGCCCCATTTAAAAAAATAGTTCCACGGAGCACCTTATAGCACACTTAGTCATTTAAGGTCTCCTGTCTGTTCCTAGAGATGTCTTACTCTGCCAAACACTTCCAGAAGTTGAAACACTTTGGTATTGTTTTATGCCCACAATTAATCTTGGAAGAAAATAACTCAGAGAGAGCTGGGAGCGGGGGCACATGCCTGTAATCCCAGCAGCTTGGGAGGCTGAGGCAGGAATATCACACATTCAAAGCCAGCCTCAGCAAAAGTGAGGCACTAGGCAACTTAGTGAGACCCTGTCTCTAAATAAAATACAAAATAGGCCTGGGAATGTGGCTCAGTGGTCGAGTGCCCCTGAGTTCAATTCCTAATACAAACAAACAAACAAACAAAAAACCCCACTCATATTTTTTATAGAATTTGCTCCTGAATTCTCATAAGCAACTGAAAAACAAAACAAACCCATATCAAGGAATTAAAATTTATCTCATAAGACTGAAAATGTTTAGTATACAGATATTCCCTGGTATTTTAATATAATCTTTTTCATTTGTTGAACTTCTAAGTAATTTTTTGATAGGTCAGCTTGTCATCTCACACACATGTATGTGCATACATATACAAATTATTTAAAACAAATGACTATAGACATTTATTTAAACTTTTCAATAAAGACTGTATAAACCCAAAAGGAACATCTATGGAAATTATCTGCTTGAGTCTTCTTTTATGTGGATATTGCTACGGTTTAGGTGTGGTTTGTCTTCTGGGGGTTCTGTGCTAGAAGGTTGGTCCTCAGTGTGGTAGTATTGAGGTGGTGGACCTTTAAGAGGTGGAGCCTAGTGGGGTGTTACAAGACTGGACCCTCACCTCTCTATGGTTTTCTGTCTGGTGTTGTGATCTCTTCCCCCAATGTGCTTCCACCATTGGGGTGCCATCCGTCATGAGGTCCTCACCAAGAACCAAACTGATGCAGGTGAATCTCCAGAACTATGAGTTAAACCTCTTTTCTTTATAAAATTATCCAGCCTTGTGTGTTTCACTGTAGTAATGGAAACTAACACAGATACAATTATATTTTACTACAGTCACTCATGGAGTCAAGTTGCATCTGTGTGTTCGTGTGTGTGTAGGCAATAGGAAGAATGCCTTTGTTGGTAGTTTCTGTTATTCTTGATACTCATTCATTCCTTTCTTCATCTTCACATTCATCAAGGTCCTACTATGTGTCAGCCACTGTACCAGGCCCTAGGAAAACAGCACTATGTTGCCTAGTTGGGGAAAAACTTTGGTGGAAAACATGGTTAGTGTTGACTCTAAGATATGCTCCCAGAAAAAGCGCTGCCCCCAGCTCCTCCTGAGTGTATCAGATGTGGAGGCTCTGGACCAGAGGCAGAGGTTGGAATGATTGAGGAGAGGTGACGTCCACCCCAAATTGTGAGGAGATACACTGAGGCTCCCCAAGATTGTCATGCTGTTGGCTTATGTTTTAGGGAAGTGTTGCAAAGTCCAGCCAGAGATGGTGGTTCTCATTCTCTGCTTTGGTTACTTGGTTCACTCCTTCTCTGAGACTCAGTTTTCTGTTTAACAAAACAGACTGAAGAGTTAATGAAAGGAAATAATGAGAGTAAAATGCCTGGCACTCACTCTGCTTACACCAAGGTGAAGCAGAGAATCAGCACTTGTTTCTGAAGATGTTTAGGCTACTTCCAACTGTGCCTTTATTCCACGTGTTGTTCACCATCACCCTAGGAGTTAGCTGTCATTCATATCCTCGTCATTTTACATCAAGGAAACTGAAGTTCAGAAAAATGGGAAAAATTGCCCAAGTCTACACAGCCAATCAGTATGGATCAAGAATTTGAACAAGGCTATTTGAGCCCAAATTTTATTTTCTTGTTTTGTATGCCATGATGCCTTTGGAAAGGAGGAAATTTTCTTTGTTACCTGAGCTAAAGGAATGAATTGACCTATAAATATTTTTAAGAGTCTCAGTTCATTATCACCTCAATTTCTTCACTTTATTTCTGTAAATAAGGAGTTAAGAACTATTCTTATGGCAAATTGTTGCAGTCTTCACCACCCCCTTTTGTTTTACATCTACCCCACTTTTTTCCTTTGCTTTACCTGCTTCTCCCCCTTGATAGCTGGACTTATGGCGTTGGCATAAGTCTTTCAGATTTCTTATATTTATTACTTTTTTTAAAAAGATCTGGTATGTCCACACAAATACAGCAGCTTTATTTAGATAGTTAAAAAAAAAAAAAAAAACTGAAAAAAGACCCACAAATATTCATCGATAGGCATACATAACAAATTTTGAGACATCCATAAATGGAACAATAAAAAAGAACTACTGATACAGAGCAACGTGGATCAATTTTCAGAAAATATTTGCAAAGTGAAAGGCACTTAATACCAAAGCGTATGTACTTTATGATTCCCTTGATAGGAAATTTTAACTTACAGTAGCAGAAAACAGACCTGTGGTTGCCTGGGGCCAGAAAGGTGGATAGATGGTGGGGATTGGCCATGAGGATACTGGGAGGGTTTGGGGTGTGACAGAAATATGTTATTGTAATGTTCAATATACAACTGTATTAATTTGTCAAGATTCACTAAACTATACTGCTAAAATAGATCCATTTAAATGGGTGTAAATTATACTTCAATAAAGTTGAATTTTTTTTAAAGTGCTCTTGAAAGTATCTATTTTTCTTTTCATCAGTCTTGCTGCCACAGCAGGAGTAGTCTGTGACTAGTATGTCCTAAAGGCCTTCAGAGGAGCCTGGGGGTCAGGATATCACGATCTCCAACCCACATCTTTCTGGGAAAGATCAGATGGGTCTGTTTGGAAGTCAGGGCTGTTTTTCCATCACCAAGGGGATTGCTGCGGAACACCGCCCCCAAAGTTCATTATCTCAGCACTTAATGTTTTGTTTTTGTTTTTTCAAAATACAGAAAAGTAATTAGAAGACATGATGGGCAATAACCTCTGTGCCAAAGTACCTTGTTTTAATTTGATGATGCTTTTGAATTGTTCAAGCTCAAATAATTAATTTAAAAACTGCCAGTCTCTTGATAGGATTTTTTTTTTTTTTTTTTTTTTTTTTTTTGGAATGTGCATTGCCAAGTATTATAAGGAATGTTTGTCATGGTAAAATCGTAACCCCCCCTAAGACACACAATGACCACCAGACCACTGATCTGTTCAAGTGTTAGAAAGATAATAAGCCACACAGAGGAAATGATTACCTGGCCAACCTCTAGCAGTCGAGGTTTGACTGTCTCTTCTGTGACATTGATAAAACCCTGTTGCTTTAATCAGATCATAAAAAGACTGAATTGGGTTTCAAATTTACTCGGGGTTGATCATTGAGCTCATTCCTGAAGGGCCTCCAAGGCACTAAAGCTCAGAATAGAAACCATAAAGATTGGGGATTTGCATGAGGGAATCATGAATTTTGGTAAAGAAGCCATTTCCCGTCAGGCACTTCATGAAACAAACTTTGCAGAAGCCTAATGAGATTAATGAAGGTAAAATTGAGGGGGAAAACTATGAAGTCTCATTTTCTTTGGGAAGATAAAAAAGATTAAAGGGGGATAAAAGAAGACCGACCTCATTTGCGTGGTTCACTATATTGTTAGGGACCCTTGTGGAGGCCCCACACCCCCTTCCTCCTTGCCAAGAGGAGCACTCTTCCCTCTGCTGTTGACAGAGTCTGCCTTCAGCATAGTTGACTTCTCTAAATGAAACTGGAGCAAAAGTCCAGCCCATCTTTTGTAAATGTTTGTTCTTCACAAGGGCAGGGCGACTTCCTACATAGGTAAGCTGGCTGAAGATCTGAGCAAGCTTGGGAAAGAGAGCCAGGCATGGCCTTGAACTTTCAGAGCACACACAGTCACCCTGGCTTGGAGCCTAACGTGGTCTCACAAAGGTTATGGTGTACACAGAGCACAGGGCTCCATCACCTCTAAGTACAGCTCTTTTGGTAAGGGCAAGTGTGGGGTGCCCCTTATAAAGTCAGGGTTTTTTTTTTTAATATTTATTTTATTTTGCTTTAGTTGTACACAATGGGTTTATTTGTACGTGGTTCTGAGGATCGAACCCGGGGCCATGCACGTGCGAGGCGAGTGCTCTGCCGATGAGCCACAATCCCAGTCCCATAAAGTCAGGTTTTTGTTGATGCAATCTTAGAGCATGACCTCACAAACCCTAGATGTCATCACTCACTGAAAAGAGTGACCATCTTATCTATAAGATGATGGCTGAGATGCTCTGGGGCTTTTCATGGAAAATGAATCTGTGGGCCACATAGAATCTGTTAAATTTTCAGATGACTCAGTCATGCACATACCTGGCATGAAGTAAGCACCCAGTGACTTTTGAATATATAGATTTGACCTTGGATTCAATGCACCTGTGCCTTCATGCCATGTCTTCTTCTTGTCTCAAAAGGTACCCTTTTTAAAAGTCTAGATCAAGTTTGTTTAAAAAATATGGATGCTTTTAGAAACTCTTGTGTTGATTGGGTTCCCAATAGACATTTTGGATAGCCCCAGGGCTAAGCCAACATGGGAATGAATGGAAGACTGGTTCATCTTTTGGTATGGTACCGTTCAAATCTTTTTCTGAGTATTTGGTACCAAGTAAGTCACCCCCAAATCTCGAGTCTTTCTGAGGATTTAAATCTCAAGTTGCTAAGTTGATGTCAAGTAAGTCAATCATACTGATTTTTTTTTAAAGATATTTATTTTTTAGTTGTTGTTGTTGGGTACACAATACCTTTATTTTTTATTTTTATTCTACTTTCTTAGTTTTTATGGTGCTGAGACCAGTCATTGAACCCAGGCTTTCACCCGCCTTGCACATGCCAGGCGCTACAACAGCCCTTCCTAATTAGCATTCTACCTTTACCGGGCTGAGCCACAACCTCAGCCCCTCAATTTACTTTTTTTTTTTTTTTTTAATATTTATTTATTTACTTTAGTTGTACACAATGCAATGCATTTATGTTTACGTGGTGCTGAGGATCGAACTCGGGCCGCGCATGTGCAAGGCGAGCGCTCTGCCGCTGAGCCACAACCCTAGCCCCCCAATTTGCTTTTAATAGTCTATCCTGATGCTAGACCATTTTGTTCTAGTATGGATTTCAGAAAGCTCAGACATGTTACTTCACAAAAGTCATACGATTCACAGAAGTGATAAAAATCAAGAGTTGCATGTTTATTATGGAGTCAGTGACTGAGAGTCTCTGCTCATTTATTACAGCCTCTTAAAGGGTCATGCCAGTTCCAAATTCTAGACCACCATCTTGGTTTCTTGTGGTGGATGCCCATGTGCCTTTCCAACGCCTATTGAAACTGTGAACTGAACTTCTGTCCATTTTCATACCAGGTGTAAGAAAGACTTAATTGGAAAAGCACCTGCTGTCATACTGTTATTCTTGATTTATATTATTAATCTTCTCACTTATTTAAGAACTCATGGTGATTATTTGGCTATGATTACTTTTTGCAGCCAAACCTACTAACTTTTCAGGGTGTTAAAAATGACCAAGCTTTTATAGATTCTATACTCTCAATAGATAAAGAGTCATTAAAGTATTATTAAACTGACCAGATTCTGCTTTCTTTTCCTTTTTTTTCTGTTTATCTTAACTAATTCAGAAAATCTGAAGTTTTAGTGGCCCTTGCTGCCTTGATAGTCTTGGGGTCTTTCTGGCACCTCCAAATCTTCAAGCCTATCCTATACTGTCACCCAGCACCACTGAGCAGCTTCCTCAAAATGTGGACAAGTCTCTTTAGGCAGGGTGGCCTATCACAAGCTGAATCCACCCTCATGACTTCTAGTAGAAGTTCTGCCAAGCAGGGGGATGGAGGAGAACCAGTGTTAATTGGGGTGGTCTGTGGAGGTGACATTTGAAAGATCCATGAAAAAAGAATTCTCTAGAGAAGAAACATCATGTGCAAATGTCCAGAGCTACAAATATGATTCATATGCACACACACACACACACAAGAAAGGAAACAGGCCAGTGACACTGGTGTATGGTGATTAAAAGATCACAAATCAGCTTAAATAAGTTTTATCCTTAATATCAAGTCTCTCCTCTACAGCTAGGTATAAATGATGCCAATGATGGCATAACTGAAAATTTTGCACTCCTACTGGGTCTCTCCAAGACAGTAATTAGATCACAATTCATTTCTGGACTACATAGACTATCTAATCCTTAGCTGGTAGTTGTCTAAATGAAGTTCTCTGCCCTCAGTCCAACTTCTTGTAGTCCCTTCGCATTCTGACACCTGCCTTCCCTCTCCCCACTTTGATCACCTTGGGTTTCTAGCATCCTGACAATGTTCACAGTCCGGAACTACTCCAGCCAGCTTCTACCTCTCTGCTGACCTGCCAGAGCTTCCTGACTTGGGATTATCACCTGCCCTACGTAAATCCTCTGTCTGCTCCAGCTTGGTACTCCCACCTTGTCCTGGAGCTCACTTCCCTACCCTTAGTGTCAGAAAGATGGCGGCACTTGGGAAACCAATGTTGGCTTGCAAGCACTGCTAAGCCTAGAATAAGGAATTGGGGATACAACATCTGAGTATGTTCTCAGAAACAACCTGCTGCACAATATTTGCTGACAAATAAATGCCAGCCACCACCATGGCAAAACTTTCTTTTGCTCACTCCATTTCTTCTCTGAACTCAAACCTTATTTTTCTGAACCACACAATTTGATATTGTGTTATCTGTAGAGTTTTGCATTATTTTATTTTTTCTTGTGAATATTTCAATATTGCATCCAAAAGGATTTAGTTTTTAAAGAACAAAAACAGTGTCCCTCAATTCATTTATGTTTTGTTAGATTCATGAGAGTGTTGCATAAATATCCATTTAGTGCCTGACAATTGTTTGTTGATTGATGATTCACAGGTTTTTTAAAAATTATTTATTTTCTTTTCATATTACATATAAAGAGCACAGTTTTTCAAGTCACTGGCTTTACATAAAGTATTTTCACACCATTTGTGTTTTTATATATGTACTTAGTGTATTGATGTCTAAATCATAGGTTTTTGGTGGTAATGGTGGTGGTGTTTGTTCTTTGCAGTGTTGGGGGATTGAACCCAGGGCCTCATGCAGGCCAGGAAAGTGCTTTACCACTGAGCCATATCCCCAGCCCAGTAAGTCATGGGTTTTGGCATTAGAGAAGAGTGTATGAAAGTGTAGTGCTTATTTGTGGCTGTGTCATTGAAGCCAAATGCTACCTCTAAAGTGGTGGCTAAAGTTAGGAAGCTGCGAGGTTGAGCAGGACAGCACTCCCACATTCCTGGAACACCCGCAGTTTCACAATTCTGGACAAAAGGGCAGCCCTTCCTGCTTTATGTCATGATTAGATGGTTCACTCATTTGCTGATTGAGTGAACTATTTTTGAGTCATGAGTGTATACTATGTGTGAAGCAGCGTATTACACATTATGGAGGACACCCACACAACCAAGCATTCTGGGGTGCCCTAGCTCAGCTAGAATTAAGATCAGATAAAATCCTGGCTCTTCCTCATGGAAGAACCTTGCAGGCAGGATCTGCAAACAATGGGCATCCCACATCAGTACCTAGGCTGCTGGCTGGACCCCTGTCTCCTGGCTGGAACGGACTGTCCTGGTGGAGAAGTATGGATCAGGACCTTCAAATCAGGGCTCTTGGGTACTTCCTTCTTCACTTTGTAGAATATTAAAAGCATTTTTATGGGACTCTATAAGTATTTGAAACCATGAGAAATCAGAAAAAGTGAAAAAAGTTTGTTTCATGCACACAGAACTTAACCTAAAATAATCACAAACATTTTAAAAAAGACTTCAAGATTTATTTCACTATTCCATGTGTGTGGTACGCCACCTGTGACACTACTTGAGTGGTCTTTTACTCAGTACTGAGCCAAGGGGACTTAGGTCTCCCCTTGGGAATGATCCTGGCATTCCCATGTATAGACTGCCCAAGGCGTGAGATCTCTGTCCTCTACCAATGGGACAGCTCTCATAGTTCCAAACTTGGCCATTACCCATTAGACTTGGACAGCCCACTTCCTACCTTATTTGGCAATAGAACATTCCATTGAATTCCTTTTGAAGCCCCATTGTATAAATAAAGAAAATGCGGGTTCTCTCTCTCTCTCTCTCTCTCTCTCTCTCTCTCTCTCTCTCAATGTGGAAGCAGGACCCCTAACTTCTCAGAGCCGTCCCATCACCGCTTTTCATAATTATTTCTGTGTCATGTGGTTTTTTGCTGTATTTCTCAGCCAGCACATTTCATGCAAGGAAAACCCAAATTGCATAGCTCCCATGGGACGTGGGAGAGGAGTCTAAGAATCGAGAAGTATAAGAATCAAGATGTGTGTCAATAAATCAGCTGCAGTGGGAAGTGTACTCGGCACTAGTGCTAAATAGAGACTTTATTCATTCACTCACTCACTCTCTCATTCATTGCTTTCTAAGTCCTTTCTTTCATATATTCATTTATTTGGCCAATGTTTAGTGAATATGAGCCATGCATTGTGCTAGGAATTGTGGGTGACATGAAGATAAGATGCTACCTCTGGCTTTAAAGCATTTGGAATAAAGAAGAGGAAATAAAACAAACACTTAAAAAATATAGATTTAAAATGTGATAAGTCATCCAAGAGAATGAAATTGGTGGAGGGACAGACATCTGGCTAGAGAAGGGCTCCACAGAGGAGACAGCAAGGCCTGAGGAACAGAACGGGATTGAGGATTGGGAATTAACGTGAATTTTTCTGCAAAGAGGTAAAAATATGTAAAATCTGGATGTGGAAAAGTGAATAGTTCCATTTGACAGGGGGAAGAATGGATATCATACAGAAAGTGGAAATGCATACAGAGGTTAGGGGACATATGATTTATCATCCTTATTAGAACCCATTAGAGAGTGAAAAGGTACACAAAAATAATTAAAACTATCTATGATTTTGAAATAATTAACAACCAACATTTTGTGATATTGGTAATCTCCTAAAAGGTTCTATTTAAAAACTATTTTCAAAGTAAAATTATTTTAAAATACTGAAAAGTATCCCTCTGTAGACATCTAGATAGACACCTGGAGACATTCGAGCAAAAATTGTACACCTTGAAGAAGGTTCATCATCTGAACATTTGCAATATCATAATCAGAACAGTAATCCTTGGTACACATTCACATTTCTTGGGTGGATCTGTCTTTAATCCTATAAATTTGCCATAAAATTGTATGTTCTTCAGAGTTTTGTTTGAAAGTTTGATATTTTAGTTGATTTTCATAGACTATACTTTTATAAAAACATCTAAAATGCCAATGCATCTGTCAGTTATACTAAATGAAAGATACTAACAATTCTGGTATTAAATTAAACGATTTACTGCAAATAATTTAGAAAATATCTTTAAAAAAACTTCACCAAGATATAATTTACCTGCAACAAAAGCATTCATTTTAAAGTTGATGAGTTTTGACATATGTCCATATTCATGACTGCCAACACTGTTGAGCTATAAAACATGTGCCTCAAAGAAAGTTCCAGCACATCCCTGTGCTGTCAGTCTCACCCTCCCGTGCCCCTGGTCCCTCCAGAATCCCAGGCTTGCTTCCTCCTGCTACAGGTAAGTTTTGTCTGTTCTAGAACTTCATTATAAATGGAATTATAAACCAGACGCGGTGTAATTCCAGCACTTGAGAGGCTGAGGCAGGAGGATCGTGAGTTCAAAGCCAGCCTCGGCAATGGTGAGGCACTTAGCAACTCAGTGAGACCCTGTCTCTAATAAAACACAAAAAAGGGCTGGGGATGTGGCCCAGTGGTCGAGTGCCCCTGAGTTCAATCCCTGGTATTATAATAATAATACTAATAATAATAATAATAATAATAATAATAATAAATGGAATTATGAAGTGTGTAGTCTTCTGGATTGGCTTCTTTCACTCATCTTAACATTTAGAAATTCTTTCTTGTAGTTGCTCGTTTCAGTAATAGTTTGTTCTTTTTTATTGCTGAGTGATATTTCATCATATGGATATATTTTAATTTATTAACTCATTTGCCAATTTTTTAGTGATTATGAATAAAGTTACTGTGAATACTCACATAGAAGTCTTTGTGTTGATACACATTTTAATTTCTCTTGAACAATATGTAGTAGCAGAATTGCTGAGTCGAATGGAAAGTGAATGTTTATAAGGAACTGCCAAATTGTCTTCCAAATTGTGTGCCATTTTACACTCCCACCAACAGTGTATGAGAGTTCTAATCACACTCATTGTGAGTATTGTGAGTCATTCTAATTTTAGTTATATTAGTAGATGCCTAGCACTTTTTAATTTTAAAAATGTTGTGTTTTTCATTTTTCCTTGATGACTAAAGATATTGAGTTTTTTCATATGCTTTTTGGTTATTCACATACCTTCTTTAGTGAAATTCCTGCTCAAATCTTGCCTGTTTTACATTGGAGTTTTGTCTTACTATTGAATTGCAAATGCCCTTTATATATTTTAGATACAGGTCCCTTGTCAGGAATGTGTATTGTGAATAATGTCTCCCAGCAGGGGCTTGCTTTTTCTTTATTTTAATGGTTATTTTGAAGAGTGGAAGTTATAAATTTTAGCAAAATCAAATGTATCCTTCTTTTATTTTATGTTTTGTACTTTTTGTGTCCTACTTAGGATATCTTTGTTTCCCAAAGTCACATTTTCTTCTGTGTTTTTGTTCATAAGTTTTATTTTTTAGATTTGACATTTAGGTGTATATTTCATTTTCATCATAATTATGATTAATTTTTATGTATGGTTTGTGATAATGGATGAAAGTCTCTTTTTCCATATGAATATTTAGTTGGAAAATCTCCATTTTCTGTGTGTGGGAAAACTGTCTTTCCCCATTGGATTACCTTAATTTTCTGGCAACATATGTGTGGATCTATTGCTGGCTACATGCTTTACTCATTTGACCTACATATCAACCCTTACACCAAAACTGCACTGTCCAATTGATGCAGCTTTAGGGCAAGTCTTTAAATAAGGTAGAGTAGGGGCTGGGGTTGTAGCTCACTGGTAGAGTGTTTGCTTCTCACGTGTGAGGCACAGGGTTTGATCCTCAGCACCACATAAAAATTAATTAATTAATTAAAGGTTTAAAAATATCAGAAAGAGTAATGTCTCAATGTTTTTTTCTTTTACAAATTTGGAAAACCCAATTTCATGTGGTTTGATAACCTGTTGGTCGTTAACGATATTACAGATGCAAATACAAATTATATGTGTGCCATAACCAATTCCAAGTAATTTTCTCCATCTTAAGTTTTTTTAATTTAATACACATATTGCTTCTACCCAGCACTTTGTTCCACTGAAATTCATATGTATATTATCACCAGAAATAAATATTTTATCTTCAATGATGAATATTTTAACTGAATGAATTTATAATAGTATTCACAGTAATGGGAGATGATTTGCCCTTGGCCAAATGAACTTTTAAATATTTTCTTCTTTTTGTGAAATTGAATTTAAAAATTAACTTTCAAATATTTTACTGTTTTCATGAATTGAATTAAAAAATACAGACACTATTGAAATGAATGTAGTTGCGATTCTCTTTGAAACATCTAATACACTCCACATAAATCAGGCATCAGATAACCATTTGCAAAGTTCTCCTTCTGCTAATGGAATCAATACAATAACAACTTTTGCTGTATATTTCCTGTAAGAGCACAAGAAAAAAATAAATCTATTGGATATCTGTTGTGTGCCTCTTCAGTTTTCTCAGCATCCTGTCTCACCTCAATTCTGAACTTTCAGATTAGGGTTCCAACCTTTTGTCCTAAAGCATCTCTGAGGACACCTGTTCAGGACGTTTGGCCTGCATGAACAGCTTATGAGTAAAAGGAGATAATGGACCTGAGAGGAAACTCAGACCAAGAGGGAACAGGGGCCAATTGTTAAATATTACCCCTTTCTCAATGGAAGGACTATCTGGAGATGTATTTAATGTGGTTTTTCAGGCAGGCCCTTGGAATGGAATAATGAGTCATATGAAGTGGTGGTCAACTTTGATAACACTTCTTTCTTTCTTTCTTTCTTTCTTTCTTCCTTCCTTCCTTCCTTCCTTCCTTCCTTCCTTCCTTTCTTTCATTTTTTTTTTTTGTACCAGGGATTGAACCCAGGGGGCTTAACTGCTGAGCCACATCCCCAGCCCTTTGTAAAAATATTATATTTAGAGACAGGGTCTCACTGAGTTGATTAGGGCCTTACTAGGTTGCTGAGGCTGGCTTTGAACTTGTAATCCTCCTGCTTGTGCCTCCAGAGCCACTGGGATTATAGGCATATGTCGCTGTACCAAGCTGATTATACTTCTTTATGTTGACCCACTTTATTTTCTTTCTTTCCTCTTCCCATCCTTCATTCCAGCTCTCCAAATCATATTCACTAATAAAATATTTGAATGAAAATAAAGATTGATCTTCATTGCTACTTTCTGGGCAAACCAGGTCAAGTTAGATCAAAATGAACAAAATTACTTTTAAAAAATGAAAAGTCATGCTTTAAAGAATGACACAAATTGAACTTCTACAGTAGCCTGTGTTTTCTTAGGCAGAGTCTTCTTAAAATAACTACTAACAATACATTTTTAGCAGACATATTATGTCTTCTGGCTTTCATTAGCCAATGATATCACTCTGGACCAAATAATAGACAGTAAATGCTCACAAACATTATGTGCAAGTTATAATTTCAAAAAAATGACTTTAAATATGGAAAATGCTGCTTTAGTGAATACTGTGGCTGCCTGATTACCCTGCAGGACTGCGGTGCAGTTCCTGCAGCTGTTGTCAGTGTTGGAGGCTGACAGCTTATAGTACAGTCCATCTGCAGATATTGCCGTGGGTTAAAACAAGCTGCCTTTCCCAAGTTATGTTCCCTCCCTGGGAGCAGCCTCCATTCTATAATGGGTCAATAGTAGGAAAGAGTTAGTGGTAAAATAGAAAGGCCTAGCCCACTTGCCTCATTTCAGCACCACCTCGCAAGACCACCCCAGCCCCAGCACTCCCAGGGGATCTGCTGAGGCCATGACTGCACCAGCATGGCTGTTCAATTTCTTCCTCTGCCCCACCAGGCCTCCCTCAGCCCCTCACAGTTATTGTTTCCAAGAGCTCCCCCCAGTAAACTTCCTGCAGCAAAACCTCTATTTCAGAGTTTGTTTCTCAGAAACCTAATCTAAGGCAGCTGCTGGAGGGTTTATTGGAACATTTTTACAAAGCATTACCAAACAATGAAATAAATGCAATTTTTATCATGTACTAAATGATAAAGCCTCTACACTAAGGGTGTTCAGACAACTCTCTATGTATATATTGGTAGGACTGCTCAGCCTATGTTCCCTGATCACGTACACTCAACCTGGAACTTTCCCATTTCCTTCTGACCTGATAGTCTGGCAGGTACAGTATACCAAAGACCAGCCAGAACAGCACCACTGTCTGTCCTGATAGGAAGAATCTGCTGTCACTAGCTGCTCTTGTCCAAGGACACATTTGTTTTTATCAGTAAGTAATGTTTTTATCATTGTCCTTGAAGGGCAAGTGTTAATTGTTTTGCATCTTGACAGAGTCCTGCAAAGAGAGAAGAGTTAGACTCCCAGATTTAACCATTTGTTAACATGAAGATTTCAGTCATTGCACATTTATTTCACATTAGAAACTACAACAAACTTGGACGTCCAAAGTAGAGGTCTGTCAAAACCATCCCAATTTTTCATTCCATTTTCAATAAAAATAAGCCAGTATGAAATAAAATGCCTGGCACAAATACTAGATGGGAGGCTGAAAAACAAGTGTATTCAAGGCAAATAAACTCTCATGTCATTTGAATTTATAGGTAATGGAATGCCACAGAAACCAGGCACTCAAAAATATTATTTTATACCCATACCCTTGAACGAATGCAGGCTTGCCCTTTGATGATAGAACAACAACAACAACAACAAAACTTAGAATAGAAACTGAAATCCCCTGTTTCATGTCACCAAAGTTACTGATAGCCCCATAGCATGGTTTTGAGAAATATTCTGTGGATAGATGTCCTTATCAAGACGAAATGAATCAGAACCAAGATTTTGATGAATGTCAACAAATGCAACCTTCCAAGCATCTTCAGCCAATTTCCAGAGTGTGATTTCCACATGTGAACAACTCCTCCATGCAGGTTGAGGGAGACGGCCAGTGTGAGCAGACTCAGAGGTTAAATGTGCAAAACAACCATTTTAAGCAAGGCAGGTTTAATTGAACAGTTAAATATGCATATTTGAATCCTATTTGTGTTAGGAAAAAAGTAAATACTTCAAAGTGCAAAAAAAAAAAATCAAGCAGAATTCAGAATATTGCAGTTTCTGGGCCTTTCACTAAGGATGTGAATTGTTTAAAATCAAAGGTTTCTATAGCACTATGAAAATGTCTAACTGGCACTTTTGGAGGACTAGGGAATTATACCATTCCCCCTGTCAGTTGAATCTTTTAACTTAATACTAGACCCAGACTTCTATGATTTTGTAAGAACTTTATAGACTTAATATTTATAGCAATCCCACTGAATTGTGAGAGTTAAGTAAATAATAAACACAAAATACTTACAGCCTGAGAGGTGACCCCTATAATTTGATATTACTGGTTTTCTATTTGGAAGAATCAGAAATAGTTACAAGAAATTTCTGAAGTAGACATAATTTTACAGCAAATTTTTCCAGCAACCATTCAGATATTTGTTCAGGCTTTTCCTATAGCAAATCACTTATTCAGCAAGCATTACCTATTCATTGTAACTATTCTGATCATTTCTGGCTGCTTGTCATGTAATCACCATCATTTAGTCACATCAACAGGTGATCAATACAATTTGACTTTTTATTTTATTGTTGCATCTGGTTCTTTAACCAGTCTTCACAGAATCAGTTAAGCTATGTAATCATAAAAATTTAAGAAGAAATTAGTTTTGAGATTAAATGAATTTGTTCTGATGTTCAATTTCCAGACAATAATTGCCCTTCAGAAATGCCAGCAGGACACAAGAAGCTGTAAAGTCAGAGAAATGTGAACATTAACGGAACAGCCAGCTCAGTTATGATGTCATTAAATAAAACACACACTCACATAACCAGAAGCCAAATAGACCATAAAATAGCTGATTTCTTTCCACAGAGAAAGACCAAATGCATCTACCGTAAGAGTGAGGACTGGTTTTACCAATTAGATATATTCAATAAAAGTAATGAGTGTAATCTGAAGCTCCAGGGATTTGATAAGAATATATTTAAAGCATGTGGCAATAGAAAACAATTTTAACAAAAAAGTACATTAACAAAGAAATACTAAGATAAAATAAAAACATTTTTATATTCCCAATCCTTTCTGAATACAGTGGGTTAAGTAGGATATATCATCACATTATAACTGAAAGAATAACAAATATAATGAATAACCCTTTGATAAGTTTTGGTAAAAATTTTAGATTCACAACCTAGCAATTAAGAAAGCAAATTCATAAAATAGCTACAGCACAAGTCCTTTTACATGATTAAAAGATATAATCTAGTTGTTAGAAAAACAGAAAAAATTTTAAAAGTTTAATGATTTACATTATTTTAACATATATTTTGGGAGGAGTTTAAAGTATTGGATGACATTGCCTGATTTCTATTATTTAATCTCTGAATGAGATTTCTCATTGCTTACATGTAGGAAGGAAAAATTGATCTAGAATTGTTGCAGAAACTCTGTTTCGGTCTAATAATAAATAATATTAATCTACAAATATGTAAATCAATTTTTATAACCCATTTTGTTTCTTTTTTGTTTGCAGTGCTGGGGATTGAACACAGAGTCTTGCGCATGCTAGGCAAGCACTCTACCTCTGAGCTGTATCCCCAACTAAATCAATTTAAAAAAAATTTATTTTTGTAGTTGTGAATGGACAGAATGCTTTATTTATTTATTTATTTTTAATTGGTGCTGAGGCCCAGTGCCTCACACATGCTAGATAAGCACACTGCCACTGAGCTTCAGCTCCAACCCTAAATCAATTTTTAAAAGGATCATCTACCTCATTTATTCTTTCACTTTTAAAGGTTATTATTTAGTTTTCAAAATTTGCATTTTTGAAATGCAAATTTTGAATATTTTGAGTTTTGAATATTTTGATTGATTGTGTACTGCAATATACTATGTTATTGTAATGAAAGCAAGCCAGAAGAAAAGTTTAACTTTGAGAGGTTTATGACTGTAGGAATTTTAAAATTTTTCTCTTTCAATTTCTTTACATATTTCTGCAACAGTGAAATATGAGCGAGTGACCAATAAAAGACTTCCAAGGTTAAAATAATTTACATATAGATGAAATTCTGTGTGGGAGAAATAGAATGAAATATAAATTCAAGAGGAAAGAGAAATGATACAAAAATTCTGACAGTTAAAAAAGTAGTTTTGTGGGCTGGGGTTGTGGCTCAGCGATATAGTGCTGGCTTAGCACGTGTGAGGCCCTGGGTTCAATCCTCAGCACCACATTAAAATAAATAAATAAAATAAAGGTATTGTCCTGCGAGGCGAGCGCTCTGCCACTGAGCCACAACCCCAGCCCCATACACAATGAGTTTTATTCAATGTTTTATTTGTACATGGTGCTGAGGATCGAACCTGGGTCGCCCACGTGCTAGGCGAGCGCTCTACCGCTGAGCCACAATCCCAGCCCCAACAATAAACGTTTTTTAAAAAGTAGTTTTTTTTGTGTGTGTGTTTAAAGGCAATGAAAGGCTGAGCACACATCTGCAATCCCAGCAGCTCAAGATGCTGAGGCAGGAGAATAATCACAGATTCAAGACCAGCCTGGGCAACTTTGCAAGACCCTGTCTCAAAATAAAAAATAAAAGGGCTGGGGATGTAGCTCAGGGGTAGAGTGTTCCTGGGTTCAATTCCCAGTACCAAAAATAAATAAACAAATAATGTTTAAAATAGGCAATGGCAGCAAAGGATACTAAGTGTCAGTTATGCTGGGTAAATAAGTCTTGGGTTCCACAAAAGATGAAGAATAGAACCACCATGTGACCTAGCTATCCCACTCCTCTGTATTTATCCAAAAGAACTAAAATCAGCATGAAATAGTGATACAGGCACATCACTGTTTATAGAAGCACTATTCACAATAGCCAGGTGCCTATCCACAGATGAATAGCTAAAGAAGACATGGTACATATATACAGTGGAGTTTTCCTTGGCCATAAAGAAGAACGAAATCATGGCATTTGCTTACCATGGAACTGGAGAACATCATGCTAAGCCAATTAGCCAGACTCAGAAAGTGGAGGATTGAATGTTTCCTCTCATATGAGGAAGTTAGATCAAAATAAGGGGAGAATAAGGGGTAATGGGATCCCATGAAAATAGAAGGGAGATCAGTGGAAGAGAGGAAAGGGATAGAGGGGCAAAAAGGAGGGATGGGAAAGGGAGGAATGGTCAAATGAAACTGACCAAATTATACTATGAACATATATGAGTACACCACAGTGAATTTCACCTTAATGTACATCTATAAAGTACTAATTTTAAAAAACTATAAATAAATAGAAGGAAGACCAGTAGAGTAGAGGAAGGGGAACATAAGGAGGGAGAAACAAAGGCAAAGAGTAAGTACTGGGGGCTGAAGTAGAGCAAATTATATGCCATGAATGTGTGATTATGTAAAAAATGAACTCCAGTGTTATGTATAATTATAATGAACTATAAAAACATACAAAAAAGTCCTGGAGATCGGATGTAAAGCATAGGACTGTTGTTAACAATACTGTATTATATACTTGAAATTTGCCAAGAGGGTAGATTTTTTTTTTTAAGAGGGTAGATCTTTAATGTTTTACACACATACACAAGTGAGGTGATGGATGTAGTAATTAACATGATTACGGTAACTATTTCAGACTGTGAATGTAAATCGAAACATCATATTCTACATCTTACATATATTCAAATTTTACTTGTCAATTATACCTCAGTATAGCTGGGTAGAAAAAAGGGTGATGGGGGTATATCAAATCACCAAAGCATTTAAATTCCACTGGATACATTTAAAAGAGCATAGTGACAGTTTTATTTCCGAGTGTCCATGTTTATAATAAACCAGATATTACATCCTTTGCCACCACCTAAACGTAGGATAACACTTTCTAATGATCAACATCAGTTGTGCGAAGGGATGTGCAGTTCTTCAAAATAAATTTGATAGGTGTGAAAGCAAAATTATCTGGAAGATCCCCGCTATGGAACAGAATATGCACACGCAGTCCAAAAGGATAAAAAAGGACTAACCAGGAGAAAGTGGTGAGGCGTTGAGGCCCCTAAAGGGCATGCGCAAAAGCTAAGGACCTGGAGAGGAAGACTGGTGGGTTTAAAGGGAAAGCATTTGAGTAGAGTTGGAGGGAGTCCCCAGGTAACTGGAGCCAGGGGCGTAGACTGACCAGCTGGGGGAGGCTTAGAATAAGCCGAGCAGCGGAGTCTAAGGAGGGGTCAGGAGAGGAGGTGGAGAGGACCCTTCAGGGCACTGAGATGTGATCCAAGGAGTGGGAAGAGAAGGAGGAGGGGCATCCCGAAAGCCCAGGGGAGAAAGTGTTTCAAGAAAGAGAATCGACAACTGGTTTTTGAGGGGAAAAGGCCTGCTGAGGAATCTGAGTACAGTTGGGTAAGTAGGATGTATCATCACATTACAACTGAAAGAGTAACAAAAATAATTAATAACCATTTGATAAGTTTTGGTAAAAATGAAGTAATATAAGCAAGAAAAGCGGAGGCTTAAAAAGGTGGAGGAAGACTTGAACACCCAGGCAAGAACGAAGGCAGCTGCAGGAGCCTACACAGTAGCACTTGGATGAACTTACTCTTGAGCTGGCTGCCAATCACCGACTCGGCTCCATCCACTCTCAGTTTCTGCATCTATTCATGTTTCAGAAGTCCGGGACACAGGCCCAGCCTCAGCCTGGGTGTCTACTCGGTATAATCAAATCAGCCTGTGCAATGGAGTATGATCTCCCAGTGCAGAGATGATCGATGTGGGCCTATTCCCATACATTGGGGGCTGAGGTCGGGGAGCGTGTTACGGTGCTGTAGGCAGGGAGCCCCCCAAACTAGGTCTATCGCAGATTGCCTTGGCAAGAAAAGAGGTGGGAGCAGAAGGCAGACTGCAGCACCCTAGGAGGTAATGGGAAGTGAGAAAGTGGCACTTAAGAACTTGACCATGCTGGTCAAGGGAGAGAGGAGGGCAACCAGATGAAGGGTTGGGCTGAGGGAAGATACCAGCTTTAGCCATCAATCTCCCCAGTGCACTTATGTGAATCTGGTCTTAAAATTCACATGTAGTGGTTTCTTTCTTTCTTTTTTTTTTTTAATTTATAGTTGTAGTATGTATTACAGTTTGTAGTGGTTTCTTAACATGCTTGAACCATGAAATAGAAGTCATAATGTGATACGGTGAAATGGCATTGACTTTAAACCTCAGGAGCCATGGATGTGGGTCCTGGACTCTGCTCCTTAGCAGATGTATAGCTCTGGGCAAGTCACTCTGCTGCTCCAAGCTTCAACTTTCTAATACATAAAGTTGGGATAATAAGTGTTGTGGAATGATCAAATTATAAAATGTATGTAACTACTTTATAAGCTGCAAAGAGCCAAACAAATAGAATTTTGTAAGGTCCACAATAAAAATAAAAACGAGAATCAGCACACACCCACCATTAGCAGCAGCATTCATGTCCATCGAAAAATTTTATGCACTTGTCAGTGTACTGATGTTTCTGTTCTGGAGAACATAGAACTTTGGAGGTGGAAAAGTCTATAGCAATCATCTAATCAAACTCTCTAATTTTATTAAAAAGAAACTGATGCTCAGAGACATTTAGTGACTTATCCAAAGTCACACAGCTAGTAAGTGACAAGATCAGGACCAACCCAAGATTTCCTGACTCCTAACCTTGTACTCATTCTACTCAGTTCTCTTCTACTTGCATTCGATGTATATGCTGAAATATCATGTGCTATTTCTCTTTACAATGATGAGTCCCCCCTGCCCCGAGTCTTTGCACTGTGATGAAATTTGCTTCTCTTAGTAAAGAGAGCTCTATATTGCATAGGTTCAAATGGGAAGAGAAATTTCTGTTAGATCACCAAGTCCAGGGACTCTGCAAGGTTGTGGGGATAAAGAAATCACACTGGGATAGTGGAAGGGAATGACTGCTCAGAGCAACAGCAGCCTCAACACATGTAGCCTTCTCGGGAGCACAGCTCTGAATCTTGGCAGGGTCAACATGTGAGCTTAACCTTTTAAGACAGATAAATTGAGTTCTTGGAATGTCCCTGTTGAGTGGGCTTGTAGGGGTCTTTTGGATGCACCCCCTGGCTAAGTGAAGTTCGATCTGCTTTGCATCAACTTTACACAGTCTCAAGATAATCTCAGACTGCATCTCCATGAAGCCAAAGCCAGCAATAGAAAATTCAGTCTATCAACTTTTTATTTGGCGTGGGAGAATGACTTACATTGTTCATTGCAACATTACTTATCATAGCGAAGCTTGGAAACTGCCTACACATCCAAAAATTAAGAAATGTTTAAATAAGTTATCCATTTGTAAGAAGGAATATAATTATGCAGCCAATTAATATTATTGCTTTCTTAGAATCCAAGCATCTCAAATTAATAATTTTTTAAAATAGCTTAACTTATATTTTTGACAAAACTTAGTACAGTGTTGACACAGCCCTGGTGAGATCTTGAATAAACCCTTTATAATGTTTCCACCTATCGGACTTCATAGTACATGGCCCATCCTGTAACCTCTTAACCATGATCACTACAGAAAACTGGTTCCAATGTGATTCATAGGGATGGGGATGTGGTTAACTCTAGAAGTGGGTTTTAATCCTTTACAGTATACTGAAAGTTCTGAGGCTCTTGAAAAAGTAAAATGTGCTACATAAATTTAAGTAATATATCCCTTTTTAAAAATCTTTTCTTTCTCCTTTTTTTTCTTGCAATGCTAAGGTTCAAACTCAGAGCCTCTTCCATGCTGGGCAAGCACCCTACCACTGAGCCACACCTCAAGCCCCTATCTTTTCTAATATAATTAAAATTTTTTTCTATCAAGTAAATACTTTTTCTAGTGGAGTGCTTTTTCAGAATCCAATTCTGACATTGCAACAATGATACAAATAAACTCAAAGAGAATGTAATCAAAATGACCATCACCACAAGTTTTACCAAGGATGTGGAAAAATGAGAATGCTCATTCATCAATTATGGAATGTAAAATGGTGTGATTATTTTGGAAAACAGTTTGGCTGTTCCTCAAAATGTTAAACAGAGTTACCATAGGACCCAGAAACTCTACTCCTTGATATATATGTAAAAGAAATGAAAACATACATCCACACAAAAACTGTAAATAAATGTTAACAGCATCATTATTCACGTTAACCAAAAATTGGAAACAACTCAAATTCCATCAACTGATGAATGGACAAACAACATGTGGTTTATCTATGTCATGGAATAGTATTTGGCCATAAGAAAAATGAAGTATCAGTACATGGTATATAATGTGGATGAACCTTGAAAACATTATGTTGAAAAAAAGAAGCCTGGGCTGGGGTTGTGGCTCAGTGGTAGAGCGCTCGCCTAGCACATGTGTGGCCTGGGTTCGATCCTCAGCACCATGTAAAAATAAAAAACACATTGTATACAACTAAAGCAAATAAATAAATATTTTTTTAAAAAGAAGTCAACGAAAAAAGACCACATGTGGTATTATTCCATTTATATGAGATATCTATAATAGAGACAGAATAGTGGCTACATGGGGCTGGGGCATTTGGGGAAATTGAAGTTTCCTTTGGGGTGATAAATGCTCTCAAATCAGTTCTAAAATCGATGGTTGTTCAGCTCTGTGAATATACTAAAAATATCGAATGATACATTTTAAATGGGTGAATTGTCTGATAGTATGCAAATTATGTCCCATTAAAGTTGTTAAAAAATAGATTCAGAGACTAAAAGTGACCTTCAATTAAATGTAGGCTGAAGCACATTGGGAAGTAGTACACTTGTTTATCCTCTGAATTTGAAAGTTTGAGGTACCTGAAAGTCAAGATTTCAATTGAATGGGAAAAGGTACATCTGGAGCCACCAACAAATACCCCATCTAAAATTTAAATCAGAAGGGCAATACACCTAGACTAGTTTTTAAGACACCATCTAATAGTGGATAATGATATTGATGTAATTAAAGAAGCTAGATATAAACCAAAGCATTCTGCTTTATTCCTCTTCAAAAAAGAAATAATTAAACCATCACAAAAGTCAGTGGAAAACCATAATTTGCATGGTATTTAGTGATACAAGCTCTTTGATTGCCTTAACCAATTGATCCTAATCTGCCTATCAGGAGTGAATGCAATTTTGATGTATCTTCTGCTTTAGCCAGGGAAAGGAAGACATTCCCACATAATCGTCCCATCCTTATAGAAATTGAAAACGCATGTTCAAGCCATGGTGGTCCTGCAAAAATATAAAGTCATATAGGATTTCTTGATTCACTGTCATCATTCATTTTCTTCACTGGAACAACCAGAGTTTTACCAGCCTGTACAGTGACTGATAGCTTTTTCATAAAAGGATATTTTACAAAATATTGAAATGTAGCCCATTTCTACCTGATAAATGCCTGGACTGTAAACTTTGAACCCTCATTGGCCTTTGTTGCTTGTGACCTTGTTTAAATGATTAATGTTCTTTTAACAACTGCAGGCCTCGGAAGGCGGCATGTATTCACTGGGTGCAGATCCTTTATTTGAGGCAAAATGAAGTCATTCCAACACAAAACCGCTAATAATATGCACCCTAAGACGTAGTGGGATCATTTTTATTTCAGACACTCTATGAAAGGGCAAGAGTTTGTAGGTCATGCATTTTGGAGATAACATACTTTTTATTTTAAAAAGTTGTAAAGTGTTCTTCAGTTGTTTAATTTCTGAAAAAAATATATGAACAATATATTGCTACAACTTATTCATCACCTCCAAACTCAAAATGAATGAGCAATTATGATTATTATGCACTTTAATTACTATTGTTTTATCAGTGTTTTGCAGCATTTTATACCACTTCACTATTATCATCCAAGTTGGTGACTTAGGTCTTTAGCAAGCTATGAGATGTCTCAGCACTTCCCTCTGCTACCAATTTGATTCACTGTTAAAATTCAAAACTTAAATATCAAAGGTTATTGTTCACCAAGAGTCAACAGAATTACTTTCAGGGACCGGGTATAAAATGTACTGGTCCTTTCTTAACTAATTTCACTCTGGAAATGGTGAACACATAACAAAATTTTCTTGTTGGCTTTATACTAGCTTTGAAAACAAAAGTCAGAAAGAAAGCAATAGTCAAAGGATAGAAAAAGAAGAGAAAGGGAAAAGCCGTCTTCCAGGGTTTCAAAATATTTTATGAACCCAACGTTCCCTGAAAAAGTTCATAGGAAATAAATTAAAATCTTCAGCAACTTGCTTTGAGTACCTCATTACTTCCAGTATGTAAAAGGATATTTGCAACTCTGAAAATGAACGTTTGATTAAAAAAAAAAATGTTCCTATGACTTTAGTAAGAAAGGTCCCCCCTGTTTAGGCATAAGGGGTGGTGGGGATGGAGAGTAGCCAGGGAGTAGGGAGCACAAGCTTTGTTTTAAAGAGTTCATCTACCATGAAATCAACAGATTATTGTATCTACATTACAAACAAGGCATTTCCTAACTTACCCAGAATCCACATAACTATAGACTGAGTTTTTATTTAGCAATTTATATATAAAATATTACAAGATAAGTTTTTTTTTTCCTCAATGGCACTAAGGTTAAAGTTGAAAATACCAACTTGATATTGTGCAGAGATGTGGCCACAGTGAATGCCATTTCCACGTTTTCCAGTAAATCATTTCATTATCCATAATAATCATCTTCACTGGCTTTACAAATAATTGCTTTGCTAAACATAAAGGAAGTCTGATTTTAATTTGTTATCTACATCTACATTCTCATATTCTTTTTATAGATTTTTTTAAACAAGTTATCAGTAGAATCTTCCTTCACTCAAACATAAGTGAAAGTTTTATCTATCTTGAGATATCACTAAAATAATTTATTGCTGGGGAAACAAAACCTTTTGTCTCAAAATATATTTCTTCCCGACAGCTGTGGTATTTCAGCAAAAGCAGCAGAGCTCTGATAGTCTGGACTGCAATCAACCGTTCTTAATAGGAAATTTTACAGACTTTTAATAAGATATCCTCAAATAATTTATGGGAGAGGTTTTGAAGTGAAGAGGCATTGTTTGGCAATATGTTCTTCCTCTAATCTCAGGAAATTTAAATAAAAGAGTACTCATTTCCTCTGAACTCAGCAGTTCTCCTTAAAGGAAAAAAAAAAAAAAAATTAAAAGATTAAGAAAAACACCTGCTACCACAGTCCCTAAACATTGTTTAAATGCTTCAACCAAAACTGTGCTAAAACAAACAAACAAGTACTGTGGCCCTGGAGTTCTCTTGTAGACTTCTTGGTTTGTGACAGGTTAGGAATTTCCACTAAGGAATCCCAAAGGACAGGTTGTCTGAAAATCATCAGAGAAGTGTCCTTTGTTTACAAAATGTACAGATTAATCCCCAAAAGCATCCTGCTACTTGGACCAGTGATGCCTAATCTGTTCCATATGACCATCCCCAGCCCCATCCAGCTGTTTTCTTGACATTAATTCCTCCCATTAAAGCTTCTGCATTCATCTTTGATTTTCTACCTTTTTGTTGTGGGTTTTATTTGTTTGGATTTTGGTTCATCATATTGTTTTCCTACCTAAAAAAAAAAAAAAAAAGGAGCTTGACATTCTCTTTATCTGTATTTTATATCTTTGTCTTAGATTCCACCAACATTGATTCCTCTTGATTTCTGCATGGGGTAGCAGGTGGGCTAGATCGGTCCCTCTCATGTTTTAATGATACAAATCACTTGGGCTTCCTGTTTAAAAAGATGGTTCTGTCCTACTAGGTCTGAGTCGGGGGCAGGAAGTCTGTAGCTCTCACAAGCTCCAGGGCAATGCCAATGCTACTGGTCCTTGGACCTTACTCTGAGTAGCAAGGACTGTAATATCAAAATCCCTTCCAAATTTAGATTGACATATCTTGGGGTCCCAATGAAATTCCTAAGGAATCACTGGAGATTCTGTAAATGGTCCAAAATCCTGATGAGAAAAATTCAAAAAATTTGATAAACACATATATTAATTGCTCTTCTTCAAGAAATGCAATCAGGAGAAGAAAAAGAAGCTTAGCATTAATTGATTAGCAGTAAATATAATGTTGGAAATATCTTTGCCTTGGATCAAGAGAAAATATTTTGTTCATTTCCTCTCTCTCTCTCTCTCTCTCTCTCTCTCTCTCTCTCTCTCCATTTTCTTCCAATAACCTTGACCCCTCTCCTCCACACATGTTCAACTGGGTAGCTCCTGTACTTAGATAAATTTTGCTTTCATTCATCAACTGTGATTCAGAAACTCACAGCTGTACTGTTAAAAGAAAAAAAAGAAAGATACCAAGCTATGCCTCTGATAAGATGTACACAAATTTACTCAAAGCACGGCTGCATTCTAAAAGAAGGATGGGAGGGAATGTGGATTCATCTTACATGTTGCCAATACATCCTGAGGCTTCAGCCACTAATCCAAAAGATGCCTTTCTTTTTCAAATACCTGCTCATTCCTACATTCATATGTGTCTGTATGGATGATTCTTAAACTTTCAGCCAAGATGTGAATAAAAAATTGCCTCCCAAGTTTAAAAAATAAGTGATTAGTTTAGAACCCATTATTGTGAACTGGGTCTCATGGATCTTTTTTCTTTCCAGTAAGAGATATGCTAATTTAGGAAGGTGCAAAGTTTTTATCTCAGTTTATGATATCTCTTTGTTCCCATTTTCTATATTTTTTCAGGAGTACAGATCAAGGATGATGATCTAAGTTTCCCACTTCACTTTGTAGATGCATATCCAATTTAATGAAAGGAAAGATTTCAAGAACATTCATGTTACATTGGGTATGTGTAAGTGGAAAGAATTTTAAAGTCTTTTAAGAAATTACTTTTTGAAAAACTTCCAAATCTGTTTGTATAAGGCATAGGTCAGATTGTTTGAATTATTCAGAGATTAAAACAACTAATGCCTGACGTGCATTCAAAGGCCTTAGCAACTACAACAAAGCAAACAAACAAAAAGATGGAGGATGGAGAGAGAGAAGAACAGGCTACAAATCTTCAGGGAAAGGTTTCCCTTTGGAGGAACATTTAGAGCTATGAGGGAGAAAGGGAAGATCCATTTTGTCAGTATAACCAACCCAAGGGATTAACAGTGTAGCAGCTGATATAGACACATGACCCTAGTTTATTATCTTTTGCTGTGTAACAAGCGATCTCAAAACTTAGTGGCTTAAAACAATAACTCTTCTTGTTTTATCTCACAATTTTGTGGGTTAGGATTTTGACCTGAGCTTAGCTATTCTGTGTGGTGTCAACAGAAGCAACTTGAAGGTATTCAGCTGGGGGATGAGCTCATCCGGTCCAAGATGGCTTTACTCATATGTCTGGTGACTTGACAGGGACGGCTGTAAGGCTAGACTCAGCTATGATCATCAACCAAAATGCCTTCAAGAGCCTTCCCCAAGACAGTCTGCTTGATGGGTCAAATCCCTGAGAACAGCCAGTATTCCAGGGACAAGGAGGAATCTGCATGACATTTGAAGACTTCCTGGGTTTGGAGGTCACATCACCTCTCTTCCTATGTTCTCTTTGTCAAAGCAGTCATAATCTTGCTGTATTTGAAAGAAGGGGACGCAGACCCCATCTCTTGAAGGGAGAAGTGTTGAAGAATTTGTGGCTATTTAAAAAAAAATTATCAGACCCTAAAACCCATGAAATACTTCCATCAAAGGTGGAGATCAATAGTTAATTGTTGGTTACCATGGTGAATATAAATGCACACAAATGTACCCTTTTTATCTCAGTGCATATATAAAAGGACATACTTGAAGTAAAAGTTATGTATCTTTACTCATATTATATTCAGATGTACAAAATTAGTCCTTTAAAACTATATTATTCAATTTGGCAAAAAATCAGTTACTATTTTTCAGATTACTCACTACTAATATTTTATTTTCTTGCCACCTACTTTGTGAAGTATGCAAATATTGGAATCTACTGTCAAGACACCATGATAAATTGTAGCTCTTACTAATAACAATAAATGGATATCTTTTTGTAAAGTATTTTTCCATGTTAGCATTTTATTTAGTTCCCCTAAAAAATATAGGTCATGGGTGGATTAAAAAATGTTTTTATATCTATGAATTAAATATCACATGGGGGCACAAATTGGTTTTGTTAGTAAAAGTTGTTGGGGCTGGGGTTGTGGGTCAGTGGTAGAGTGCTCGCCTAGTGCAGGTGAGGCACTGGGTTCGATCCTCAGCACCACATAAAAATAAATAAATAAAAATAAAGGCATCATGTTCATCTACAACTAAAATAATATTTTTTAAAAAAAGGTTTTAACAGTTTGTTTAGTGTCTTTGTGCCAGATATTATCTTAGAACCTTTATTCACCACTTCCAAAATCCTGCCCATAATTTTGCAAGTAGGTTATCAAATTATTAAATTAACCAATAAAATAAATTAAAATGCATGGATTCGTTGTAAAAGGAATGACGTAATGAGATTATCACACTTTTAGTTGTTCAGTATCTATGTAGTTCTGGTTCGCTGTGATAGCAGCTGAAACTTGCATGCAGTTAATAAAAATAAAATTGGCAAGAATCTGAAACCTCTAAGGCAGGGAACAGGTTGGCTCAAGAGAGAAAGTGGTACCCTCATACCACTGAATGGGTCCATACCCATTAAGCACCTAACCTTCATAGACAAAGTATTCCTGGATAGCCTCTCTTTATCTTTTTTTATACTACTGGGTACAGGATTTCTTTTGGGGGATGATGAAAACATTCTAGAATTACATAGTGGTCGTGGTTATATAACTTTCTAGAAAAAGTACTGAAATGTACATTTTAATATTTATTTATTTATCTTTTTAGTTGTAGTTGGACACAATACCTTTATTTTAAGTATTTATTTTTGTGTGGTGCTGAGGATCGAACTCAGGGCCTCGTGTGGGCTAGGTGAGTGCTCTACCACTGAGCCACAACCCCAGCCCCGAATTGTACATTTTAAAAAGGTAAATTTTATGGTATGTGTATTATGTCTTAAAAATATAAATATACTGTTAGGTCAGGGTACATAGGAGGATTAGAGGAGCATTAGAATGCTCAAAGGGGAGGTAGGGAAAGGAAGGGAGCAAGGGGGGATGGAGGGGAAAAAAACAAAAGGTGGTTGAATAAGATGGATATCTTTATCCTAAATGCATGATTGAAGACTTGAAAGGTATGAATATACTTTGTATACAAACAGTGCTATGTAAAATGATGCTTTATATGTGTACTATGAACTGTAATGCATACTACTATTATAAATACAACTTTGAATAAAAATATATAAATATGCTATTAATAGTAATACATAATTCTCATGGAAAAATTAGGAAAAGAGGTGTTATTAACAACTGAAATCCTTCAAAAAGGCTTTAGCCACCAAGTGAAGTTCTTATATACCATATATTCTAGAGCACAATCTAATTTATATGTTCTACCACATGTGTTGACAGTACCAGCAATGGTGAGGTATTAAATTCTGCAGTCAGGCAAAATGAGTAGTGAGTTAATCTTTGCCACTTGTCCCCACTTACTATCACCTCACCAGCCACACTCCCTAAACTGCTCATTAAAATGTCATGGAAAGAATGTGACCCAACCTCTTGGACCTCGCTCTAATAAGACTATCAGCACTAGCAAATCTATATGTAAACTCACATGCTCAGTTTTTATCAACTCTTCAAAGTAGCATTTACTTTGAAACTTACTTGAAGCCATAACACCCAAAACCCCACTGAACTACATATTGCTACTCATAGTTATTAGGATTTGTAATAACCATGCATATTGCTTATTTAATATGCATGGTTTCTTGTGTGTCTTTTCTCCACTTAAATGGTTTTACCCATTAATAAGGCTCACATCATGCTAAAAATGTGATATTTTTTATTGGACTTGTCACTTGCATAAAGACCAAAGGAATCCCGGCCAAAGAATATAGGACATGTGACTAAAGTACTCAGATAATTTGTTTTAAAATCTTTTAAATTTCAGGCATAAATTGGTAAGAAATGTTCACAAATTAAGACACTCAATCCCAGGGAGGTAACTATAATTTTATAGCCCCCACAATATTCTTGTACAACAAAAATATCTTCCCAGAATTTTGCCACTGAAAAGAAAAATGTATGTTGGATTTGCCTCTAAAAATGACAGGGATCATGGTACATCCAGGGACACTGGGGGAGAGATCAGTCATATGGCAGAGCAGCAACAGGCAAAACCTTGCTCTGTGTGGAGCAGTGAGTTCATCTGGGGTGTGCTTGTTTATGACACTCCCTCTCAGAGTTCTCAGGCCCCCGTTGGCCCTGAGTGCCCCTGTGATGCTTGGAGTCCTGTGATGTGCCCCTGCGCTCAAGCTGTGGCCTCTGACCATGCCCCATGCTCCCAAATTAGTCCTCCCATGTCTCTACATCAAAGCTCCGATTTCCTCACCTACCCCTCCCCATCGATGTTGGAGGAGCAAGTGAATATCCACTGGGTGATGTTCTGCAAATGGCATGGCTCTGTGCAAGCAGCCTTTGCTATGGTGACTAACCTGTTAATACTCGGTGTGGTCTATGTGCACACTAAGAGGCTGCATGTGGTGGGTGATCCCTTGACCCAAGAAATCAATCTGTAATGGTAGAACAGTAAATAGGAGGAACATTCTAGTACAGGTTTCCTAGCCAGCCAACCACAAATCACATTATATCAGTGCTACCTGCTCTATGATATCATTAAACTCATAAGACTTCTTTGAACTAGTTTGTAGTCAGAGGCCAAACTTTGCACCTTTAATACAAAATTGCTTATTATTGGATGCATACTATCCCCATGGCTTGCAAAATGGCAAGCTCTGTGGTTCAGTGAATTTCTGACTATCAAAAACTTCTTATTGCTGGGCACAGTGGTACACACCTGTAATCCCAGCAGCTTGGGAGGCTGAGGCAGGAGGATCTTGAGTTCAAAGCCAGCCTCAGCAAAAGTGAGGCACTAAGCAACTCAATAAGACCCTGTCTCTAAATAAAATACAAAATAGGGCTGGGGATGTGGCTCAGTGGCTGAATGCCCCTGAGTTTAATCCCCAGTACAAAAAAAAAAAAAAAAAAAAACTTATTATATGGGGCATTTATCCAATGGTGTGTCTCTTCCACCCCAGCTCCTTAAATTGTCTAACCCACCATGCTCCAGCTTTTCTTGAAGAAAAGGAAGCAATAGCAGAAGCCTCCTAGATCCCTGCATTGCCTGTGTTTTCGCTCCATGATCTCAGATTCTTGGATCCACGTTCTTACTTTAAAATATGCTACCTACCCCCCCCCCCCCCACACACACACACTTTAATTCAAAAAGCCACCCACATCCCCTCCTGGCTTTTGGAAATTTGGATTTTCACAAGATTATAAATTCTGCTCCTTCTTCCAGTTTTGGTATTTTCAGATGAGAAATTCCACAGGCATAGAATTCCACAAAGCCCAGCCTAGTCTCCCAGCAGAGCGGTCAGTGGTAGAATGCACATAGGAAGAATCTTACCTTTAACATTAGTGATCGTTGTGTTAGATAATTGGTTATGTAATGGCCTACTGAAATTTATTTTTCTGGAATAACCAGAGAAAATGATTCTTTTATTTTGTAAGACTATAAATGAATTTAACCAAACTTGAAGCCACAGTGCCCCCCACCCCCAAAAAATTTCCTCTATGTTTCAAATTGCTACTTGTGGTTATTAGGATTTTTTGCTTGTTTAATGAGCATAGTTTCTCTCCCTCCCCCCACCACCTCCTCCACTAAATGATGCCAGAAATGTCAAATGTTCCTGGGTGTCTTATGTCTTATATTGCACTATATGGTGTCTAAGCCTTCACCCTTAGCTTTAGAAAACATTACATGGTTATGCACCATTGAGGCCCTCTGAGCAAACAGCTGTGGAAATAAAGAACATCCCCAATTTTTTTGAACAAAAGCAAGATACTTTCTGGTGTTTCATAAATTCAGGTGAGTTTAGTCAATGTAGACTTGGCCCAAAGTCTTGCTAAAGGAAAAGGGCTTTGTGTTTGGTATGGTACTGGGTATGTGCTTGGTTTGTGACGGTTCATTTAAGGGAATAGATATGAAGACCAGATATGTGGTTTTATGAATGTAAATGAGCAGATTTCAATTTAACTGTCACCAAGCAAACATGCCAAGAAGAAACCTTTGTTCCATCTGGATCCATGTAACTTCCAGTTTCCAAGTGGTTCATTGTTCCAAGTAGACATGGTAGATTATCTCTTAGCATCCACCCAACCTCTTTCTAATCCAGTTCTCACCTAACAGAGGCTGGAAACTGAAACCACACTTCCTAGGTCACTTGAAGCTAAGGGTCTTAGTTCCTAGGGCTGTCATCACAACTACCACAAATTAGGTGGCTTAAAACAACTGAAGTGTATTCTCTTGCAGTTTTACAGGACAGAGTCCAAGATCAAGGTGTTGTCAAGAGTGTTCTCTCTGGTGGCTCCAAAGGAGACTCCTTCCTTGCCTCTTGCAGCTCCTGGAAGTTCCATGCCTTCTTTGGTTCTTGGTTTTGTCACTCCAGTTTCTGCCTCAATCTCCATATGGCCTTGTCTTCTCTTCTTTCTCTTATAGGATACTTGTCATTGGATTTAGCCCCCACCCAGATAATCCAGGATTATCTCATCTGGAGATCCTTAATATGAATACATATGCAAGAACCTTTTCTCCCAAATAATATCATATTCTCAGGTTCTGGGCAGACATGTCTTTTGGGGAGCCACATTCAACCCACTATATGCATAAAGGTTTCTGGATGTGAATTAGGTTCTGTACATTAGATGCATTGAGTTGCAAGGCAAGTGAGAGGAGGGGCCATCTTTGACTGAAGCTGTTGATGAGCACAGTTATGTAGACCATGAGATTTATTGGTGCAAGGGATAGCCTTTAAATCTATGAAGGAAGTGCTAAGAGGGCTGCATGGCTGTGCAGTGGCTTCCTCATCCCTAGATGTAAAGCCATCCCCGGGTTCTAGATGTCAACAGAGTCCTCCTTATTCCTACTTTCCCCACTGAGGCAGAAGTAGCAGGTTTCTTGGTGAGTCAGTTCTTTGAAGTTGTTCTGAGAGTGAAATTCTGGAGTCCAACCTAGAACCTATAACTTGAGTATTTAATTCTATGTATTAAATCACTTAAAAAAATAATATCAGTTCTATTTCTTGCAACTAAACCCTGTCAATACTCTCCCTTTTTGCAACTAAAAGTAAAATTTTATATTTAAAACAGGGTTTTTAGGTGTATGTGTGTATTTTGCTTTTTGGGTTTTGTTTGTTTAGCAGTGAAACTATTCTATGATACAATAAAGAAAAATAAATGATACTATACATTCGTTAGAAGCCACAGAATTGTATAGCCCCAAAAGTAAACTTTAATGTATGCAAATTTTTTAAAAAAAAAACTGATTTAGGAGTCTTTGCGATCCTCTTGAAGAATATGACAAAATAATGTAAGTCTATCAAAATCATATGAAACAACTAGGAACAGTGGTATATTCCTGCAATCCCAGTAGTTGAGAGGCTGAGGCAGGAAGATCACAGATTCAAGAGTAGCCCCAGTGATTTAGAGATATCCTGTGTCAAAAAAAAAAAAAAAAAAAAAAAAAAAAAAACAGGCTGAGGATGTAGCTCAGTGGTAAAGCATACTGACTCGCCCCAGTGGGCCCTCCCACCTCCATTTTATGAAACAATTTATTGAAGCAGCAGGGGAAAGACACCAACCTAAATAACTTTAGAAGTAGAGTCTATAAGACTGAAGGCAAAAGGAATTTTTTATAAAAGGGATTATTTAAAAATATCTTTTCAGTAGCAATTTGTCTTTCTCGTTTTTACCTAGATGGTCCCTGAAGAAGATATAGGAAAGCCCTGATATTTCTTCATAAATAACCTACATATTCTGGATGTGAAATTTGCCCCTGAGCTAATGCAAGGGTTATAAAATGGTATGAGGTCCTGTTTCAGCCTACAGATACATTTTGTTTAGTTTGCACAATGTTTTAAGAATACTGGAATTAGTTGTTGATATTTTTCAGATTAGAGGATTACATATAGAGGTATGGATTTCTGGCTCATTTGAAAAATCAGAAGCTCTAGGAAGACTAAACACATATTTGCATCTAACAGCATGCACAGCAAGAATGGGCAAGAGCTAAGAAGGCGTGGCTTCTTTAGACAAGGCTTATCAACCACTTTACCAGGCACACAGGTACCTGTGTGCCCCATAGACATCCTAGTTTGCAACACCTGAGACAACAGGAAGATTCAGGGCCATCCTCTGAAAGAGTATGAAAAGGAGGAAGCCCATCCTCTCAGGTTACCTCACCTTGCCTTTCAGCACCTGTTCCCCATCTTTCAGCTTCACCTTACCCCTATTCTCCAAGATTTCCCAACTTGCTTCCTGTTTTCCCACAGAAAAGTAATCCAGTGACATGTAACTTAACACAGCATCATTTTATTTGCAGAGAAGAGTCTAGAAAAGACTATTTAACTGAAAATAGTGAATATTTAGTGATAACATTCCAAGCACCATGAGGCATATTCTTGCACCTGACTTTATTTTACTATTCTACCTATTCATAAGGCAAGTCTTGGGTTCATTCTCTGTTTTAAAGCTTGTGAGGCAGGTCCTTAATTAGAACTGAGACTCTTCTTAATGTAGGCACAGTGACAGTGAAACATACTAACTAGCAAGGCTTCAGTGTTGAAAACTACTCATTAAATTTATTGGTTCTTTGATGTCTGATTCATGGCAAACTCTCATGGTTATTTTGCCAAAGGAAGTCAAGGTCATCAAGTTGTGTTTTTTAATGGGGATTGATACACTTTCGAAAGGAACTTGGTGGAATTTTTAAAGAACATCCATTTCTCTTCTTCCTAAGTACAGTAACCTTGCCATGGCCCCTTGAAGCCACTCAACACCAGCGTGAATTTGCAGCTTTCTCATGAATTGCACAACCCATCTGACAAAGTATTTTGACTTTTTTTACCTAAATATCAAAAACTTTCAGTTATCCAAGAGAAGAAAACATCATTATCAAAAGCCTCTCTCATACTGATCCTATAGAAACTACTGACCATATATAGGAAAAAATAACAGGCAGCCAAAGTTTAGATTGGGGCATTCATCTTTCCTCTGTGATAAAAAGTTTGGCTGTGACTTGGGAACTCACTACACGCTTCATTGGCAGAAATGCTGTCTTTTCTGCTTGAAAGCGTGGGTGCTTCAGATGGGCCTCCCCTTGCTAGGATGAGTAAAAACAATATCATTTTCCCTGAGAGCTGCTGAATTGAAGGGAAGGATTATTTATTTAAACTTTTGAAGCATGAAGCAAAATGCAGCCAGTGTGTACTGTGTCTGTCTCGAAAACCATAAGTCAGAGATAAGAGTTTACGAAGCGTTAGGTCTGCAGGACGCTCCCCACTTTCTCATGTAAAGCACCCAGAGCAGAAGACCGTAGAAGTCTGCCTGGGAGTCCTCAGGAAAGACGCAGTAGTTGCAGCCTTTAGGCTCCTAGTACCTCATCATTCCATCACCTCTCCTTTCTTCACAACAATATGTTTTGAATTATTCCACTACTGATTACTGATGAAAAGCTCCTTTATTACTTGCTAACAGTCATTGTTATTACCAAGAATGGTGAGCCTGAAAGCCTTTATTCCCCATGCATCCCACTGCCAGCCCCAGGTAACACCAGGCTTTGCCGAATCCCATCACATCAGCACCTAATTGCTCCTGGGAATTTTACATACTCCTGAAAGACTGACCGGCCTCCCAAGCACTCAGGTCTCCAGGATTGCTGAGCATAAGTTCCAGTTGCTAAAACAGATGTGGAAGGTGAAGTTTAACAATGACCCTGCTAAATATTCCTTTTCCTTTCATCCAAACACAAGCCCTTCACCGGGTCCTGGTAGCCTTCTAATGCCATCAGTTTTCTTGTTTTCTGTTATGCTCCAAAATATATTGCCCATCTCCTATCTTGCATGTTCTGATGAGGCTCAGTATTGGTGTCCTATTGTTATTCCAACAAACTACAGCAAACATAATGGCTTAAAACAACAGAAATTCATTATTTTACAGTTTTGAAAGACAGAAATCCAAAATAAATCTATGGTGTTATATTCAACTGTAAGCAGGACTGTCAGCAGGACTGGTTCTTTCTAGAGGGGAGAATCTGTTCTTTGTCTCTTTCAGCTGCTGGTGGCTACTGGCATTCTGTGGCTTGTGGCCACATCACCTCAATCTGTGCTTTTAGTGTCTCGTTGCTTTCTCTTCTGTAGTTAAATCTCCCTCTGTCTCCCATTCATAAGGACACTTGGGGTTACATTTAGGGACTACACAGATAATCCCAGCTAATCTCCCTGCCTCAAGATCTTTAATTTCATCACCACTGTGAAGTTTCCTTGTGTTATGTAAGGTAACATTCACTGGTTTAAGACACAGACATCTCGGCAGCAGGAAGTGGGGCACACACACATTTGGCCTACTACCCAAATGTGAATTAATGATATCACTGTTCTTCCCTTCTAGGTAGTATGTTTTCTTTTTGAGTTTGGACGTTCCAAGAACACAGGGCTTTAAATGTTCAGGAATCTTGTGAGTCACCTTAATGGGTGGTGTTCTAATACTCGAAGGTTCTGATATTTGGAAATAGGAAAAAAAAAAGAAAAACATTTAAAATACTGGCATGTTTGTTAAACTGTAAAGATCTTTCAAATAAAGAGCTGTCTCTCAATAGTTATTATCATTCTCTCTGTAAACCAGATTCAACATGTTTCTTTCTTTTTTTTTTTTTTTTTCCTTTGGCGGTGCTGGGGATTGAACCCAGCACCTTGTGAAGGGAAGGCAAGCACTCTACCAACTGAGCTATCTCTCCAGCCCTAACCAGATTCAACATGTTGGAATCATCCTTAATGTGTCCTATTTGACCTTTGGTTAGATAGTCTTTGAGTAATTACTATGTGGTGGACACTGAGGATACAGAAGGAACACAACATATTCCTGTCCAAGAAGTAAACCTGGTGGGTGGGAAAGACGCATAAAAAAAGATTACTTGTCAGTTGTTTAACAGACTCCTGGAGAAGTCGTTGATCAAAGAGTACAAACTTCATGTTTTAAATGAGCAAGTTCTGGGTATCTGATCTATAGCATGGGTAGTGATGAGTAGTGCTAAATTTTTTTTTTCTGACTTCCGTTTCAATTTATTTGAACCATTTGAGCACACATAATGTCTTTAGTCAGAGGAATAGAGCAGTAGTGTGCATTCTTTTTCTTTTGTCTTTTTTTCAGTTGCAACTTTTTTTCTGCAAATATTCTTTTATTAATTTTTAAATTTGTTTTAGTTATACATGACAGCATAATGTATTTTTGACATATTATACATACATGGAGTATGACATTCTAATTAGGATCTTGTGGATGAACATGATGTGGAGTTACACTGGTCATGTATTCATATATGAATATAGGAAAATTATGCCTGATTCATTCTACTGTCTTTCCTATTCCCATCCCCCCTTCCCTTCATTCTCTTTCTCTAATCTAATTTACTTCTATTCTTCCCTGCCTCCTTTTATTCTGTGTTAGTATCCGCATTGCAGAGAGAACATTCAGCCTTTGTTTTTTGGGGGATTGGCTTATTTCATTTAGCATGACAGTCTCCAGTTCCAATGGATGCTGTTCATTTAACTGTGATAATCTTCACACTGTGTATATTAAGTTGTCACATTGTACATCTTGAATATATACAACCTTCATTTGTCAATTAAGTATTTTAAACAATGTTCTAAAAAAGAAAATGTCTGGCAAATGTTCTGATGGAAGTCCCCAGGTTCTCCAGCTCTTGGGTATCATTGTTTCCCACTGATTCTCAGTGTCCATTGTCTCAACCACCATCCTGTATGACTACAGACAGCATTGTCCCTTTCCAAGAGACAAGAGAGTACAGCAGTTCCAAGCCCAGACTGGAGCGTCAGACTGCATAAGCTTGAGTCCTGGTTCCATACTAACAAGATACCCTGGAGACCTCTAGGTTCTCTGTACCACTGTTTCCTGATGTATAACCTGGGGGTATTAATCTGCTACCTCATATAAGGTTATACTAGGATTAAACATCTCTGCTCAGCTCTGAGCCTGCCGTTGGGTTGCAGGAGCAGCTCTTGAACCTCAAGACAGGGGTCCACATCCCCACTTAGGCATACTGAAACTTTATTTTTGGCCCCAGCTCTGTTTAAGTAATAATTTCTACACAAAAATACTCCCTGCCTACAATAAAACTGCCTTTTACTGTGATGCAAAGCAATTTAGCAAATCATCCTCTGTGCCAAAGCAGGATTTGCTTTGACTTTTTATATAACTCAAAAGACCCATTACATGTTGTTTTCCTTACAAATAAAAGAACAATCTTCTCTTAAGGAAGACTTCTGCTGCCACCTCTAGAAAAACTAACATTAACTACATTTATTTCGTTTGGCTTTAAATTATTTGTGGTCCCTGTTATGGATGTATAAAATACTTACGAGCACAGAGGATGATTCCTGCATGGAAATCCAAGGAGTCTGTTGGGTAACACTTAAGCCTTCACTCATCTTGACTCAATATCCTTTGCCCCAAATGTCTATCAGGGTAATGAGTGGGGGCGGGGGGAACTGAGAGGAAATACAGCAAAATACAAGCCATGAGTATCTCAGGGTGAGGCCTGTCAGTGATTATTTTGTTCTTAATACTTTCTGTGTTTCCCAACTTGCTACAATGCATGGGTTACATGTAGTATAAGAGGGAAAAGTGGCATTTAAACTTGTGTCCTGTCTGGTTTTTCCTTTCCATTCCTACGTCCCCGCCTTCTCCCTCCACATCCCTCAGTCTTGGCATTCCGCTGCTTACACCCAACAGTGGCCTCCTCTTGCTTTTCTCCTGCATCCCTGAAGACTCTTGCCTGACTTCTGAACTTCTCTGTAATGTATCCCACCCCTCCCATCTGACTGTTTGCCCCCAATCACCCAATTCTAAATTCAAATGGGTAACGACTGACTCTGGGGACTCTTGAAAAAATACCCCTCACTGGCTAAAACTGCTTTCTTGAGTAGATCATAAGAGGTAGAACTAAATACAAAGGTGTCAACATATGTATCTTCTTTCTAGGAAATGCCATATTTATTTACAGGAGTTGTGATTGGTACCAACAGCTTCATTTCCTAGATGAGGTTAAGTAATTTATGCAAGGTCATGTGGCTAGAAGGCATCAGAGCACAGATTAAGACCCAGGTCTGTGGGTTGCTAACACCGCACTCTTTCCTCTATACCATGGTCTCAGCAAAAAGAACTAGACATTTATATCCACCATCAGCTGCACACATTGATGCATCAGCCTGGAAACTAAAACATGGCTTCTACCCAAACTACCCCACTCCCCAACACCCCAGCAGCACATTTGACACTACGTTGTGTTTTTTGTCATTTGTTTCTTACTTATAAGTCCTGTCCTTCACCAGATTATTGGCTTCATGAAGTGATGCTCATGTACTGAGTACATATTAAGAATTCACATAGTAAGAACTTCCTTTGTGTTGAAAGCTTGCTGTATCAAAACCCTGTATGAAAGTTTCTATAAGTCCATCTAAAAGCCTCTAGTAAAATCATATTTACCAAATATAGAGAGTATTTAACAAATTATTCTTTTTCAAAGGCCAGGAAGAAACTAAGACACATCTTATTATTAAACTATGTATTATTTCATCCTCTATCAATGTTTTCAAACAGTGAGGTTCTGCCACTTTTATAAAGATACACACTTTGTCGTTTTAATCTACAAAGGGAAATTCAAATGGATGTACAATTTAAAATGTAACATACTCATAGAACTATAGGAATATCAGGAAATATATATTTAAAAGAGATGAAAGTAATTCAAGCTTGCATGCAAGAAGGAGTCTAAGGAAAATATATAATATACCTAGGATCTATTTCTACCCAACAAATACTTAAGACAGAAAAAGCACGTGGTAAACTGATCCAAGATGCTTCTATAATGAGGTTTTCTCATATTTGTTACCAAGACACTCATGATTTTGAAAATATCAAAATGTCATACTTTGTTAATAAAGCATTGTTTTTGGAAAGATGGATTGCATTTTCTACCTGGTAAGCTGTTTTTCTGTTTCTTCTGCCTCATCAGAGGGAGTGGACAAAGAGAGGTGTCATTTAGCAAATCATCACTTCGTTGGGAAAATTACATGACTTTCTTTTCTTATAGGAAGTCTCAATGACTCCAATCTCTACCCTTTCCAGCATTCTCCTTCTGGATTGGCTCTATCTTCATGTAGTCGGGTTTTCTCTGAGTGTGTACCTATTTTCCTTTCCTAGACACACTGTGTCTCTACAGTTCCACATAAGCTCTCCCAGGGTTGGCTTTCTCCATTTTCCACAAAATCCCATTAAGTCTTTGTACAATGGAATACAAAATAGGCTTTCAATAAATTAGAGTATTATTGGGTTTTGTTCTCCTAGGGAGTCAGAACTGGGGTTGTTCCTCTGATTCTCCCCTTGATTCTTTGGACTTCTCTAAAGCTACATTCCCACACACAGCACAGCTGAAATAACAGAAGCACCAGATGGCATTTTTACACTACCATATACTTTTCGAAGTGTTTTCACATCTCTTATCTCATTTATTCCTCACCAAAATCCTATGAGGTAAGTCGAGCAGATATGGTTCATCTTATGTGATAGATGGTAAAACAGAGGAAGAGAGAGGTTAAGTGACTTGCCCAGTCTCTCACCACTCCACTACATCTGCCAGAATTATCTTCCTCAAAATAAATATAAACATGCCATTCCCCTGCATAAAATCATCAACAGGACTCTGGCTGTCTACAGGGTAAAGTGCAAACTCCTTAGCAGGGCATGTGAGTCCCTTCATATCCTGGCCCCCTGCTCCTTAGCAGCTTCATCTTCCACTGCTTCGCCGGGCACTCCAACTCCCACAGCCACATGGAACTCCCACCAGTCCCTGACATCAGCAGCTCTCAAGGCTGCAAGCCTCTGCACACGTGGTTTCCTCTGTCTGGAACGTCCTTTGGGTTTAAACCTCTTGCTGCCATCTTCCAACCTGAGAAATCCCTATTCAGTCCCCTGAATGAAAGGCAAATGAAATCTCTACCATCTCCCATCTGGCTTCCCCATAGAGGTATATCTAGCTAGAGATGAATTGTGGTGTTTGGCTTAATTTCAAGGGAGTGATATTTTCCCCCCTTTGGCTCCTTTTAAGCCATCTATTGAGCATTGAGCACTGTGCTAGGTCCCTGTGCTGGGTAAGGCACTTCTTACAAACCATCAACTCCCACATTGTTGGTCTCACTTATCTATTCTATTTTTTTTCCCTTTTGTGCTGTATGATTTGCTGACGTATTAAGTCTTCTCATCTGTCTCCTTCTGCTGGAAGGGAAGATTCACAGGGAAAAGATGTTGGCAGTGTTTGCTCACTGGTGTATCCCAAAGCACCTAGAACAGTGTCTGGCACATGAGAAGTACACAGTACCTTCAAAAAGCTTTAATTAGGGGCTGGGGTGTAGTGGTAAAGAACTTGCCTAGTTTGCAGAACCCCAGCTCTGGGGGGGGGGGCATTAAACAACTACTACTATTCTGGCACTGAGGCTACAGAAATGAAGGAAAGTTCCTCTATCCTAAGAGAGAGCTGTAAACTGAACTGTTACAATGCACAGTGGCTAAGTGGAGTGACAGAGACAGAGGTATGTGCTGTGTAAGCTGAGGATGCAGATAAGGAGCAGCCAAAGAGACAGAGGCCCGGGAAAGGCTGAGGCTCCCTCCAGAGGAATATGTAAAGGGACCCTTGACAATTCAGTACAGGTCAAGCAAGTTCAAAAGGAGGTAGGGAGAATCTTTGCATTTAGGGAATCATACATAATTTTTTAAAGCTTCACTAGGGTGCACATGGGATAAGATATAAAACCAGAGAAATACGTATATCTGTATGGAAAAGGGAGGCAGAGCTCCTGAGCAGAAGGGACCACGTCTTGGCCTCAAATTTTCTACTTCCAGAACAACTGTGTTTCTTTGTAATGAAAAACTGCTGGAAATGATTGATTCTTATATTACGAATTTAGAGAGAAAAGCAGTCAGGGCACTTCACCTTGATCCCCTGTGACTTTAGAAGAAATCCTAGAGCACATATCTTCAAATAGTAAAGTTTAAATATTAAGCTTGCTCATTGATGGAGCTTCTGGATCAGCAGAAATTTGATATGATTTCCTTCCTTGAAAGCCCTTTCCTTCACCCTTTTTGAGTTGGAAAGAATTTTCATAGAGGTATATCTAGCTAGAGATGAATTGTGGTGTTTGGCTTAATTTCAAGGGAGTGATATTTTCCCCCCTTTGGCTCCTTTTAAGCCATCTAATGAGCATTGAGCACTGTGCTAGGTCCCTTGCTACACAGAGTAATAACTCATGGTCATGGCTATTAAAGGACTTGTATATAGTAGGGACAGGTAGACATGAAGCATAATATAATGCTATAGAGACCAAATATGAAAGTATGCACAGGGTCCAGAGGACAGACAAGAAGGGAGTGCTTCATTCCTCAGAGAGAAAGGAGCGGGAAGCAAGCACAGTGTCTCAGAAGAGGTGACCAGTGACCCAAAGTAACAGTGGGCCACTTCACGCTTTGAATATAGACCTTGTTTCTCTGCCACTGAGACTTATTTATAAAATGATGTGCTTCTTTCTCTTCCTCTCTCTCTCCCCCCTCCCTAGCCTCTCCCCCTCTCTAGTCTTGGGGGGTGGGGTGGAACAGGATTACCTTTGCTCCCCATCCTAGGCAGAGTTATCTGTTTCTGAGCACCCACCCACCATAGGAGCAAAGTAATTTAGATTTGGGGATGGCACCAGAAGATGTAAGAAATGTCCATTTTCCAAATTAATAAGTGAATCACAACTGCAGAGAACCCATGAAAAGCCTCCTTTGAATCACCTCTTTTAAAAACCCTGTTTCCCAGGCCTAGGGCTATGGCTCAGCAGTGGAGGGCATGTATGAGGCCCTGGGTTTGATCCTCAGCACCACATAAATAGACTAAAGGTATTGCGTCCACTTATAACTAAAAAAATTTAAAAAACAAAAAAAAACAAAAACACTGTTTCCCCTAATGGGCAGAGAATCACAACCTAGGACAGGAGTCCCCAATGTTTCTCCTTTGCTAGCAAAGCCATAAAACTTCTTCCTCTTTTTTTCCTCAAAACAATATCCTCATTATTGGATTGGCATCAGAGACAAAGACTGAGTTTTTGGTAACACTGAAATCTGAAATAGGTGTGTGTTTATCAGTGAACGTTAGACAGTCAACATTCAAGGAAGAAACAAGGATGGGCAAAGGCCTGAGATCTGAAACAGGCTGGTGCATACAGGGAAACACGAAGAGTTCAATACAGCTGGACTCAGTGCATCTCTGTAAGGGCATGCAAGCACATGCATACCTAAGCCCTTGTGCATGATAGATATATACCATGGTAAGAAGTTGGGATTTGGTTAAATAGATCAGTGTTTTTCAAATTGTGGTTTGGGGAATACCTGCCTCAGACTCTTAAAACTTCCTCATTAAACTGTAGCTCCCTAAGGATTCAGAATCTCAAGAATGGTGGATGAAATTTAAAAAAACATAAATGCACAAAGCTCTCTAGGTGATTCCTAGGTACCATGAAAGTTTGAGGATTGTTGTAATAGACGATGCAGCCATTTTAGATTTTAAACAAAAGAGAAACAACCAGATTTGCTTTTGCAAAGATTTTTTTCTTGGTAGCAGTATGGCACAAGATCCTAAACTCAAGATGTTTACAAGAAAGAAGCACATAATAAATACACAAATAAATAAATAAATAAAAAAACTAAAGTAAACTTTGGTTATAAGAAAATGGGGAGTGATGGCAAACCAAATAGCACAAGACTTGGCTAAGGGAAGCCACCATCGTGTGACTTCAATTAATTGTCACTCGCAGGAATTTCAATCCAATGCTGTCAGATTACTGCTTTTTCAAAATAAATTGATTATCTTAGTCAATCTGCTGTTGCTATAACAGAATGCTGGAGACTGAGAATTTATAAAGAAAAGAAGTTTATTTGGCTCCCAGATCTAGAGGTAGGGAAGTTCAAGACATGACAGTAACTTCCAGTCTTCCATGCTGCCTCAGAGTATGACAGAAAAGCAGAAGGGCAAGCGAGTACATGTGAATGAGGGAGGGACACAGGGGGCCAGATCGACTTTCTAACAACCTGCTTTCATGATAAATAACCTACTAATATGAGACATGCATTAATCCCTCTAGACAATGTAATCAACTCTCAAAGGCCTCACTTCCCACACTGCCACAGTGACAAACAAATCTCAACATGTGTTTCAGAGAGGACAGATCACATTCAAACTATAGCACTAAGCATCCAGACTTAACATAAAATCTCCCAATATTTACACTGTAACTATACCAAGAAAGCTTTTAGTTGTAGGGAACAAAAACTGATCCTGGGTTATAAAGCAGAAAATACATTACTAAAAATGTATTTGAGCAGGGCACATGCCTATAATCCCAGTGACCTGGGAGACTGAGGCAGAAAGATTGCAAATTCAAGGTCAGTCTCAGCAACTTAGCAAGACCCTGTCCCAAAATAAAAAAAATAAAAAAGGCTGGGGATGTTGCTCAGTGGTAAAGCACCTCTGAGTCCAATCCCCAGCACCAAAATAATGGTAATAATGTATTTGACATATTTTTTTAAAAAAAGTTTGGCAACAGAATACCCTGTGTTCCAACAACCTCATCCTTAGACATATTCCTAACCAGAATACACAGGTATGTTTCCTAAAAGACCAAGTATAGAATATCCACAGCAGGACTATGAATCTTACAAAAACAGAGAACGACCCAAAAGCTCGTTAACACTAGAAAGGATAATACAATGTGATACATTTACCCAGCAGATTACTACACACAAGAATCCATGATCTACAATTACATGCAACAATACTGATGATTCTCATAAGCATAAAGCTGAGCAGACGATAGAAACAAGGATACATGTTGTATGATTCTATTTCTTTTTAAAACAAAGATATGCAAAATTAATCTATGCTGTTTTAGAAATCAGAATGATGGTTACCCCTGGGGAGGAGTGCTATGCTCATGGTGGGTATTTTTAGGTTCTGGTGATATTGTCTCTTGGTTCAGGTGCTGGATACAGTGGAATGTTCAGTTTGTACAGATTGATTTACCACACATTCATGATAAAGTGTGGGTGTGTACCTAAATTATTATTATTATTGATAAGTATTATTTATTAACTAGTATTCATTCATTAACACCCTCCTCCATAAGACAAAATAATTTTCAGTAAGAGCCATGATAAAACTAAAATTATAATGTCCAAAAAAGAAATGTGAATGGTAAAACTTTTCTTTAATTAAAACATACATGTTCAATCCCCAGCACCAAATATATGCACATACATAAGTTTTAAAATGACAATACAAAAGAAGAAATTTCAATTTTAAAGATAGACTATGAATAAAGTAAAATTGGCACTGAACCACATAAAAATGTTATAGCCTACAATTCCTCAATTCACTGCTTTAAATTTAAAATACAAATAAAAACTTCAAATAGTCACATAGATTGACAGAATTGAAGCAATTCAAGTTGTTTCTTTGTCATTGTAGCCATGGTACTATCCATTTTTCTTTCAAACTTCCTATTTAAACACTGAAGTATGTGGCACCATAGGGATCAGAGATACACACTCCTGAAAGTTATCTCAAACATTTCAAGGCTTTGAAGACTCACTTTTGCAATAGACACATGTAGCTGAGCCCACAAGGGTTTCATTGCTTAAATATGTAACTGAGGGTTTTCAAATAAACTTTCTTGTAGAATACAATGATTATTAACATTAAAAATAAACCACTATACAGATTTTAAATGTGCTGATTGGAATAATATATTCATTATATATACATATGTATGTATATATATGTATGTGTATACATACATATATGTGTGTATGTGTGTGTGTGTATATATATATATATATATATATGCAAACACACATGCACACACACACAGTAACTGAATCAATTGCTTAAAACTTAACTATCAAAAGTTTGGGGGGAGTGGGTTGGGGCTATGGCTCAGTGGTGGAGCCACTCACATCTGTGGGGTCCTGGGTTAGATCCTCAGCATGACATAAATAAAATACAGGTTTAAAAAAAAGTTTTGGGGGTAGGACTATTTTATCACTGAAATTATTTAAATGTTGGTGGTGATGAAAAGTGGAGAACTTTAATCAGTTTTACTATCATTTTTAAGTGATTTACAGACAATGCACCTCCTTATTGGCTGCACCTACATATGACCCCTCCCACCATCAGGTCCTCAGTGTATTATCAGATATGTGTGCTTTTCTGTTTGCATATTGTACTTCAATAAAAAGAGAATAAGGAGGAAGAGGAGGAGAGGGAGGAGGAGAGGGAGGGGGAGGGTGGTGAGGGGGAGGGGCTGGGGTTGTGGCTCAGTGGTAGAGCAATTGCCTAGTCCACCTAATGCACTGGGTTCTATCCTCAGCACCACATAAAAATATATAAATTAAATAAAGGTATGGTGTCCATTTACAACTAAAATTTTTTAAAAAGGAGGAAGAGAAGAAGAAATAGCATTCTAGGTAGCTCACAGAATTTTGGGAAAGCTGAACATACAAGATTGAGGCTGCTCTAGAAACAACAGCCCAACCCACATGGTCCACCTGGCCTAATATGAAAACCCTCACTGCTGCAGCTTCCCCCAGGGAGAAGAGAAAATCAGCATTGCCAGTTTTGTCCCTAAACCACAAAAGCTGTGCCACCACATTGCCAAACAAACAGATTTTGCACACAGCTCTCTTCTTCAAGTTGCTCACTTCCAAATGTTAGTTTCAAGTGGGTTTATCTAATTGATGGAGCCTAAGTCAAATTATAGGGGATTTGATTTCTGGATTCACCCTCAGGATAAATGGTAATCAGAAGACTGGCAATCACAACAAGGTGTTCAAAAAGTGCTAGATAGCCCCCACTCCAAAATATATGAAGGCCAACTACAACACACCATTTAGCTATTCAACATGAATATGTACTTATTCTATGTTTAAGAACACACTAACAATCACATAAAATTCTCCCATCTAATAATGTGAGTATCCCTCATGCAAATAAAAACATACCCACTCTCTGTCTGAAAGGGAAACAATTTTGAAAAACCAGACAAAAACACCTCATCCAAATACTGCATCCAGCTCAAAATCTTAGCTCTCTGGATGATGTGCATATCCAGGTGTGTCTCCTTACAGTCCAGTGAGCTGAATACAAAAAGATACGGTAACCACCTCCAACACACTGAAGATACAATAGAGAAGGAGCAGGACGGCCATGAGCACTCCAAGTGAAGTATGAAGAGACTAGGAGCCCACGGAAAGCATAGGAAGTATCAAGCCCATATTCTCGCAGAGAGAAAAAGGACTCCTTACCTTGGTGGTGGAACAAGATTGTGGTTGGCACCTCAGAGCCCAGGCTCTACTTTCTGAAGGAATCCTCCATAGCCCATTATTATCCATGGCCTCATCTGACAAGGGTTTTGGAAAGGATGCCTTCCCCAGTGCCTTTTTAGAACCACCATGGCTCAATTCTAGTAGGTGTATGATTAGGGACCTGGCATGGGCATCAGGGCTGAAAAACCATATATAGGTTGCTGCCACCTAAGCCTGGAGTTTATACAGATAGTTCTCAAATTATGATGGTTTGATTTAGGCTCCCAAATTATGATTATTCCACTTTACAATGGAAAAAAAAGTGACAGACATTCAGTAGAAACCATACTTGGAATTTCAAATATTGACTATCTTTTTTCAGGCTGGTGATATTCAGTAAAATACTCTCTCATCATGCTAGGCAGCTTCAGCATATGACTCCACGAAAGAACAACTCGTACTTTACATTGTGCTTTGTTGCTAAGCTAGGATGCTCAATAGGGTAGGTGGATTAAATGCATTTTTTTACTTAATAATATTTTGAAATTATTATGGATTTCCCAGGGTGTGACTCTACCATAAACATCATACCATTGAAAGACAAGTTTCCATGGGTCTTTTATATCTCTACATCTCTTTCATGCAGAATCATTGACTGCTTTTTGTTTCAAATGATCTTTTCAAGGATGTTTGGAAACAATCTAGGAAGATACAGTCTCTTCATACAGAAAATGTATGAAATATTTGGATGGGTCTTCTAAGCTCTGGCTCCTCTCATGTAACACAACCCACAGTGTGAGCTGGCAATGCAGCTGGGTCCATCCACATAGCCCCCACGGGAACTGGGGGTAAGAGAAACTGATGGAAGCATGCTACTGTGCTCATGCTACTTATTCTGTGGTAATAAGGTACTTTGCTTCTGACCCATGAATCTTGTGTCTTCTACCGACATCCATGAAACTATAGTGAACTAACTTGTTATCTTGCAAGTAGGATAAAATCTCAGAGCCTTCACAGTTCTTGACACAACCAGCCTCAAAAATGTGGAAGGTTTCCCATCAACTTTATGCAGGAGAAGTCATAACCAAAGATTTTTCCTAGAGCTATTAAGTCTTTTCTTCCACCTACTAGACAATGTGTTCTGCTTTCTCCTGGGGCTTTAACAGTTTTTTAGTTAATTTTCATGAGGGCAACATCACTCTATGTTGGTCCTTTCTGTTCTCCATCATGCCATTTCCCTTTCTTCTTCTCCACCATGTTATGATGCAGCCAGGGGGAACTTCACCAGGCACCATTCTCTTGTACTTCCAGAACTGTGAGTTAAACAAACCAAACCTCTTTTCTTATAATAAAACATCAAGCCTCAGGCATTTTGCTATTGCAACACAAAGTGAACTAAGATGGTGGCTCTCAGACTAGTTGTTTTATTATCCATCTCTGCTTGCCAAGTAGCTAGCTGTAGTTTGAATTTACCTCTATCCTTTGGGACTTTGCTGAAAGTGAGGAAAAGTAACCAGGATCTATCAACATAAATTATATCTACTCTTTTCTCTAGCAAAAACGTAAAACATTATAGTTTATGTCCCAAGAAACAAAAGGAGACAGTTTTCCATGGAGAATGTTTTCACACCATTATGTAATAAGAGTCATATACTTTCTAGCCTGTGAAATATCTGTCCTCATTGTCAAAGTCTCATTTATTTCTCTAAGCCAACGTCATATTTTAGGTTCTATTTCTTGATGTACTCCATTTATAGTACTGGATCTCTTCAGTAAGGTTGACTAAAAGTAACAAAATTGAATGGACATAAAGAGGCTTAGGCAAATAAGTAGTATATTTTACTTATAAAATTAGAAATCTAGGTAAGTTCTCCAGGGCTGAAAAGACAGTTCCACAATGAACCAGGACCCAGGTTCCTTTTAGCTTTCAACACTATTCCTTTAGTTTGTTAATTCACCTTTAGCTTGTTAACTTGGGTTGCAAAATGGCTGTCCCACCTCCATCTTCATGTCTATACCTAGTTACTAAGAAGGATAAAGGCAAAATAATAAAGGCTCCTGCAAATCAAACCTGTCTCCATTTAAAGAACTTTCCAGAAAATCTTACATAGCAACTTTCCCATCCTTTTATCAAAGATGTCGCATCTCCATTTCCAACTGCAAAGGAGGCTGGGAAAATGTAATTCTTCAGCTTGGCACGATACCACCCTGAACAAAAGCAGAATTCTACTAGTGCTGGATCTTAAATGTCCCCCAAAGGCTTATGCATTGGAGGCTTGGCCCTCAGCCCATGTTGCTTTTGGAAAGTGGTAGAGCCTTTAAGAGATGAGGACTAGCTGGAAGTCTTTCAGTCATGTGGGGACATGGCCTTGAAGAGGATATTGGGACCATGGCTCCTCCTCTATCTTCTCTTTGCTTCCCAGTGACCATGAGATAAGCAGCTTCTTCTACCATGAACTCCAGCCAAGATGCACTGCCTCACCAGACCCAATAGCAATGGGGTAACTGACTGTGGACTAAAAACTTTAAAACTGTGAGCCAAAACAAACCTGGGGCTGGGGTTGTGGCTCAGTGGTAGAGTGATTGCCTAGCATGCGTGAGGCACTGGGTTCGATCCTCAGCACCACATAAAAATAAAATAAAGGTTATTGTGTCCACCTACAACTAACACAAATATTAAAAAAAGAAAAATTTCAGATATTTGTTATAGTAACATAAAGCTGACTAACACAGCTAGAAAAGTTAAAAAAAAAATAGATAATTTTCTGCAGTGTCTGCCACAGCAATTAATTTAAAAAATTTAAACACTACATAGGACAAATAAATCTTTCACCTATCGGTTCTGAAGTTCCTCTAAGAAAGCAAGACAATGAAAGTGGAGGTAGGGAGAATGGCTAGGAGTTGACTTCAATAGTCCTGACAAGAAATGATGAGAGTCTGAATAGCATTGTGAAATTAAAAAGATGGAAGAACCATCCGGTGTTGGGAGAAACAGCCCCTCCTTACTCCTGAGGTCTTCTAGGTGAAGGGAGCTCTACAAAGTGTCCATTTGATACTTCTGGTCTTTCCATATCTTCATCTTACTTTGCCCAACGGGGAAGTTGAATGTTTCTCAAATTGGTTATGAGCCCATTTTGGGTCTGCCATTTTCCACTAGGGAAGAGTGACCTTGTGCTGGGAAGTGGAGGTTTCCCTACTGATTCTGCAGAGTTAAGGTCAGTCAGTCCCTACCATTTTTCCTCTTGGGCAAGTTGGCCATGGAGAACTTGAGTCTGGACTCCATGGTGTCTTATGATATTGGAGGCCACCTCCCTATCCAGTCTTGACTTTGCCTAATTCTGGAGTTGAGGATAACTCAGCATATTTAGTTAACAAATCAAAAGACATAGTACATGATCTAGCCCATAGCAGTTATGAAGACATTTGCCCCCCATATGCCTTTCCTGTGTGTGCACTTTTTCTTAAAAAAAAAAAAAATAGTCGTATTGCCAGGCGCAGTGGTGCACACCTGTAATCCCAGCACTTGGGAGGCTGAGGCAGGAGGATCACAAGTTCAAAGCCAGCCTCAGCAAGGGTGAGGGACTTAGCAACTCAGTGAGACCCTGTCTCTAATAAAATACAAAAAAAAAGGGCTGGGGATGTGGCCCAGTGGTCCAGTGCCCCTGAGTTCAATCCCTGATACCAAAAAAAAAAAAAAAAAAAAAAAAAAAAGTTGTATTGATGTAATTCACATACTATAAAATTCATTCATTTAAAGTATGTAACTTGGTGGTTTTTAAGACATTCACTCAGTTGTGCAACCATCTCCACAATCAATTTGAGAACAATATCATTGCCTCATAGTTAGTTGTCACTCTCCATCCTCTCCCCTCAGGCAGCTGCCATATAGAATTATATGATATGTGTTGTTTCTGGCTTTTGTCATTTAGTATAATGTTCTCAAGATTTATTTATGTTGTAGCATCTATCAGTCTTCAATTACTATTTATTGCTGAATAGTATTCCATTGTACAAATATGCCACCTTTTATCTAATCTGTTAATGGACATTTGGCTATTATAGATATTTTTATTTTTATGAATAATGCTGCTATGAACATTCATGTACATATTTCTTTTTTTAAATTTGTTTTAGTTGTACACAATGCCTTTATTTTTACATGGTGCTGAGGATCGAACCCAGGCCACGCACATGCTAGGCAAGCGCTCTACCACTGAGCCACAACCCCAGCCCTCATGTACGTATTTCTGAGGCTGTTTGGTTTATAGTGCTGGGAATCTCACCCAGGGCATCACACATGCTAAACACATGTTCTACCACTGAACTTCACCCTCAGGCTTTGTGTATATGTTTTGGTATGGACATATATTTTAAATTTTCTTGCACATACATAGGAGTGTAATTACTGGGTCATATAACTCTGTTTCACCTTTTAAGAAACTACCTGGCTGTTTTCCAAAGTGGCTGCACCATTTTACATTTACACCATTAACATATGAGGGTCCCAAATTCTCTATATCTTTATCAACACTTCCTCCTCCTCCTCTGTAAGAGCCCTAATTGAGGATAGCTAAGATGGCAGCTAGCTGAGAGCCATAAAGGTGTTCAAGTATTTTCACCTGATATTCATGCATTTATCTAAGAATCTTTTTATGCCCGTGAACACTGTGTGACACACCTGTAAGCTCGAGCTGTTAGCACTTGTCCTTGTTAAGGCAAAATGTATTTAACCGGGTGAGGTCAGTTAGAGGGGGGTTGGAGTTGGAGAGGTTGTTGGAGCCAGAGAGAGAAGTTAGAAGAAAGAAGAATAAAAGAACTTTTTCATTTCCAGTCTGCCTCCGAGTTTTCTCCCACGGTATCGTTGCTGCAAGCGGCAATTGCTGTAGGCAGCGACACTCCTCCTCCTCCTCCTCCTCCTCCTCCTCCTCCTCCTCCTCCTCCTCCTCCGTTGCTGCTGCTTCTTCTTCTTCTTCTTCTTCTTCTTCTTCTTCTTCTTCTTCTTCATCATAGGTGGGCATGAAGTGGTATCTCACTGATTTGCACTTGCATTTCCCTTACAGCTAGTGAGTCCCTTTTCTAAAAAAACAACAAAAACCCCTTGGATGATGGTTACATTTCACTGTGATACCCCATCAAAGTGTGTACTTAATAGTTTGTGCATTTTTCTAAATACAAGTTATATTTCAATACAAAAGTTTATTCTAAAAGTACATATTATTTATCAGGTAAAGAATTCTTACATTCGAGCCAGTCGTGGTGGCGCACACCTGTAATCCCAGCCCTTGGGAGGCTGAGGCAGGAGGATCGTGAGTTCAAAGCCAGCCTCAGCAATAGTGAGGCACTTAGCAACTCAGTGAGACCCTGTCTCTAATAAAATACAAAAAAGGGCTGGGGATGTGACCCAGAGGTCGAGTGCCCCTGAACTCAATCCCCGGTACCAAGAAAAAAAATTCTTACATTCTATTTTTAAATGAAAGCAACCATATAACAAAAAGAAATGACAAGAGCATCAGCTTTTAAGTGAGAGAGACCTGGATAGGAATCCTTGCTGACCAATATTCTATGTATCCTGGTAGCAGAACTGCCTACCTCCTCTGAACCTCTGTTGCTTCATCTTAAGTAAAAAATAATAACAAGGGCTGGGGCTGGAGCTCAGCGGTAGTGTGCCTGCCTGGCATGAGTGAGGCACTGGGTTCGATTCTCAGCACTGCATATAAATAAATAAAATAAAGGTCTACCAACAACTAAAAAAAAATTTTTTAAAATGACAATACTTCACAGGTGTGATGGTTAATCTGGGTTGTCAACTTGACTGGATTGAGAGATGCCTAGAAAAGTGGTAAAGACACACTTCTAGGTGTGTCTGTGAGGGTATTCTAGAGACAATCGGCACCTGGATCAGTAAACTAAGAGGGGAGACCCTCCCTGGATGTGGGCAGCACTGTAATAGGGCACGGGCCTAGGTTATCAAAAAGTAGGAGGGAGAAGCTCACCCCACTTGTACAAGTTCAATTCTTCTTGAGCAGGAGTGTTTTTTTTTTGTTTTTGTTTTTTTTTTGCTACTGCCATTGCCCGTGGACATCAGACTTCAACTTCTTCAGCCTTTGAAAGTTGGCTCACATCAGCAACTTCCCAGGGAGCTTCCAGACCTTCAGCCTCAAATTAGGGCTTCATCAATGGTGCCTCCTGTTCTGAGGTTTCCAGCTTTTTTGAACTGGGCAGCTACTGGTTTCCCCAGCTCTTCATCCTGCATACGGTCATTGTGGGACTATCCAGCCTCTGATCAAGGAAGCCAATCTAATAAATCCCCTCTTATAACTACACACACACACACACACACACACACACACACACACACACACACACATATTCTATTGGTTCTGTTCCTGTAGAGGACCCTGACTAATACAAGAGGGTTGTGGTTACTGTAGCTCCTGTAGAGGCTCAAAATAAGTTTTTTCCCCTAGAGCAAAAAAAATTATTAGCTCATAAAACTACTCTCACATTTGCATTGTTTGCAGTTGATAAGCCTCTTGATGAGCACATTTGTTTTTTTCCCCTCTGGTACACATATGCCTTTCTAAAGCTATTTTTAAAACATGAATGATGATATGTCTTCCTTGGATTCAACAGATTTATGAATGTTTCGATAACTGGCTATGTCATGTGAATTGAAGAGGTTAACCTTATGATTTTTTTCTTACTATGAAGACTAATGGGAAGATTAATGCTTTCTTGTGGTCAACCTGTTGAAGATTTAAGATACTGTATTAGTTCTACTGTTGGATCTACAGCTCAGGTGCAATATATTTCAGTAAGGCAAAAATTCACCTGGTTTAAACATTATTTGTTTCACCTATAAAGTCACCATAATCATATATTGCATCACTAGTATAAAATTTAATTATTAGCTATAAATCTCTTAGATTCTAAAATGAGAGCAGCTTTGTAAATTCAGTGTTATACCACAACAGCTATGAGAGAGTCTAAGATTCTCACCATAAATATGCACTATAAATTTTTTAAACTTGTACTTATATAAACCTTTTATTTAAAAAATTATGACTTTGGACTGCAAATTTTCTCTCTGTGCCAGTCAAGATTAGGTTCATCTGTATGAGAGAAAACAATGTAACAATGCATTTAAAAAGATGAAAGTTTACTTTTCTCTGATGTTGAGACAAGTGCAGAAGTAGGCAGTGGTGGGCTGGCACCACATCCTCCTGATGTCAGGGATATGGGCTCCTTCCATCTTTCCTCTCCATAACCATGACTTTCACCTTCAGGACCATGGTTTAGTCTGGTTGCAGTAGCTCCTGCTACTAAGTCTGTGTTTTAAGCAGCAAAAAGGAAGGAGCAAGGGCAAAACAATCAGCTTCTAGGCTAACTTCTGCTAAACAGCATTCCTAAAAACCCCTCTCAAAATTTTTATTTACATCTGATTGGTAATGTCTAGCTACTAGAAGTCTGAAAAACTTAGTTTCAGAAGACAGGCACATTGCTACTCCTACTAAGGTACACTACTACACCTACTACTAAACCCTAATTTGCTACAAGGGAATAAGAAGATGGATATTGGGTTGGTAAGTCTTTGCCACATTTCTTGAAAATTCTTTCCCATGTCTTTCTAGAATGTCATAATTGTTTTCATTCAAAATTAAAATTTAAAGCATTTATTAGAGATTTGTTACCAATTTAGTTAATTAAATTTTAGACTGTTATTCATTTATACAATTAATGCTTATTAGTAAATCAGAAAATTAGTAAAGCTTCTTTGTATTAGATACTTTGATAAAAAGTGATGGGATGCCATAGTGAACACATTTTCAGAATTCATTGATTCATTACAATTATTATGTATTATTGTTATTATAAATGATGCCCATTTGGGATAGGTTACCCTTTCTGTATAACATTAGTATTTAAGTAATGAACTACATGCATTATTTTAACATAATATATACTTTATTATATGAATAACTTCATAGTTTTGAGATACCTGACACAGACTTGTAGACAAGTTTTAGACACTGGTATCATGCAAATTATTCTCTTTGTTTAAACCAAAGACAAAAAAAAAAAGGTTTGTAGTTTGGGTCCAAAAATAAAAATTTCAAGTGAATACATTGATATGGTCTTTGCAAAAAGAATTAAAAATTTAGCTAAAGCTATAGTTTCCAGAAATTTTAATCAGAAAGAACAAGGAAATAACAACAGAGAGAAAGTAAACAAATAATTATTCAAGCTATAAATATTCAGGTTGTATTTTTCAGGTTAAAAATAAGCTAAAGAAATATTGTCTTGCAAAAGATGAGGGGCTTTGTTCAATTTCCTGGTAGTTCTTTTTTGTGAAATTCCTAAGAATGTGTTTAAAAACTCTAAAAAAGAATATGATATAATAATAACAAGTTGCTATCATGGTGGTATATAGATAGCTCTGGTTTTATCACCTTAAACACATTAGTAACCTATATTTTATTTCAAGCATAGGGTCAAATTAGAATTCACCAGCTCCAATTTCAACTGGCTCCAGACTTCTTTCTTTATCTGAAACATTTGGAACTTTTCATGACATGTATAGTAGAATAGTCAATATTTCTTGCACCACTTGTCTTGAGTTAAGGGAGATTTAAATTAAAAAGAAAAACAAATGACCATAGAACATTCACATTATTTAATAAAAAAGCTTACATTTTATGATTTGTCTAGAATAATTTGACCTGAGATATCTTTAAAAATAAATATAGGGGCTGGGGTTGTGGCTCAGCGGTAGAGCGCTCGCCTAGCACGTACACGGCCCGGGTTCGATCCTCAGCACCACGTAAACATAAATGCATTGCATTGTGTACAACTAAAGCAAATAAATAAATATTTTTTAAAAATGAATATAGGTGGAGTTGGAGAATATCATGCTAAGCTAAATAAGCCAATCTCCAAAAACCAAAGGCCAAATATTTTCTCTAATATTTGGATGCTAATTCACAATAAGGCTGGGTGGGAGACACTAGAAAAGAATAGTGCGTTACCTTACATTAGGTAAAGGGAACTGAAGGGAGAGTAAGGGAGGGGATGTGGGGATAGGTAAGATAGTAGAATGAAACAGACATTATTACTTTATGTATATATGTGACTGCATGACCAATATGATTCTACAACATGTACACTCAGAAAAATGAAAAATTATATCCCATCTATGTATGATATATCAAAGTGCATAAATGCATTCCATGGTTATGTATAACTAATTAAAACAAATTAAAAAATTAATAAGTTTTAAAAAATGAATATAGGGCTTGGTATAGCTCAGTGGTAGAATGCTTGCCTCATATGTACAAGGTCCTGGGTTCGATATCAGCACAGCAAAAATAAATAAATTTTAAAAGTGAATATAGGGCTGGGGTTGTGGCTCAGTGGTAGAGTGCTCATCTAGCATGTGCGCAACTCAGGTTCGATCCCCAGCACCATGAAAAAAAAAAAAAAAAAAAAAACAACGCATTGTGTACAACTAAAGCAAATAAATAAAAATATTAAAAAAAAGTGAATATAGCTGGGCGCGGTGGTGCAGGCCTGTAATCCCAGCACTTAGGAGGCTGAGGCAGGAGGATAGTGATTTCAAAGCCAGCCTCAGCAATAGCGAGGCACTTAGCAACTCAGTGAGACTCTGTCTCTAATAAAATACAATAAAAGGTCTGGGGATGTGGCCTAGTGGTCGAGTTCCCCTGAGTTCAATCCCCGGTACCAAAAAAAAAAAAAAAAAAAAAAAAAAAAGTGAATTTAAAGCACAGGCATACAGAGCATATACACCCTTTCATATGGGACTGGTCCCAATCTCCCACTAGGGAATGATTCCCTACCCAGAAGATAGTAAGAGTGGAATCCAATTTCCCAAATTCTGAGAATTAAAAGAAAGTTAAGAAAATGGATTTCAGACTGGGACACATAAGCATTCCTATCTCCATTCAAGATGCATCCTTTAATTTGTTCTCTTTTGTCTCTTAAGTGCCTAGAAGTGTTTAGCATATAATGGAGATAAATACTTTCTCTGAATGATAAAGTTTAAAGTCTCAAAATAATTTTGTTCCTATCCTTTTACCATCTTTTACTCAATGTTCTTTTAACTTGGAAAGGATCGTAGAATGAAGAAAAAAAGAGTAGAAAAAGGACAAGCCTTTTAAATATGCAATGAAATGCATGTATTTTTTAGTTTCTATTCCTAGACGTTTGAAATAATACATTCTTTTGTGGGAGAACTCAGGAACTATTCCTTCAGTACCAACAGATAATTATTAAGTGCTTGTGGGTGTTGGGTACTGAGGCAGAAGCAGGGAATGGAGATCAAACATGACACCCAAGTTCTCTGCTTTCAGGTTCAGTTTCTACATCATTAAGGCAATTCCATGCAAGAATTAATCATTTTAAGTTTTAATTGTTATGTGTCCTTCCCTTCTGTACATTTTAGTTAGCTGTGACTGACATTTTTTATGTTGAGATATAATTGTGATATCAACAAACTGCACATTTTAAAAGTGTACAATTTGACAAATTTTATATATGTATACAATCATAACACAATCACCACAAAATAATGACATATCCATAATCCCCAAAGTTTCTTCATACCCCTGTGTAATCTACCTCTCCCTCTTCCTTGCCCAGTCCAACCCCCTCAGGCTGCAGCAATCTATAGTGCTTTAATATAGATTAGTTTGTATTTTTTAGAGTTTATATAAATGGGATCATACACTATGCCCAGCTTCCTTAAACAGCAAATTTATTATTTAAAGCAAAGTTGCTTTAAACAGCATATTTGTTTTGAGATTCATGCATGTTACAATTATCTATAGTTCATCTGTTTTATTATAGAGTAGTATCCCACTACATGAATATATAACAATTTGTTTATTCCATTCATCTATTGATGAACATTTGTCACGTTTACTGTTTTCAGCTATTAAAAATAAAACTGCTGCCTTTCTGGAAAAATAACTCCTCAAAAGGTTAAATATATAGTTACCATGTAACCCAGCAATTCCACAACTATCTTTATATGCATGGTTATTGAAGCATTATTCCAAATTACCAAATTATGGAAACAACTCAGAAATCTGCTAACTGATGAATAAACAAAATGGAATACTGCTAAACAACAAAAAGGAATGAAGGACTGATACATGGATAAATCTTAAAGCTATTATGCTAAATCAAAGGAACCAAACATAGAAGGCCATATAGTTTATGATTCCATTTATATGAAATGTTTAGAAAATGCAAATTCATAGAGACAGAGAGTAGTGGTTGCCAGAGACTTGGATTGGGGATGGGGAATGAAGAGTGAATGTCAATGGTGTTTTGGAAATGTTCTAAAATTAGTGGTAATGGTTGCACAGCTCTATGGACATACTAAAAACTATTGAATTGTATACCACAAAAGGTATATTGAATTTATTATATAGAATTTTATTTCAATAAAGCTGTAATGCTTTCAACAGAACTTTAAAAAGATGTAACAAACATTTATGTACAAGTCTTTGTATGAATATATGCTTTCATTTTTCTTAGGTAAATAACTTTGCAGTAGAGTAGCTGGATCATATGATGGTTCTATGTTAAATGTTCTAGGAAATTGTCACTGTTCTGCAAAGTGCCATTTTACATTCCTAGAAGTAGCATATCAGAGTTCCAGTTCTACACTTAGCCACCAACACTTGGGTATGGTCATTCTTTTTAGATATTCTAGTAGATACTTAGTGCTATGTCATTGTAATTTTAATTCATATTTTCCTATTGACTAATAATGTTGGTATCCTTCCATTTGGTATTGGATATCTGTGCATATTCTTTGGTGAAGTCTGTTCAAATTTTTTGCCCACTTTCAAATTGTTTTCTTTTGTTTTCCCTCCCTTTCCCCTTCATTCCCTCCCTGAACCACCACTTTTTTCTTTCCTGGGGATTGAACCTCTATCAATGAGGTACATCCCCAGCCTTTTTATTTTTTGAAACGGGGTCTTGCTAATTGCTCAGGCTGGCCTTGAACTTGCAGTCCTCCTGTGTCAGCCTCCAAAAAACCAGGATTACAGTTGTATGCCACCAGAATTAGCTTATTTTCTTACTACTGAGATTTGAAGATTCTTATTTTCTTACTACTGAAGTTTTGATTATATAAGTTGGCTCTCCATATCTGCTGGTTCTATATCCACATATTCAATCAAGAACAGATCAAAATATTCAGGAAAAAATTATGTTTGTACTGACTATATGCAGACATTTTTTTCTTGTCATTATTCCCTGAACAACACAGGATGCTACTATTTACATTTATTTTGTATCAGGTATTGTAAGTACTCTAGAGAGTAAAAGTATACAAGAGAATGTGCATAGGTTATATGCAAATACAACATCGTTTTGTTTAAGGGACTTGAGCATCCATAGATTTTGGTATCCTGAAACAAATCCCCAATACTGAGGGACAACTGTATATTCTTATCAGAAATGTGGAGGTTGGCCAATCTCTCCCAGTCTGTGGCTTGTCTTTTCATTTACTTAGCAGTGTTTTTCAAAGAGCAGAAGTTCCGGGCTGGGATTGTGGCTCAGCGGCAGAGCGCGCCTAGCACGTGTGCGGCCGGGTTCAATCCTCAGCACCAATCCTCAGCACCACGTACAAATAAATGCATTGTGTACAACTAAAGCAAATAAATATTTAAAAAAAAAAAAAAAAGAGCAGAGGTTCTTAACTTTGATAAATTCCAATATTTTAGTCAGTTTTGTTGTGACCAAAAAACCCAACAAGAAAAATTACAGGAGGAAAAGTTTATTTTGGGGCTCATGTTTCAGAAGTCTCAGTCCATAGATAGCTGGCTCCATTCCTTGGGACTTAAGGTCAAGTAGAACATCATGGCAGTATAGCGTGGCAGAAGAAAGCAGGTCAGGACATGGCCACCCCCCACCAAGAAAAAGTCAATTCACCATATATGCATGAGTCTATTTATTGACTTTCTATTGTTTCTTAGATCTTTTTGTCTATCTTGAAGTTAACACCACAATGTCTTAATTACCTTTGCCATTTTCTATTTCTGCCAGCTATTAGCTCCAGTTGCTCCATGTCCTTGTAAGCACATTTCCAATTTAATCAATTTATTTAACAGTACTGGCAATTGAACCCAGGGATGTTTTACAACTGAGCTACAGCCCCAACCCTTTTTAAAATTTTGACAGGGTCTTGCTTGCTAAGTTGCCCAGGTTGGCCTTGAACTTGTGATCCTACTGCCTCAACCTCTGGAGTTGCTGGGATTACAGGTGTGCTCCACCACACAGTGACATTTTCAGTTTAAAAAAAAATTTTTTTTGTCTATTATAAAAAAGTGTGTAGTGGTATCAATTTGAATTTGTAGGCTGTTTTCTTACTACTGAGTTTCCCATCACTTTTTCCTAGTTTCCTAAACAAGAATGATAACCATTCCAGGTATGTATCAAGTCTCTCCTGTTTTCTTGCATTTTCGAATAAGAGACAACCCTGCAATTCTGCAAGTAGTCATCCTTGGATTGTTAGAGGGTACTGGCTTGAGTCCAGGTGAAACCTTTGGAGTCACCTTGACTTCCTTTCTCTTACACCCTATATGTGGATCTATCAGTAAATCTTACCAGTTTTATCACTAAAACAACCAGAATTCAATCAATTTCTAAATATCATTCCATGATCCTCAATCAATTTCTAAATATCATTCCATGATCCTCTTTACTTTGATTTTATAACAATGTTCTAAGGGGTCTCACTAATTTTGGTCCTCAACCATCTGCAACACACCTGCTAAGTGATTCCTCACACACAGAAAAAGGGGGAGGGGAGATCACGAGTTTGGTCTCTTTTACTCAAACTTGTGAAATGTTTCCCTAAATTATTAAGAGTCAAAGTGGGGCTGGGGTTGTAGCTCAGTGGTAAAGTGGTTGCCTAGCAATGTGAGGTACTGGGTTTGATCCTTAGCACTACATAAAGACAAATAAATAAAGAATGCTTGGAGCATGATATTCCCTTAAAAAAAAAAAAAAAAAAAAAAAGTCAAAGCTCACATTCTGACCACTGTCCCTGCCCTATTTGACAATGGTTATCTCATTCCTCTCTCTTCTTCATACTCAGCCTAGAGGCCTCCTCACACCTGCCTCAGGCCATTGGTCCTTGCTGTCTTCTGCAAAAAAAAACTTTCCCACATATTTCTGAGTACTTTTCTCAATATCATGTCAGCTGTTTTCTTTGATTACTGTATCTAAGTAGGCATGCATAGCCACATACCACCCTTTGTTTTTATCTTCTTAGTAGGTTTTTACCAACCTACTAGTTCTATTTAACATGTTCTGTAATTACTTAATAACAACGCATACAGAGCTCACCATATACTAAATGCCTTATATAGTTACTTAATCATCACAAGAACTTAAGTACTCTTATATTTCCAAGAGGAAACACAAATCCAGAGGTTAGATAATTGCCTCAAATCATACGTCTGTTCAATGGTGCAGCTAGGATTCTATCCCAAAGAATTTCACTCTGGAGTCCAGTGGTAAAACACTGTGACACTCAGGACTGCCTTTCTAATTCTTATTAAAGTTTATATTCCGAGTATCCCCACTGGACTGCAGGCTGCACGCGGGAGCTTCCTTGGAAAACTACTGTTGTCCCCACCACAGGGAACACTGCCTGCTCGCTGGCCCCTCAAAGGCCGAAAAGTTGGTTAAGTCATAACTGGGAGGAGGAGGGGAAGTAAAAATGTCAGACTTAGCAACGGACGCCTATCTCTACGGCTCTCCCGGAAATGCCAAGAGCGTGTTAAGCTCCACGAATAGATCAAGGCAGGCCTGCTTGACTGGTAGGCAGAAAAGAACTGGTAGGGCTAGAAAAGAACAACTGTTCTTAGCACAAGTGATCTTCACTGGCAGAACAGGCCTAAAATTTCAGAGAAAAGGTGGATTCAAAGCGGCGCCGGCGGAGAGGTAACTCGAAGTTCAGGCAGCGACCAGACGCTGAAATCCAGAGGCCGCGAGGGGCGGGCTGGGAAGTGGCGCAGCGGGTGCCGCCCACGAGACCCGTCCTGCGCGTCTGCCACGCCTCCAGCCGCGGTAAGAATACGCGCTAGGATTGGTTCCATCCATCTCGGTGACCCCGCCCCGCCCTGGCCGGCACGGGGCTGACCCGGAAGTAGTTGTGGAACCGCCGCGCGGCTCTGCTCTCTTTTCCGGTCGGCGTGGTTTGCTAGGGAAGCGTCCGCGGTGCCCCGGCCTTCACCATGAGCGTCCCGGCGTTCATCGACATCAGTGAGGAAGATCAGGTGTGCTCGTGGGCCACAGTGTCGCTAGCGGGTTGTGGAGGTTGTCGTAGGGGCATAACGAGTCGCTGCCGAGCCTGGGCCAGGCGGACTGGACGCCGCCTCACGGAGCCGGCTCCCGGGCTGAGACCTGCAGCACCCTCACATGTAGGGAGGCGCCCTGATAGAGCGCGCGTTCCTGACCTGAGTCGTTCCGGTCGGTCCACCCGCGATCGCAGTGTAGGGTCCAACGCTCCACCGCCAGCTTCCTGGTCGGCGTCGAACTCCAGCTGGCGTCACTTCTGACAGTTCTGACATAGTACTTCTTGACTCATTAGAATGGGGTCTGCTGCTGTCCCCAACGCAGCCACATCGGGCGGGGGTGATGAATCTGTCTGTAGTCGGCATTAGCAGTTCAGGGAAAAGCAATTTTGTAGTAAGAATCAAAAGGTTTTATTTTTGTGCGGTCACAAAGGAGAAGGTGGCCCATTTTTCATGTGTAGACTGGGGTTTTCTAGTCCTAGTTGTGCAAGTATGAAATTACTGTAACCCCAAAATATGGAGTCAGTTCACGCTCATATGCTGTGAGGCTTACCTGTTGTGAAACATCCCGATACTTTTTAAGTTTACTGATTGGCGTTGTTCTAAGGTATACAGGGCTGCTCTTTCTATTTTCCCTGTAACAGAAGTTTAATTGGTGAGGGCTAAACTAAATATGAAATGACATTGTTCAATTTTGTGTAAATGAAAACTATTCTTTGAAGTCCTAAGTTTATCTTTTTTTTATTGCGCTAATATGGAAATTTTTGGTTTCTAGACCTTTAATAGCATAAGATAATTCTGTAGAATTGCAGAAGTGATCCGCTTCCCTATGGAGAATTGTGATCCTGCAGCCCTGTAGAGCAAGGAAAGAAGAGGAAATGAAAAGTGAGGTCAAAAATGGGGAGAGAGGGTTGGGGTTGTGACTCAGTGGTAGAGCACTTGCCTGGCATGTGTGAGGCACTGGGTTCATTCTCAGCACCACATATAAATAAATAAATAACGGTTCGTTCACAACTAAACATTTTTTAAATGGGGAGGGAGTTAAGCACAGATAGATGTGGAGGACAAGCGAAAAAAGCAAACTAGTAATGGAAGCAGATACCAACAGTTGGCTATTAGGTTAATGAAAGTATTTGACACTTGTTTTTAACATAGAGAAGAATTTGTGGATTGAGAAGTTGTCACTGATTAGTCTTCAGAGTCTAATATCTGCCTGTGTAGTGTTGCATGCCTGTAATCCCAGCTTCTCCTGAGGCTAAGGCTGGAGGGTTCCTGGTTGAAGGGCACCCTACTCAGCATAGTGAGACCCTGTCTCAGAAACAAAGTTTCATTTCTTAGGATGTGCTACTCTTATTATAATACATCAATTTCATGGTAGCCATTTCTTTCAGGGAAATACTGTGATTTCAGTGTCAGGGTTTTAGGTTTAGTCCAATTGTTTGATTAGAGTTAAAAAATGGAATTGTAATCCTTGTTTGTTTTCCTTTGCCTGTACTGCTGCTCAACTATTGTGGTCAGTGAAAATGATATAAAAAGAGTGAACTTGATTAGTTCATAGAGAAAGTCTGCTTTCCAGAGCAGAGAACAGCATGTTTTCTTGATTGGGCCAGATATTTCTGCCTTAGGGAAATATGCTTTCCAAAGATATTTTTGTTCTAATATGGTGACAGTTAACTTTTTTTTTTTAAATCTTGTTTACAATACCAACTCTTTATTGAAGTTACTATGTTGTTGCCAGAAAAAAATAACACCAAGAAGTCTACAAGTTAATATACTTATTAAAACCATATTTGTGGTTTAAAAATCTTAACGGCCTACACCAAAGTGGCTGTTTTTTTTTTTTTTTTAATAATTTGGTCTAGAAAATGTGCCTGTGCATTTATTAATGGTATCCTTTCATCTGCCTGTTTTAGTTTTTCATTTTATTATTTTTAAAATCATTTGCATTCATATTTGGGTACCATGAATATCAAGCACTCAAATGAAAAGGATTATTAAATATCAGCTGGTGTGGCATGCCTGTAATGCCAGCTTCTCCAGAGACCGGGGGTAGGAGGATCACAAGCTCAAGGCCAACCTAGGCAAAAAAAAAAAAAAAAAAAAAAAAAAGGAGGGGGGCTGGGATGTAGCTCATGTATGAGGCTCTGGATTTAATTCCCAGCACCGGGGGTGGGTGGGGAGGGGATGTCCTGTGGTACTGTAGTTGTATTTTTTATTGGTCCAAATGTGCTTTTTGACCCAGATACTCATGTTGTGTTTTAAGAGATTTGTTACCTCCTATGTCCAGTTTGATACATTTTATTCAAGGCAATATTCAGAGACATGTCTTTAAAAAAAAAAAAAAAATCTTTGCATCTCTCAAAATATATGTCTGATAGATTCTCAAATATTAAATAACAGGTGATTACCCTCTTGGCCCAGGTAATGCGTTAAACTTTTCTAGTAGCTGTGTGTGTGTGTGTAATCTGTGTTCATGTATATATATAATGTGAGCAATAAAATTTTCATTTCTTTCCAAAGAAGTTGAATTTGCCAAGTCAAATCGATTTCTTCTCTGCGCCCCCCCCCCCATGTACATGCACACATGGCCTTTGGGTTATATTAGAAAGCTTTTGCTATATATTGGAAGTCTAGCACGATAACAGGTGACATAGAGACTTTGAAGGTGATCCATGTTGGTCCCAAGTGTGTCTGGTGCCACAGGCCTTGTTTGGAAAACCTGTGACTCTTAATGGTAGAAGTGAGGAAGAAGTCTTTCAACATAATTTGAAGTAAATTAGTTCCTAAATATAGTATTTGCTTTTTGGTTTTTCAGAAGTAGGATAGAATGTTTTGAGCTTTTGTGTCTTGACATTCATAGTCACTTTGTAAATAGACACATAAAGAGACTTATAACAATCTTATTTGATTCAACAGGCTGCTGAACTTCGTGCTTATCTGAAATCTAAAGGAGCTGAGATCTCAGAAGAGAACTCAGAAGGTGGACTTCATGTAGATTTAGCTCAAATTATTGAAGCCTGTGATGTGTGTCTGAAGGAAGATGATAAAGGTTTGTTTTAATTTTTTTCCAATATTATTAATTATGAAACCTACTTTAAATATTTTCTTGTTTATATTTTGTATTTCAAGCCAATTTTGAGAAAATCTTTTAACATTTAGTATTTTTTGAATGTTATTACACACACCAACTGCTAGTGATTTTAGAAGGAACTGAAGAAAAACAATGAAGTTTTTGCTCTTCATGAGGTTTAGATAAATACCAAGTGGGATAGCGTTTCAGATAGTCTAAAAGCCATTTAATTATTAGATCAATTCCACATGTACTGAGTTAAAGTGGGGAATTTTAAAAAATTGTGGGTTCCAAAATCTCTTAAGGTTTAGAAATTAAACTTGATATATGAATAATCTCTATAAAACTTGAAAATAAGTCAGTCAACCAGAAAGTTAAAAGAGTTTTCATCTCTTGGATATCATTATCCTAAATGCATGATTGAAGATCTGAATGGTACTTATATACTTTGTATACAAACAGTTGTATGTAAAAAAGATGCTAGGCCGCGCGCGGTGGTGCACGCCTGTAATCCCAGCACTTTCGGAGGCTGAGGCAGGAGGATTGCGAGTTCAAAGCCAGCCTCAGCAATGGCGAGGCACTTAGCAACTCAGTGAGACCCTGCTTCTAATAAAATACAAAAAAGGGCTGGGGATGTGGCCCAGTGGTCGAGTGCCCCTGAGTTCAATCCCCAGTACCAAAAAAAAAAGATGCTATATATATATATGCATTATGAATTGTAATACATACTACTATTATAAATTAAAAAAAAAGTATGCCATGTTAACAGCATAAACAATTTATATACTTTAAAAATGCTTGGAGTCTAGATGGTAAACTTCTTCCTCACTTTCTACTTCCTATTACTATGACAGATACTAGCCATTAAAACAAAATAATTTATATAGTGCTCTGAATTCTGGAGAAAAGGAATAGCAGACAAGGGAAATTAGACTATAAAGTATTTTTAACACTTTAAACTATTAAGAAGCTCAGCATAGCCTGAAACCACATCCCATGGTTTGTAAGAAGTCAACAATGGGTAATTTATGATCAGAAGCAAAATAAATTTCACTTTCTTTTTAAACATTAGAGAAAATGCATATAGGATGTGCTATAGTATGTCAGATTATAAACTCCTTTGTGTGAGTACATATGGTCCTTGGGGTCAAATATGGAAATGTAAATCTGTTACTCAGAAGTTTTCTCCTACCCGATAGGCAAATGGACATAGCTCTTTACCAGAAGAGACTTGGTATTCTTGAGAATGTTAACAGTGTCCCTTCCTTGGTGCCTACAAAAGCTTGCTTCTTTCTACATGCAGAACAATGATTTAGTAGGAACAATGTTCCTGTATGATTTACCAATGTGAGTGTGTCATATGTTCTATAAATCACTGTTTTGTATTGCTCTGACCTTGCTGTATATAAAATAATACTTATGTCAAAAATAACACTTACATAGTGTGTTATCACGGCACATGTTTTTAAGCTTTTACGTGTATTATCTCATTTATAAATATATCACAAATGGTCAAAAACCTCCAAAAAAAAAAGAGAGTTTTCATCTTTTAATTTTCTACATGTAGATGAAGTTTTCTTTAATTGAAACAACATCCTAACATCAAGGCTAACCAATAACTTCCAGGTGATTGAATATAATGCCCATGTTAAAATAAAAAATATGTATATACAGACTTGCAAATCACTTTTATTTTACTGAATAGAAACCAAATCTTGGATAACAATTTCTTTCCTCACTAATAAGATGTGCAAATTGCTGTCTGAATGTTAACTGTACAGTAGAGCTAGTTCAGTTTGAATTCATACAGAATATATTTTTGCTGCTGTCCATTGAGGACAACTGTTTTATAGTAGCCAGATTTTCTCTTTCTAAATTGTCTTAAGTTTTGTGGCTTTCATTGTATTGAAACCCTGGAAATATATATTTAACTAGATCATGACAGTTGTGTTATTGATACTTGTGTAGATGTGGAAAGTGTGATGAACAGTGTGGTATCCCTCCTTTTGATCCTGGAACCTGACAAGCAGGAGGCATTGATTGAAAGCCTGTGTGAAAAGCTGGTCAAGTTTCGGGAAGGTGAACGCCCATCTCTGAGACTGCAATTGTAAGTTAAGAAGGAAAAGAGGTCTGGTTTTTCAGAGGGGCTATTTACATGTCACTACCTGTTAATGGTTAAGAGCAGGCATTCTGGAACTTGACTGTCAGCTGTGGCTTACTATCTCTGAACTTGGGCAAGTCATTTCTCTTTCTCTGCCCTAGTTCTTTCCTTAGTGATATGAAGTTACTAATAGTACGATTTCAGGTTTGTGGTGAGAGCACATCACCTAAGCTTAACATTATGGTTGCTGATCTCAAACATTGTTTATTGTTTGTTATCCAGACTAAGCAACCTTTTCCATGGAATGGATAAGAACACTCCTGTAAGATACACAGTGTATTGCAGCCTCATTAAAGTGGCAGCATCTTGTGGAGCCATCCAGTACATTCCAACTGAGCTGGATCAAGTGAGTTACTATGGTTAATAAGTGCTTACGAGAAATGTAGTTTATGTTGTACCTAAAATAGGAAGCAGCTATGTGTATTCTAAAAGTTGTCTTTTAGATTGTGAAAATATATTCAGCAGTGTTACTAATTTTTCTCTTTTTGCCAATCTCATTATAGGTGAGAAAATGGATTTCTGACTGGAATCTTACCACTGAAAAAAAGCACACGCTTTTAAGATTACTTTATGAGGCACTTGTGGATTGTAAAAAAAAGGTATTCAGGAGTAATGAACTTACAACTTAAAAAGCAGTATAAGTAGGTGGGAGTGTTTTTGTAAAGACAGGAAGGGCCAATAATTTTGTTCTCCACAGTTGTTAAAAAATATATTTCTGTAAATTTTACCTACTAAGTTAAAAGATAACTGCAAAGATTGGGGTGATTTCCCCTCATTTTTAAACTATTTAAAAAGCAAAACCTGCTTTTGTTCTAAAAATGATAAAATTGTTGATCCTAAAATTGTGTATAACATTAGCCTAAATTATTTTTTAAAAATTTTTTGTAGTTGTAGATGAACAGCATACTTTCATTTTATTTGTTTATTTTTTTTTAACGTGGTGCTGAGGATCGAACCCAGTGCCTCAGATGTGCTAGGCAAGCGCTCTGCCACTGAGCTACAGCCCCAGCCCCTAGCCTAAATTATTTAATGGTGCTTTGATGTCTTAGGGATAGTGCTGTTGCTTTTGTTGAATGATGGTGAGGGCCGATAATCAAATGTTACCACAAAGTCTCTTATGTAAACAATGACCCTGAGCTGAAGCCTGGCAGTGTGCTGTACTAAATGAGTATCTGTTGGGCTTTGGCAAGGTCTTGGGTTTCTAAGGCTTCTGTTCAACCCCATAAACTTTATGCCCAAAATATTTATTCTTCTGCATATCCAGTTTTAGGATGCCTATGAATGATATGTTTGGCCCAATTTTTAAAAATTAGTGATTTTTTTGTTTAATGAAGGATAATTGACCTACCTTTCCTCTTTTCTCATAGTGGTCGAAGACTTTTAGGAAAAGTAATCTGTCTTCATTTTAGTTTTCTTGCACAAATTTCTCTGTTTTGGCTTTCAGTGTTTGAGAGTTTAATGGATTAGAGAGTATTAGCAAGATTAATATGTTTCTGTTTTGTTAAAACACTAAATTTTTTTGCATATTAAAAAGAGGAAATGTGTATATATTTGTTGTGAAAGTTGGAGTGTTTTGTCATAAAATAAGCAGGGGATTCTTGCCTTTATAGTGTAGTCATTCAGAAATAGTGGGTACTTTTATGTGCTGGTGTGCATCTGACAGCATTCCAGCCAGTTGTCAGTAAAGTATTAAGAGGAAGTAGTTTATAACAAAGACCATTTCAAATGGAGAACATAAAAACTATTAAAGAAAGAATCTGCATTTTAATCCAACTATTAAATGTGCATGTGGAGTTATACTACTGGAATTCAAATCTTGGGTTTGCCATTTGTATGACCCTGAATAAGCAACATAATGTTGCTATGCCTTAGTTTCCTACTTCAAAGTAGAAGTAATAATATTAGTACTTATCTCAGGGTTGTTGAAAAAACTAAAGATATGTATATTATCTTAAATGAATATTATCTATATATTGATGATTTTCAACTATTTCCCTCCTGTTTCTTGCCTGAACTCCAGATTTCTATTCCTATTTGACTTCTCCATTCAGGTGTTCAAAAGGTGTTTCAAACTTGACACCTACAGAAGTGAACCATAGATTTTTGTTTCCTTCTAAACCAGTTCTGGTTTCCCCAACTTAGGACAAAACCATTTTTATACTTTCAGTTGCTCAAGACCAAAACCTGGGATTCTTCTTTGACTTCTCTTGTTTTATATCCCACATCTAATTTGTCAGTAAATCAAATCAACTTTGAATAAATCTAAAGTCAAACCAACTTCTCACCACTTCTGATGCTACCATGCGGTCTGCACTACCATCATTTCTTTTTGTGATTATTGAAGTAGCACCTCTTGCCCAGACTGTTTTGGTTCTTATCCCTCTATAGTCTGTTCTTAATATAGTTGCCAGAAAGTTCTATTTAATGTGGAAGATCAAATTGATTATTTTTCTCCTCTAGCCAGGATCCCCTAGTGGCTTCATTCAGAGTAAAAAGTACCTCCAGTACTGTGGTTCTGGCTTTTCTTCCTAGAGTACTCCCAGGTTTCCATGTGATTCCCTCTTTTCAGGTCTTTAAACACTTAGCAAGCATAAGAGCCTGGGCATAACTTGCAGTTTTCAGACGTGAAAATTAGTTTCCAATCAGTTCCTTCATTTAAAAAAAAATATACATATATATTTATTTATTTGTTTTAGTTGTACACAATGCGTTTATTTGTACGTGGTGCTGAGGATCGAATCCGGGCTGCGCACGTGCTAGGCGAGTGCTCTACCGCTGAGCCACAATCCCAGCCCAGTTCCTTCATTTTTAAGAACACATAGAGTCCAGTGGACATGTACACTCCTTGTCATCTTGACCTTTCAGTGCATGTGGCCATGGTACCCCTTCCCTCAGAAACTCCTTTCCACTAAGGTGACACCACTGTCCTTGTTTTCCTTCAGACTCTCTGGAAGTTCATTCTGACATATTTGTAAAAAATTAGTCTTCCTCTCTTCCTTTAAAGGTTGGTATTACTCAAGATGTTGGCTTAAGACCTTTTCCTCAGTCTGTTCTTTTTTCTTAGGTCATCTTATCTGGCTTCTGTCACCTACAGAATGAAAATCCATGTCTTTAACGCTGGCTACTCTTCTAAGCTTCAGATCTGTATGTCCAGCTGTTTTCACTTGGATGTGTCCACAGGTGTCACCAACAATGTGACCAAAATTAATTTATTATTTTTTCCCTCTAAGTTAAATCTTCATGTTCAGTAAATGACAGGACTGTTTCCTTAAGCAAGAAAACTCAATGATGTCCTCCATCCCCTCCTTGCCATCTCCTTTATTACCACATCTGGTTATTTCTGCCTCTGTAGTGATTTTGTCTCTACCAGCCAGCATCATTGCTTCTCTGGGTGGTTACAGTAGTCTTCAAAGTGGCCTTCTGTATTGCATTGCACAACCACAGTAATTTTTTTATGAAACAAATTTCATCTTATTCTTAAGGGTTTCATTTTCTTTAGGAAATGCAAAATTCTTAATGTGATTTATAAGGCCTTTACAACAGAATAGGTTTCCACCTACTGAAGCATGGGTTTGGTGAATGTGATGATAAAATATTTATTTCCTGGTGCTTTTTAAGATTTGGTGTTTTTTAGTATAAATTAAAAATAATTATTTTCCTGCTTCTAAATAGCAGAATCCTGAAATTTATCTTGCCCCGTTAATGTAAGAATGCTGAACATTTATGGGTGCCCTTTCATAATTTTTTTAATATATTGGTGTTTCAGGTAGTGTCATGCATTTTTAAAGGATAATAATAGTCAACTGAGATATCATGCCATACACTTTAAATGGATTGTTTCATTTGATCCTTGTGAATTAAAAAGATTTCTTTAGCCAACAAAATATATTCAGTTGAAGTACTATGGCTGCTACAAATAGGAAATGGAACATACCTGTACTTAAGAGTGTAATCCCAGCACTTGGGAGGCTGAGGCAGGAGGATTGCGAGTTCAAAGCCAGCCTCAGCAATGTCGAGGCACTTAGCAACTCAGTGAGTCCCTGTCTCTAATAAATACAAAAAAGGGCTGGGTGTGTGGCCCAGTGGTCAAGTGCCTCCAAGTTCAATCCCCAGTACCAAAAAGAAAGAGTGTATAAAAGGATAATTAACAATTAGCTTAAAAAAAAAAAAAAAAAAGGTAATTAACAATTAGTAAAACATGGTTTTCTTAGTTTCCCTTTGAATTTTTATAGTTCTATCACTGTATTTAAGAGGCTAGCTACCACTTAACCATCCTATAATTATATTTATACATCTTAGGAAACCTTAATTTTGAAAGAATTTTGGAGTGCCATTAAAGTTATGTTTTTTGTGGTAGTAAGGTGATCATCTACATAATTTTAGTGATAATTTAATTGGAAGAAGATCTTGAATAGAATGACTTAAATATTTGATGTTGGCTCAACAGCCATACTGTCCTAACAGTTTCTGGGACACACCAAACTTTTCCCCCACCCTGAGCATCTATTTATTTATTCATTTATTTTGCCAGTGGGCCTTTTATTAATTAGTTAATTAATTAATATGTGGTGCTGAGAAACCCTGTGCCTCACACATGCTAGGCGAGTGCTCTACCACTGAGCCACAACCCCAGCCCCACCCTGAGCATTTATAATACTTGGTCTTCCCTCAGCCTGGAAATTCATCTTACCCCCATCTACCACCCCTGGATTTTATTACACCCAAGAAAAGGAACATTAAAGGGACATTTAATCCTTTCAGTATTGGCTTACCTTACTTGCCCCTGCTCATGCTCTATAAAGTACACTCTGCTTTCTGCTCTATTCTGTTGCATCACCATTTATTTCCTTCATAACACTTGTGTATTAGTTTTCCTTGGTTGTCTGATTTTCCTACAAAACGAAAGTTCCATGATCCTTTTTTTAATAGGTGGGAACTGTGTTGTGTTTGTTGGTCACCATTTACACACACGTATATATCAGCAGTACAGGGCCTGCCATTAGTGTATGTTTTTTAATGAATTAATGACAGTTATGATGCATTCATATTCCTAAAGCAATATTTCTCCTTAGTGATGCTGCTTCAAAAGTCATGGTGGAGTTGCTTGGAAGTTACACGGAGGACAATGCTTCCCAGGCTCGAGTTGATGCCCACAGGTAACATTAAACAATGCTATAATAAGGGCCTGAGGCAATTTGGAGGTGAACTACAGTATTCTGAAGTCATGTCTGCAACCAATAGTTAGCCAAATCTTTTCAATAGTGTGTTTTCTTGTGGTTCTGATGTTGATATTCAGAGTCAGGATTGGGTTTTGGAAGAACCATAAATAGTATGTGAAATAGCCACTTGGTGTTTATGGGATCTGGCTGGTAAGGGTGTAATGATTCCAACCTAAGAACTAGAATCTAGTCTTGGGTCAATTTATCTTAATATTGTTACGTAGATGGGGAAAAGTTGATGAATTGCTTAAAGTTAGACATTGCTAATGAGAAAATAAGGGTTTAGTACTGGCTTTAACAAGTAAAAAGAAGAATAGTTACTGCTACACATGGACATGTACAATGGTAGGAGTTGTTATAGTGGTAAAAGTTTTTAACTTAACCAGACTGCATTCAAATATTTACTCCATACTCTTAATTAGCACTTGTTCTTTCTGAGCCTCTTTCATCAATAAAATAGTAAGATAATACTGTGTGTCTCAGTGCATTGTTCTCAGGGTGAGATATTATGCTTGTAAACCACTTTTCTAGCACATGGTAAGGTACTCTTGTTTGCTATTCTTTGTTTACCATTGTTCTTTCTCTTCAGCTTTTTGTCTACAACTTTTTATTATGTTAAAACAAATCTGATAAAAATATTTATTGATCTGTTAAAATCCCTTCCTTTACTATTTTTAATGGTGTGTACATTGGACTCTTAACTGAATTAAATATATTTTGTGACTTGAAAAAATGTTAGTGAAGAGCCAGGACTTCAAGACTCTGAGCTTGTTTTTGTTTTCTGGTTAAGGTGTATTGTACGAGCATTGAAAGATCCAAATGCATTTCTTTTTGACCATCTTCTTACTTTAAAACCAGTCAAGTTTTTGGAAGGCGAGCTTATTCATGATGTAAGTAAGTTCTTCAATGTGAAAATTTTTCTTTTCCTAAATCTTGCATATTGAAGCAACAGTATTTTTTTTTTCTTCCATTAATAAACACGACTATGGATAGATCTCACTCTCTTTTCATCAGGAACAGGCTGATATCTCTAACCACTGTATACAGTCTTGTTCTTCCTCCCTTTATTTATCTCCTAATTTAGCCTGGCCATTATATGGACCTCAATAATACATATTTCTTTTTAAATTTTTTATGTCACTAACCCCAAATAGAAAGATAAATCTGATATTTAAAAACACGGACAAAAAAAAATCACATGAACATACTTTTAAAGTGTTAGTATAAATACTTTTTGGATTATTTTCCATTTGGACTGTGCCATTAACCACCATCTTTCAGGGTTGATAATTTAGAGCTTACTGTATTTACTGATTGTTTCATCTTAACAGTGAGTCATATGAAAGGAGATGGTTTGGTAATTTGATGAAACATTGATATTTTGCATAAAAGAAATGTGGAGTTTTATTGTTAGAGTCAGTGTCTTAAAAAGTATCTTGAGTATAAATCTTGATTCTATCTTGATAATTTTTTTTCTCATCCGTATAGCTTTTAACCATTTTTGTGAGTGCTAAGTTGGCATCATATGTCAAGTTTTATCAGAATAATAAAGACTTCATTGATTCACTTGGTAAGTTTTGGGGTTTATTCTTTGAGGGATAGAGAGGTGGGATCATGTTACTCTGGAGCAATTATGTTCTGTGAGATCCTGAAAATATGGGTATAGCTTTATCTGTAGATTACTCTAGCAAGTATGATAGAACAGCAACAAACAAGCAGACAGTTTAAGATTATTTAGAATGAATTGGGAACCAGAAACCAAGTATATAAGATGGCATTTGTGATTTTAAAAATAGACAGGAAAACATGAAAACTTAACCTGGGCTTGTTGATAGCTCTGCTATCCCATCATTCTCATTAAGTCTAGCAGGAATCAGGTGCTTAGAAGAGATTCAGATAGAAATAGTTCCATTTGTAATAGGTGCTTTTAAAATTGGGATGAGAGAGGGAGCAGCAAAGTAACTGAAAGGATCACTATGACTTTGATCATAATGCTGACCTTTGGAAGTACTTGATAAAATTCAGTGATTAAAGGCACTTCATTAAGCTAAAGGTTGTTTGTAGAAGACTTCATTCCTTAGATGTGTAGCAATTTTTATTTTATTTTTTTAAGATGTGTTACAAAATTATAGTAGAAAATGTTTTTTTTCTCATCTACTATGGTATTTTGTGGTTGGATTATGCTCCCTCCCTTGTCAAAAAAATCTTATAGCATTGCTTATATTTTATGTGTATAATTTATTATATATTAGATCTGGGGGGTTAGAAATGGATATGTAGTGCTTTTACATGATAGAAACTATGCTAACTACAGTTTATTGAAGACAGCTTACGAAATCTGATTTTTATCTTTGAATTTTGTTGTCTGAGTGCATCAGATTTCAGTAAGTGTTTGCCAAATTGAAATGAACCTTATCCTTGTTCAACAAACCCGTGTATATTCATTATTTTAATTTTCTTCTGGAGCATGTTTTTAATAATAAATTATAAAGAGAATGCTTAGAAAACCTGCAGTTGAGCAGATTTTAAATGTTCTAAAAGTACCAGTTTTTTGACAGCTTTATGCAACTACGGGGATTTGATATCCTCTCAGGCAATAATCAAAATATTAGTTAGAGGTCAATTATATGTTTTATATTTAACATTGATTATTAGTCATCTTGGTTGAGATACAGATGAAGAGTACATTTATAATCTACTTGGTTACACTTAGCTTTCCATTTACTAATAAGTAATTCCTATCACCTATAAATTTTATGCAGCCATTAGAATTGGTAAAGATTGGCTTATTCAAACATACGCAGTTGAAATACACCAAGATTAAGTAGATGAGAAAGTGTGTAGAATGCTTTGCCAGGTGCAGTAGACCCAGAAAACCACATTCTGTCCCAGTTAATTTGCTTTGTGGCATGAAGCTGTGTGATGGAATGTTAATGTCAGCAACCTCTTTATTTACGCACTAAGGCAAAAGGAGTAGTAATTAACACTTTGACACTCCCCCATTGATGTGTAATTGACTGTTTCAAAGGAGCACTGGTTCATAAGCTATTGCATGCATTAAAATTGCGTTTTCTATATTGCAGCATTTTAAGACAAGGGTCAGTGACAATGCAGAAATTGCTCAATGATGCACATTTTTTTATTACTGCATTAAGGTTTTGACATATTGGTAATGAATAAATGTTTCCATAAAATTAGATTTTTTATAACTTTAAAATTGAAATATGACACAACACCATGACTTATTCTTTGAAGGTAGTATTCTGGTTTTATGAAACAAAGCACGGCTTCCTTCACATCTTTAACTCATACTTCACCAGCTTAAGAGTTTGATTTTCAAAACGGGTATAAGGCTTTATAAAGTATGATTCTTTGTTTTACAAAGCAGTGAATGACTTTAAACATCAATATGAGATGTTTTTAGATACAAGTTTTCACAGGTAAAATTGATACTGGTTTTATATAATTCATTTTAGAAATAATCCTCATTCCTTTTTGTAGGTTTTTTTGTGTTTACGGTAGGGTTGTAACTGCACAAAGAATAGCAGTAAAATTGATTTCATAAAGAGTATTTTGGTTCATATCTTAGAAATCCTAGGAGTTTTTATCATTTGTCATATTGAAAGGAAACTATATGCCCATAGAACTGGGAATGTTAAGAAATTTTTGAGAATGTTTAGTATTCTCTGATAGGAAAAAATTCCCAACATGTTACTTTATTGTGCTAATTGGAAATCAGATTTCCTAATTTGCTTTTGTTTTGGGTATACCTACAAATTAATTTTCTTTTGTATTAGAAATGTGTTTATAGAAGATGCTTTTGAGAAAACATTTTAATAAGTTTGTGTGTTTTGTGTTTTATAGGTGTATTGCTAGACATTTATTAGTTGAAAGGTTACAAATGTCCAGATTCCACAGGTAGCTTCTGTATTAATGCTGACACCACTTGGGCCAACAGTATCATTGTCTTGTGTCAACTGAATTGCCCTAACATGTCCACATGTAATCTGGTATTATCCAGTTGCTACCTTTTTGCTTCAGAAAGTTAATCAGCATCTGATTTGCATTTGTTAATTAGGGTTAATGTGCACTAATTGATTTTTTGATGCTTGTAGATTTCCATTAAACCCAGTTAGCAATACTTACTTGTGTACCTCATTCATTTGAGTTATGATGATCATGTTTTTGTTGAATCTGTGCCAAATAGGAAGCCTGTATCATAATTACAGCTAATTAATAGATGATCATGCCCTATATTAATGGGCTTCCCTAGTCTTCCACTTAGTGTGAATGTTATAAATTTCAAATTTATTTATGGAGTGTTTAGATAACTTTTTTTTTTTTTTAAACAATACAGACTTTAGGCTCTGAATTAGTAGAGGGCACATAATCATTTACTGAGTTTACATAATTTGAAAGTTCAGAGAAAAGGAACATGTAAATAATTCTAGATTAGTTTTAGAAACTTGTTTTTATTAATACATTACCATCAAAACAAATATATGTGATACTGTGTTTTAATTCTTCTATTTAGGACCAGTTTATAATTTAGGTAACTAGAATTTGTGAATTATTTTGAAACCCTGAGACAGGGTTTCCTTAAGTTGTTGAGACTGGCTTTAAACTTGTGATCCTTCTGCTTCAGCCTCCGAAGCTGCTCAGATTGTGGGTGTTTGCCACCAAACCCAGCTGTCCTGTATTTTATAAATGAACCTATGTTGTGGGTCTGGAACTGCCACTTTGTAACTATAAGTCCTTTAATGTCTTTGCTCTTTTGCTTTCTTTTGTAAAGTAAAAGTATCCGGACTTAAAACTTGATAAGTTTTGTTCTAGGATTAAAAATTGTTTGTGATCCAAATAAGTATAATGGGATGTTTTATTAAAAATTAAAAGGCAGGCTGGGGATGTGGCTCAGTGATAGAGGGCTCGCCTCACATATGTGAGGCACTGGGTTCAATTCTCAGCACCGCATATAAATAAATAAGCTCATTGACAACTAAAAAAAAAAAATTGAAAGGCAAAATTTGAATTATTTGTATTATTTTCCACTTCAGCTTTATAAAGAACAAGTATCACTGCTAATGGTATGGTTTAATTTTTATCTACTACTAAATGTTTAAATGATAAGCACATTTTGGTTTTGATTTGTAAGTATTAAATCCAGAGTGACTTGAAGGGAAATCGAATGTTTTCATAACTGAAAAATGTTTATGAAAGTGTTTAAAATTCATGTTTACTAGTAGTAGTGACACGAACAAGTTAATATATAGATAAGGAATCCTGTGTATTTAAATAACTGTTAGTGAAAATAATCTTAGGTCATTTAACTATGAAATGTATTTTGATCTTATCTACTAAAATATATAAATACAAAATGTGAAATGTTCAAACTTTTAGGGCCTGATAATATTGTTTATAGTCCATTCAAGTGCTCAAACATAGTGATTTACACAACTTAACCCAAGAGTTATAATTGTGTAGGTCTTTAATTAGTATGGATACTCATCAGGCTTCACTATTGTTATTCAGGCCTTTTACATGAACAGAATATGGCAAAAATGAGACTACTTACTTTTATGGGAATGGCAGTGGAAAATAAAGAAATTTCTTTTGATACAATGCAGCAGGAACTTCAGATTGGAGCTGATGATGTTGAAGCCTTTGTTATTGATGGTAAGGCAATTCAAATATTTTATTTCTAGAATTTTTACTATGTGGAATGTAAGATTTTGATCTTGAAATGAGCCTTGTGCAGATGAAGCTAGATTTCTTTTGTTGCAAATGTGTATGTTTAGTAGACAACTAGGTATATTTGTAGTAGAATGAAAATTCAGTGGGTATGTGAATAATGTGGGTTTTGAAGTTCTAGCTCATGAAATTGTATGGAATCAAGTCCTTTAGGCAGTGTAGTGTTGTGGTTAAGAGCATAGATTTTAGCATAACACCTATGTTTGAGACCAGGTCTTCCTGGCATGTGGGAAATAATTTGTACATGTTAACCATTGCCTTTTTTTAAAAAAATATTTATTTATTTTAGTTGTACACAATACCTTTATTTTTACGTGGTGCTGAGGATTGAACCCGGGCCGCGCACATGCTAGGTATGTGCTCTACTGCTGAGCCACAATCCCAGCCCCAACCATTGCCTTTTGTAATAAGCTCAGAAATAGAACCTTCTTCCCCTGACAGTCATATTATAAAGTGATTTAACTGTTAATCAGGAATTTTTTTCCTGAACTTTCAAAGTTTACACATTGAAGGAATTGTGCAATTAAGGTAAGTGCATAGAACTATTGATATGGTTTCTTCTAATGATCTTGGTCTCCAGTGGGCATATAAAGAAGTAATATCTTGTATGGAAGTTCACTTTTTTCTACCATATGTAAGTGTAGGGGAGAACAACTAGAATCTTAATAAAAACTCTGTGAGCCTGTAATCCCAGTGGAAAGAGGATCACAAATGCAAGGCCAGCTTCAGCAAATTAGCAAGACCCTGGTTCAAAATAAAACTGGGGATGTAGGTCAGTGGTAAAGAACCCCTGGGTTCTATCTCAAGTACCAACCCTGCCCCCCCCCCCCCCAACTGTATAGTGTTAGTGAATATTGGTTGGCTGCATATAACCTTTCTCTTGGTCGCATCATATTGCTTTGCTCATTATATTCAAAGAGTTGGTTTGTAAAATAATGATGGAAACAGCGTAAAGTTTTATTGCGATCACTTGGTCATACCCTAGCAGTTTTTCTTGGAAATTTTCTATATAACATTATCATGTAAAAATATTTTTTTTCCAGCGGTAAGAACTAAAATGGTCTACTGCAAAATTGATCAGACCCAGAGAAAAGTAGTTGTCAGGTAAGACATTTAATACTTGAAGCATTTTGTAGAACAATTTAGTTTGTTCTGATTATTTTACTTAAATGTTTAGGGAACCAAGGTGGTGTTCTTATCAGTTGACTGTAGTTAAATAGTTGCTATTTATCATAATTTTATTAAAGTTCAGACTGAATGTGATTAGCTTATTTAATGAAAGAGTCCTATTTTCCAGCACATTTCATTTAATGGCTGAGCATTGGCTAGAATACTAATGACTTTTGTGTCTGGTTTATATAGTTGTTCAGGAGAATAGAAGGTTTCAGATCAGTGTGGTAAAGATGTTTTTAAAATAAGCATCTAAAATTCTCTTATAAATCTAAATCATGTCTTTTATGTATACTTAACTTTGCTTTTAACTAGATTCAAGTGTGTAGTGTTATAAAAAGAATGCCAGAGGATAAAAGGTTGACTAATACATTGTTTTTAATTTTTCAATTTTTAGTCATAGCACACATCGGACATTTGGAAAACAGCAGTGGCAACAACTGTATGACACACTTAATGCCTGGAAACAAAACTTGAACAAAGTGAAAAACAGCCTTTTGAGTCTTTCCGATACCTGAATTTTTATGTATATCATTTTGTTCTTTTTGGGGAAAAAATCAAAATCACAGTAAAACATTATAAACTAAAATTTGACTAGTCTGGGCATTTATTGTCTCAATTCTAAAGAAAAATCACAAATCCCAAAGGATAGAAAGCAACACATTATAAAGGGTCACTTTTATTTATATATAATACCTAAGTTCTGTAAGGAAGGATACTAAAGGAACAAGAAACATTTTGAAAAATATATACAAAAGGGAAGACAAAAGTTTGAAGTTAATTAAGGATAATTGGGTGCTTAACAGCAAACTGCAAAATGTAGGACAGCTATCTTAAATGATGTATTTGCAGAACCAGATACATAACAATTGTAATAACAGAGTTGGAAAAGTTGAAGACAACTATAAAGCTTTAGATGTAAGTTGTTTTTATTCGAGTAATAACTGCCAGTGTTTCAGTTTCATTTCACCACTGAAAGCATCTGTTAATTTAATCTGTTTTTTCAAACATCTCTTCAGCTTTTCTTTTTTTGACTTGGTTGTCATTTTCTAAACTTAAAAACTTTTTAATTATCTGATTTGTCATGAGGCCCTTCCAGTCGTCATTACCAGAAGAGGCAGCCAGATCAGGAGCATCTTTAACCTTGAGTGCCTGAAAATGGCTTTGTAGCACAGTGGAAGTCAGAAGCTTTGCTTTCACCTAGGAAAGATAAGTTTGTTTTACCATTTAAATTATACAAATGACTTTTTAAAGAATCCTATAAGCCTCTGCAATTACAAGTAGGTGATAAAAGCCAAGGTTTTCATGCTGATTTACAATTACTTTAGTACAAATAATGTGTATTTGTAGGTTTAGATAGTACCTCTTCAAAATATAAAATATTCCAAGGATACTACAAATATTTTCTAAAAGGTCTTGAACTTACGGTGGAAGGAATTTTAAAATTATGCAGGTGAAAATTAGTTTTATCTTCTATATCCTTCTCAAACCTCTTTTATTGAAAGCTAGGAGAAAATAAAAATTCAAACAGAAACAACCTATAAAAACTGCCTTTTCATATTTCCTCTCATGCTGCAGAGTACCATTGTTGAAAAAACAGGAAAGAACAATGAGGTATTTTTGAATTTGGCTTGTCTCCAGGAACTACATTGAATCGTATTTATACTGTTTTTTTAAAAAATAGCTTTTGCTTTAAAGATTTTTTTTTTCCTGATAAAATACTGGACCATTCAGAAAGTGGACAAAAGTATTAAAAAAAAAAAAAAAAAAAAAAAAAAAAAACTTAAAATCATTAATCTGAAAGAAACCTGTCAATACTTGGGTATTGTTTATGCTGGTCTTTTTTCTGGTTTTAGCAGAGAGATTGTTCTGTAGAATTTTCTGTTTTGCTTTTCTTCTGTGAGCAGTTTCCTAGGTCTTAAATTTTTCATGAACAACTCTAAGTGGCTGCAAAATAGTCCCTTGTACAAATGATTTAATTTCTTCTATTGAATGTTTACATTGTTTGCAGTTTATCCCTCTTAAAAATAAGATTGAGGTAATTTCATGGGAAAAAATATTTAATGGTCTTTACATATATTACTATATAAAATCTTCTATTCAAAGGGAGTATTAAATGGCTTTACGATAACAGTTACTGTGTTATTTTGTTGTCAGGGAAATGAGTATTTTAGAAATATAGGATATGAGTTACATTAATATCACCCAAGATCCCAACCACCATTAAACATTTTGATATAAATGTACTAATCCTTTTAGACTTGGATCATATTTTATCAGTTTACATAGCTGTGTTGAAAATCATGTTATCAAAGTCTTTTCAGAAGATGGTCTATCTTATTCCATTATTCCATATTGGTCACTTAAACTGATGATCAGTCTACAATTAGTATCATCTATCTGTTCATAAATTCTTGTGAAAAATCTGAGTATTGCTTTACATTAAAATCTTTTCCAGGGCTGGGGTTGTGGCTCAGTGGTAGAGCACTTGCCTAGCATGCATAAGGCACTGGGTTTGATCCCCAGCACCACATAAAAACATTAAATAAGGGGCTGGGGCTCAGTGGAAGAGCGCTTGCTTAGCGATGTGAGGAACAGAGTTCGATTCTCAGCACCGCATATAAGTAAATAAAATAAAGGTCCATTCACAATTAAAATATATTTTTTAAAAAACTAAGCAAAATAAAAAGTATTGTGTCCATCTAAAACTAAAAATAATTTTTAAAACTCTTTTCCAGTTTTACATCATTTTCAGTGTGAAATATTTTTTACATGAGCTTAAATGTTTAGAATTTAACCATCATCCCCTAAGAGATTGCTGTTTGGCTTCCTGAAAAAATTCTACAGGCAACAGCAGTACCCCCAAGCCTTGCCTCTGATTTTTGGGGTAACTAATTGCTAATATTCTTTGAAAAGTGTCAAGGCCACTAAAAGACCATAGACAAGTCATTCCAATTTTTTTATGGGCCTCAAGTTTTCTCATCAGTTTCTTTTAGCTCCCAGATACTATTACTGTAAAGGAGTAGTATGGAATAAAAATGTTCATAGATGAGTATATTTCTGATAATGGTCTGTGTGTTCATTATACTTCATCAGACCAAAATGGATTCTAAGTGACCCATGTAATAGACTAGATAGGGAGAAATAGATCAAATTTAAATCTGATCTTTAAGTAAAATGATTGATAAGCTATGTGATTAAATGGTCCAAAATATTTGGTACATTTGACATCCCAAGCACAAATTGGGGGTTTCCCCAAATCATGATTCTTTTATTACTTTTTATCTTGAATGATAATAGAAGGACAGATCTGCTTGGTGGGAGGGGTAAGAATAGGGATTGGCTCTACAGAAACAAAATACAGATTAACTAAGGTTTGCTGTTAGCAAGACCTGTCCTATATAGCATAACAGGTTTCTACAGCGAACTACAATAATTTTAATTCTATATGTTGGCATATTTCTTTGCTCTTTCCCTTCTTTTTTAGGAATTTATTACCTCCTACTCTTAACATAAATAAAAGGACTAGTACCAACCCTAGCTTGGTACTAGTCCTTTTATTTCAGCCTCAGAATTAAATTAATAAAATACATAGTTCTGGGCTCTCTCACCATCCTCATTCCTGGATATAATAAAGATTACAGCACACTACCAACCTAAATCCAAGAATAAACAATATGGAATCTTTTCAAGATTGGTACCTAATACGTTATCTGAATTTAACAAAATTGGCGTGAAGAGTGTATAAAAATATTTTAAAAAATAAAAATTATTTTCCTTTTCTCGCTATAAATACGAAATTCATTTGTCTTCATTTCCGACAGATTTGGCAAACTTTTTTCCTGCCAAGAATCAGATAATATTTTGAGCTTTGTAGGCCTCTCACAACTGCCTAATGCTGTCATTGCAGTGCAAAAGCACCATATGTAAAGGAATGGGTGTAGCTCTGCTGTACGATTTTTTACTTACTAAGAAGATCTACTTTGATTTTGTCCCATATTACATGACAATTGGTAATTAAGGTCAAACTGGAATAATGATGCTCAGCATAGTGCTTGGCACATAATATGGAAAATGTCTATCCAGTCAGTGAACTGACTTTTGTTTTACATGCACCAGTTTTGTTTTTTTTTTAATGTTAACTCATACAACATAACCTTTTTAAATTAAAAAAAAAAAAAATTTTAGATGTGCCGGGCGCGGTGGCGCACGCCTGTAATCCCAGCACTTTGGGAGGCTGAGGCAGGAGGATCGCGAGTTCAAAGCCAGCCTCAGCAATAGCGAGGCACTAAGCAACTCAGTGAGACCCTGTCTCTAATAAAATACAAAAAAGGGCTGGGGATGTGTCCCAGTGGTCGAGTGCCCCTGAGTTCAATCCCCGGTACCCCCCCCAAAAAAATTTAGATGTAAATGGACCTTTATTTTATTTATTTATATGTGGTACTGAGAATCAAACCCAGTGCCTCACACATGCTAGGCAAGTGCTCTACCACTGAGCCACAACTTCAGCCCCATGCGCTAGTATTTTTTAGAAGAAATTTTTCTATTATGAAAGTTGAAAAAGCATAACTCAACATTTGATTAAGAGCCAAAACATCTAGCATAGGTCACTGCAGATTATGTTTCAATGACCTTGGAAAATAATTTTACATTTATATCACTGTTTCCTCATCTGCAAAATAGGAAAAAAATGTATTTACCTTACAGGATGTTGTGGGAATGTTTCTTTTAAAATATTATAAATTCTACAAATGTAAATTCTTTAAAAAACAACATTGCAGAAAGAAAACTAGAAATTAGACACAAAGAACTTCCCTATTAGGTTATTTATAAAAATGAAGTTTGGAGGAAATTGTGAATTTTTCATCATACCCTTAAAATGTTTGAAGGTTAGGATTATATTGTGTTGAGTTTTGATCTAATTAGCAACAGGGTAACTAGCTTTGCTCTCTAGCTTCCTTTTTGCTTTGATTCTGACTTATCCAATTGACCAAGGCCAGAACTTCGGTTTTCCAGTGCCAAATTTACTGAACTCTATTTACCATATTTTAAAAATACATACTTGTACACACCAACCTGAAATTAGACTGCTGTTTCTCAGTTATTAAAATGTGAGAAGTTGAAGTGCATTCTGCTGTCATATATAACTAATTAGGGGGAAAAAGGGGCAGATCTGATTTTTGTTTCAGCTCTGCCAAGGAAGAGTTATGCTATCTCATTTGAGATTTCTCCAATTGAAAAAATAAAAGTACATTGTTAAAAGTTGTTACTTGTTAAGGATGTGCTAGTGCTATAATTTTTGTTTTGTACATGCTAAAGAGAAAGTTGTTTAATGTGTCTCTAAAATATACAGTAACTTCAAAATTTCATTGTGTGCAGTCATCTTTGTTAGTTATATTGTCTTTTTTTTTTTTTTTTTTTTTTTTTTTTTTGGTACCGGGGATTGAACTCATGGCACTAGAGATCCCCATCTTTGTTAAGTTATTGCTGAGGCTTGTCTTTTCCCAAAGACAGGCGTTTGTCTTTTAAGAACAGTACAGACTTTTTTGCTAAAGTTCTACACAAGATATAGAACTTAATAAATTTAACCAAATAACCTGTCAGCTGTAGTTAGTTGCTTTTCTTTATGACAAATGGACTCCTGGGAACCATACGAGCTGTACAAATACTTTGCTTAATATATACATTCATACTTACTATCATCACATTATGGATATTTTATCCTTTCACACTGTATCCTAATTTTTTTTTTTTTGTATCTCAGTTTCCAAAGATAATATAAACTAAACAAGGCATATTTTTAAGCATCTTTATTATAAAATTTGAATGCTCAAATGTGATTATTTCTAAATTTCATTGACTAAGAAGTAGAAGTACATGGTATGATGCCTCATCTTCTCCTTCCCAAAACAGGCTGGATTGTATCTATTTGATTTATACACTGTGACTTTTTCCTGCTGTTTTCTATCAACCTTAATTGTGAAAAATGGTGCCATGTTGCCCTTTTGATATTATTTTGGAGATCAGTTAGGTCTTAAAGCATCCAGATGTATACAGTTCTACACATATCTGTAGAATTAGCTCACTAAGGTCTGCTCGGCAATATTTTTAATTGACTTACATGTTCTGTGGGAAAAGAAGAATCATAAAAAGTCTTTGCAGTTGCATTCCTCTCTTCACTGGGCTCTCCCTTGGGATCTGGATGGATACTCCAGTTATTCGAAGTGTCAGCAACTCTGTTAATGGTGGTAGTATCTGATTGACAAAGAGGAAATGGCAACAACTGAATTTTATTCTCTAGGCACTCATTTTAGTGACTGAACTTTCTCTCTGATCCTACGCTTTTGTATTTAAAAAGCAACAATTTCTATTTTCTTTTTACTATGAACCTTATGGTTTTCGTAGACCTTCCTCTTACATTAAGTATTTCATTTCACAAAACAAGATTTTATTATTGCCTCTTTATAAAACCTAATCTCTAATTTCACATCAAAAGTAAGGTGGTATAAATACCTTCTAAAATAAAATAACTCCTAAAATGCTATCTTCACCTCCCCCCCCCCCAGATTACTGCCTTACCCACACAAGTAAACATTTATAAAATGGCCATTTTAGGAATGCTAAAATTTGAACAAGCTCAGCACCAGATTGATAAACTATAATTTGAAGAAACTGGTTGCAGTAACAAACCCCCAAAAAGGCTGTTTAAAATTTAAAGAGGTCAGTGGGCTTTTATGAACAGGTAAAATAAATCAACTATAGAAATTGGAAGATACAGTATTTAATGAGTACTTTACAAATTCAATTTCTACTGAATGTTAGACATTTCTCCTTAATATCTAATATCACTGAAATGTAACTTAGAGGAAAGAACTTCTGAAAAAAATAGAAAGTGTTACATCAGTCCCTAAAGCAGCAATTGACTAACTCAATAGAATCTGAAGTAAACTTTTATTATATTAAAAAAATGACAGTTTGGGAAATGAGGTTATATAGTATTTTGGTATTTTATGTTTTCCTCTACATTCCTTCCCACTGGTGCTAGTAAAGATGTAATTATTTTGTTTTTAATCCCCAAATATTATTTAAATTTTTTTCTCAGTTTGCTTTTTAAAAGAAACCTGTTAAATCTGAGACCATAAAAAGCTTTCTTTACAATACACATTTCTTTAATGGGTCTAAATGTACATTGTTAAACCCACAGTTTCCTTAAAAATCTTAAGAACATCTTTCTGAGTGTGCTGGCGCATGCTTGTAATCCCAGCAATTTAGAAAGAGGCTGAGGCAGGAGGATTGCAAGTTCAAGACCAGTTGGGGCAATTTAGTGAGACTCCATCTCAAAATATAAATTAAAAAGGGATGGGGATAGGGACTGGGGTTGTGATTCAGCAGTGAAGTGCTCACCTAGCATGTGTGAGGTGCAGGGTTCGATCCTCAGCACCACATAAAAATAAAGGTATTGTGTCCAATTACAACTAAAAAAATTTTTAAAAAGGGATGGGGATATAGCTCAGTAGTAAATGCCTCTGGATTCAATCCCCAGTACCAAAAACAAACAAGCAAAACTTAAGAATGTCTTTTAACACTCTGACAACTTTACGATACAGCTATTAGCAAGTATTTTTTTCTCATAATCACAACAAATTATTGCTTTCCCTTCAATTTATAGTTATACACTATTCTTTCTTAGTATGTTTTTAAATATTAAAACTTTATGAAAAACACAACAGTTGATTATGTGAACCTCAACGTACCTATACCCAACTTCATCATCAATATTAAATAATGTAAGTTCATCTAATGGCCCCTCCTACTTTTTTCCTAGAGTATTTTAAAGAAAAACTTAAGACATTATGTCACTTCATGTGCTCATTTTTAGGAATAAAACAGCCCCTTTGTTCTGGAAGATATTTAACATTTAAACATAACAGGTACATAAGTGTTTCAAAGAGTGACTGATATCAATAATATAAACTGTTATGTTTCTTAAAAATGAGAACAAAATGAATTTGTGGTGGTGTAAAGGAACAGATAATAGGAAAACTGAAGGAAAGGAGAAAACTAGGAGATGAAACTGACACATAGAAATTAAAATGTGTTTTTTCTAAATACCTATTTATTTAATGTGGTGCTGAGGATTGAACCCAGTGCCTCACACATGCCAGACAAGTGTACTGCCACTGAGCTACAACCCCAGCCGTAAAATGAGGTTTTGAGGGGGAAAGTTTTTAAAAAATTTTTATTGGTGCATAATAATTATGAATAATAATGGGGCTCATTATGACATTCATACATGCACACAACTTTAATTTGGTCAATTTAATTCCCTGGTACCTCTGCTTGCCCTCCTTCCCACTGATTTCCTTTCTCTACCCTACTGGTCTCTCTTCTATTCTCATGAGATCCCTTTTCTTAGGAAGGAAATCTTTAAGGGTGCTGAGAGTATAGAGAGAAAAGGAATAAACATGCACATTGTCAGAAACCTTAACTACTAAATTTATTTGCTCTAAAAAGTAAAAAAGGAATCAGATTTGGTATTCATAATTTAGAATTAATGACTCAGACCTGTTGTTTTTGCTTCTCTTTATAATGGTAGGGAAAAAAAAAAACTTTTAAAAATTTCCAAATGTGATTGTACATTAATAATACTGGCCCAGAGTTAGGCAAAAAGAAATCCACTTACAGTTAAATAATGACTTAATGAAGTGAAACATAACAGTTCATACTACTGATATCATTATAAGCAAGTGAAACATAACAGTTTATATTATTGATATCTTTCCTGCTTTTACATATCTAGGTGGTTTGCAGTATATTAGCTTAGGGGAAAAAATCATTAGTATAAATATTTTCACTGAACACAATCTTTTTGGAGACTTTATCAAGAATAATAATTAGTAAAACAAATGTTGGGAATTAAAATATAACCTTATTTTCTTACCTGGTCCAATATCCTTTCTGTCATCATCCATACCAACTTTTTCGCAAAAGGTCATTGTTGGACCTACTGGTCTCTCTTTCAGCAACAAAGGAATGCTAGAAGTTGAAGTGCTCACCGTTTGACTTTCAATTTGATTTACTTTTGACCAAGGACCAGGGTCTAAAAAATTCATGTACACTGGAGTTTTCTCAGTTTTTTTATCTGAAGTGAAAAGATCAAAGGTTGACCTTCCACTTCTGTTTACTAAATCTCCAGATGGCTTTATGTAAAATGAATCTGATTCTTCCAGCTGACCTTCACTGTACATTTTTCCTGAAACTATGCCATTTAATGACTCTGTTTTCTCTGTATTATTTAACAATGTATGCTGTGTTTCATCATTTACAAAAAGGAAGAGGTCATTTTTTGTGGCTTCAGTTATCTGATTCTCATCAATCTGTCTCTCATTGGAAAACTGTATTTTTGGGGAAGTTTTCATATGAACATCAGTTTTGAAATCTTTGGCTTGTGAAGTATGACTATTCTCATCATTAATGTGATGATGGGAAATGGTGATATTGTTTTCTAAATATCCCAAACAGTTCTTAACTTGATGGTTTTGCATGTCATTCATATTTTTCCACACAGCTCTTTTACCAGGACTTGAGCTGGATTTCTCCAATGTAGGTATAATATTCATACTGTTATCTGTATTTTTAAGTGCTTTCACATTATCACCAAAGGCAGCAGATGAAATGAGATGGTTGATTACTACATCACAGAGAGGAAGTTTCTCTGAAGTATCTTGACATATTTGCTGAATATTCGAAGTTTGTTTAACAGGTAATATGCTGTACTCAACTTTTTTATTTAACAGTTGTACTTGTTTTATTTTACACTGTTTATCACCTAATATAATATGACTTGAATCCTGTAAACTATAGTTCTCACACTGACCAGGATTCATTTTTATATCTAGAGATGAATCTAAGTCTGTTTTGGTTTGGGCACTATTTAGAATTTCCTTCTCTGTAGCATTTTCTTGAGTCTCCAGGAACAATCTGAATTGTTGTTCAAATGGTTTCTTTTCAGAAACTTCTTTATTATTCCTATTACAAGCTGTCTCATTTACAACACTGTTAAAGGAGGCTCTGTTATTTTCCATTTCCAGATGTATATCTGTGTGATGAAGACCTAATCTTTCTGTTCTTTCTAAGAGTATTTTTTTGGTTTCTGTTGATAGATCCACCACTAAAAACGGATTATTTTGTGTCTTAAATTCTGTACTTTCATTGTCTTTTTCCAAGCCTACCCTTTGTTTTATTTCTGCAGTAACTGATTTTCTACAGTGAGTAACATTCACGGTTTGTTTTTGACTAATTACATCTTTATCTAGGTAGAGGGCTTTGCTTAGGGAGATTTCACTTTGGTTTTCATCCTGAGATACAGTAGTATCAATTTCATTCTTCACACTTTTTTCAAAAAGCTGTAAACCTGTCATGATGAAGACATAGTTACATTTTATATTATATACTAATGCCTACTTTTACAAACTATGTGTCACTTGTATTTGTAAAACATTTATCTTTATTTTACTGACCCATAATTGCACAAACATAATAATGTCAATTTTACATAAATATTGAGTTCTCTTTATTATAACAAGCATATATTTAGATGCTACATTTTCAACTTTACCCTACTGAATTTTTATTATATAACAGCAAAAGTATTTTTTTTTAAAGAAAGGGGAAGTAAGCTGGGGTGCTACAACATGGTTTTTATTTCTCTTGTTGTTTGGGCATAGTATGATCCTATATAAACACATAGCTGATAAAAATTAATCAATTCTGATAGGTTACACTCCAATTTCTATTATACCCAGTCCAGCAATATTGTGCAGAAGAAACTGCCTTCTTTGAGTCTAACAATTATCACTTTTTTAATTTACTACCCTATAAATATTTTTAAATTCTGGAAGAGTTCTGGGCAAATGAACAGAATACCTACTTAACCAAGACATTAATTTTATTCCTCTGTGTTCTAACCATAGATAACAAATTTTAAGTATAGATAAAATAATCTAGAATTAAATTTAAGGTCTTGAAGGGCTTTTTTAGTTCATTCTTTCTACAACATCTCCACCAAGTGGTTGTTCACCTTCAATCAGCACCATCTTTAAACAACTGTTTTCAAAATGGATGCATTAGTAAATCATTTCAATAGTTAAAGAGGGTCATTTGAATTAAGAAAAGTGTACTAGTCAGTCATCAGAAGGCTATTGGTGGGCTGGGGTTGTGGCTCAGCGGTAGAGCGCTCGCCTAGCATATGCATGGCCCGGGTCCCATCCTCCGCACCATGTAAAAATAAAGGCATTGTGTACAACTAAAACAAATAAATAAATATTTTTTTAAAAAAAGAAGGCTACTGGTGACCCAGAGAACATTCTCAAATAAATGAAGGCAAAATCAGAATGCAAAAATAGGTCAAGGAATAAGAAATGAGAAGAGACAGAAATCGTACCTTTTCCCAAAACTATTGATAAATATTGACTGTTTGAAGGAAGCTTGTTTTATTGACATATGCAAATGAAAAAACTATACTACATGGTCCTCAAAGCAAAGACTATAATCAATATTCCCCCAAATTCCATAGAGGGCCCTGCATGTTGCTTTAGCAGATCCTTTGAGGGGAAGAAAACATCTCAATATATAAGTCAGAATTAACCTTAATTTTAAGGTTACCTTCTGTAATGATTTCTTCTATTGGTAGATCTTTCTTTTCCTCCTCTTCTCTGTATTCAATATCTGAATAAAAACTCTTAGTGTTTTCTTCCATTACTTCTTGCCCAGAATTGTATTTATGTATGATGGCATTTTCTGATTTTTTAGTTATTTCACTGTTTTCATTATTTATTTCTGGAACATTCTATTGTAAAATGAAAGAGAGTCCTTCAATGTAAAAAAAATTGTTAAAAAGTATAAAACAATTGAGCAAACTTTGTTGAGAGAAGTGGAATCTGTATTTCAATTCAACTATTCAGCAATTTCTATTTGAAAACCAGACAAACTTACTTTATGTTATTTAAGCAAAAAACCCTTAAACATGTTACATGCTAAGGAGTTCTAACCTTACCAGGAAGACACTGAGAAGTCACTGAAGGACTTTAAGCAAGGAATAAATAACAGGATCTGATCAGAAAGATCATTCTGGCTGCAGTATGAAGAATGGATTAATATTCTCAAACTTCATTAACTGAAACCAGCTGAGGATGTTTATAACTCAGTGAGTACACCAAAATATTTTCTATGGGGCTGGGGTTCTGGCTCAGCAGTAGAGCACTTGCCTAGCACGTGCGCAGCCCAGGTTCAATCCTCAGCACCACATAAAAATAAAAACACTGTACAACTAAAAATAAATAAATATTTTTAAAAATATATTTCCTATGATACACTGATGTTTTCTATGCTACTTTATTTTAAAAATAAATTTTAGCACAAACCACTAGCCAGATTTCCATGAATCACTGATAGGTTGTATCTAGAAATCTGAAAAACACTAAATAAAAGAGACAGGCAGAGAGATGCTTCATGAGAGTGCCACAATAGTCTAGGTGATACCAGTACAGAGGACGAGTGATGAATAGACTCTTAAATCTTTAATAAACTAACAGCAATAAGATTTGGTCAACATTTAGATGTGAGGGTTTGAGAGAGAAGTTAAGACTACTCAAAAGTTCACAGTATATAACTAGGTGACTGGGATGTCAGTCACTGAGCTACTAGAGAGCAGGAATAGCAGATTTGATGAAAATACAAATTCAGTTTGAACCTGTTGAATTTGAAGAGTTAGTAATACAATACAGTGGTGATGTGAAATAAATATTAGATGTATTAATGTGAGTTTAAGAGAAAAAATGACCTTCAAATGTAGATCTGAAAATTAATAGCAGGTACACAGCAATTGAAGATGTGTACATTGACTGGACTGCTCACAGAAAGGGTACTTTGACAGGGGAATAAAAAGGTCAACGAATAAAATGTTGATGAAGGGTCTGGGGTTGTAGCTTAGCAGTAGAGTGCTTGCCTAGCACATGCAAGGTGCTGAGTCTGATCCTCAGCACCACATACAAAATAAATAAATAAAATAAAGGTATTGTGTCCAACTAAAAAATATTTTTTAAAAAGTTGCTGATGAAGTCTTCCAAGGGAAAGACAGAGGAAGAGACTCTGTAAACAAAGAAAACTGAGAAAAATAGTATGGTAGTTACCAGAAACAGTGTGGTTGGATAAATATGGGCACACATCCTGGTTTCCATATATATTAGTTTTGAAATCCTAGAAGGAAACTTGTAGTGGTTTTGAATAAACGAAATTTGGTATATCCATAGAATAGAATACTATTCCACCATAAAAAGGAATGAAGTTCTAATACAGCCTACCAAAGGATGAAGCTTGAAAACATTATGCTAATTGAAATAAGCTAGACACAAGAAGATAAATACTATATGATTCTACTTACATAAAATATATACAGAATAGGCAAATTAGAGTCAGAAAGTAGATGAGAGATTACTAGAAATGGGGCAAGGGGAGCATGGGGATTTACTGTTTAATGGTTATAAAATTTCTGCTTGCAGTGATGAAAATGTTTTGGAAGTAAGATGGCAATGAAGGTTGCATAACATTACAAATGTAATTAATGCCACTGAATTGTAAGTTTAACTGTAATCACTTTAAAATGGCTAAAATGGTACACTTTGTATTACATATTTACCACAATAAAAGAAACTGACAAATAAAAAGGACTACAAAATATCACAAAAATATTATCTTAACTTTTTTAAAGTGCATTATATGAATATCTGTATTTATTTCTATATGAACACATGTATAAAAACATCCTTGGCAAGTTCATCTATCAAAACTTGGGCAATTATTTCTGGAGGTGATATTATGAATGACCTTCATTTTCATATTTTATTTGTTTTTATTTTTTCTAATTAGTTACACATGACAGTAGAATGCATTTTGACACATCATACGTAAATGGAGTATAACTTCTCATTTGTCTGGTTGTACATGATGTAGAGTTACCCAAGTCATGTAATCATATATGCACAAAGGGTAATAATATCTAATTCATTCTACTAACATTCCTGAATTTGCATGCCATCCTTATGCTAATCTTCTCTGTATCATTCCAATTTTAGTATATGTGCTCCCAAAGCAAGCACTCATTTTCATTATCTACATTATCTACATTTCTTAAAATGAAAACACATTACTTAAGATCTGATAAAAAAGCTATTTTCAATTTGAAAGTAAATGGATGCTGAAATATTTATTTATGAATGCAAGTTTGCATTCAATTCTATACGCAATAGATGGTGTAAGAATTACTTGCCATTCACCACTCTCAACCTGTATTTCTGAATATTAAAATGAAAGATAATAAATATCTTCTGTCTGAATCCAGGCATAATGGCACACACCTGTAATCCCAGTTACTTGGAAGGCTGAGACAGGGGGATCACAAATACAAGGCCAGCCTTAGCAACTTAGTGAAATCCTGTCTCAAACTAAAAATAAAAAGGGTTGGGGTCTGGCTCAGTGGCAGAGTGCTTGCCTAGAATGTGCAGGGTTCTGGGTTCAGTCCTCAATACTTCCAAACAAATCTGTCTGCATTATTGCAGTGTTCTCCAACCTGCTGTATCTTTATTCTCATACCATTCTAGTCTATCCACACAATCACTAAAATTATCTTTCAAAACAGCAAATCTGATCACTTTACTCCTCTGCTTAAAACTCCCAAAAAGTTAGAGGTAAGAACAAACTTCTATGAATGGACTATTCAGGTCTCTTTAGTCCACTTTCTGCCAGTCTCCAACCTTTTCTGCCACTTACTGCATTCTCAGCATCCTACACTGCAGCCATACTAAAGTACTTCTAGATTCATATTAAATGCTTCACATTTCTGATATTTGCTCATATGATTCCATCCTTGAAACACCATCCCTGTCTATAAAATTCTCTTATTTTTGACAACTCAGCTAAAAAATGCCCTACTATTTGAGATCTGCTTTAAGCAGTTCCTCCTCAAGGGGCTTTGTGCCATTACTCTACTCTGGATCTGGTGATTTAGCACTTTTCACACTACACTATAATTACTCATTAGCTTGCTTTTTCTGCTAGGTTGGAAGTTCCTTGGAATACCATATGTATCTTCTTCACTGTATTCCCATAATCTTCCACAGTGTGTGGCATATAGAAAATATTAAACAAATATTTAGTGAATAGGTATATTGATAAAAGAATGAAGAAAAATAATATGTTAACAAGCACATGTTTTAATATCCACTTTCTGAAAAGAATGTGTATTACAAAAATAAAAACATCTGCTTTGAGGACTAATCACAAGCTCTTTAAGATATTTAATATCTATGACTTTTAAAATTCAGATTTCTATCCATGCTTGTGTAACTGGTCCTTCACTTGTTTTCCCACTATACGTTACTAGAAAACTAGATAAAATGTTTGAAAAAGACTTTTCAGAAAATGAACTACACAAATTAAAACTACTGTGAAAGGAGGAAAAAATGAGATTTCGTTACTTAGCTTTCCATCGCTGTGACAAAATACCTGAGAAAATTAACTTAAAGGATGAAAGATTTATTTTGGCTCCTGGTCTCAGGGTGCAGTCCATGATTGCATGGCCGCATCACTAGAGGCTTGTGATGAGGCAGACTATCATGATGGGGAGCACACAGCAGAACAGAGCTACTCACCTCATAGCTGGTAAGGAGAGATGGGAAAAGGGATGAGGATGAGAAGGGAAGGAAGAGGCAGGGGACAAGATACAGCCTTCAAGGATGAACCCTAGTAACCCATCTCCTCCTACTCAGCCCACTTTCTAAAGTCTCCACACTTCCCAACAGCACCACCAGGTGGGTATCAAGCCTTCAACACATTAGCTTTTGGAGGACATTCCAGATCCAAATTTTAACAAGGATGAATCCTACCATTCTTCAAGTTTACTTCCTAGGAATTTTTTTTTACATTACAGCACCGGGGCGGTGGTGGGGGAGCTATAAATCAAGGTAGTCTTACTTATTTGGGAACAGAGATCAGAGTTTCTAAAGAGGCTGAGGTGGCCATAATTTGTGAGGCAAAGTACTAAAGATGAGGGAACTATGAAGAAAAAGAGCTCTAGAAAACTGCATAGTTTGTTGTGGAAAAGATACCCCAAAAAAGAATCAAATGGAAATTCTTGAGATGATATGTATAGTATCTGAAATAAACTTATCAGACAGACTTAATAGCAGCTTCAGCATTTTAGAAAGATAAATGGACTTCGGGACATAATAATGAAAATATAAACTAATATAGAGAAAGAAAAAAGACTGAAAAAAATTTTCAGCAGAGCTTCAGTAACCTGTGGGACAACCTCAAGCAGTCTACCATGTGCACCTGAAGTTCCACAAAAGAAGAGGGGGACAGAAAGAAATAACTTGTTACTTAGCTTTCCATCGCTGTGACAAAACACCTGAGAAAATTAACTTAAAGTATGAAAGGTTTATTTTGGCTCCTGGTCTCAGAGGGTGCAGTCCATGATTTCGTGGCCCCATCACTACAGGCTTGTAGTGACAATGACCCCAAATCCTCCAAATTTGATGAAAAGTATACCTTGAATCTATAGATACAAGAAATTCAATAAGTCCCAAACAAGACATGTACAAAGACCATACATACCAAGGTATATCATAATCAAATTGTTTAAAAACAGTCATGAAGGAGTAATCTTAAAGGTACCTTGAAGTAAAAAGACACTTATAAAGAGAGGGTATAAATACAAAAATTGTCCCAGACTTCCTGCCAGAAGCAATACAAACAAATAAACAATAAATTTGAATGTTCTATTATTAATTAACAAAATAAAAAACTTGTCTACCTAGAATTTTATATTCCATGAAAATACATATCATTTAAGATTAAGGAAAAATAGGCACTTTTTCAGAGAAACAAAAGCTGAATTTCTTAACAGCAGATATATACAAGAAGAAACATTAAAGTTCTTTAGGTTGAAGGAATATTATGATACCTGGTAGAAAACTGGGTCCATGTATGGGAATGAAGAATGACAGAAATGACAAATGTGGAGGTGCATATAAAAGACTATCTAATATTTTCTTTTTCCTTCTTTTTCTTTTTTCTGAGTGTATGTGTGGTACTGAGGATTGAACCCAGCACTCTACCACTGAGCCACATCCCTATCCCTTTATATTTTGTATTTATTGAGACAGGGTCTTACTAAGTTGCCACAGCTGGGCTTGAACATTTGATCCTCCTCTTGACTCAGCCTCACAAGTGACTGGGATTACAGGTGTGTGCCATCATGCCAGGCTAATTTTTATTCCTTCATCAGGTACCTGATAGTTTAAAGCAAAATTCCAAAAAATAAGCCAAAATGAAAAATAATATGAGGACAGGGTTTATAACATGAAGAGTAGCCTGGTATAAGTGGCATATGTCTGTAATCCCAGCAACTTGGGAGGCTGAGGCAGGAAGATGGCAACTTAGCCAGCCAAGGTCCTAAGCAACTTAGTGAGATCCTATCTCAAGGTTAAAAAAATAAGCCAGGCACGGTGGTGCACGCCTGTAATCCCAGCACTTGGGAGGCTGAGGCAGGAGGATCACAAGTTCAAAGCCAGCCTCAGCAATGGCAAGGCACTTAGCAACTCAGTAAGACCCTGTCTCTAATAAAAAAAACAACAACAACAAAAAAAGGGCTGGGGATGTGGCCCAGTGGTTGAGTGCCCCTGAGTTCAAGCCACAGTACCAAAAAAAAAAAAAAGTTAAAAAAATAAAATAAAAAGGGGTAAAGCACCCCTGGGTTAAATCCCTAGTACCAAAGGGCTGGGAGGGAGAAAAAAAAAGGTAAAAGAAAAATTTGTGTTCTGACAATAACTTGAGGAGTAAAATGTATGATATCAATAAGGCAAAAGACAGGAAGAAGAAAATGACAATATGGGATTGAAAACTTCTTACCTTATCAAAAATTTGATATAATATTACAAATTTGGCATATTATTATTTGAAAGTATACTATGATAAATTTAACTATAGAGGAGAAGTTGACAAACTGTGCCCAGAGGGCAAGAGGTTTACAAATCCAAGGCTAGCCTCAGCCAACTTAGTGAGACCCCACCTTAAAATAAAAAATAAAAAGGAATAGGGATGTAGCTCAATGCCCTCTGAGACTTTACTGAATAATACACAGCACTGAATAATAATAATGATGATGATAATGAACAAACAATTGTTCTCAAAGAAAATAAAGGTCTTCCTCATGTCATTACTCAATGAAAAATGTGAACATTACTTTAAAAACAAGATGAAAAAGATATATAATGCAAGCCCTAAGCACAGAACATGGGGTGGCTATATTAGTATCAAACAAAATAGGTCTCAGGACAAGAAACACTAGTAAGATAGAAATGGACACTTTGGAATGACAAAAAGGTCAATTAATCAGGAAGCCATAACAATCATATATCTGTCATAACTATCGTGAATTATATGTCTAATATCAGGCTTAAAACAGATGAAGCAAAAACTGCCAACTGGAAAGAGAAAGATAAACTCATAATTACAATTCAAAATTCAAAACTCTTCTCTCATTAATTGATAGAACAAATACAAAAAAAGTCAGAATAGCCAGGCATGGTGGCACACTCCTGTAATCCCAGTAAATCAGGAGGCTGAGGCAGGAGGATTGCAAGTTTGTGGCCAGCTGGGCAACTTAGTAAGAATCCATCTCAATACAAAAAATAAAAAGGACAGGGAACATAAGTGAGGGAAAAAGTGGTAGAGTGCCTTTAAGTTCAATCCCCAGTACCTTAAAAAAAAAGTCAGGATAGAATATGAACAAAATTATCAACCAACTTGACCCTAATTGACAGTTATAAAACATTCCACAAATCAACTGCAGAATATGTGCCCCTACCCAAGGGGCACATAATATATTCACCAACAGGGACAATATCCTTAGCCAAAAAAACAAATCATAATATAGTTAAAATGATAAAAAATCTTATATAGAATATTCTCTGACCAGTCAAATTAAATTTGAAATCATTAACAGAAAAATATTTGGAAAATCTTCAAGCACTTATAAATTCCACAACATACTTCAAAAAGATCATACCTATACTCATGGGTCAAACAATAATTCACAAGAAAATTTTTAAGTACTCTTAAAAACTTTTAAGTACTCTGAACTGAATGAAAATGAAAACACATATTGAAATTTGTAGGATTCAGCTAAAGCAGTGCTTAGAGGAGATTTCGTAGCTTTGAAAGTTTGCATTAGAAAAAAGAAAGACAAAGAATTGCTCTAAGTCTTAACTGTAAGCAGCTATAAAGAGAAAAGCAAATTAAACTCAAAATAAGTAGAATTAAGGAAATAAGAAAGTTAATAGCAGGCAGTACAGGAAGTGCAGACCACGGCCTCGAACAGCACAGAATAAAAAGAGAGCCAGACTCGAGCAGCGGCCTCACAGACTTCTTTCACGTAAATTGCGGAACGGGACCTGCAAGCATCAGAGTGACACACAGGACTGGGATACTGCTGTCGGGACCCGGGAAGGTGCCGCCATTTTGGAGAAGGGCTGCGGCTGACCAGGACAAAGAAACGGAGAACAAAAACAGTTGCAGGCAACCAAGGAACAATCCAGGGCCCGGAGAACAGCAAACACCTGGTGAGACGTGCACAGGCAGCCCAAAGGAAAGGGCCTGCCTGAGGCCAGTGCAGCAACCACAAGAGCTATAACCGGGAGCAGGCGTGGGGAATGCATGCCTTTTTGATGAACACTTTTTTGATGCTATTCACATACTGACAACCCCACCCCCCAGCCATTATTCCTCTGTGCCAATCTGCCCCTGGCCAAAGCTGCAGACTAGACTCTACTGTGACTGTCTGGGCGTGGTCCAAGTCAACTGGCTTAAACTCCGACTCTGTGTGTTTTTTTTGTTTTTGTTTTTGTTTGTTTGCTTTTGCTTTTGTTCTGTTTGATAGTGGGATTATCTGTGTGTCTGAGTTCCTCTTTCCTTTCTTCCCTTCTCACATTAGTCTCTTCTGCCCTCATCTTATCTACTTACACCCTGTCATTGTGCACTCATCAGAGGTGAAAACAAGGCATACGCAGAAATTGGGACTTCTAGGTCTGGGGCAATTGAAATATACAGAAAAGTGGTGTTATATATAGTTTAATCTCTATTTTTCTTGACTCAGTTTCTCTCTCCTCTCTCTTACAATAATTCTTAATTCTTTGTTATCTCTCATTGTTCCTTTTTATTTTTTCTTTTCCATCTTCCTTTATCTTTCTTCTCTCAAAGGCTAAATAAGTTGGGTTTATATACAAATCGTCTTTCCTCTAAATTGCTCACTCCATTCTCTTTTCTCTCCTGTCTGCTGATATTAAACCACTTCTATAAATTCTACTATTATACTTCCTAAGAAAGAACATCTCAGTAATCTCACTTGCTTCTTCCTAAACATATCATCTCTGTATCCAATACTGAAACTGTAAACCCCAACGCAAGCATACAGAGTAAATTGGAAACAATATCTGGGTTGACTAAATCTGTACATTGTGATCAAACTGGGATTTGCTGTAAAGAAAGTGTTAGAGCTTAAATTGTAAGGTATTTATAAGGGGACCTGACAGCATTGTACCACAGGAGAAACATAAGGCTATAAGGTGAAATCGAAATAGGCAAGGTCCCACAGTGCTAAGAGAATAGACACACAAGCATTATGAAGAAGCAAGGGAAGAAAGTGGCTGAAAGCAACGAACAGGCCCCCTCAATTGATTCCATGGCAAGCACAGTTGGTCAAATGCCAGAGATGGAATTTAGAAATTACATATTCCAAATGTTTATGGATCTTAAGATTGAACTAAAAAAGGAGATGAGGGAGCAAATAGAGGCAGCAAAAGAGCATTTTGACAAAGAACTCCAAAAACAAATACAAGAAGCAAAAGATTACTTCAATAGGGAGATAGAGATTCTAAAGAAAAACCAAACGGAAATTCTGGAAATGAAAGAAGAAATAAACCAAACTAAATGCTCAATTGAAAACATCACCAACAGATTAGATCACCTGTAAGAAAGGACCTCAGATAATGAAGACAAAATATTTATCCTGGAGAAAAATCTAGAGGACATGGCAAAAGAAGTAAGAAAACAAGAACAGAGCATTCAGGAATTATGGGACAGCATAAAAAGACCAAACTTAAGAGTGATTGATTTTGAAGAAGGTGCAGAGTTTCAAACCAAAGGAATGAGTAATTTATTCAATGAAATAATAGCAGAAAATTTTCCACACATGAGGAACCAATGGCAAAACCAAGTTCAAGAGGCTTACTGAACACCAACGTACAAAACCACAACAGATCCACACCAAGGCACATTATAATGAAATTGCCTAATATACTAGGCAAGGAGAGAATACTAAAAGCCACAAGAGAAAGGAAGCAGATTACATATAGGGGGAAACCGATCAGATTATGCTCAGATTTTTCAACCCAGACCTTAAAAGCTAGAAGATCCTGGAATAGCATATTTCAAGCTCTGAAAGAAAAGGGATGTCAACCAAGAATCTTATATCCAGCAAAATTGAGCTTTAGATTCGAAGATGAAATAAAAACCTTCCACGACAAACAAAAGTTAAAAGATTTCACAACTCGAAAGCCAGCACTTCTGAACATCTTGGGCAAAATTTTCCACGAAGAAGAAGAGAAAAATAACAATGAAAACCAACAAACGGAGATAGTAAACTAAAGGAATTACCAACCAGAGGAGAACCCAAATCAAGCTAAATACCATAATACATTTAAAAATGGATGGAAATAAGAATCACATCTCAATAATAACCCTGAATGCTAATGGTCTAAACTCACCATTTAAAAGACACAGATTGTCAGATTGGATTAAAAGAAACAACCGAACAATTTGTTGCCTACAAGAAACACACCTCATAGAAAAAGACATCAAGCGATTGAAGGTGAAAGGCTGGGAAAAGTCTTATCACGCACATGGGCTGCGGAAACAGGCAGGGGTTTCCATTCTCATATCAAATAAAGTAGACTTCAAGCCAAAGCTAATCAAAAGAGATAAAGATGGATATTTCTTACTACTTAAGGGAACCATTCATCAACAAGATATAACAATTATAAATCTATATGCCTCAAATGATGGAGCACCTACATTCATCAAACAAACCCTTCTCAAGTTCAAGAGTAAAATAGACCACAACACAGTTATTCTAGGGGACTTCAACACACCTCTCTCACCAATGGATAGATCATCCAAACAAAAGCTAAATAAAGAAACATTAGGCCTTGTTAAAACAATTAATAACTTAGACCTAACGGACATATATAGAATATTTCATCCCTCAGTAAGCGAATACACTTTCTTCTCAGCAGCACATGGCTCCTTCTCCAAAACTGACCATATATTATGTCACAAGGCAACTCTCAGCAAATATAAAAAAATAAAAATCCTACCTTGCATTCTATCAGACCATAATGGGATGAAATTGGAAATCAATGATAATACAAGAAATAAAAAAACCTACTCCAACAGCTGGAAGCTAAACAACATGCTACTGAATGAACAAGGGGTTGAAGAAGACATCAAGGAGGAGATTAAAAAATTCCTAGAGGTAAATGAGAATGCTGATACATCATACAGAAATCTCTGGGACACTATGAAGGCAGTAGTAAGAGGAAAATTCATTGCACTGAATTCCTTCATTAAAAGAAAAAAAAAAAAAAACAAATAAATGATTTAACATCACACCTCAAAGCACTAGAAAAAGAGGAACAGATCAACACTAAGAGCAATAGAAGACAGGAAATAATTAAAATCAGAGCTGAAATTAATGAAATTGAGACTAAAGAAACAATTCAAAGAATTGACAAAACCAAAAGTTGGTTCTTTGAAAAAATAAATAAAATTGACAGACCCCTAGCAATACTAACAAAAAGAGGAAGAGAAAAAACTCAAATTACTAGCATCTGTGATGAAAAAGGAAATATCACAACAAACACCTCAGATATACAGGAGATAATTAGAAATTACTTCGAAAAATTATACTCTAATAAAATAGAAAATACTGAAAGCATAGACAGATTTCTAGAGTCGTATGAATTCCCCAAACTGGAACAGGAAGCAATACACAATTTAAATAAATCAATTTCAAGTGAAGAAATAGAAGACGCTATCAAAAAACTTCCAACAAGAAAAAGTCCAGGTCCTGATGTGTTTACAGCCGAGTTCTACAAGACCTTCAAAGAAGAACTAATACCGATGCTCTTCAAATTATTTCAAGAAATAGAAAAAGAGGGGAGTTCTTCCAGACTATTTCTATGAGGCCAATATCACATTAATCCCAAAGTCAGGCAAAGACACAGCCAAAAAAGAAAACTTCAGGCCAATATCTTGAATGAACATAGATGCAAAAATCCTCAATAAAATTCTGGCAAATCGGATTCAAAAACATATCAGAAAGATAGTGCACCATGATCAAGTGGGGTTTATCCCAGGGATGCAAGGCTGGTTCAACATTCGGAAATCAATAAACATAATACATCACATCAACAGACTTAAAGATAAAAAACCATATGATCATCTCAACAGACGCAGAAAAAGCATTTAACAAAATACAACACCCCTTTATGTTCAAAGCTCTAGAAAAATTAGGAATAACAGGAACATATCTCAACATTATAAAAGCTATCTATGCAAAACCTCAAGCTAACATTATCTTAAATGGAGAAAAATTGAAAGCATTCCCTCTAAAAACTGGAACAAGACAGGGATGCCCCCTCTCACCACTGCTATTTAACATAGTACTTGAAACTCTGGTCAGAGCAATTAGACAGACGAAAGAAATTAAAGGGATCCAATAGGAAAAGAAGAGCTCAAATTAGCACTGTTTGCTGATGACATGATAATATACCTAGAAGACCCAAAAAACTCTACCAGAAAACTTTTACAACTAGTAAATGAATTCGGCAAAGTAGCAGGATACAAAATCAATACCCATAAGTCAAAGGCATTTTTGTACATCAGTGACAAAGCCTCTGAAAGGGAAATGATGAAAACTACTCCATTTACAATAGCATCCAAAAAAAAAAAAAATACCTGGGAATCAACTTAACGAAAGAGGTGAAGGACCTCTATAACGAAAACTATAGAACACTAAAGAAAGAAATCGTAGAAGACCTCAGAAGATGGAAAGACCTACCTTGTTCTTGGATAGGTAGAATTAATATTATCAAAATGTTCATACTACCAAAAGCATTATACAGATTTAATGCAATTCCAATCAAAATCCCAATGACATTCCTCAAAGAAATAGAAAAAGCAGTCATGAAATTCATCTGGAAAAATAAGAGACCCAGAATAGCTAAAGCAATCCTGAGCAGGAAAAGTGAAGCAGGCGGCATCACCATACCAGACTTTAAATTATACTATAGAGCAATAGTAATAAAATCAGCATGGTACTGGCACCAAAACAGACCAGTAGACCAATGGTACAGAATTGAGGACACAGAGACTAATACATATAATTTCAGCTATCTTATATTAGACAAAGGTGCCAAAAATGTACAGTGAGAAAGGATAGCCTCTTCAACAAATGGTGCTGGGAAAACTGGAAAGCCATATGCAACAAAATGAAATTAAACCTGTATCTCTCACCATGCACAAAATTCAATTCAAAGTGGATCAAGGACTTAGGAATTAGACCAGAGACAATACACCTAATAGAAGAAAAAGTAAGCTATAATTTCCAACATGTTGGATTAGGCTCCAAGTTCCTTAACAAGAATCCTGTAGCGCAAGAATTATTACCAAGAATTAATGAATGGGATAGATTTAAGCTAAAAAGCTTCTTCTCAGCAAAAGAAACAATAAGTGAGGTTAATAGAGAACCAACTAACTGGGAACAAATATTTAATACATGCACATCAGATAGAGCACTAATTTCTAGAATATATAAAGAACTCAAAAAACTTGACACCAAAAAAACAAATAATCCAATTGATAAATGGGCTAAGGAATTGAAAAGACACTTCTCAGAAGAAGATACACGATTAATCAACAAATACATGAAAAAATGCTCAACATTGCTGGCAATTAGAGAAATGCAAATCAAAACTACTCTAAGATTTCATTTCACTCCAGTCAGAATGGCAGCTATCAAGAACACAAACAACAATAAATGTTGGAGAGGATGTGGGAAAAAAGGCACACTCATACATTGCTGGTGGGACTGCAAAATGGTACAACCATTATGGAAAGCAGTTTGGAGATTTCTTGGGAAAATGGGAATGGAACCACCCTATGACCCAGCCATCCCACTCCTGGGTCTATTCCCAAAGGACTTAAAAACAGCATATTACAGTGACACAGCCACTTCAATGTTTATAGCAGCACAATTCACAATAGCTAGGTTGTAGAATCAACCTAGATGTCCCTCGGTAGATGAATGGATAAAGAAAATGTGGTATATATACACAATGGAATTTTACTCAGCAATAAAAAAGAATAAAATAATGACATTCGCAGGTAAATGGATGAAGTTGGAGAATATAATGCTAAGTGAAATCAGTCAATCTCAAAAATCCAAATACTGAATGTTTCCTCTGATATAAGGAAGTCGGTTCACAGTATTGATGGGTCGGGGTACATAGGAGGATTAGAGGAACACTATAATGGTCAAAGGGAAGGGAGGGGAAGGGAGGGAGCAAGGGAGGAAGGGGGAAAAAAGTGGTTGAATAAGATGGATATCACTATTCTAAATGCATGATTGAAGACTTGAATGCTGTGAATATACTTTGTATACAAACTGTTTTATGTAAAAAGATGCTATATATGTATAGTATGAACTGTAATACATACTACTATAAATAAAAATTAAATAAAAAGAAAGTTAATAGCAAAATTCAATAAAATATCAGGTGAACAAATATGAAAGGAAAATCAATGAAATCAAAGCCTTGCTCTTCAAAAAGATCAATAAAACTGTAAAACTCTAAATAAACTGATGAAGAAAAAGAAAAGACTCTAATTACTAATATCAAGAATGAGAGATATTAATACAGATCTACAGAAGAATATAATGATAAGGGAATATTATGAGTAACTCTTAGTCAATAGATCTGGCAACTTACGGAAAAGGACAAACTTATTAAAAGACAAAAATTACCCAAACTATGTTGGTGGTCCATAAGATCACCTCCAGTATTAGTGATTTACTAGGAGGACTTACAAGGTTCAATATATAGCATTGAATATGTATATATTTGATATATTATTCAATATATATTATATTATTATATATTATATTCATTATATTACATATATTCAATATATAGTATACTCATGGCTAAGATTAATTACAACAAAAGGATAAAAAACAAAATAGGCAAAGGAAAAGTCACATGAAGTAAAGTCTAGAGAAAACCAGGTACAAGATTTCAAGAGTCATCTCCTAATAAACTCATAAAAGACATGCCTAATTCCTACAGCACTGAATCATGACAACATATGTGAATCGCTGTCTACCAGGGAAGCTCATTAGAGACTTAGTGCCCAAGGTGTTTTGGAGGGGCTTGTCATTCAGGGCATTCTCTAGCTCGAGCCAAACGCCAGACTCCCAGAAAAAAAAGAGATGTCCAGAAAAAGCCATATTTTTTATACTAACAGTGAGGGACTGTCAGACTCTCTTGTTAGGAAATGGTGAGAATCCTCTCAAAGTTTCCAAGCATCAGCCAAAGGCCAACTTTTCTAAGGATAGCATTCACAGGCCTTCTATGTTAACTCTTTTCTGCATACCATCATAATAAGTAATTGAGAATCTGAATAGCCCTATAAATAATTTAAATACTTAATTCATTTAAAATGTTCCCTCAAAGAAAAAGCCCAGACAGCTTCATTGGTGAATTCTAACAGTTAATAAAAAAAATGATACCAATTTAACACAAGTTTTTTGAAGAAATATAGGAGGAAGGGACATTTTCCAACTCAGGTTATGAGGTGGCCATATTACTCTTGACACAAAAAACAAACGGTGAAGAAAACAAAATAAAACTTATAGGCTAGTATTGTTTGTCAATGCTAAATCTTTAACAAAGCATTAACAATTCAAACCCAGTCATACATAAAAAGGAAAATATATTATGACTGATTGGACTTTATCCCAGGGATGGAAGGTTATTTTAACATTTGGAAAACAATTAAGGTAACGAATAGTAACAGAATTTTGATCATATTAAAAGATACAGAAAAAAAAAATTGACAAATTTTGGCGGGGGTACTGGGGATTGAACTCAGGGACACTCAACCAGTAGGCGACATCCCCAGCCCTATTTTGTATTTTATAGAGAGACAGGGTCTCACTGAGTTGATTAGCCCCTCGATTTTGCTGAAGCTGGCTTTGAACTCGTGATCTTCCTCCTCAGCCTCCTGAGTCTGGTGCATTTGACAAAATTTTAAACCCATTTGTGGTAAAAGTTCATTCATGACAAAAGCTCAGCAAACTAGGAATAGAAGAAAAACTTCTCAACCTGATAAAGAATATAAACAAGGGCTGGGGTTGTAACTCAGTGGTAGAGCACTGGCCTAGCATGTGTGGGGCACTGGGTTCAATCCTCTGTACCATATAAAAAATAAATAAAATAATAATAAACATCAACAACTAAAAAATTTTTTAAAGGAATATAAACAAAAAAACAACTATAATAATAAAAAATGATAAAATATTAAATACTCTCCATCTGAGATGAGAAGGCAAGAATGCTCAGTATTACAACTTTTATTCCACACTGTACTAGAGTTGAATAGCTAATGCAGTTGAGATTTAAAAAAAAATTCAACTATATTTCTCTATGCAAGAAATGAACAGTTAGAAAAACAAAAATTTAAAATACTACTTACAAAAGGATCCCAGAGGCCTGGGTAAAAAGTGTGGTAGCATGCATGAGGCCCTATGTTCAATCCCCAGCATCAAATCCCCAACACCAAACCAAACAAAAAATATAACAGGATTCCAAAACATGAAATACTCAGATTTAAATTTAACCAAATATTCAAAAGACATATACAATAAAACCACAAAACATTTCTTAGAGGTTTTTAAAAAATGTTCTCTCAAATGGAAAGCAATACCATGTTTATTGACTGTTAGATTCAATATTGTTATGATGCCAATTCTTCACAAGATTTAACATAATCCCCATCAAAATCCCAGACTTTTTAGAAATTGACAAACTGATTATAAATGTGATTGAAATGTAAAAGACCAAAAATAGCCCCCCCAAAAAATTGCAAAAGAACAACAAAACTGAAGGATGTATACTACATTTTAAAGCAATACTAATAAAGACAATGTGGTATTGGCTTAAATACAGACATATAATCAATGGAACATGATACAGAGTCAAGAAATAGACCTGTAGTTATTTGATCAACTTATTCTCAAAGAAAATACCAAGGTATAAGAGTAGGAAGAATAATCTTTTCAATAAATGTGTGTCCCCAAAAAAGTCACACTCATACATTGCCAGTGGGACTGCAAAATGGTGCAGCCAATCTGGAAAGCAGTATGGAGATTCCTTGGAAAACTGGGAATAGAACCACCTTATGACCCAGCTATCTCATTCCTCGGTCTATACCCAAAGGACTTAAAAACAGCATATTACAGGGACACAGCCATATCAATGTTTATAGCAGCACAATTCACAATAGCTAAACTGTGGAACCAACATAGATGCCCTTCAGTAGATGAATGGATAAAGAAAATGTATATACACAATGGAATATTACTCAGCAATAACAAAATAATAAAATCATGGCATTTGCAGGTAAATGAATGAAGTTGGAGAATATAATGCTAAGTGAACTAAGCCAATCCCCAAAATCCAAATGCCAAATGTTTTCTCTGATATAAAGAGGCTGATTCACAGTAGGGTTGGGATGGGGAGCATAGAAGGATCAGAGGAACACTAGAAAGGCCAATGGGGAGGGAGGTTAAAGGAGGGGGCAAAAGGGTTAAAAAAAAAAAAAAGATGGTAGAATGAGATGAATATCATTACCCTAAGTGCATGTATGAAGACACAAATACTGTGAATATATTTTGTATACAACCAGAGATATGTAAAAATGTGCTCTATATGTGTAATATGAATTGTAATGCATTCTGCTGTCATATATAAAAACTTAGAATAAAAGAAAAAAAGAAAGGGACATTTTACTATAGTAGGAATATGTGAACATGTTCTTTTTTTTTTTTTTTTTTTTTGTGTGGTACCGGGTATTGAACTCAGGGGCACTCGTCCACTGGGTCACATCCCCAGCCCTTTTTTGTATTTTATTCAGAGACAGGGTCTCACTGAGTTACTAAGTGCCTCACCATTGCTGAAGCTGGCTTTGAACTCGCGATCCTCCTGCCTCAGCCTCCCAAAGTGCTGGGATTACAGGCGTGCGCCACCGCGCCCGGCTTGAACATGTTCTTAATAAAGATTTTTTTAAAAAAAGTATGTCCCCAAACAACTGGAAATCCATATCCAAAATATGACTCTTGATCCTTATATCAAAAGCCTGTCAAAATATAAATACTTTATTCATAAAGTTGAAAAAGGGTCTGCACACAAAAGTTAACTAAAAATGTACTTCAGACAACATATGTATACTCATTTTTTGAAAGTTGAAAAACTTAAAATATAAAACAGGGAGAAAATTATCAGTGATGCAGGTTGTACTCCCAAACATATTTTAATTTTACCTGAAACTTTTTATCTTCCTCAACTTTTTTCTGACAGCATAACTTGTTGTAATGTTCTTGAAACTTACTATGAATTTCTTTAAGTGATGATAATTCATTTTTAATCTTGTTAATTTCTCCATTAAGTTCTTCAACCTATTATAACATTTAACCAAAATGAGCAAGTGTATAAAATTTTTGTCTGAAAATATTAACATAAGGTTTAGAAATAGTGAGAAATAAAAATAATCACAAAATAGCCATTAATACTAAATACCAGTTATTAGAATTATGCTGAGCACTTAATAAATGTAATTGCATACTCAGAAAACTCTATAAAATATTTTTATGCCCAATTTACAAGTAAAAAAATGAGAGTCTCAGGCTGGGGTTGTGGCTCAGTGGTAAAGTGCTTGCCTAGCACAGGTGAGGAACTGGGTTCCATCCTCAGCATCACATATAAATAAATTAATAAGTAAAATAAAGATCCGTTGACAATTTAAAAAATATATTTTTTAAAAAATGAGAGTCTCACAGAAGTTGTTAAGTAACTTGTTCCAAATAATGCAGATATGAAATGTTAGTCAGGATTCAAATCCAAAGATAAATCTAGGTGCTGGGTTCTTAACTACTACATTAAGCCACCTCTTATTACAAATGAAAATTTATAATTTTATTTATAAAAATTCTACAAAAGTTATATCTTTATTGCTTTCTTTATTTTTTTTTTTTAGTTGTAGATGGACACATACCTTTATTTTATTTGTTTTTATGTGGTGCTGGGGATCAAACCCAGTGCCTCATGCATGCTAGGCAAGTGCTCTACCTCTGAGCCACAACCCTGGCCCCTCTTTATTGCTTTCTTAAAGTTTTCTTTTGTCGTTGCAAATTGGATATAGAGATTTTTAACTCAACCACATGAAGAGTACTGAGCACAAATGGTACAACAGAAACTGACACTTTATCCTGATATTTACATCTACAAATTGAACTTATGCTGCCTATAAAATTTCATAATCTTTTTCCTGAGGGAGTATTCTTTCATGGAAACCTCAAATATGAGATACAATTCCACTGAAGAGAAAAACATAATTTTTAAATGAAAAATAATAATCTTCTCTTAAAACCTTCTATAATAAATCTCCAAAGTGCAATAGTCCTTATAGAAGCCAGCAGGCATAAACTCGCATTATTTTCCCTTCTCTCATCTATTTTTCAAACATCTTTTCTCTTTTCAAGACTAAACTTTCCATTTGGTCTTCATCCCATCCTCTTCTATCTCCTTTGGTCCTAACTGTAGTGACTTTCTCTTCTACCCATTCTCAGTCTCTCACATTATACCAGCATTCTCTCCTCTGTCCACAAAGGTCCTCTATTCACATTCTATTCACATTCACTTTTTTTTTTTCCTCCTTGACCCCAGTTACTCTTTCTCACTTTCTAAAATGAATAACCAGGGACTGAGGATGTAGTTCAGAGGTAAAAATAACATGCAGGAGGCCCTGGATTGGACTCCCAGCATGCATTCATAAATAAATCATCAATCAATCATTGTTTTACTTGGGAGAAAGTCATTGTTATAGTCTTCCCAGAGAAAGTGAATGTTTAAGTTTCTTAGCTCAACCAATTTGCTTTGTGGCATGTTTAGCATATTTCAGTTTATTTTTTTTTTTTTTGCACTTCATAGTTTTCCTTATCCTGAGAGTACCATTTCCATAATCTTTTAATCACTGGAGATGAGTAGAAGGTACTGGGATGCAATGGAGATTAACTGAAGTTACTATGTTTACTGCTTAATGATAAATTTTACTAGTAGAGATTAGTAAGCATTTTTAAGTATTCTCACATAATTAGTTATATAATACTTTTCTTAGATTTGAGAAAAGCTTATCAAAATCATCAGTGATGACTTGGTTTCTCCAAACTATAAATTAAGAAAATATGTTAGCTATAAATTAACCAAATAAAGAATTATTTGTACATAAGTCAAACAAAATCATCTACAGAAAATGCTACAAAGCTGATATTAAAATACACATTATATTACTATAATATTGCATGTACTTTAATTGATACAATAGTCTTAAAATATAATCATACATTTCAAAAATATCACTTCCTAAACTCATAAGTAGCGACTTACTACTTTTTTTTTTTCTTTCTTTCTTTTTTTTTTTTTTTTTTTTTCAGTACTGCAGATTAAATCCAGGGCTTCATGTATGCTACAGCCCCAGCCAATTGTGTTAATTCTTTAAAATTCTTTAAAAGAACTGAAGAGGCAATGAAAATTGATATCAAAATAGAATAGTCAATTTTGTGGTCCACCAATCTTTAAAGTGAACCTTTATATTTCACAACTTAAATTTACATCATTTATAGCATTATTTTATCTACTTCACTGAAATTAAAATAAATGCTTATAAAAATGTTTATTAAAAATGAACAAGTTTGGTTTAAAAAAATGTTTATAGATGTTAATATAATAGAACTCAACTATTGCACACGTTCTAAACATGGCTCTAATATATCTCAACAAAACTGCTGAGGAAAACTAACAACAGTACATATATACTCCTTTATTTTAATTATACAATGCAATAGTTTCATGAAAAGGTAAATTTTCTTTGCCACATAGAGAAGGTCATTTGATACATATTCATATATACACATATATATGTAGGTGTAAACACAAACGTGTATGTATGATCTTTTATGCATGAAAACATTACAGGGAATTTTGTTAGATTCAGCTTTTAAAAAGCACTCACTTTTTGGAAATATAAGTGCAAGAAGAAAATGTGTCTGACTTTATTTTTGTATTATTTTTGCAATATTTTCTTAGCACTTAGTAGTTATTTTAAATGTCTGCAGCTATTTAAAATATTTTAATATTTTACAGTTTAATAAACCTACATGTCTCTTCCAAGTTCCTTGTGCTTTCTCATGCTCATTCTGAAGATTAAGGAACTTTTCTTCATTTTCTTTTACCTTCTCCCTTTGCAGCTCATTATCTCTTTCAAGGGTCTGCAATAAAATTAATTATCCAAAAAATAATCAATACCACATTAATGAATTTTGATGTGTTTTATGTTGCTTGGACCTTTGCTTTCAACATGCTGAAAGTGCCATACAGATCAGTGATAATGTGCTATCTCAACAATAATTTTCATAAATTAACAGAAAGGTGCTTATAGTTTAGCTAACAGGAAATAGGGGGAGGTTATGATAAAGAAATGGCTATAAAAGGGTATAAAAACATTGCCATTATTCAGTTTCACTGCATAACTTTTAATGTACTGAAAAAGTAATATAAAGTACAGCACTGAAAGTATGAAATGTAGCATAATCCAGCCTAACCCTACTAAAAAATTTTAACTACCACAGAATAGTATTTCTTATCTGTTTATTTTAGAAATTAACTGGCTAGAAAGTCCTGAAATACAATTTTAATTTCAAATTCATACCTTTTAAGCATAACTTAACTATTTACCATATTAACTTAATTACTTCATTAATTTCACAAAATCTCTACCACACTACTCCCCCACCCCAAATAAAACCTTTAAAAAGTAAAAAATAGTGCCAAGTATTTTCTAAGATTAGGGTTTGTGAACTATTAAATTCATGTCACCAATATTATTAAGTTTCTTCAATGTCTGCTTATAAACTCTGCAAAAAATAAATAGTAACAATGTTCATCTACATGTCTAATATATCTGGCGTTTTTAAGTTAATCTGTTTATTAGATGTATGCTTGGTAAAAAAATTTCAAACTACACAAAAGGATATCCAAAGAAAAGGTAGGATTGTCCTCTATTAGTTCTCCTTCCCCAAAATAATCACGTTAGCAATTTTTTTCTATAATTATAGAAACTGCCTATAATCATATGAGTATTGTTATGGTTTGGATGTGAGGTGCCCCCCAAAAGCCCATCTGTGAGAAAATGCAAGAAGGTTCAGAGGAGAAATGATTGGGTTGTGAGAGTCTTAGCCCAATTAGTGAATTAATCTCCTGACAGAAATTAACTGAGTAGTAACTGAGGTAATAGGATATGGCTGGAGGAGATGGGAATTGGGACATGACTTTGGGGTATATATTTGGATCTGGCAAGTGGAGACCTCTCTGCTTCTTGATCATCATGTGAGGGGCTTCCCTATGCCATACACTTCTTCCCTGACGTCCTGCCTCACCTTGAGCCCCAAGAGCCTGCTGTCTGTGGATTGAGACCTCTGAAACCAAGAGCCCCCAAATAAACTTTTCCTCCTCTATAATTGTTCTGGTTGGATCTTTTAGTCACAGCAGTGAATAAGCTGACTAAAACACATATATATTTTAAATATAGATGAACCATGTTACATGTACTATTCTATATTCTGCTTTTTTAAAAAAAATAAATGTCTTGCTTACTTTTCATATTATTATACATAGATCAATCTCATTTTAAAGGTTTCATAATATTCTATTTAAAGAGTTCTCAATAACATCTAAAGCATCAATATGAAAAGACACAATTATTCAAAATTACAGCAACTTATCTAACAAAAAGCATGTTACAACTTGTAATATGAAAATTCTCCTCTATTTCTTAAGAAGCTATGCACTTTGAGAGCACCCAAATGAATACCTATTTTGATTGCCTCTATTTCAGGATAATGAAAATGTTTATACAAGATATATTTCCTTAATGTATAATTACATAAAATAATGGGAAAGTATCTAAATATTTGCAGTAGTGTATAAGTAAGACATTTAGTACTTTAGCATTCCAGAAAATACAGTATTTAAATCAATAACATACTGTATTTTAAAAGATAGGCAAAAGTTTAGGGAAGAGATGGGAGAATACTATAGTCTCTATCCTAATAATAAATGACCAATAATAAATGACCAAAAGCAACTTGTTTTTTATTCAGAAATATTTATTGACTGATGTTGAATAAGGTGTTTTGAATAATAAAAAAGAAATAGAAAATCAAGACTGTAGTACTTGAGGGGCTTATATTTGAGATGCAGAGGTAACCTAAAGGGAAGATCTAAGAAGAGAGCATCATGTTCCTAAATCAGTGTACTAGAGATGTGAATCATTTCCTGTCCCATATCCCCATCTAAAAGAAATTGCCTCCTTCAAATATTCTCTCAGTTTCAGTTGTTTTGGACATACCCCATCCTTTCATTATAATTTGGATTGATTGCTTTCAGTCTGCTGTACAAAGCAGGTTATCAATAAGGATTCCCTTCTCTCTTCTGTTGTGTATCTTCCTGTTTCCTAGACCCCATGGTTTCCTCTTTTCTTGGGAGCAATAAAGGAGACATAGATGGTAAATTTTTTGAGACCCTGCATGCCCAAAATTTTGTTTGTTCTTCCAATACTTGGCAATTAGACTAGCTGAATACAGTAGAACTCTGCTTTGGAAATCAATTTCTTCCCAATTTCAGCGGGCATGATTATTTTCTTATATCTTCCAATAATACCATTAAAAAGTCTAATGCAAATATGTTGCCATTCTCTTTCTTAATCCTTTGTATGTAATCTATTCCTTTTCTACGGAGAATTTTAGAATCATCTTTTTATGTATAGTACAAGCTTTCATAATGATATGCATTGGTATCATTATAAAATCATATCATTTAGGCCTAGGTAAACTTTTATATTATCTCTTTCATTATTTTTTCCTCCATTTTCTCCATTGTTTCTCTGAAATCAGACTCTTTGGACTGATCCTCTAATTTTCCTTCTCTCATTTTCCAACTTTTATGTCTTTTGGTTCTACTTTATAGAAGATAAACAACATTATAGAGACATCAACATTTATAGAGATATCAACATTATCCTCCAACCTTTTCATTACATGTTTATTTCATGAGTGTTTCTCTATGGACTCCTAATTCTTGTTTTGTGGATTATATATTAGTTTCCACATGGTTTTTCATTATTTTATTTTTTTCTTGTTAGTTTACATGACAGTAGAATGTATTTTGACATTTATATACATATATGGAGTATAACTTCTCATTCTTCTGGTTGTACATGATGTAGAATTACATTGGTCATGTAATCATATATACACATAGGAAAGTAATGTCTGATTCATTCTACTATCTTTCCCATTCCTATTCCCCTCCTGCCCTTCATTCCCCTTTATCTAATCCAAAGTACTTCTATTCTTCCTACCCTTCCCCGCTTATTGTGAGTTAGCATCTACATATCAGAGAGAACATTTGGCCTTTGTTTTTTTTTTTTGGGGGGGGGGGTGGACTGACTTGTTTTACTTAGCATCATAGTCTCCGGTTCCATCCATTTGCTGACAAATGCCATAATTTCATTTCTCTTCATGGCTGAGTAATATTCCATCATGTATATATACCACAATTTCTTTATCCATTCATCTGCTGAAGGGCATTTAGGCTGGTTCCATAAGTTTAGCTATTATGAATTGAGCGGCTATAAATATTGATGTGGCTACATCACTGTAGGATGCTGATTTTAAGTCCTTTGGGTATATGCCAAGGAGTGGGATAACTGAGTCAAATGGTGATTCCATTCTGAGTTTTCTGAGGACTCTCCATACTGCTTTCTAGATTGGTTGCACCAATTTGCAGTCCCACGAGTATGAGTGTATCTTTTTCCCTACATACTTGTCAACATTTACTGTAACTTGTATTCTGGATAATTGCTATTCTGACTGGAATGAGATGAAATCTCAGTGTAGTTTCAATTTACACTTCTCTAATCGCTAGAGATGTTGAACATTTTTTCATATATTTGTTCACCATTAGTATTTCTTCTTCTGTGAAGTGTCTGTTCATTTCCTTAGCCCATTTACTGATCCAGTTATTTGTTTCGATGTTAAATTTTTTGAGTCCTTTATATATCCTGGAGATTTATGCTCTATCTGAGGTGCAGGTAGCAAATATTTTCTCCCATTCTGTAGGCTCTCTCTTGGTATTCCTGATTATTTCTTTTGCTTTGAAGAAGCTTTTGATTCCATCCAATTTATTGATTCTTGATTTTACTTCTTGCACTTTAGGAATCTTGTTAAGGAAGTCGGCCCCTAAGCTGACATGATGTAGATTTGAGCCTACTTTTTCTTCTATTAGGTGCAGGGTCTCTGATCTAATGCCTAAGTCCTTGGTCCATTTTGAGTTTTGTGCAGGGTGAGCAATAGGGGTTTAATTTCAGACACATGGATTTTCAGTTTTTCCAGCACCATTTGTTGAAGAGGCTCTCTTTTCTCCAATGTAATTTTTTGGCACCTTTGTCTAGTATGAGATAACTGTATTTATGTGGGTTTGTCTCTGTGTTTTCTATTCCATACCACTGGTTTATGTGTCTGTTTTGGTGCCAATACCATGCCATTTTTGTCACTATAGCTCTGTAGTATAATTTAAAGTCTGGTATTGGTGCCCGCTTCACTTTTCTCACTAAGGATTGCTCTGGCTATTCTGGATCTCTTATTTTTCCAAATGAATTTCATGATTGCTTTTTCTATTTCTATGAAGAATGTCATTGGAATTTTAATAGGAATTGCATTAAATCTGTACAGCACTTTTGGTAGTATGGCCATGTTTTGAAATATTTTTTTAGTTACCAGTGGACTTTATTTTGTTTATTAATATGTGGTGCTGAGAATCAAACCTAGTGCCTCACACATTTGAGGCAAGTGCTCTACCACTGAGCCACAACCCCAACCTAGTATGGCCATTTTGACAATGTTAAATCTGCCTATCCAAGAATATAAAAGATGTTTCCATCTTCTAAGGTCTTATATATCATTGATGAATCTACTGAAACAGAAATTAGGAAAACTACCCCATTCACAATAGTCTCAAAAAATTATTTGGGAATCATCATTATTATTATTTTTTATTGCTGCTGTTGTTCTGTTTTTCATGTTGGAGGCTTTCTTCAAGTGTCCAATAGTAGTACTTAACTACCTGTTCATAGTAAGGATGAGGTGTTAAAAAGCTGTTTCAAGTTTTGTCAAATGGTGACTATCACTGTGAGTTTACCTGGAGGAACTGTTTAATTTGGAAAGTTTAATTGCAGCAGTTATAGTCTTTTCTCCTGGCAGGTTAATTTCTTCAACTGTCCTTCAAGCTCCCCAACATAAACTTCCAACCTTCTGCTACGTAGGAGAGGACAGTGATTATTTGTACTGGGTGAAGAAGAGAATCTAGGTTTGCAATAGCATCTTACATAATCTTCTATTTTGGGGTTTCAGCTGCACACCCTACTTCTACAGGCACATGATACTTATAATTCCTGATCATTTCTGTTTATTATTTTTGTGTGTTACAGTAGAGAGGGGGGAGGACTGGAGAGCAAACCCAGTGTCTTGTGCATTCTAAGCAAGCACACTACCACTGAACCACATCCTTAGCCCTTATTTCTGCATCTTTGACTTAGGTTTCCATTTCCTCTTCTGTGTAAATTACTAATTGTCCAGCTAGTTCCCACGTGGCTTTTTTTGTTTTTGTTCTTGTTTTTTTTTTTTTTTTTTTTGGTTCTGGGGATTGAACTCGGGGGCACTCAACTACTGGGCCACATCCCCAGCCCTTTTTTGTATTTTATTAGAGACAGGGTCTCACTAAGTTGCTAAGTGCCTCGCCATTGCTGAGGCTGGATTTGAACTCGCAATCCTCCTGCCTCAGCCTCCCAAATGCTGCGTGCCATCGCGCCTGGCTTTCCACTTTGAAAACATTATTTTTATTGTTTCTTCCCCATTTCCTTGTCCTCGGGATTTTATTACAGTTTCAGGAAGGGGTGGAAGTGAATGTGTTCAAGACATTGTTTAACCAGAAGTCTTGATCAAACAATATCAGAACTCAGGAAGAATATGAATTTATTCACTGTTCATAATCCACTCACTTAATAAGAATAAGCTCCTACTGTGTGCCAAATGCTATTTTATGTTTATATATTACATCACTGAAAACGTTGCTGCCCTCATGGAGTTTATATTCTATCAGGAAATTATTTGGTATTACTTATAATTAGATTAACAAATCTGATAGTCTTTTGTGATTTAAAAAAAAAGGCTACTGTGGAAGGTCAAAATAAAACCATCTGCTATGGGCTGGGGTTGTGGCTCAGCAGCAGAGCACTAGCCTCGCACGTGCGCTGCCCGGGTTCGATCCTCAGCACCACATAAACACAAATGCATTGCATTGTGTACAACTAAAGTAAATAAATAAATATTTAATTTTAAAAAAACCATCTGCTAATGCTTTAATATGCCAAAAACTAAATAAATTGTCCTAGTTAGTACTATGTGACCACTGTAACTATAGGAATAAAATATGCAAATTATTTTTCTTAATACTGTGACTATAGGAACAGAAATAGTCTTATAGCTAGACTAAACCATAAAATTAAATCATAGTAGAAAATATTTTCTATCATGAGACTTTAGGTCTCTAGACTCTAAAATTTACTACTAAAAAAGTAAGACAGATGACAGCATGATTGCAGAGCACTGAAAAACAGTTGGCCATTATCAAGAGTAATGATCCCTTTTAGTGCAGGTGGAATTAGAATGCTCTTCAAGAAAACACTTGCGATCTATGCAGCATAATCCTTAGCAACAATTCAACATTAATATTTTGTTGTGCTATATATCAGTGGTTCTCAGACACTAGTCTGCAGACAAGTACTGATCCATGACAAAATTTTCACTAGTCCATGGCAAAAAAAAATGTCAATATAAGGCTGTTGAATGACTTTTCTTGTAAAGAACTGTCCTTTATCTTGAGATTATGTCCTTAATATACTTTTGATATTAAAACATTGATTTGTAAAATGATAGTGATAATAGATGCTATTGCTTGTTTTTTTAACGTCCTTACTTCTCAAAATAAGCTGACAGTTCTATTTTTTACAATATTTTGAATTTTTACTGTTTTATGTCTAGTTTCTCTATACTCTATCAAGGGAGAGGTGCTAATTATGATAATTAAGGATAAAGGTGTTTTGTTTACCAAGATAACAGTAGTTAGAGTTAAAATATCCTGGGACCATATTGATAGTCATTGTTAACTCAAAAGAAAACTGTAACTATACATTTATGACTACTATTGGCTCTTTAAAATTCAACAATACTTACGAATTGAAATTAGAGATCATAAAGAGACAATTAAGAGCTGTCTTAGTATAACTGATCTAACAAAATTGGCAGCTCTCATAGATCTAGAAAAGAATAACAGTATGAAGTTGTAAAAACAATGCTTGATTAAAACCAGGGTAAAAGTTTAATTCAAGTTTTGCCACTATTATGAGGCCTTGTGCTTATATTTTCTCGATTTCTATTTCATCATGAACTGAAATGTTTTGATTAGTCAATCTCTAATATTTTGTTCCCCTTAAAAATCTGTTTCAACTCTGTTCTATGAATTAGGAGATGCTCTTGCTAATGCTACTCATAAAGAATTTGGGTAAATTATGTTTCTTGGGAGAAAGTTCAATATATTAGAGAAATAGTCTGAGTTATCCAATTATAGGGTGGGAGCATAAGAGGTGGGGGATGGGGTCTTGCTCATAACTGAACTTTCAAAGAAATTGCTTTTATTAGTCTTTTATTAGAATAGGTGAAGATATTAAGGGAGAGAGAAGTTTGACTCTAGCATATCACATCTCTCTCCTTCTCCCTCTTTTTTTCTTTTTTGGCAAGGGGGTCCCAAGGATTGAACTCAGGGGTACTTGGCCACTGAAGCACATTCCCAGCCCTATTTTTATTATATTTAGAGACAGAGTCTCACTGAATTGCTTAGCACCTCGCTTTTACAGAGACTAGCTTTGAACTCATGATCCTCCATCCTCAGCCTCCTGAGCTTCTGGGATTTCAAGCATGTGCCACCATGCCAGGGTCTTTCTTCCTCTTCTAAGTCTAATTCCTATAGTACCAGTGGCAGGCAAGAGAAATAAGGCGGGTAAAACTCTCTTTACAGAACAAGACATAGAATATCAATGGTAAGGTGATAAGATACATTGCTCAGGTTAAATGTGGTTCCATTCAGTGCTGTTGGACTACATAATTTGTATGGCTTGGTACAAAATGAAAAAAAAAACAAAAGCAAGAGAAAAGAACTATTAAAAAGACAAAAATATAAACTTTTTCCTTTCTTTGCAGCTCCTCCCTCCCTTTCTCTCTTAATCTGTCATAGTGGTTTTTATTTTCTACTTAATGTCATGGTTTCTTGAGCAGGGGAAAAGGTAAGACTAAATGCAGACCTTCACAAGTGTCTAGCAGACTCATCACCCAACTCAGCATGAATAAGATCCACCAGCTACCAGGTTTCCCTTCTTCCTTCCAAATGCTTGACCCATGTACCACATTCTGGCCAGATCAGGGAAATCAATCTTCCCTTCCCCTGGGCCCTCTACTCCAGCCCATGGCAGATGGGTGACTCTGAAGGGATTTGAACTGCTGGGCAGTGATAGGATGCAGTACCTGGACTGGAAACTCATCCTGCCCCTGATAAGTCACCTGTCTAAAATACCAAAGTTATCAGTCTCCTGACTCCACACAGTGGCTCCTCAAGAGAAAGGCCCAGCGTTGGACTCCACCTTCTTTCTGTCTGCTTTTTGTCTCTCTCCCAGCATGTGACAGCCCCCCAGTGTCTCTCCTTCTGTAATGATGCCACAGTTCCAGACTACATGGTATGATGGAGAGCCATGACAACATGGAACCTGAACAGTTGCTACCATGTGTCAACCTGAAGTGCTGGAGGGTACGTGCAACCAAACACGACCTTCCCTCCCTACACCTAGGTGTCTGCCAAGAAGTAAAGGTCAATATCAAAACACAGGTCTTTCACCACAAATGTGTTCCAACAACCTGCCAACAGTGGAAGAAAGGATAAGAGAGAAGGCCAAGCAGGGTTTAAGAACCAAGACTGGAAAGCAATGGAGATAAAAAAAAAAAAAAAAAATGTCTGAACTGAGGCTACAAGCCTCTGGCACATATTCCATTGTCCCATCAGACTTCATTTACAAAACATAAAGTCAAGATAAAAGTTAATAAAAACTTCCAAGATTGTACTGTAAAGCATTAAACCTGAAGCAGGAAGTCTTCATGAGTGTGGGTCACTGTACAAGTCAAATATTCATCAAACTTCTCTATCCTCTACTAATAATGGTTCCTACGTAGGAGGTGATTATAGTTTTCATAGGAAATATTCAGTTTTACTTTTCCTCCTTGCTACCAAGAATCCTAGAAGAGGGGCAGTAATGTCTTTTATTGGCCACTCCAGGAGAACATGTCTCTCCCTCTAAGGTAGGCATCCCATCAGTTGGCCTAGGGGTACTCAGGGCAGTTCCTGCCCTCCACTATCTTCTACATTTCTGTATGTGGAGCCCAGAATGAGTGGATTCTCTCTTATGTACCCTTATAGAGCCATATGGTACTAGAATCAACAAATACACTTCAAGTCTCACTGACAAGAGATTTCTCCCAAAACCTTCCACTTTGAAATTTTCAGACCAGAACTGGGCATTAATTAATATGTTCTTGGTAAATTTCCCAACTTCAAGAAACATGGAAAGCTTCTTCACATGAATTTACCACATTTTACTCCATTTACAACACCAGGAGTGGATCTCAAGTGTTCATCCAAGGAACAAGGGGCAGCCTTCCCTTCTTATACCTCAATCTTCATAAGGAATTTTCTTGTAGTCTCTCACACCTAGCATAATCCCTTTCTGCTATGGAGGTAAGAGAAAAGCCTCTCTTTTTTAACACTGCACTCGCAAAATATCAGTGACCATAATGTATTCCCTTCCCCAATAATTTTCTTTTTTTTTTATTTTTTTTATTTTTTGGTAGTTGTAGATAGACAGCCAGCCTTTATTTTATTTGTTTATTTTTATGTGGTATTGAGGATAGAACCCAGTGCCTCACATGTACTAGGCAAGTACTCTACCACTGAGCTACAGTCCCAGCCCCCCAATAATTTTCTTACATATATATATTGGGAAGAGGAAGCTGGGATGATTGTGGCAACAGTGCTAGTGCTATCATATTCCTATGAACACAGTTCTGTCCTGAACTTCTGAGAGCTGGTTGACTGCTCTTTTATAATGTGGATGACACTTTCACCTTTTTTTTTTTTTCCAAATTTTTTTTAGTTGTTGATGGACCTTTATTTTTTATTTATATGCAGTGCTGAGAATCAAACCCAGTGCCTCATGTATGCTAGGCAAGTGCTCTACCACTGAGCTACAACCCCAGGCTGACACTTTCACCTTTTTATTTTCAGTTTTAGACCTTGGCCACAATTCTAAGACAAAGAAAAATTCCATTCATCCTATTATAAAATGAAGTCAGACATTTCATTTTATACTTTACTTTAAAAACTGACTACAAAAGTTGATGGAGTCCAGTATCTTGCTCCTAAAATTAAAAAAAAAAAATCAACAAAATTGCACAGGTGAATACAATTAAACAGGCAAAGCTTATTAGACAGAAATATAATAAAACAATATATACATACATGTGTGTAGTGTATATGTGTGTATATACATATGTACATATATATAAATTTTTAAAAACCTGATTATTTTCTTTTAGCACCTTCAATTCTGCATCCATTTCAGTATTAGCCTGAATTTGTTGCTGAAGTAACTGCTGCATATGTTGAAAAGAAATGATGAGACCCTTTAAAAATACATAAATATATCAATTTTTAAATGTTTAATATAACAGGCATGTCTCTAAACTCATTCTTCATATACATTTTATAGTTTCTAACTCATTATAGTTTAATTTCAATACTGTATTAAACTAATGGCAAATTTTATAACAAAATATCTAAAAATACTTCTTATATAATTTCCATAAAAATACTCTTTCTGAGAGTCCCTTAAATAATTAACTAAGTTTTTTTAATTGGATCATAGATTCTATGACACTATTGAAAAATGTGAAGAATTCAAAACTTAAATAAACTTTTGTTGACTTGCCCCCTGCAAAATAGCAAATATATCTATACTAGAATGTCATACAGGCTATATTACGAGATGTTATAATGAACTAAGATGTCATGAATCAAATGGAGGAAAAGCAGCAGAAGAAAACAGAACAGGAGTTTTATTTCATGTACCTTTTTAAAAAATTAGAATAATTATAAATATCAAACAGATTCATATGAGAGGATAATGTCCTGAAAAATCATGTGTATCTATAAATACACTTAAATAATTACCTGCTAGGGCACCACTCATCTGAACAAACACAAAACTAATCTTTTAAAAATGGGAGTATATATGTGACTATTATATACATTCTAACCAAAAGTTTACTATTTGCTACATATTGACTTAAGTAAGCATAATTTCATATGTTACTTTTTAATTTGCCACATTGTAGCTGATTTTAAAATATTTACTGATTTCATAAATATCTTATGATTGCTTACCTGTTTTTTCTTCTTCAGTATGGGTAATCTCATCACTAATTTTCTTATTTAGTTCCAATTCCTTCAAAAATTTGAATAATTTTAAAGTTATGGTATAAAATTATTATACATATTATACAAATTCTACATTCAATTCAGTGCTCAAAAAACTTGAGAATGACATGACCTATTACTCCAGTGCACCCACATTTGTTTATGGTTGAAACAGTGGCTCCAGTGAATTGAGGAAGGTATAAGAATTCAATATTGAGACGGGTGTGGTGGTGCACACCTATAATCCCAGAGACTTGGGAGGCTGAAGCAGGAAAATCAAGAGTTCAAAACCAGCCTCACCAACAGAGAGGGGCTAAGCAACTCAGTTAGACCCTGTCTCTAAATAAAATGCATGTTTGAAGACATGAAAGATATGCATATACTTTGTATACAAACAGTGATATGTAAAAAGGTGCTCTTTTTTTAAATATTTATTTATTGGTTTTAGTTGTACATAATGCGTTTACTTTTTTTTCTGTTTTATAGGTTCTTTTTTTTAAATTTTTATTTATAGTAGTATGTATTACAGTTCATACTATACATATAGAGCATCTTTTTACATAAAACAGTTTGTATTCAAAGTATATTCACAGCATTCAAGTCTTCAATCGTGCATTTAGAATAATGATATCCATCTTATTCAACCACTTTTCCCCCCTTCCCCCCTTGCACCCTCCCTTCCCCTTTCTTCCCTTTGACCATTATAGTGTTCCTCTAGTCCTCCTATGTACCCCGACCCATCAATACTGTGAACTGGCTTCCTTATATCAGAGGAAACATTCGGTATTTGGATTTTTGAGATTGACTGATTTCACTTAGCATTATATTCTCCAACTTCATCCATTTACCTGCGAATGTCATTATTTTATTCTCTTTTATTGCTGAATAAAATTCCATTGTGTATATATGCCACATTTTCTTTATCCATTCATCTACCGAGGGACATCTAGGTTGGTTCCACATCCTAGCTATTGTGAATTGTGCTGCTATAAACATTGAGGTAGCTGTGTCACTGTAATATGCTGTTTTTAAGTCCTTTGGGAATAGACCCAGGAGTGGGATGGCTGGGTCATAGGGTGGTTCCATTCCCATTTTCCCAAGAAATCTCCAAACTGCTTTCCATAATGGTTGTACCATTTTGCAGTCCCATCAGCAATGTATGAGTGTGCCTTTTTCCCCACATCCTCTCCAACATTTATTGTTGTTTGTGTTCTTGATAGCTGCCATTCTGACTGGAGTGAAATGAAATCTTAGAGTAGTTTTGATTTGCATTTCTCTAATTGCCAGCGATGTTGAGCATTTTTTCATGTATTTGTTGATTAATTGTGTATCTTCTTCTGAGAAGTGTCTTTTCAATTCCTTAGCCCATTTATCAATTGGATTATTTGGTTTTTGGTGTCAAGTTTTTTGAGTTCTTTATATATTCTAGAAATTAATGCTCTATCTGATGTGCATGTATTAAATATTTGTTCCCAGTTAGTTGGTTCTCTATTAACCTCACTGATTGTTTCTTTTGCTGAGAAGAAGCTTTTTAGCTTAAATCTATCCCATTCATTAATTCTTGGTAATAATTCTTACGCTACAGGATTCTTGTTAAGGAACTTGGAGCCTAATCCGACATATTGGAAATTGGAACTTACTTTTTCTTCTATTAGGTGTATTGTCTCTGGTCTAATTCCTAAGTCCTTGATCCACTTTGAATTGAATTTTGTGCATGGTGAGAGATACAGGTTTAATTTCATTTTGTTGCATATGGCTTTCCAGTTTTCCCAGCACCATTTGTTGAAGAGGCTATCCTTTCTCCACTGTACATTTTTGGCGCCTTTGTCTAATATAAGATAGCTGAAATTATATGTATTAGTCTCTGTGTCCTCAATTCTGTACCATTGGTCTACTGGTCTATTTTGGTGCCAGTACCATGCTGTTTTCGTTACTATTGCTCTATAGTATAATTTAAAGTCTGGTATGGTGATGCCACCTGCTTCACTTTTCCTGCTCAGGATTGCTTTAGCTATTCTGGGTCTCTTGTTTTTCCAGATGAATTTCATGACTGCTTTTTCTATTTCTTTGAGGAATGTCATTGGGATTTTGATTGGAATTGCATTAAATCTGTATAATGCTTTTGGTAGTATGAACATTTTGATAATATTAATTCTACCTATCCAAGAACAAGGTAGGTCTTTCCATCTTCTGAGGTCTTCTACGATTTCTTTCTTTAGTGTTCTATAGTTTTTGTTTTAGAGGTCCTTCACCTCTTTTGTTAAGTTAATTCCCAGGTATTTTATTATTTTTGATGCTATTGTAAATGGAGTAGTTTTCATCATTTCCCTTTCAGAGGCTTTGTCACTGATGTACAAAAATGCCTTTGACTTATGAGTATTGATTTTGTATCCTGCTACTTTGCTGAATTCATTTACTAGTTGTAAAAGTTTTCTGGTAGAGTTTTTTGGGTCTTCTAGGTATATTATCATGTCATCAGCAAATAGTGCTAATTTGAGCTCTTCTTTTCCTATCTGGATCCCTTTAATTTCTTTGGTCTGTCTAATTGCTCTGGCCAGAGTTTCAAGTACTATGTTAAATGGCAGTGGTGAGAGGGGGCATCCCTGTCTTGTTCCAGTTTTTAGAGGGAATGCTTTCAATTTTTGTCCATTTAAGATAATGTTAGCTTGAGGTTTTGCATAGATAGCTTTTATAATGTTGAGATATGTTCCTGTTATTCCTAATTTTTCTAGAGCTTTGAACATAAAGGAGTGTTGTATTTTGTCAAATGCTTTTTCTGCATCTATTGAGATGATCATATGGTTTTTATCTTTAAGTCTATTGATGTGATGTATTATGTTTATTGATTTCCGAATGTTGAACCAGCCTTGCATCCCTGGGATAAACCCCACTTGATCATGGTGCACTATCTTTCTGATATGTTTTTGAATCCGATTTGCCAGAATTTTATTGAGGATTTTTGCATCTATGTTCATTAGAGATATTGGCCTGAAGTTTTCTTTTTTGGCTGTGTCTTTGCCTGGCTTTGGGATTAATGTGATATTGGCCTCATAGAAAGAGTTTGGAAGAGCTCCCTCTTTTTCTATTTCTTGAAATAATTTGAAGAGCATCGATATCAGTTCTTCTTTGAAGGTCTTGTAGAACTCGGCTGTAAACACATCAGGACCTGGACTTTTTCTTGTTGGAAGTTTTTTGATAGCGTCTTCTATTTCTTCACTTGAAATTGATTTATTTAAATTGTGTATAGCCTCCTGTTCCAGTTTGGGGAATTCATACGACTCTAGAAATCTGTCTATGCTTTCAGTATTTTCTATTTTATTAGAGTATAATTTTTCGAAGTAATTTCTAATTATCTCCTGTATATCTGAGGTGTTTGTTGTGATATTTCCTTTTTCATCACGGATGCTAGTAATTTGAGTTTTTTCTCTTCCTCTTTTTGTTAGTATTGCTAGGGGTCTGTCAATTTTATTTATTTTTTCAAAGAACCAACTTTTGGTTTTGTCAATTCTTTGAATTGTTTCTTTAGTCTCAATTTCATTAATTTCAGCTCTGATTTTAATTATTTCCTGTCTTCTATTGCTCTTAGTGTTGATCTGTTCCTCTTTTTCTAGTGCTTTGAGGTGTGATGTTAAATCATTTATTTGTTGTTGTTTTTTTTCTTTTAATGAAGGAATTCAGTGCAATGAATTTTCCTCTTACTACTGCCTTCATAGTGTCCCAGAGATTTCTGTATGATGTATCAGCATTCTCATTTACCTCTAGGAATTTTTTAATCTCCTCCTTGATGTCTTCTTCAACCCCTTGTTCATTCAGTAGCATGTTGTTTAGCTTCCAGCTGTTGGAGTAGTTTTTTTTATTTCTTGTATTATCATTGATTTCCAATTTCATCCCATTATGGTCTGATAGAATGCAAGGTAGGATTTTTATTTTTTTATATTTGCTGAGAGTTGCCTTGTGACATAATATATGGTCAGTTTTGGAGAAGGAGCCATGTGCTGCTGAGAAGAAAGTGTATTCGCTTACTGAGGGATGAAATATTCTATATATGTCCGTTAGGTCTAAGTTATTAATTGTTTTAACAAGGCCTAATGTTTCTTTATTTAGCTTTTGTTTGGATGATCTATCCATTGGTGAGAGAGGTGTGTTGAAGTCCCCTAGAATAACTGTGTTGTGGTCTATTTTACTCTTGAACTTGAGAAGGGTTTGTTTGATGAATGTAGGTGCTCCATCATTTGAGGCATATAGATTTATAATTGTTATATCTTGTTGATGAATGGTTCCCTTAAGTAGTAAGAAATATCCATCTTTATCTCTTTTGATTAGCTTTGGCTTGAAGTCTACTTTATTTGATATGAGAATGGAAACCCCTGCCTGTTTCCGCAGCCCATGTGCGTGATAAGACTTTTCCCAGCCTTTCACCTTCAATCGCTTGATGTCTTTTTCTATGAGGTGTGTTTCTTGTAGGCAACAAATTGTTCGGTTGTTTCTTTTAATCCAATCTGACAATCTGTGTCTTTTAAATGGTGAGTTTAGACCATTAGCATTCAGGGTTATTATTGAGATGTGATTCTTATTTCCATCCATTTTTAAATGTATTATGGTATTTAGCTTGATTTGGGTTCTCCTCTGGTTGGTAATTCCTTTAGTTTACTATCTCCGTTTGTTGGTTTTCATTGTTATTTTTCTCTTCTTCTTCGTGGAAAATTTGCCCAAGATGTTCAGAAGTGCTGGCTTTCGAGTTGTGAAATCTTTTAACTTTTGTTTGTCGTGGAAGGTTTTTATTTCATCTTCGAATCTAAAGCTCAATTTTGCTGGATATAAGATTCTTGGTTGACATCCCTTTTCTTTCAGAGCTTGAAATATGCTATTCCAGGATCTTCTAGCTTTTAAGGTCTGGGTTGAAAAATCTGAGCATAATCTGATCGGTTTCCCCCTATATGTAATCTGCTTCCTTTCTCTTGTGGCTTTTAGTATTCTCTCCTTGCCTAGTATATTAGGCAATTTCATTATAATGTGCCTTGGTGTGGATCTGTTGTGGTTTTGTACGTTGGTGTTCAGTAAGCCTCTTGAACTTGGTTTTGCCATTGGTTCCTCATGTGTGGAAAATTTTCTGCTATTATTTCATTGAATAAATTACTCATTCCTTTGGTTTGAAACTCTGCACCTTCTTCAAAATCAATCACTCTTAAGTTTGGTCTTTTTATGCTGTCCCATAATTCCTGAATGCTCTGTTCTTGTTTTCTTACTTCTTTTGCCATGTCCTCTAGATTTTTCTCCAGGATAAATATTTTGTCTTCATTATCTGAGGTCCTTTCTTACAGGTGATCTAATCTGTTGGTGATGTTTTCAATTGAGCATTTAGTTTGGTTTATTTCTTCTTTCATTTCCAGAATTTCCGTTTGGTTTTTCTTTAGAATCTCTATCTCCCTATTGAAGTAATCTTTTGCTTCTTGTATTTGTTTTTGGAGTTCTTTGTCAAAATGCTCTTTTACTGCCTCTATTTGCCCCCTCATCTCATTTTTTAGTTCAGTCTTAAGATCCATAAACATTTGGAATATGTAATTTCTAAATTCCATCTCTGGCATTTGACCAACTGTGCTTGCCATGGAATCAATTGAGGGGGCCTGTTCGTTGCTTTCAGCCACTTTCTTCCCTTGCTTCTTCATAATGCTTGTGTGTCTATTCTCTTAGCACTGTGGGACCTTGCCTATTTCGATTTCACCTTATAGCCTTATGTTTCTCCTGTGGTACAATGCTGTCAGGTCCCCTTATAAATACCTTACAATTTAAGCTCTAACACGTTCTTTACAGCAAATCCCAGTTTGATCACAATGTACAGATTTAGTTAACCCAGATATTGTTTCCAATTTACTCTGTATGCTTGCGTTGGGGTTTACAGTTTCAGTATTGGATACAGAGATGATATGTTTAGGAAGAAGCAAGTGAGATTACTGAGATGTTCTTTCTTAGGAAGTATAACAGTAGAATTTATAGAAGTGGTTTAATATCAGCAGACAGGAGAGAAAAGAGAATGGAGTAAGTGATTTAGAGGAAAGGTGATTTGTATATAAACCCAACTTATTTAGCCTTTGAGAGAAGAAAGATAAAGGAAGATGGAAAAGAAAAAATAAAAAGGAACAATGAGAGATAACAAAGAATTAAGAATTATTGTAAGAGAGAGGAGAGAGAAACTGAGTCAAGAAAAATAGAGATTAAACTATATATAACACCACTTTTCTGTATATTTCAATTGCCCCAGACCTAGAAGTCCCAATTTCTGCGTATGCCTTGTTTTCACCTCTGATGAGTGCACAATGACAGGGTGTAAGTAGATAAGATGAGGGCAGAAGAGACTAATGTGAGAAGGGAAGAAAGGAAAGAGGAACTCAGACACACAGATAATCCCACTATCAAACAGAACAAAAGCAAAAACAAACAAACAAAAACAAAAACAAAAAAAACACACAGAGTCGGAGTTTAAGCCAGTTGTCCTGGACCACGCCCAGGGGGGGGGGGCGGGGCGGGGGGGGGGGGGACAGTCACAGTAGAGTCTAGTCTGCAGCTTTGGCCAGGGGCAGATTGGCACAGAGGAATAATGGCTGGGGGGTGGGGTTGTCAGTATGTGAATAGCATCAAAAAAGTGTTCATCAAAAAGGCATGCATTCCCCACGCCTGCTCCCGGTTATAGCTCTTGTGGTTGCTGCACTGGCCTCAGGCAGGCCCTTTCCTTTGGGCTGCCTGTGCACGTCTCACCAGGTGTTTTGCTGTTTTCCGGGCTCTGGATCGTTCCTTGGATGCCTGCAACTGTTTTTCTTTCTCTGTTTCTTTGTCCCGGTCAAGCACAGCCCTTCTCCAAAATGGCGGCGCCTTCCCGGGTCCTGACAGCTGTATCCCGGTCCTGTGTGTCACTCTGATGTGTGCAGGTCCCGTTCGGCAATTTACGTGAAAGAAGTCTGTGAGGCCGCTGCTCGCGTCTGGCTCTCTTTTTATTCTGCGCTTTTTTTTTGCCGTGGTCTGCACTTCCCCTACTGTAATGCTACCACAGCAGCTGCTCCATTAATGCTGGTTTGGCCTGTGGGTCGCTGGCACTGGACTCCCTGCGTCAGCGGTGTGGAGTTCCTTGTATTTACACAGTCTGTATGTGCGCGGATGTCTCAGCTCCCTTCCAGTTGCGGGAACGTTTCTAAGAACGCGTTCAATCTTCCCGATAAGACTGTTTTATTGCCAGTCTCCCGAGCGTGCTTCTCTTCTGTCTGCCATCTTTTTTCCCTCCTCAATGCGTTTACTTTTACATGGTGCTGAGGATCGAACCCAGGCTGTGCAAGTACTAGGCAAGCGCTCTACCACTGAGCCACAACCCCAGCCCCTAAAAAGGTGCTCTTTATGTGTATTACGAATTGTAGAAAAAACAATATATAAATTGTTATATATACAACAACACTGAATTTTTAAAAATTTTTTAAAAATACAAAATAGGGCTGGGGATGTGGCTCAGTGGTTGAGTGCCCCTAAGTTCAATCCCTGGTACCAAAACAAAAAGACATTAGAAAATTAAATATAATACAGTCTTAAAAAAAAGAATTCAATATAGATTTGTACAAACTTGTAAAGGTTAAAACTACAAAATCCCTCATCTCTAAAGCTCTTTGGAGACACCATTGTACTCTAAGATTATCCAAAACCAAAGTGAAAATAAAATGGTTGCAGCCAAATTTTATTGTCCTTGCTAATGGCAAAAATTATCTAATAATTTAAAAAAACAAAGTCATAATACCTTGAATTTTTACTAAGTATAGCAATTTTGCAAAGAAGAAACATTTTGTGCTATAATCCTAAAATCCTCATGCATTTAAAAATAATATTATTATGAATATATTAAATCAAATACCATGTTGAGTCTTTCTTGAAGTTCTTCAAATTTCTGTTCTTTAATTCTTATATTGATGTTTTCTTCTTCCATCTTATACTGACATGTGACTTTGGACTTTATCAAGTCGGAAGCTACTTTTTTTTAGTTCCTTAATGTAAGAAACGTATCAAAATTCAGTACACATATTTCTTCAAAGTAAGGTATTTTCCTGACAATTTCAAAGTTCTTCTTTAAACCTATAATTATAATTCATATATCAAGATAATACTACCAGTATATCAAGGTCTACTTCCTGTGGCTCCCTTACAAGATTAGCCAACATGGGAACGCAATGTGTGGCTAACAGAATAGGCAAGACCAATCACATGGGGATAAAAAATATAAACTAACCAACCAGAAAAGTAGAATGTTTTCATTCATTACTGATTCAATAAACATCGTCTGAGATAGCAGGTCATGGTGGCACACACCTGTTAACCCAGTGACTTGGGAGGTGGAGGCAGGAGGATCACAAGTTTGAAGCCAGCCTCAGCAACTTAGTGAAGCCCTAAGCAACTTAGTGAAACCCTGTCTCAAAATAAAAACTAAAAGGACTGGGAGTTGTAGCTTAGTGGTAGAGTGTCCATTTGCTCAACCCCCAGTACTGAAAAAAAAAATCTGAGATAATGAAAATGATATAGAATTCTCAATTCTTGATTTCATTAGCATCAAGTAAGAAATAATTAAAATATAATGTATTACAGAAATGTACGAGAAGCATAAAAAAGGAAATCGTTTTGTTACAGGCATCAAGAAGGTATTACACAGAAAAGTAGCATTTGAATTGAGTCTTCACAGACTCAGGAAAGGGGAATATCGGTAATATAGCTAGAAATTTGGCAGGACTCAAATATTGAGAGGAAGTTGTCTGTCAAGATAAAGAATTTTATTCTAGGGCCAATGGGAATTAACCACTGAAGGATTTTGGGTTTTTTTTTGTTTGTTTGTTTGTTTGTTTTTGTTATTTGTTCTTTTTAGATACACATGACAGTAGAGTGTATTTTGACATATTATATATACCTAGAGTATAACTTAGATTCTAACTAGGATCTCATTCTTTTGGTTTCACATGATGTAGAGTTTCACTGGTCATGTATTCATATATAAACATAGGAAAGTTATGTCAGATTCATTCTACTGTCTTTCCTATTCCCATCCCCCCTCCCTACTGAAGAATTTTGAATAGGGGAATGATAAAATAAGATTTGGTTTAATCTGCTTTTTAAAAAAATAACTTTGGCCATGTTGCAGAAAGTAGAATTTAGGATTATGAAAGAAGTCTTCATTTGTGAACCATTACATGTCCATTTAGTTTAGCAGATATAATCACATTAAAATCCTGACATATCAACTTCTAAATTAGTGTGCAACTGATTGTATTGCTGTTCTGTGTATCTATTAAATACCCAAGGAGTGATTTTTATAGCCTTGATTATACAGCTTCTGAGCTCCCTTTGTATTCTGGAAGAACTCTGCATTATAAGACCCCACTGCCCACCAGAGAAGCTAAAATGCCAGATACTTGCTTTATAAGCTTGAGACCAGACTCTGCTAATCAGATACACAAGTCTTGGATGTTGGATCAAGACTGACTATTACAAAGGACAAGGAGTAGTACAAATCTGTCTGTTGGTAGACAGTGGGGGCAGTGCTAGTAACTTCAAGCTTCCATGGGTAACAATGATGCCTCCCAGACAGTAGTGCATCCACTATGGTCAGCTGAGATGGTACAAGGTATAGTATACAGTTATCAGCAGTGGGAGCTGGTTTTATGCTATTGTCTTAAGATATACTGCATGGTCTCCTGTTGGAAGCCATGTATGAACTATGGGTTTTTTTGAGCCATTAAGGCAGGGAAGCTGCTTTGCTGGGAACTCCTGGGTGAAATTCCCTGGTTTGAGAAAGCCCAGATCATGCTGGCACCCTGCCTTAGCTCATAGCCCTAAGTTCAAATGCAGTGGCCAAGAGATGGGCGTAACCTGCCAATCACCAAAGAACCTGTTTTCCCCACTCTTATCCTGTTTTCCTCAAGAAGCCTGCCACTCTGAAAACTTTGATGTATTTCCCCTTAAATAAAGGATTGAGGCCTTTTTCACTTGTTCAGTTCCAGTTCCTATCAGGGTTGGAAGACCCACCAGGCACCCGCTTTTTTAAAATCTAATTTCTGTCTCTGTCTTTTATTTCTTATTGATTATTTTCAGACTTTTTATTTTCCCAGCCAGTTCACACCTCCAAGCAGGAATCTGCTCTACCAGAGTGCTGGTAACCCTGGCATTCTCCCTTGTTCCTAACGATTTTTCAAATCTGAGATGATCAACATTCTTTCAATAAATTCTTTTGCTGACTAAGTCATCTTGCAATTAAGAATCCTAACAAATATACTTCAAATTTTTGGTTTATGAACTACCTAAGCAATAAACTCTAGACTCTTTAGTTAAAAATAAAAAGCTGAAACAGTAGGATGGTTAAGGTTACACAATTTTTAAAATTTTATTCATTGTGCTGATTAGTGTTCTCTATTTTTTAAAAAATAAAAACATTTCTTATGTGGTTTTCAAAATAATATTTAAAGTTATATAAATAATTAATTAGAGGACAGAAGATGACTAAGTCCTAAAGAACTCCACTATTCACAGACTAAAGAAGTCAGTATAATAGGCTGAGAAGTACAGTCAACTGAGGTAAGAGGAAAACCAAGAGTGCAATATCAAGCAAGCAAAACAGAAGCAACAGAAAATAGGACTACCAATACTTCCCAGTTCTACATGTTACAGTTTCAGCCCACTCAGAGAGAAATTCACTATATTATATCATATTTCAAAATCCAGAAGAAAGGACTCTATTAGTCTTAGCTCACATACCACCTTTAGATATGTACATTGCATAAAGTGACTGTTAAAAGTAATCATGTGTTATTCTCAGAATAACAAGAAAACAAGTTAATATCCTGGTATGATGAACCCAATCAGCATGTACTAAAGTAATGAAATAAAAGTCTGAGCAAAGGAGGAGAGGCAGGTTTGAACTGGGCCTTGAAGAATGAATAGTAGATTGAAAATCTTTCATTTGTCCCTCCTGATTCACTTTCCACCCTTTCTGTACACTGCTTTGTGCCCTGTGTGGCTAAGCTCTTTGAGTATAGGAAACCCCACTCTGCCCTCTGGCTCCTTGTTATGTTAAATCTGTAAGGAGGCATCAGTGAATCAGCAGGCTAGGAAGAGAATGAGATTGAGGTATTTTCCCAGCTTCTGCCCTACCTAATCACAATTTGGCAATGGTGTTTTGTCTTGACCAAGTCACAGTTTCTGACCATGGTTTTCTTTTATCACCATAGCTAGTTCTTGCCACATTTCAGCATCTGCTTCATTCTCTTGATCCTTTTTGTATAGGCATGGTAATAAATTCCCCACTACTTTTATCCTTGGGTACTCTGCCATCCCTTGTTGGTCTTCCTTAACTCTTCCCACAATTATGTAAACAGCTTCTTCATTAAACCTTTCCCAATTACCAATTCCAATGTGCCATCTGTTTCCTAACCCATCTTTTCCTATTTTGTTTGTTTAATACAAACAAAATAAAGAGAAGTCATCTCAAGAGTGGAAGCAAAGGTGGAGGAAAGCAAAAGCAAAAAGGAAGAACGAAGAATAATACTAATGGCCACAAAGATTTTGGTTAAAATAGAATGGAACATATCTTTTCAGAAGTAGCAGGAAACAATGTTGAATATATAGAATGGGCAAACCACAGAACCTCTGGAAAGCCAATTAAAGAAGTTTGGGACTTGATTTGGTGGGCAAAGGATAACTACTCAACCTATCATTCCTTCTATGTATACCAGGTACCTACTTTGTGTGGGTACCTACAACTGGTATATTAAACCAGTATCTCAGTGAACTCTGTTAAAAAAAAAAAAAGTGAATGAAATCTAGAGAAAAGAACACAGGCTAAGAGGCTATTAATTCAGACATGAGATGATGAGTGTCTATACTATTTAAAAATGGGAAATGGGAGATAAGACATTCTAAACAAAGATAAAATCAACTGAACAAAGAGAATGAAGATAAAAGATGATTCCAGAGAACCAAGGTGAAGGTAGACAAAATTAAAAGGTGGAATGAAATATGAAAGGCAGAAACATAAAAATGGAAAATCTGCTTCACTGATAAAAGAGATGAAATATGTATTAAGATTTCATTTAAGAGAGAGAAAATGTGGTGAGACAGACTTTTAAGAAAGCCAAAATGGGGGCTAGGGCTGTTAGGAAACAGATGGCACAATGGAATTGGTAGAGCGCTTGCCTTACACATGTAAGGCACTGGGTTTGATCCTCAGCACCACAAAAAAATAAATAAATAAAGATATTGTGTTCATATACAACTAAAAACATTAAAAAAAAAAAAAGCCAAAATGCACAAATCATTAAGCCTGGTTTTGGGGGGAGGGAGGGTTACTGGGGATTTGACCCAAGAGCACTTTAACACTGAGCCACAACCCCAATCCTTTTTATTTTGAGACAGGGTCTCACTAAGTTGCTTAGGGCTTTGTTAAATTAAATTGCTAAAGCTATTCTTAAACTTTGAATCCTCCTGCCTCAGCCTCCCAAGTCACTGGGATTACAGGCATGTGCATCACCACCACACCTGGCAAGGCTATTACTATTCTCAAAACACATACTTCATTTGTATATTTTTTCAAATTATAGAAGGTAGCACCCAAAGAATTTCCCCAAAGGAAGTTTCAATGTACCAGTAATGACTTACCGTCACAAGCAGCAAGAAGGTTTCTTCTAAAAAGAGAGTTGTATGAAATTTTTCTCAGGGGTAACAGGACAGTAAAGAATCCAATATGTGATTAACCTCAAAATTAAAGTCACAAAAGGATATAACCTACAACAAGTTGAAAATATAGAACTAGAGAACCAAGCACAGTAACAAGTGTTTATAGTCCCAGCTACTCAGCAGGATGAGGCAGGTAGATCACTTGAGCCCAAGAGTCCAAGACCAGCCTGGGCAATAAAGTGAGACACTATCTCTAAAAATAAGTAAATAAATAAATAGATATTAAAACTTAAAAGAAGGGCAAGAAATGTGTAAGTGAAATCATCTACATGAAGTAAATGACTGAATTAAGGAATATAAGCTCATTGAAAGAAAGACAATGAGAAAAGAAAAACAGAAACCTGAGGATAGAGTTTTGGAGAAACAGGAGAAAAGGGAATAATCAGGGAGCCAGAGGAATTAATTTGTTAGAGTACCAGAGACCTTTAAATAGATCACTTTTACATAAATGTCATAAAATTATTTTTTAAATTTCCTTTATTCTTATAGTTTACTTTTTTAACCTCATCATCATTTGTACAAAACACAGCATTGTATAATGAAAAACACTATGAGAACACCATTAAGATGCTTTGGTCACAAGTATCAGAAAATCACAACTAACCTACTAAATAATAAATAAATTTACTCTCACATAACAGGGTGTCCAAAGTTAGGCAGGTTCTAGTGCTGGTTGATTTGGGCACCAAATGTGTGTTACCAAAGACTAATTATCTTAATTTCTCCAGTTTCCATTCATAGGACTCTGCTTCTTTGGACTAATAAAAAGAGGTATTATATTGTGACTATCTCATTCTGGGACTCTTTTTTTTTTTTTGGTTCTGGGGACTTGAACTCAGGGGCACTCAACCACTGGGCCACATCCCCAGCCCTTTTTCTTTATTTTATTAGAGACAAGGTCTCACTGAGTTGCTAAGTGCCTCGCCATTGCTGAGGCTGGCTTTGAACTCGCGATCCTCCTGCCTCAGCCTCCCAAGTGCTAGGATTAAAGGCATGCGCCACCACGCCCGGCACACTGGGACTCTTTCTAAAGAGAAAGAAAAAAATTTTCCTTGAACTACCTCCTGCTTATCAGAATTATATCACATGCTCACTCTTTTTTTTAATTAGTGCATTTTAATTATATATAATGGGTTTCACTATGGCATATTCATATATGCAAATGACATACTTTGACCATATATGACCCCCACATGCTCATTCCTTAACCAAACACTGGCACGGAGAATAAAGTGATATTAATTGACTTAGACCGATCATCTGAAGTAGAAAGGGTTTTGTGAAAGGATCACCATGTCCATCCCAAGAAGAGTTTCAGCTAACGTTATAAAAGTTTCAGATTATTTAAAATAGAACCAAAAAAAGTAAAATAAAATATTACTGATTACAAACAATATGCAGAATAAAGTGAAAATAAGTGAAGGATCTTTTTGATAAGTTGCTTGACAGTGAATAATTCACCTACTCTCTTTGGGTCTCAGTTCCTTCTCCAAAAAAAGATACTGGGTTCAGTTAACAGTTTTCAAAGTTGTGCAGTTCCATGGAGCTTCTGCAAGGCTGCTTATGAAGAAGAGTAGCCAACAGATATAGTTCCAGAGCTCCTCTAACTCTCCCTTCAAATGCAGCAACTCTACAATTATTTGCTTCAATCCTGAGCACCTACATTTTAAACAAAGGATTCTGCTGCTCAAAGAAAGATGAAAACCATCAGATTAGATGATCCCTATGGTTCTATGAAACTTAGAGATTATCTGTAAAGGATAAATAGCTTGCAAAGAGCTAGTCATTGTTGAAATAGAATATAGTTCAAGCTTAAAGGAGAAAGAACAATTGATCAGTCAAAAGGAATTTCAGTCTTTGCTATTGGGAAAAGGCATTTAAGAGCAAATGAGAGATTCCAGCCTCTCTTCCCAGCATGATCACTGCCTGCAGCACATTCGTTCAGGAGAACAGCAATAGCTGAGGTAGTGAACATTGGTTTTTAAAAAAAAAAGACTATCAATTGTTTTATAGTCCAGGAAAAGGTCCTCTTGCAGTTCAAGGACCAAATTACAGCAGAAAATGCATTTAGTCAGCTTTTTTGCTGCTGCGACTACAAGATTGACTAGAACAACTGTAGAGGAGGAAAGGTTTATTTAGAGACACATGGTTTCAGAGATCTCAATCCACAGAAGGCAGGCTCCATTTCTCATTTCTCCATGCTCACAGTGAGGCTGAATATCATGGTAGAAAAGTGTGGCAGAGAGAAGCAGCTCACATGGTGATCAGAAAGCAGAGAGAGAAACTACATGAAAAAGAAGATACTGAAGAAACCCTATTTGCCTCAAAACTGTTACACCCACTGCTTGATATAAAGATTGAATCTGGTGTTTCTGTAACCACCAAAAAAAAATTGTTCTTGCTGATGTTATTTATAATGACTTCTGAAGACTCTGGCCATTTGGAAACAGAAGCCAGCAGAAAGAGTCTTATTGTGACCTGAAAATAACTCCTGAAAAGCTCCAGATGGTAAAGAAAAACAGTGGGTCACAGAGAGAATAGGAATAGAAATCAGAAAGTCAATGCAGACTTGTAATTCTGGTGGGTTCAACTTCTGATCTCAGTCACTATGAAAAAAAAAAATCAAGAAGGCTTGTGAAAATTTTGGAATTCCATGTGAACTTCAGGTAACATCTGCCCATAAGACCAGATGAAACTCTGAAGAGTAAAGTTGAGTATGAAGGAGATGACATTCCTACTGCATTTGGGACAGTGGCAGGCAGAAGGAATGGTTTTCACCTTGTGATATCTGATAATACTGCCTATCAAGTATCAGCTGTCCTCCCCTCACACTAGACTGGGGAGCTCAGGAAATGTGGTCATCTCTTCAACAACCCAGTGGTTTCAGATGTTCAACCATACTTTCTCATCTCAGTTTGCTGCTCAGGTATTTGGATCAAACAGCCATTTGGTATGGATCAAACTGCAAGCAAGCAATATTACCAAATGGATTTCCTTGAAGCAGGCTAACAAAAAGATCAGAGAATGTGATTCTGCCCCCTACCCCCACTACTGGGGGTTAAATCTGGGGGTGCTCTACCACTGAGCTACATTCCTAGCCCTTTCTATTTTTTTAAGACAGGGTCTCACTAAGTTGCAAAGGCAGGCCTTGAACTTGTGATCCCCTGCCTCAGCCTCCCAAATAGCTGGAATTGTAGGCATGTGCTATGGTGCATGGCTCAGAGAATATAATTTATAAGAAAGAATGTCATTTCATTTCTTGGAGGAAAAACTACAAATTTCTAGTTTAGCTGCAGAAAAAATCAAACAAGATGAAAACATGACTTTAAGGCAGAGGAAACAAAATTTATTAATGAATAAAAAATCAAACAGGCTGTTTTAATTAACTTAAAAGCCTATATATACTAATAATTCATCTATAGTTATGATGCAGAAAATCTGAGCCTGTGAAAACTGCTTTAATCTTATTTTAAACTTAATTTCATTTGTAACAATAATTCCATACATTTCTATAGCATGTGAATGAAACTTTCTGAAATACTTTTTCATGCACTTTACAACTTTATATTTATTACATATGTATTAAACAGGAAAAGTATATATTATTATACCCATATTACAAATGAGAACACAAAGCTGGGGGGGGGGGGCAACACCAGTATGCCCCGAGTGGTACACCTCCTTAAGATGACTATAGTTGAAAGGTTTGGTTTTAAAGAAAAGGTGAAGTGATGAGTTAATATAAACAGAATAAATGAGAAATATTGTGCAGGGAATTCCACATAAGCAAGAACAGACTAATGGACTGAGTGAAGTAGCTGGAATGAAGGACCAGAGGTAGGAGATTTGGGCATGTGATGGTACATGTCATAGAAAAGGGTTCTCTGACCACAGAAAGTAGAGGGCTGAATGAAGGTGTCCCAAGGAAGCTCAGTAGCAATGAATTTCAAGGTAGGGACAAGCTAGGCTGTAGTTCTGCAGTCTAGGCATATAAGAAGAAGGCAGTTCAAGAGTATGAGTAGTCAACAATGTCCCCTTTTAATAAATATATGATTTATCATGAATAAAACAAAAGACAAAAAACTTATATAGCATGAACTGCTTGTGCTGTTATTCTATTATCCTAAGTGAAATGGTTAAGATCACAGGGTCTGGAGCCAAATTTGTTTGCATTCCAATCTTGGTTCTATTTTCCTTGTTTTGTAACTTTAGATAAGTTACTTAATACTCCCTCAAATTCCTTATCTGTAAAATGCAGATAATAAAATTTTTAATGTCCCTGGAATGTAATAATCCATGCAACAAATATTTCCTAAGCATCTACTATGTGCTAGATACTGTCATCTATTTACTAGGATGAATACAAGAGACTCTCTGATTGCTACCACTGTGGTGTGATATAGAATTTTTCCAACTTGTAAAATAAAGTACTATGAAGTCTTAATAAATGTCATGAATAATTAAGTATTATTTTATTTAAGGAATTAAGATTCATTCTCATAGTTAATAAGCGTTTTCTTGAATAAGCTCCTCAAAAAAGGTACCAAAGGGAGGGTGGACATGACCAAAACACTATATATATATATATGAAAATGTCACAGTAAAAACCCATTAATTTGTACAATTAATGCATGTTAATAAAAAAGTACTATATTTTATACTTATTTTATGTTCCATGGCACCTTAATAGATTCAGAAATCTAACAGGAACTAAAAATTAGAATGGATATAAATAAAAAAGAATAAACATATGAAGAAAGATATGACTCGCCTTTGTCTAAAATAGAATTTGATGAAATCAAAGATTTGATTCACTCAGGATAAAATAAATGGCAATAAAAATACTTGGTTAGGGCTGGGGTTGTGGCTCAGCAGTAGAGCACTCATCTAGCACGTGTGTGGCCCAGGTTCGATCCTCAGCATCATGTAAAAACACATTGTGTACAACTAAAAGCAAATAAATAAATATTTTTTAAAAATACTTGGTTAATGTCTGCCAAATAGACTATTAACGGCACAACAGTTCAGTCAATTTGCAAGATTTCCTTAGAAAGTGGTAGACATAAGTATAATGCTGAGGGTTCCATCAGTGATTGAATCAGTTAGCTTCATTACATTCAAAGTAACAACCACAGCACTTTAGACCACCATGTTACAGGGAAATGCTCCTAGTTTAGCTGTGAACAAATCACTACCGTTTTATCACCAATACTGGAAAAATAAAGCTTACCAGATGATGAATTATTAGCATTATGTTAACTTTAAAAGAACAGTACATTTTATGGCTGAGAAATAACCTTGACTATTATAACCAACATTCCTAAACTATGAGTTTAAAATAGGTATTTCTGCATTCTAAGGTCAGAATATGCTAAACAACAATTATAAAAATTAGACATTATAATAAATCATTATTCTACTCCATAGGCCAAATAGTCTTTGACTTACTGAACAATTCATTGATTTTACCATTTCCACCACAGGTAAATATTTTAAAACATGATGATAGTTTAAATGGCTATGGATACTGAAAGATCAAAAACTAAATCTAGTTGTTTTGGCAATTAATTTCTTAAAAATTTATGAAATTAACTCAAAGGTAAAATACCTGAGAGAGGATCATAAAAATTTGGGGGGAGGGGTTTACAGGAGATTGGACCCAGAGATGTTTAACAACTGAACCACATCCCCCACCTTTTTTTTTAAGTATTTTTTTTACTTTATTTATTTTATTTATTTTTATGTAGTACTGAGGATCAAACCCAGTGCCTCACATGTGTGAGGCAAGTGCTCTACCACTAAGCTATAACCCCAGCCCCTCCCCCACTTTTTAAAATATTTTATTTAGAGACAGGGTCTCCCTGAGTTGCTTACGGCCTTGCTAAGTTTAAGTTGCTGAGGCTGGCTTTGAACTCATGATTCTCCTGCCTCAGCCTCCAGAGCTGTTGGGAATACGTGTACACCACTATGCTGGACCATAAAATTTTAATCTCAACTCAAATTTACACATTTGACTAATACTTACATTGTTATGCAGTATTTAGTAAACTATCAGAGTAATTAAAAAATCTCTTATGCTCAACTGATTCTATTTTTTAAAAAAGACACCAATGATATTGACTTTAACATGATGTACACCTTTCTTTACATAATAGTGTTTCTATAATCTTGCTTTCAAGTGGCTTTTTATGTACTAAGATAACTTTTAAAGGAAACACAACAATTATTTTTGAATCTTTATTTTTTATTAGGGTTTCTTAAAACAAGATACACTCATATGAAATAAACAAGCATTCAAATAACTTAGAAAGTAAATTACTAGGTGACTTATTTTGTACTAGTGATCTGTTCAAAGTTTACTCCTAAGACACAATGTCTTATTAATAAGACATATATGGCTAAAACTTATGTTCACTTATATAGCTTACAATTCTCTAAATAAATCAAGGAGGACTGGTTCTTCAAAGTTTTTTCTTCTTCAGTGTTACAAAATGCAGCAAAATTCTATGCTTTTCTACCTTTTTCAAATAACTGAAAACAGAAACTATTGGAATCCGCTATCTTATAGGAGATACCCTAAAATGCATCAATTCCCATTAAAATAATTGTTTTGAAATAGCAAGAAGGTTTATAAATGAATTAGGGATAGAAACCCAGCATATGGCTGGCAAAAGTAAAAAGTAATAATTTCTTCCATCTTTCTCTTATGCATTAATTAATCTTAAGAGCACAATAAATTAAAATCAAAGACCTCCACGAAATGATTTTCCACTGAAAAATATGCTTTTGATTTTATAGCCTTTACAAGCTTCTAAATATCCTGAACTTTTAGTACGTTGTCTGTTTTCTAACCATTTTATTCAAAGCTATTAGTGCAGCAAATAAACAGCACATGCTTTGATCTCATTAAATTACAACTTATAGTTCCTAGAGTCATAAATACTTGCAGTTTTCTCCTTCTTTCCCTCCTTTTCTGGCATGAGGTAGTCTGTTTAATATCACTATCTCCTTGAGTGCTTTGACATTTACTCAAGACAAACAGCAGAGGTTATGAATGTTCCTCATAGATAATATCGGGAATTCTTCATGATTGCCATAACGGTGAACCCAAGCATTCAGAACTGTAATACCTAGTTTTATCTAACAACTAAGTTTGATCTGTTTAAATGATCCACAAAAAAGGAATTCCACCTTATCACAAACCAATAACTTAACTGTTCTGGAAAAAATCACAGAAGAGTATAAAATAAAAATAAAAAATTATCTTTGGGAAAATTAATGATTAGAAGTTTTAAATGAGTGATATAACCAATGTTACTAGACTTGATTAGCTTCTGAAAGAGTCAAAAAATAAAAGTCATTGTTAAGATTAAAAATCAAAGCTACATAAAATACACAAAATACAAAAATTGTATACCTTGAATGTCTAAAATATTAAAAACCAGCCCTTCAAACACATTTTATGTTGCTTACCCTTGCGATTATTTAAACTTTGAAGTCTCAAAGATAATGAAATTCTCTTACTTGGCCCTTTCATATAGTCTCTTCCAAGAACAATTAGACTGCAATGGACACACTGACAGTAATGCTTTCTAGAATGACACAGGCCACCATTGCATAACCTATTACCACATTTAGGTGGCCTTGGCTGAGGCCCCATGGCCTGGGAAAAAGAAGCAAGTGTTCTCATGAGCAATATCATTCCACTCATGCATAGAAAGAGACATTCTTCACCCTCTTAAATAAATCCGCCAAGGGTATCTCTCCCTGGATTTAGAGGAGCCTCATCTAATCTACAGGTCAGGGTCTTAAACTATATATTAGAATATAATAACCTATTTTTTTACAATGAAACATCTGTTTATATTTAAGGCAAAAATATATAATTTAGTACAGAAATTTATAACATATAATCTTTTTAGTAATAATACAGAAACTAACTGAATAAAGGTAAATGAATATTTTAACATAATTAACAAATATGGGTACTATTTAAGTCATTGACAAATATATTAAATAAAAAATAACCTAAGAGAAGTCACTGAAAATGTACTTATTCATGACTATTGAATTAACATAGTTATTTATATTTGCATTTGAAGTTTATATTGATAAAAATGAATGGTCTTTTTTTAACTATTCTCTGATTTGGAATTCCAGACAAATTTTAAAAACTATAGCTGTTCCTCCTTATGTTAAAAAGAGTTATCTATAAAATTCAAGGATAAAATAATATATGTTATTTTATAACATAAATAAAACACAAGACTTTTTTCTTGGTGGGGGTACCAGAGATTGAACTGAGGGGCACTTGCCCACTGAGCCACATCCCCATCCCTAATTTGTATTTTGTTTAGAAACAGGGTCTCATTGAGTTTGCTTTACACCTTGCTTTTGTGGAGGCTGGCTTTGAACTCATGATCCTCCTGGTCTCAGCCTCCCAGCCACTGGGATTACAGGTATGTGCCACCATGCCCAGTAAGACAAAAGACTTTTTAAGAATAAAGATGGGGTGGCTGGGGTTGTGGCTCAGTGGTTAGAGCGCTCGCCTAGCACGTGCATGGCCCGGGTTCAATCCTCAGCACCACGTAAAAATAAAGGCATTGTGTACAACTAAAACAAATAAATAAATATTTAAAAGAAAAGAATAAAGATGGGGCTGGGGTTATAGCTCAGCATTAGTGTGCTTGCCTTGCACATGTAAGGCACTGGTTTTGATCCTCAGCACCACATAAAAATAAATAAATAAAAATAAAAATAAACTTATGAAAAAAGAATAGAAATATATGATTATTTATCATCCATATGAATGTTCTCTAACTGACCAACACCTATGCTCCTACTTTCTGATCCCTCAGGTATAAGAATAGAGTCCAGGACTGAGGTTGTGGCTCAGCAGTAGAGTGTGTGCCTAGCACATGCGTGGCCCAGGTTCTATCCTCAGCACCATGTAAGAATAAAGGCATTGTGTACAACTAAAGCAAATAAATAAATATTTAAAAAAAAAAAGAATAGAGTCCAGGGAACATATAGTGAATTTACTGGCAGTTATTAAATCAAAGACTTACATACAACAATATGTTGTAATGTTACAAATATTAATAGTCTTTGAACTCATGCATTAAAGTATGTCATTCATCTGGTAGCACACTCTTCAAAACTTATGCCTATGTCTCTAGATTCTTAATAGTATTTTTAATTTCAATAAAATTGTATTTGAAGATGGAGGGGTTTCCAATTTCTAGATGGGCATGTAAGGAGTTTGTAAGTCACAACTCCATCCTAACAACAAGTAAAGAATTGAGCAAACTGAAAAATCAACAACTCTCCTTAGATCTGTCATAAAAGTGAGGGGTGGGGGGTGGAGGTGGGGACTGATGCCCCTAGAATAAGAGAAATAGACAGGAAAATACAGAGAATCACAATTTAACAGGAGCAGAAGCCTCCACAAGAACCGGCACCAGGGTAAAAAGACCTAAACTGTAATTGTTAAATTGCTAGAGGCTCAGTGTGGACAACTCTGAATTGAAAATTCCTGGGGCATGCCATTATAAGGGTGTAGGAGTTACATTTGTGGGTTTTACTTCCAGAAACTCTACCAGATCTCACAGTGAACCCTGGTGAAAAATCTCCTTGTGCTTCAAGCTGGGGGAGGGAAAGAGGAATCATTTCGAAATATATCAAAGCATATTCTTCTTAATAAGGGATGTCTTCCAAAGAAACTATTGGGGAAAAAAAAAAAAAAAAACACCAAATCAGCTATGGTTATACCTACCTACCCTACCTGGTGAAGAAACTCCAGCTGCCTCCAGTCATTTTATCCCTACTGAAAAACACTGGTGAAGTTCTCAGTATAGTGGCACAGGTTCACCAAAAGATAGACCTAATAATAAAACTACAGAATGCTTCCCTTCCCTGACACCTTATCACTCTGTTACTAAAGGTCTAATTACCATAGTTCTTGTTACCCACTATATCTTGCTTACTTTTCAACAAAAAAATTATAAGGCATATTAAAATGCAAAGAACAAAATTTCAAAATTTCAAAGGGTTGAACAAGCATCTGAATGAGAGTCAGCTATAACAGGAATGCTAGAACTATCAGGCCAGGAGTTTTTACAAGTATTATTAGTATGGTGAGGGTCTTAATAGAAAAAGTAGATGATATGTAAGAACAGATCAATAAAATAAGCAGAAGGATGGAAATTCTAAGAAAGAGTCAAAATGAAATGCTAGAAATCAAAGCCACCATGAAGAATGCTTCTTGTGGCTCATTAGTAGTTTGCACAAAGCTGAGGAAAAAAAAATCTCTAAGCTAGAGAATATGACAAAAACTCCCAAAGCTAAGAAAGGAAAACAAGATTAAAAAAGAACAAAACCCTGAATATAATACCAAGAATGGTGTGACAACTAAAACTGTGTAACATATACATAATGGAAAAACCAGAAGAAGGAGGAGAGAAAGGAACAAAAGCAATATTTTAAGCAACAATGACCAAAGATTTTCCAAATTAATGTCAGATATCAAACTACAGATCTAGGAAGCTCAGAGAACATGAAGCAGGATAAGTGCAAAAAAAAAAAAAAAATCTACATCTAAGTACACTGTATAGTACTATCTCATGAATATTGAAGCAAAGAGCATCAGAGGAAGATATTAGCAAGTTGAATTGAACAATGAATAAAAAGAATTATACATGAGGAAGGAGCAGAATTTTATTCCACATATGCATGCAAGGTTGGGTCAACATAAAAAATCAGTTAATGTAATCCACTATATAAGCAGACAAAAGAAAAAAAAATCATATAATCATCAATAAATATATAAAAAGCATTTGATGAAATATAAAAAACCTGTTAATATTTTTAAAAAATCTACAAATTAGGAATAAAAGGAAACTTCCTATAACTTGATAGAAAATGTCCACAAAAACTCATAGCTAACATCATACTTTATGATGAGACACTAGAAGCTTTCCCACTTAGATCAGAAAGAAGGGTATGATATTAAAACATGATACTAGAAGTCCAAGCTAATGCAAAGGAAAAGGAAATAAAGAATACACAGATTGAAGAGGAAAGAACAAAATTACGTCTTTGTTCATAGATGGCTTGATCAGCTAGGTAGAAAATCTAAAAACGACTCCCCCAAGTTCTAGAACTAAAAAGCAATTGTAACAAGGTTACAGAATACAAGGTTAATATACAAAATCAATTGCTTTCCTATAAGCAACAATGAACAAGTTTATGAAACACTTAGGTATAATCCAACAAAATATGTGCAGTATCTAGAAGAGAAAAACCACTAAATCCTGATGTTAGACATCAGAGAACTTTGATAGAACCAAAAAAGCAGTCTATATTCCTGAATAGGAAGCTGTCAGTCCTCCTGACTTGACCTATATATTCAATGCAATCTCAACCAAAATAGTAGCAAGATATTTTGCAGATATCAACATACTGGTTCTAAAGTTTATATGAAAAGTCAGGTGTGGTGGTGCATGACTGTAATCCCAAGGGCTGTGGAGGCTGAAAGCAAGAGGTTCTCAAGTTCAAAGCAGCTGGCCTCAGCAACTTAGAGAGGCCCTAAGCAACTTAAGAAGACCCTGTCTCAAAATAAAAAATAAAAAGGGTTGAGGATGTGACTCAGTGTTTAAGTGCTCCTGGGTTCAATCCCTGGTACCAAAACCAGAAAAAAATAGCAAAAAGTACAGAGTAGCCAACTCAATATTGTAGGAGAAAAACAAAGTTAGAGAACTGATATCTATCTGACTTCAAGACTGAATACAAAGCTATAGTAACCAAGACAATGTGGTATTGACAGAGAGAGAGATAGGGTCAGTGGGGTGTGGGGGAGGGTTAAGGATGGGGAAGAGAGAAGATGGGGAAGAGGAGGGAAAGAGAGGAGAAGAGGAGAAGAGGAAAGGGAAAGGAAGAAAAAAAGGAGGATAAAGAAAAGAAAAAACACTCCCACAACAAAAACAGATAAACAGATCAATGAAATAGGATAGAGAGTCCAGAAACAGACCCAAATAAGTATAGTCAATTGTATTTGGAAAAAGAGCAAAGACAATGCAATGAAGCAAATGGTACTGGGATAACTGGACATCCATATGCAAACACACACACACATACACACACACACACACACACAACTCTAAATAGATTACATCGCTCACTAAACTTTACTCAAAATGGATCACAAACCAAAACTTTTTTTCAAAACTAAAAAACTCCTAGTTTATAACTTTTAAGAAAAAAACTAAGCCGGGCGCGGTGGCGCACGCCTGTAATCCAGCACTTTGGGAGGCTGAGGCAGGAGGATCGCGAGTTCAAAGCCAGCCTCAGCAATGGCGAGGCACTTAGCAACTCAGTGAGACCCTGTCTCTAAATAAAATACAAAAAAGGGCTGGGGATGTGGCCCAGAGGTCGAGTGCCCCTGAGTTCAATTCCCGGTACCACAAAAAAAAAAAAAAAGAAAAGAAAAAGAAAAAACCTAGATGACCCGTGGGTACAGTTTAGATACAACACCAAAGTAATGATCCATGAAAGAAAGAAAATAAATTGGACTTCATTAAAATTAAAAACTTCTGCTCTTTTCAAAAGACACTGTTGAAAGAACAAAAAGGCAAGCCACAGACTAAAAGAAAATATCTGCAGAAGACACATTGAACAAATGACTGCTATCCAAAATATATAAATCTCATGTTCCACACGACTAAAACACTCAAGGTCACTCCAGGTGAACTGGGCTGCATGAAATAACCACACAGAGACAAAGAAATACCTTAATTTTTGGGTCTTGTGACAGCTCCTCTCTGACCGTAGGGGTCCGTGGAAAAGAAAGCGAGAGCATGCCTAGAGCCCAGTTCTATTGGGGAGAAGCCATGCAAATGAAGCAAGGGGTTAGGTTTCAGGGGCTTGAGGCTAGCTTTGGGTCTTGCTGTCAGCTGGTTGACTGACATGTAGGAAGGCCACGCCCATCTCATGTGCTGAGTGGGGATCAATAGCAGAGCAGACAAAGGGAGTTTCCATGTAACATTCTATCCCAAACAGGGCAAAGGTGTAGGATTACAAAGGAATAGGTGAGTGTAACTCAACCCTAGTGGGTGCCTCTACTCCTAGGGCCACACCTTGTCATTCCATGGAAGGGAAAAGCCTGAGTCACAAATCATGACATTATCGAGCCAGACTGCAGTGATCTTTCAGAGCCTGGTGCATGAGGAGTTAAAGGCACATGTATTTGGAGTGGTTCCTGACATATAAAGAACTCTTACAACTCAACAATATGAATATAACCCAATTTTAAAAATGAGCCAATGTAGAAAAATGAATTAGACCCTTACCTTTCACCCTATACAAAAAATCAACTTGAATGGATCAAAGACCATTATGAAATTATGAAACTATTTGAAGAAATATAGGGTAAACATTTTAAGAAATCATTACAGGCAGTGATATTTTGGGTAAGACCCCCAAAGCACAAGTAACAAAAGAAAAAATAGACAAATGAAATTGTATTACACTAAGAAGCTTCTCTCCACAGCAAAGGAAACAATCAACAGATTTAAGAGACAATCTTTGGAATGGTTGAAAATATCTGCAAACTATTTAGCTGACAAGGGATTAATATCTAGAATTAAGAAAGAACACAAAAGCTCAACAGCAAAAACATCAAATAATCCAGTTTTTAAATGGACAAATGATCTGAATAGACACTTCTCAAAAGAAGATATACAAATGGTCAACAAGTATATAAAAAATGCTAAGTATCATTAGCCATCAGGGAAATGTAAATCAAAACCACACTGAGAAATAACCACAAAGACAAAAAAATAATAAATGCTGGTGACAATGCCGAAAAAGGGGAAATTTTACTCTCTATTGGTGAGAATATAAAATTAGTATAGCCATTATGAAAAACAGTGTGGAGATTTCTTTAAAAACTAAACACAGAACTACAATATGATTCAGCTATCTTCAACTACTGGGTATATATCCAAAGGAAATGAAATTAGTATATCAAAGAGATACCTGAACTCCCATGTTTATTGAAGCACTATTCATAATAGCCAAGATATAGAATAAATGAAGCTATACACTGATGGATGAATGGGCAAAGTAAATGTAGTATATATACACAATGAAATATTATCCAGCCATAAAAAAGAATAAAATTCTGTCATTTGTGGCAATGTGGATGGAAGTGAAAGACATTATGTTAAGGGAAATAAGCTAAACAGTGAGACAAAAACTGCATGTTCTCACTCATGTAGAAGCAAAAAATGTTGATTCAGAAGTAGAAAGTAGAGCTGGGGATATAGCTCAGTTGGTAGAGTGCTTGCCTCACATGCACAAGGCCCTGGGTTTGATCCCCAGCACCACACACAAAAAAAAATCACAACAGAAGTATAGAGTAGAACAGTGTGGTCCCCAGAGGTTGGGAAAAGTAAGGAAGGCTGGATAACGGATACCAAAATATAATTTCATGGGAAAAATAACTTCTAGTGTGCTACAACATAGTAGGGTGACTACAGTTCACAACAATTTATTATATATTTACAAAGAACTAGAAGGGAGGAATCTGAAGGTTCCCAACACAGAAATGGTAAATGTCTAAGGAAACTGAAATGCTGATTACCTTGATTTGATCATCACACATTAAATACAATTATCAAATTATCACACTATATCCCATAAATATATTCAATTATAATTATGTGTCCATTAACAACACTTAAAATGGGCCAAGATAGACATCCCTCCAAAGAAGATATACAGATGGCAAGTAAGCACATGAAAAGATGATAACAACATATGTCATTAGGGAACAGAAATCAACAAGATACCACTACATACCAATTAGAACCAACAAAATCTAAAATGACTGACATCAACTACTAGTGAGGATTTGACAGTGAGGTGCGTTGTACATCTGTACACTAGGGTATATGGGAACTTGATACTTGCTATTCATTGTGCTAAGAACCCAAAACTGCTTTAAAACTAAACTCATTAACTTAAATATATTAAATAAAAATAGTGAAATTCTATGTATATAAGAAGATATTAATGCTTTGGGAATTTTCTTTTCTTTTTTCCTTTCAAAGCAGAATCCTTTACCTAAAGCATTTACTTTGGAAAAAAAAAAATAGTGCTCAAAGCAGCCCACTCCCAGGAAATAAGATTAGACTACTTTAGAGTCAAGATGACAACACTGACCCAAATCAGTAGAAATAATTGTTCTTCAAATTTATGATACATCTGAATAGCATTATTCATACTTTTTAAAAAGAATTTGTTGTAGAAGAACACAATATCTTCATTTTATCTATTTTTTTTTAATGTGGTACTAAGGACCAAACACAGTGCCTCAGGCATGCAAGGCAAGCACCCTACCACTGAGCCACAACCCCAGCCCCATTCATATTTTTCATCCCTTGAATTCAAAATATATATTTGCAAACTGGCTAGATAAGGTTTGGTGTGCAATCTTTCACCATGAAACAGAATTTTCTCTGTACTAAATCAATTAGTCTATACAGAAACTGAATTCATAATTTTTGGCCTCACTAATGATATGCCCTGACTAAGCATACAGTCACAGTCCCACCTGGAAACAGATGGTGCATATAAATTAGGGTATTTTGAACATGGTTTATTTGCAAACGTGTGGACAGGATATAAAAGAATCACAAGGATTGTGATTGTACAACCTTGTTCCGTCAGTGGAGCTGTCAGCACCCTTAGAAAAGAATAAGAAGGTTACTGGACTCAAACAAGAATAATGTGTAAAACAGGCTAATTCAACAGAAGCAGTGATCTGGTGAGTGACATAGCCAACCTGAAGTGATCACACACAGAGGGATCAGGGGGTATAAATACCCTGATTTATTCTCCTTCATTTCTCCCATCTTCTACCCAGGCTCCACTGGCCCTGCTCAACAGGAAGCCAGAGGATTTGGAAGCCCACTAATGCAATTCATGTAGATAAGATTTCCAGGCATAACTTTGGAACTGCAGGAAAAAATAGAAGATATTTTGCATACGAATAAATAATTACAAATTAAGTGCATTTTAAATGGCACTCAACAAATGTTTTGGAAAAAACATTTTCAGTTGTTCATGTCCAGATCAGTAAGGATAGGTGCTTAATTCTCTCAGGGGTAGGGAAGCAGTCCTAAAATGATTTGAGGTGGTATATTTGAGATGGGGCTTTGAAGGGAGTAGGGAGAGGAAATTGGAGGTCATTCTCTACAGAAAGAAGGCCTTACCTATTTCTTCTTCTCATACTAACTCTCCCTTTGTATCAGTTGGAATATTTTTAGTTGCAAATGATGGAAAACAACTGTCCCTAACCAAGCTAGCTTAAATACTAATGGGGACTACTGGCTCACATAACTGAAAAGTCTAGAGCTAGGAAAAGATACAGTTATCTTTATATCACACCAATCTGCCTTCCACATTAAGTTCCTCTGGTTTTGGCTTCTCTCGGGATTGGTAACCACTATGGGGATTACATTTTTCCTGGTTTCAAACCAGTAATGAAGGTAATTTATCCTATTCCTGAACCAATGATTGTGGCCAGAGGAAAGAAATATGTTTATGGCTTTCGGCCAATTTGGAGCTCAGCTCTAAAGCTGAAGGCATCAAAACAGAAATTTGGATAAAGTTAGGAAGAAGAAAAGGGGATACTGGTGTTCAAAGAGCAACCCAATAAATGTTCAATGGACCCTTTTATTCATGATGCTCCAGCCATACCAGACTTCTTCTAGTTCTTCAAATGTACTAAACTCTTTCCGGTCTCAAAGCTTTTGTACATGCTGTTCTTGCGCGTGAAACATTGTTCCTTTCCCTCCTTTATTTGTTTATCTCCAATCAATAAAGTTATATCATCCCATCCTGACTTTTTCTTCAGATTACTTATGACATTTTTAAGCTATTTGATCTATATATTTACCTGTTTTACCTCTAACTCCTCCATTGGACTGTATAAAAATAGGAACATATTTTATTTTCTTTATAGTTGGGTCCTTAGTGCCACGTAGTACTTGGCAAATAGAAGTCACTGTCATGAGCCATCAATGGGCTGTGTGTGTACTTTGTCGGCATTGCAGCCTAGTGAATAGGAACAAATATCTGGTGTCTGGGAAATTCCAGTGGACATTTCCTCTGTATGACTGCTCAGAGACACTGTGAATTCCTATTCTGCTCTGCATTGTCCCATACAGCTCCAGAGATGGGTGGGACCTGCCAAGATGCCAATCAACCTGCTGACTGCAAGACATCACAAAGCAAGACTCCACCCTTGAAACCTTACCCCTGCCTTTGATGTACCACCTTAAATAAACTACTGGAGCCATTTCCTTTTGTCTAGCTCCAGCTCTTGTGTGGACTAGATCTATCAGGGGCTCTGCTTTTGAAAATATATTTCTGACTCTTTTGTCTTTTGTTCTTCACTAATTATGCTAGACTTCAGTTTCTCAGGTGGCTTACTCCCTTCTCCACAGGAAAAACAACCCCCCAAAGAGACACTGGTTGTCACCCCATAAGTCACTAAATAAATACTGAACAAATGAATGAATGGTACTAATGAAGCTGACATACAGTAAATTTTACTGTCTATTCATGTCACCATAAAAATTCAGGTCACTCAAACCTACATAAATACAGTTATCTCATATTAGACAAAGGTCCCAAAAACATACATTAGAGAAAAGATAGCCTCTTTAACAAATAGTGCTGGGAAAACTGGAAATGCATATGCAGCAAAATGAAACTAATCCCTATCTCTCACCATGCACAAAACTCAACTCAAAATGGATCAAGGACCTAGGGATTAGACCAGAGACCCTGCACCTAATAGAGGAAAAAGTAGGCCCAAATCTTCATCACATCAGCTTAGGCCCCGACTTCCTTAACAAGACTCATAAAGTGCAAGAATAAAATCAAGAATTAATAAATAGGATGGATTCAAACTAAAAAGCTCTTCTCAGTGAAAGAAACAATCAATGAGGCAAAGAGAGAGCCTACAATTTGGGAGCAAATTTTTGCCACACACGCAGGTCAGACAGAGCACTAATCTCCGGGACATATAAAGAACTCAAAAAAACTTAACACCAAGCCGGGCGCGGTGGCGCACGCCTGTAATCTCAGCACTTTGGGAGGCTGAGGCAGGAGGATCGCGAGTTCAAAGCCAGCCTCAGCAATGGTGAGGCACTTATCAACTCAGTGAGACCCTGTCTCTAATAAAATACAAAAAAGGGCTGGGGATGTGGCCCAGTGGTCTAGTGCTGCTGAGTTCAATCCCTGGTACCAAAAAAAAAAAAAAAAAACTTAACACCAAAACAACAAACAACCCAATCAATAAATGGGCTAAGGAGATGAACAGATATTCCTCAGAAAATGATATACATTGATCAACAAACATATGAAAAAATGTCAAACATCTCTAGCAATTAGAGAAATAAAAATCTAAACTACTCTGAGATTTTATCTCACTCTAGTCAAGAATGGCAGTAATCAAGAATACAAAGCCGGGCGCGGTGGCGCACGCCTGTAATCCCAGCACTTTGGGAGGCTGAGGCAGGAAGATCGTGAGTTCAAAGTCAGCCTCAGCAATGGCAAGGCACTTAGCAACTCAGTGAGACCCTGTCTCTAAATAAAATACAAAAAAGGGCTGGGGATGTGGCCCAGAGGTCGAGTGCCCCTGAGTTCAATCCCCGGTACCACAACAAAAAGAAAAAAAAAAAAAAAAAGAAATACAAACAACAATAAGTGTTGGCGAGGATGTAGGGTAAAGGCACACTCATACATTGCTGGTGGGACTGCAAATTGGTACAACCAATCTGGAAAGCAGTATGGAGATTCCTCAGAAAACCTGGAATGGAACCACCATTTGACCCAGCCATCCCACTCCTCCTTCTATACCCAAAGGACTTAAAATCAGCATACTACAGTGATGCAGTCACATCAATGTTTTATAGCTGTTCATTTCACAATAGCTAAACTGTGGAACCAACCTAGATGCCCTTCAATAGATGAGTGGATAAAGAAACTATTTTATATATATGAATGTATATACACACGCACACACACAATGGAATATTACTCAGCATTAAAAGAGAATAAAATCATGGCATTTGCAGGTAAATGGATGGAGTTGGAGAATATCATGCTAAGCCAAGTAAGCCAAACCCCAAAAAAAACAAAGGCTGAATGTTCTCTCTGATAAGTGGATACTGATCCATAATGGGGAGGAATGCATGGGGAAAATGAAGGAACTTTGATGGGGCAAAGGTGGGGGATGGTAGAGCAGGGGCGTGGGGGCAGCAAAGATGGTGGAATGAGATGGACATCATTACCCTAGGTACATGTATGACTGCACATATGGTGCAATACTACATCGTGTATAACCAGAGAAATGAAAAGTTGTGTGGCAATTGTGTACAATGAATCAAAATGCATTCAGATGTCATATATATCTAGTTAGAATAAACAAATTAATTTTAAAAATTCAAGTCACTGATTATAAGTCAAAGAAACAATATTTGAATGGGTTGGAAAAATTCATTATTAAATGTGCTAGAATCATAATTCAAAATTTATGAATCATATTTATCCTTCTATCAAAAAAATCTACCAAACTGTTTTCTAATAATATTCCATAAGACTAATCATTTTAGACTATAACTAATTAATTAATTAATTAATACTTACTGAGAATTGAACCCAGGGGCACTCTACCACTGGGCTACATCCCCAGCCCTTGTTTTATTTTGAGACAGGTTCTCACTAAGTTGCTTAGGACTTCACTAAATTGCTGAAGCTGGCCTCAGCCTCCCAAGTCACTGGGATTACAGGCGTGCACTACTGCACCCACCTAGAGTATAATATTTTTACTCAATATAACTATATAACTATAAAACTATATCAATCATACCTTCTTTAAACTGCATATTTCAGACTCTTGTCTTCTATTTAAAGTCGAAAGTTTTTTGTTTAATTTTATTGCTTCTTGTACTGTAATATGAAAGAAATTAGGAAAATATTATATTCATCATATATTTCAAAGAAAATACCACGAACACAGACAGGAAAACAATTCCAATGCAATTTATATAATTATTATTTAATTTAATGTTAATTCAACTGCCATTTGCTATTACTAATGTTGAGTAAGTTCAATTTATTCATGATAAGAATCTATTTAAATATCCCTTATTAAACATGTAAGTTTAAACAAAATAGCACCTACCATTTTGTTCTAACTTTCCATGATTCTCTTTTACCAATCCAAATTGTTTTGTTATTGTAGCATAGTATTTCTCAATTTCATTCAGTTGTTTATGAAAATCACCTTTAGCCAAAAGATGTAACTGGACCTTTTGTTCCTATTTTAAAGAGTAATTGTAAAAATTATACATATAACACACACACACACACACACACACACACTATATATATATATATATATATATATATATATATATATATATATAGTGGTAAACAACTCTTGTTAATAATATACCAAAAAACATATGTTATGAAAAAGTGCTGAGTACATGATAGAAAGAAAATGATTAGTTAGCAGATATTTCTAAATCTGCATAAAACTAAAGCAAACTTTCCTTTCCCCTGGAACAAATATAGACACTTTCATTTTATATTTCTTTTGTTTATAATGTCTTTTTCTTTCTTTTTCAACATCAACTAACTTTTATTCATAAAAAGTTAATCAGTCTAGCAACAAATAAGGTTGGAAGAGATTAAAGCAATAGTCTTGGTACCCTAGGAAATCTTTTTTTTTTACCTTTGTCTAAAGCACATGAATAATTAGGACCTAACCAGAGCATGGTTTTGATTCTTTGTCCCTTCATTTGCAAGCATAATTTTGGCGTGCAACTCAGGTAATTTTTCTGATATTAATTTTAATGAATATAGTACCTTCTCACTACATTAAAAATGGAAAGGTAAAGGCAATATTTCTGTGATAGGAAGGCAGTATAGTTAAGTAGAAAATCTACTTACACTGGAGACATAATTGGTTAAAAAAGAAAGAAAGAAATACTGGATCCTACTTATAGTATAATAAGGGTCTCCACTGCTTTCAATGAAAAGAACTACCTTTTCATCTTTTCATTTTTTCTCTTTTCACATTTTTTGGTACATTATAGTTGTACATAATGATGGGATTTGTTGTTACACATTCATACATGCACATGACATAACAATGTAATTTGTCCAAATCACTCCCCAACACTTCCCCCCCCCCATTCCCACTCCAGTCCATTTCCTCTACTGATACCCCTTTGATTTCATGAGATTACTGTCCACCCCCGCCACTTTTCCTTTCCTTTTTCCTCTCTAATTTCTACATATGAGAGAAAACATATCACCCTTGACCTTCTGAGTTTGGCTTATTTTGCTTAACATAATGGTCTCTTGTTCTATCCATTTTCATGAAAATGACATAGTTGCATCTTTCTTTTTTTATATTTTTTTATTGGCTTTCTTTATTTAGCATAATTTCTTCGAGGTTCGTTCAAGTTCTTTTATGTATCTAGTTTCTTTTTTAAATTTTTTAAAATTTTTTATTCAAAGTTGTTGTATTTATAATAGTAGTATGCATTATAATGCATAATAAACATATAGAGCATCTTTTTACAAAACTCTGTATTCTTTATGGATGAATAAAACACCAGTGTGTGTGTGTGTACACACACATCAATCACATTTTCTTTATTCATTCATCCATTGGTGGACACCTAGCCTGTTTCCATAATTTGGCTATTGTAAACTGTACTGCTATAAACATGGGTATGCATGTATCACTATAAGATGATAACTTTAATTTTTTTAGAATAAATACCAAGAAGTGGTATAGTTGGGTTATAAAAGTGGTTCCATGCCTAGTCTTCTGAAGATCCTCTATACTGATTTCTATAGTGGTTGTACTAATTTACAACCCCCAAACAGTGTAATAGTGTTCCTTTTTCTCCACATCCTCTCCAGCATTTATTATTATTTGTATTCTTGATGACTTCATGAAAAGAACTTTTACCATACTTACAAATATGACTTTAACTTTTTTAAAGACTTTTTTTTAGTTGTAGATGGGCACAATACTTTTATTTTATTTATTTATGTGGTGCTGAGGATTGAACCCAGTACCTCACTCATGCGAGACAAGCGCTCTACCACTGAGCTACATCCCCAGCCCATGACTTTAAATTTTAAAAAGAAATATATAAATGGAATCTATAACACTTTTTAAAGGTTTTTTATCTTGACATCAGAATCATTGATTGGCTTCAGAGCTTTTTTTTTTTTTTAAGTGTTTCAGCTTCTGTGACATCCAGTGCTAAAACAAAACAAAACAAAAAATGACAGTATAGGGCTGAGGTTGTGGCTCAGTGGTAGAGCGCTTGCCTAGCATGTGTGAGGCACTGGGTTCGAGTCTCAGAACTGCATATAAATAAATAAAGGTCCATTGACAACTAAAAATTATTTTAAAAAAAAGACAGTATAGTCCTACCAAATGACACTCAATATTTGTTTTCTGAATGAACTGTTGTCCTATATAATTCTAACAGTGGAAATGAGTTACATTTCACTGGATTAGTACTAATTTCCTATACCTAACAGTACCATAATTTAATTTATTGAAATAATTCTTCCTCATTATAGTTTCATAGGACTAAAATTCAGGGGTTCTACACTCTTCTCTAGTCGAGGGAAGACCATATCATCCAAAATTGATTTCTACCTTCCTGAAATTTTAATCTTAAGCAAAAAGACTATAAAAACTTATTTAAATAAGGTCAATGGTGATCTTATCCAAACAAAGACCTTTGTTGTGTGTTCCTATATTCTGCTACACAAACTCTGGAATTAACTCTCATCCCTATTCATTCTCAAACCCATTTGCTACTCTCTGGTTGAGTGTGAATGCCTCCACTAAATTTCCATTCATGTAAGTTAACCAGTGTCTCTTATTCCTGCTTAAAACTAAAGTATAGGCAGTATGGCACAGTGGTCAAAAGCTAGTCTGCCTATGTTTAAATCCTATGTCTGTGACTTAGTGTGATTTTGGACAAATTATCCACCCTGTTTTTACAATGGAGATAGAAATAGTGTTTTATTCATAATGTTGCTATGAAGACAAAGTAACATTTATATAAAGCACAAAGAACAGACCTCACAATGTAATGTGTTACTATTCCTTAACTGATAAAAGTATCAATGGTTTTAATTAACTTAGAATTGTTTTCTTATATTAATACAGAACTCATATTACCAGTTAAGATAACTATAATATCTTTGCAAGTCTGATTATGGTCTTAATTTTTTCATGCTTTTTATCAACTTTAAGCAAAGTGATAACATAACTGGTAATAATGATGATAGGTCAATTGAAATTTTCTCACACACTTATGTGGGCTTTTCAAAGTCACTTTTCAGTCATCTGAATTAATTGTGTGGCAGTTACAAATGCAAACAAGTTGACAAATGTACTTAACCCTAGAGACAAGTGCTCCACCTCTGAGCACTATTTTGGCAGCTACAATTATCAATAACTAAACAGTCAAACATTCATTGTCTCTAAAATATCATTTAATTCTTGATCTAGAGAATTATATTAACTCTCAGCAGATGTGTAGAAACGTAAGGTGACTTCAGTAAAAACTAGTGGAATGGTATTTTTTTCCAATTCAAATCAATATTTATATAGCTTTTAAGAGAACACTGTCTACTACATACTAATACATAATTCCATAAAAGCCTTCTTAACACTTCAGCTAAAAAGTGGTATAGATAATCAATGCGCAAAGGCAACCCTGCTAATGAAAAATGCAGCAAAGATCAAAGAGACTGCATAGGTATTTCCAATTCATAGAGCCCTGCACACATTAATTCATGATATACTCTATTTTAACATCCTTTGCTTGAAGCCAAAGTTGAAATTTAACAAAAATGCACTTTGCATTACATAATTCTGTTTTTCAAATACCTATTCAATGGAAATGATAAATACTAAAGACTTCCAAATCACATGGGTACCTATAACTCATTAGCCCACACAGGCCATTTGAATCTAGTTGGCTGTCCTGATTTAGTTTTTTTTTTTTTTTTTCTTGGTTCCCCATTTTACTACTTAGTTATACATGACAGTAGAATGCATTCTGACACATTGTACACAAATGGAGCACAACTTCTCATTCCTCTGGTTAAACATGGTGTAGAGTCACCCTGGTACTATAATCATACATGTATATAGGGTAATAATGACCATCTCATTCCACCGTCCTTCCCATCCCCATTTGTCATCTTGTCTGCACTTGTTTACACTCTCCTCTGAATAATCCAAAGTCTGATTTAGTTTTGATAATGCTACAAAGAAGTCAGTTGTCAAGTTTGATACTGTGTGATTACCAATGAATAGTTTAAATTCTTTTGGGAAACAACAAAAAGAATAATAACTGCCTGAAAGACCTAAGAACATATTAAAGAATAACAAATAAAGTAATGGTACTAATATTAACAAAACTTTAAAATTACATACTATATTAGTAAAAAAAAATATTATTTTTTAAAAATATTTATTTATTTGCTTTAGTTGTACACAATGTGTTTATTTTTACATGGTGCTGAGGATCGAACCCGGGCCGCACACGTGCTAGGCGAGCGCTCTACCACTGAGCCACAACCCCAGCCCCAAGAAATATTATTTTTTGGGATGACTAATAGTTACGTACATATTGTTTTTGTTCTCTTTACCTCTCAAATTGATTTAAATTATTTCTTTTATACAATTTTATTACTAAAGGCAAGACTTAGTCCACAAGAAAATAATGTCAGATGCACTGCTTTCTAAACACATATGTACCTAATTTTAAACAAATGTAACCTATTAAAATCAATATTAGAAAAGAGAACATATGCATAATTATATGTGTGTATGTACATGCAGAAACAAAGTTTACTTTAAAGCCTTGATGCATTTAAAGTAGTAATGATTTCAAACCATATTTATACATAATGTTTTAACTATATATTTACTAATAAAAGTCTTCACTGCACAATTTCCCCCTGTTCCCATTTACTTAAGGAGACTAATTTTAAATTTTTTGGAGACAAAATTAACTTCCTTAAAACAGTTAGCTATGAATAAATTTTAGTGGAAAAGATAAAAATCCAAAGATAAACTTTATATATTCTTAATTTCCAATTTTGCCACTTCTAACTTCTTCATTATGAATCCAAACTAATTCAATGGAACTAATTCAATGGATTTTAAAAATTCAATTTTAAAAATTCAATTTTTAAAATGCAATAGCATCTTTCTTAAGATAGTTTTCCCTTTTTAGTCTAAGATGTAAGGCATACACTACTTAACTAAAGCAAATAAAAAAATATTTTTTAAAAATTTTAAAAAAAGTAAGTTACACTGCTAATGTAATGTGTACAGATAAGCATAATATTTATTATCCTGAAGTTATTTCTAGACAAGTCTTCAGTCTAAAAACATTGTATTCTGAAAGAAAATATGATTATTCTCAATCATATCAAAAGCTTCAATGTTGAAATTTTGCTTTAATAAAAATCTGAGAAATAAAATATGATTTAAACATGGTTTGATAAGTTTTACTTCCTTAATTAAGCAGAATTAACTTACACAGGTATACAACACAGCCACCAATAAATTCAGTTACACAACATATTATTTACACAGTAATCACTGCAAACAACAGGAAAGATTTTTCTCAGTGACCAAATCACAATGATAGCTAACTTAATGTTCTGAAGTTTTTCTTTAACATGTTTTGCTGCATTCTTTTATTGGTAATGACTACGATTTTTTTCAAAGGGTGATTTGGACAGGGATAGACAAATCTTTTGATTTATGTGTGACAGGTTAATTTATGTAGCGATGTATCACAACTTCTATAAGAAAATTAACTTACTGGATTCCTAGAAGACAGAAATTTATAATAGTTTAGTGCTCACCTATAGCAGATCATGAACTTCTTTAAAAGTTGCTTTCTGAAATAATTTATCTTAGGACACTAGACTTTATTGTTCCCCAAAGTCCTGCCTTGGCACTCCTGTAGTGGCTATCTTAGACCTTGTCTTACCCATAAAGACAAATAATATAAAAGAATAATGTGCTGTTATGAATAAAATAAGATTAACTTTGAATGAAAAGAAGGATGTGAGTTATATAAAACACCATAATAATAACAATATAAGAATTATAATATAAGATAAATATATCCAAGAATGTTTAGAAAAAAAATATTATTTTTAACTTTTAAATAAGAAATATAAATATTCAGCCAGAGTGGTGATAGAATATTAAATGTACATATCAATATGTAAATTATTTTAAGTGAAAAGTGGTGTAAATGCTTTGAACAACTGTCAGAAAAAAATATTATAACTCAAATATTCATTTTAGTATGTTAAGAGGTTATACTTCACAATAACAAAAAGCTTTGAAGTATGACCAAAAACTAGAATAGGTAAACTACATGTTTCCATGGTTTTTTATAAGATCTTAAGTATCTGTTTAATCAAATTTTCAACTGGAATAAAACAAAACACATTTTATGTTGCCTTTGATCTTTAACTTGTAGCCTTATCTCCCAGGTCAAAGGGCACATTATTCAATTTCACTATATTTTGTGTAAAATCACTGTAGCGTTGAAGATGACTTTCAGAACAAATGTCATGGTACTTAAAGCTAAAGTGGAATCTAGTTTTTCAGCTTCTTAATTAAAATCACAGTTTAAAATAGTCTGACAATATTATTTTGTTATTTCCAGTTGAACAGCAACAGAATTTTCACATCTTTTATTCAATCAAGCTTAGCAATCTTTCTATAGTCTCTTTTATTTTATAAGACACCAAAACAATTTAAAGAAGCAAAATACTTACTTTATGTTTTTATATTTAACATCATAAGGAGTGACCTCTGATTTCTTACTTACATATATAAATATAATATATAAACTATACTCAAAAATTAATTTTTCTCGGGCTGGGGTTGTAGCTCAGTGGTAACGCACCCACCTAGCATGTGCAAGGCCCTGAGTTCAATCCTCAGCACCACATAAAAATAAATAAAATAAAGGTATTGTGTCCAACTAAACTAAAAAATAAATATTAAAAAATTAATTTTTCTTGCTTTACTGTCTGCTTCAATAAAGACTGAAATAGCATAAACCCACCCAAGAAGTCTTTTGAAGATTTAAGTGGATACAAAAGAATTTGTTCAACACATGCACAAAAAAAAGTTCTGAATAAATTGAACTAGAAAAGGAGAACACCAAAGTAAATATTCCACAAAATATTATGCTATAAAAAATATTAGTTATTTTATATACAAGGAAAAAGAAACTCACAATAAATACTTGTTGAATAATAAATAATGAGTTCTGCATCCTAAGTGTAGAACACTAAAGGATGAATGCCATATCCCAAATATGTACTTCAATTTTTTCAGTCTATAATAATTACTTGTTTCCACAAATATGTAGGAAAATATCATTAAAATGATAGGTTTTAGAATTTTTTCTATTAAAATGTAAATATTATGTAATCTGCAAGTAAATTTGTAAAATAATTTAAATTATACTGTATTTAAATTATGTCAGATCTTTAAAGGGGAAAGTAATATCCAGTTTTAACTATTCCATTTTTTTACTATAAATAACACATTTACATTTACAAAATTACTATGCATCTTATGCACTAATCTAGGTGAAAAAAAACAGGCATTTTGTAACTTTCTTACCATTTCAGTCACTTTCTTCTGTAAAGAATATTTAGAAACCTAGAAAAATAGAGGAAGGAAATGCTGTAAAATGAGGTATTTATTTCTATGCACAGTTTTTGTTGATTTTTTTTTTCAAAATTTTATTTACAATAACCTTCTTCCTTATAACAAAAACAATACATTCTTTATTCAACACATATTCATAGCATCTATACGTACTAGACATTCTCCTAGGTTCCTGGGGTATAGCAGTGAACAAAACAAAGTCTTACTCTTTTGCGGGGGGTACTGGGGATTGAACTTAGGGGCACTTGGCCACTGAGCCACATCCCCAGCCCTGTAAACAGGGTTCTCACTGAGTTGCTTAGTTCCTCGATGTTGCTGAGGCTGGCTTTAGAACTCATGATCCTTCTGCCTCAGCCTCCCAAGCTGCTGGTATTACAGGCATGTGCCACCGCACCAGCTCGAAGTCCTTGCTCTTAAGAAGCTTTCTTTCAGGTAGATGCAGTGGTGCATTCCTGTAATCCCAGAGACTCTGGAGGCTGAAGGAAGATTATCCCAAGTTTGGGGCCAGCCTAGAAAACTTAGTGAGACCCTGTCTCAAAAAATAAAAGGGGCTGGGGATATAACTCAGTGGCAAAACACTCCTGGGTTCAATCCATAGTACCATACCATTTCACCACCAACAGGAACCAGTTCAACATGGAGAAATGGTTCATTCCATGAAAAGACCAGGTAAAATACAAGGTATTCTGGCATTTTTATCTGAAATGATAAAAATGCTAAAATAATATAAAGACATGTCAAAAAGACTCAGAAACTAGGGCTGGGGTTGTGCCTCAGTGGTAGAGCGCTCGCCTAGCACGTGCGTGGCCCAGGTTTTATCCTCAGCACCACGTAAACATAAATGCATTGCATTGTGTACAACTAAAGCAAATAAATAAATATTTTTTAAAAAGACTCAGAAACTAGCTTAAATGGACTCCTGCTGTCCAAAAGAATAATATGAGCATCAAAATAAATGACAGTCACAGTTTTTAATCCATTGAATAAAATAATAAACTATAAATCTATATTGATATTTAAATATATATAAATAAATATATTTTGGTGAGAAATGATATTTATATAATTTCAAAGTAACTCCTTACAAAATACTTCAGTTACAAAGAGGGAAAGGGTAACTTTTCAGAGAAGAAACTTGTCAGATACTACTTTAACTATCAATGTGAAAGCATGAACTTTCTGATATAATTTAATATTAAGAACACAGCACTACTTCTGTGATAGTCTAAGATATTTCAGAGATACATAAACTGAATCTGATCAGGAAGAAATGTCAATCATAAACTGAGGCACGTTCCACAAAATAACTTTAAGAGTAACTTTAATCTTTAAGAGTATCAGAGTCATAAAAATCAAATGAAGACTGGGGAACTCTTCCATACTGGAAATGATTAAACAGCTATGACAAATAAATGTAACATGGGATTCTAAACTGAATTCTTTTGCTATAAAACACTTTATTGGGACAACCGGTGAAACCTGAATGGTTCCTGAACATTATAGTTACGTACCAATAATAACTTCCTGATTTTGATGATTGTGCTATAGTTTTTTATAAGAGAATGTCTTTGGGGACGGGGATATAGCGCAGTTGGTAGAGTGCTTGCCTTGCATGCAAAAGGCCCTGGGTTCAATCTCCAGCACCACACAAAAACAAACAAAAAAAAAAGTAAAAGAGAGAGAGAGAGAGAGAGAGAGAGAGAGAGAGAAAGTCCTTAATTGTAAGAAAAATATACTACAGTAATAGGGGTGACAGAATAACAGAATAGCAAATTATTCTCAAATTGTTGAGGAAAAATAAGCTCTATATGTTCTATGTGTTTCCAACTTCTCTGTAAGTTTATGACAGTTTCAAAGAAAAATAAGTCATTTAAAAAACTTTATGGAATGAACCAATGTAAACTGTTTTAGAACTACAGCATTAAAAAAAAAATAGTTTAAGAAAGCCCTTGGTGTAGTAGTCACCTCAGCAAGGTGTGCTTTTTCATCCCCTTTCGAGTGTCTGGCCCAGTTTCTGCTCCCTGGCTAAACATGGACTTCAGGGAAATTCTCCTGATAGCTTCCAAAGGACAAGGTGTCAATAATGGGCCAAAAAGATATAGTTTAGCAGTGGGACCTCCCAAGAAATACCCAAAAGTTAAAGGTGCCCAATCAGCAGCCATACAAGCTTTTCTTAGAAGAAGAGTTCAGACAAAAAGCCTTAGAAAAGGAGAAAAGAAGAACTACTGAAAAAACGAATTGAGCTCAAGCATGACAAGAAGGCAAGAGCTATGCCCAAGAGGACAAAAGATAATTTCCATGGTAACAATGGGATTCCTATTGAGGAAAAATCAAAGAAGAGACAGGCAGTGGAAGGCCACACCAGTCAGGCAACTGAACAAGAGTACGAGATGGAAGAAGAGGATGAATTTCTAAAATATAATCAAGCAGAGTCAGAGCAGGAATATGAGGAAGAGCAAAAACATCTCAAAGTTGAAAGCAAGCCAAAGGTCCCCCTTAAAAGTGCCTCACCACCCATGAACTTCACTGATTTACTCAGGCTGGCTGAGAAAAAGCATTTGGAACCAGTGAAGATCAAGGTACTGAAGAAATTAGAAGTATAGCTGGGCATGGTGGTGCACACCTGTAATCCTAGCACTTGGGAGGCTGAGGCAGGAGGATCGCAAGTTCAAAGCCAGCCTCAGCAATGGCGAGGCACTTAGCAACTCAGTGAGACCCTGTCTCTAATAAAATATGAAAAAGGTCTGAGGATGTGGCCCAGTGGTTGAGTGCCCCTGAGTTCAATTCCTAGTACCAAAAAAAAAAAAAAAAAAAGAAAGAAAGAAAGAAAGAAAGAAATTAGAAGTGTAGCCAATGACTGCAGAAGAATTCCTGGAACAAAAGAATAGGTAAAAGAAGTTTGAGACAGATGCAAACTATCTCCAACTGTGTCCAAAAAGGTACCTTCTCAGAAAGAAAGCATGGGCACAAAAACTTAGCAAAGGTTCTGGGACAGTCATCCTTCTTCTAAAGGAATGTCCTTTTCTCATACTGAGAAGAAATCCAGACCTAGCACAGCCCATGAGAAACACTTATGAGTGTCTTCATCCAAATCCATGCCAGGAGAGAGGACCAAGACAGGATCTGGCTATACAGTTTCCAACCCTCACTTCATGAAGTCATGACAGACCTGTTCACCAGCACCTAGTGTCCCAAAGACTTCTGCCAGTGGGACTCAGAAATCTACTACTGAGCACAAAAAATTTTATCCTTCTCATCTTACCCATTCCAAGCCTGGGCCCATGGTCACCCCCTACAATAAAGCTAAGTGTCCAGGTGCCAGGCAGCCAGGCAGCAACTCCAACTCAGCCCCTGGAAGACTTACCCAGGGACTGCTCGGCTCACACTTAGTTCTGGCCCTGTGCCCAGACACCATAATGGCAGCTACAGCTCTGGACCTGAGCACCCAGTCAGTTAGACCAAGAAGCTAGACAGTGACTTGAATCCCTCCAGGAGAACAGTCACTGGTACAAATGGCCCTAGACGAACTGTAAGCATTTCAATGGCCCCAGGCAACCCATCAATGTCTCAGTAGTTCGGAAGACCTGTGGATAGCTCTGGAGACCCTGGTTGACCTATAAGCAGTCCACATGACCTTCAACAACCAGTGACTGGCTCAGGGCCCTCTGGGCAGTTAGTCAGTGGGCTTGGATGATCCATAAGTGGCTCAGTTCCAGCTAGATGGACTAGTAGTTCAAACCCTGGAAGACCAGTAAGCAGCTTAGTACCTGTGTGAACAGTTAGTAGCAGAGCTGCCCCTTTAAATCCCAAATGTACTGTTGTCTCAGAAACAATATCTTCCAAGAATATTATTAGCTGAACCAGCAATGAACAGATTAATGGCATGAAACCTCCCCTCTCTGGCTACAGATCTGCCCAAGGTCCTCAAAGACTTCCCTTCCCTGCTGGTTACAAAAGGCATTGAGGAAATGAGGAAGAAGATGATGATGATGAATATGACTTTGAAATAGATGATTTCATTGAAGATGAAGGAGAACCTCAGGAAGAAATATCCAAGCACATTCAAGAAATCTTTGGCTCTGACCAAAAAAATACAAAGATGAAAGAGATTATGCCTTACTGTTATATGGAGAGTAGTTGGAAAGAGCAGCAGAAGGAAGAAGCAAAGAGTTTAAGACTAGGTATGCAGGAGGACTTAGAGGAAATGAGATGTGAAGAAAAAATTAAAACATTGAAAAGCCAAGAAGCTGAAGAGACATTAGCTGCTGCTTTATTTTTGTGAAATTCTAGAAACACTGCTGCAAGAATTTTCTGCCTTCAGACTGAATAACCCCCTTATCATTTTAGATTTACAGTTGTACTCAAGGAGAAGGAGTGCGTACTGTTACTTGCAGGCTGTCATTTGACCACAAAGTATTTACAAATACTCCAGGGTGAAATCTGTAATGCCCACAGTGTGCTCTTACGAAGTTAACTGTTCACAGATGCCAGCCTTGATCCTGATGAGCTATGTACTCTGATGTGGGGCCACTCACAAGCCAGCCAATCTTCTTTTGTTTCTTTGCTATTTTAAAAGGAAAGAAAGAATTGCCTCTTGACTCCTTATAATTTTGCTGATGTGAGCAGAGCACTGCCCAACGCCCAGTCAAACTTACTGTCTTTATGAGGAAACTGGCCCTTCCATGAATGTTTCCAGCAATAAAGTGAACTGTCCCAATCTATATGTTTGGATTGAGAACTCAAAAATGTAGAGTAAGTTTTATAATTATCACATGGATGTCAACATTGTGACTTTAAAGTACAAAGTAGAATGAATTATACTGTATTCTGCATTATACATGGATTACATTACTGAGCACTCTTATCAATTTAGGTTATTAGGCAAATAAAGGTTTTCCAGTTAAAAATACAAGTTAGGCCAGTATAAGAATGTTCTTTTCTGAGTTTTCCTTTCAGATTTATTTTTTATTTTTTATTTTTTTTAGATTTATTGTTATCTTGTCTTTAGTATAAAACAGACAAGGGCACTATGCTGATTTATCTTTTAAAAAGTTATTTTTATATTGAAGAAAAAAGTTACTTTATTCAAATGTTGGATTTGTGAGAGTGGGTGTTTAAAAAACAAGGAAATTACATGTGAGGCTCCCCCAGTACAAAGATTTTTGGAATCTCAAGCTGTCCCTGTACCCCTTGATGTTAATGACTGCATTTTTAGCTTAAATTCTTTAGCAAATATTAATGGCAAAAAAAAAAAAAAAAAAAAAAAACAGCCGGGTGCAGTGGCGCACACCTGTAATCCCAGCACTTGGGAGGCTGAGGCAGGAGGATCGTGAGTTCAAAGCCAGCTTCAGCAATGGCGAAGTACTTAGCAACTCAGTGAGACTCTGTCTCTAATAAAATACAAAAAAAGGTCTGGGGATGTGGCCCAATAGTTGAGTGCCCCTAAGTTCAATCCTAAGCACCCAACAAACCAACAAAAAACTAAATTCATGTGTATCAAGAGTACCACCTTCTCTGTTTGCCCATATTGCACTTTTCTTTTAAACTATGAACTGAGAATCAAGATTCCCTCCCCCTTTTCCCCAGGTAGAAAAGGATATTTCCTGTTATTGGTATATTATTGGGCTGTGGAACTATCTTCATTTTTACTCTTAAGTAATTTCTTTTTTTTTTAATCTTTTAAATATTTATTTATTTGGTTTAGTTGTACACAATGCCTTTATTCTTACGTGGTACTAACCTGGGCCACGCACATGCTAGGCGAGCACGCTGAGCCACAAACCCAGCCCTCTTAAGTAATTTCTATAGACATTATATCACTTAAGCCTCAAGTCCCAGCAGTTCCAGTCAGGCTGATCTGGGATCAGGGTGGAAGGAAGCCAAGTCTCAAGGACAGTCAGCAACAGAAAATGAGACATGATGATATAGAGCATTTGTTCTTGACTCCAAATATGGAGGATTGGAGGCAGTCAGATATAAGCTTGTAGGATAATACTTCAACAAATGTTCTAGCTTAAGCCATTGGACAGTGGGGGATAAGAAGTTGATGGGGGGGGGCAGTTGTCCTACAAAGAATCCTTACTCTTCAGCGGCCCAGACATTTTCATATATTCCTTTTTATCCATGAAGTTTTTATTCTCCAAGTTTGGGTATTATAGAATACTATTGTTAGCTTTCATTAATGGGATCATATGACCAAGTCCTTTAAAACTTAACTCATTTTGAATTGAGTTTCAAACTCTGAAAGCACAAGGATTTGATTTTAAAGTTGAATCCCATGAAATGTGTTTTCATCATTAGGAGTTATTAACACCATAACTCTTCACATAGATGTTATTACACTAGTAGTAGAAAATCTTATTGACTTCCTCTAACCCATCTCAAATATCTTCAGTGAAATTGATTTAAGGTTAGTGGGATATTCCATTTAATAAAATAGGTTTAGAACATTTTCTCTACCATGTGCCCCCCCCCCAAATTTTTTTTCTAGGATTTTTTTTCAGTATTCAGACTCTGAAATTTGTCATTACAATCAAGTGCTTGTCATAGCTGAAAGATTTCTGGTGGCTTAATATTTACTAGCACTTAATCATATGGTGCAGTTATTTGTACAGAAAGGAACCATTGTGCTAGATTAAGAGGAAGAGTGCATTTTCTTCTATAATAAGATGTTGACCTGCATCAACATTAGAAAAGAATACTTCTGGGCTGGGATTGTGGCTCAGCGGTAGAGCGCTCGCCTAGTACATGCGCGGCCCGGGTTCGATTCTCAGCACCACATAAAAGTAAACACATTGTGTACAACTAAATCAAATAAATAAATATTTTTTTAAAAAAAGAATACTTCTGGCTTATTAAAAAAAAAAGAAGAAGGCCGGGCGCAGTGGTGCACGCCTATAATCCCAGCACTTGGGAGGCTGAGGCAGGAGGATCACGAGTTCAAAGCCAGCCTCAGCAATGGCGAGGCACTTGGCAACTCAGTGAGACCCTGTCTCTAATAAAATACAAAAAAGGGCTGGGGATGTGGCCCAGTGGTCGAGTGCCCCTGAGTTCAATCCCTGGTACAAAAAAAAAAAGAAGAAGAAGAAGAAAGTAAAGTTCTAAGTCCTTTAAATTAATGTTGGCCTTGTTTCCAAATCCTGTCTTCTATTTTGTTCTCCTACACTTCCTGACCACTCTTACAAAAATCTTACTAGCCTTTGAAGAAACTGGAATAGGCTGTTATTTTCTCAAGGTTTACAAACTAAGTGCTTGATTTTTAATGTACTGTCTATTGTTTTGATTCTTAGATTTTCTTAATCCAATATTTGAAGATGTACCTTTTATTGGATAATGTTGATTCACGAATGTACTAATGCTATTTCACAATTATAATAATGTTACATATTCATGGCATTCTCTAAAAAAAAAAAAAAGATGTAAAAGGAAAGTAGTTTTCATAAAACTCATGGCTCTGATTGCACAGTCCAACTTGCTTTTGATGTTCCTATGTCAAAGCAAAGGGCACTGTCTTTTAATGCTACTTTCAGTACTTGTCTTTGTATTTTCTTTAAACTATAAGTGCAATTATGTCCATTTGGAGGCCAGGGTACCACATATCACAGGCAGCCTTACATGTGTGCCATGAGAAAGTTCAGACTGTTAACAAAAAGAAAGCCTATGGGAATGCAAAATTTCATTTTAATGGTAATCCACAAGATTTTCTCCAAGAAATAAATTGTTATTTTGTATTTTGTAACTTAAAAGCAGCTATTAGTACATTTCTGAGATATAGCAGGAGACCAAAACACTTTATTTTCAGTGTGCTGGATATATTAGACTACTATTTATTTTGTGAGTGGATGTGATGAAATAAATATTCAGGTGTTTAGTGTTAAAAAATAGTTTAATTATACCTGAAATTCAAAAGAAAGAAAGGCATGGCTGGGTGTGGTGGCACACACCGGTAATCTCAGCAGCTCAGGAAGTTAAGGCAGAAAGATCACAGCAGTCTCAGCAATTTAGTGAGGCCCTAAGCAACTCAGTGAGACCCTGTCTCTAAATAAAATATTAAAAAGGGCTGGGATGTGGCTAAATGGTTAAGCACCCCTGGCTTGATTTCCAGTAGCAAAAAAAGAAAAAAAAAAAGAAGAGAGAGAAAGGCAAATTCCATATGCCAGAAACAAGAAAGAAAACTCAAAGTCAAGAGTATACAAACTAATGCTTTTGGGTAATCTAGGAACCACTAAACTCAGACATAGGCTCTAATAGTTAAGTTGTGAGCAGAGAGCCAAGAGATCTGGAAAAACAAGAAAAACTGGTATAAAAAAGAGACGCTAGAGGCTGGGGTTGTGGCTCAGTGGTAGAGCGCTTGCCTAGCGCGTGTGAGGCATTGGGTTCAAGCCTCAGCACCACATGAAAATAAATAAATAAAATAAAGATATTGTTTCCATCTATAACTAAAAATATTGAGAGGGCGGGGAGGGAGGCTAAAAGAGCTGCTAACTCTGAGAAAGGAGAACAAGAAAAAAACCCACCAGCAGAACAAAGCTTATTTTTGCCTGGATCTCTGGGTCAAAACCAAAAATTATCCCACAAAAAAACTGAAAAACCTAAACTTGGAGCACAAAAGGGTATAAAGGCTTAATATACACACCCCTGCATGGTGTGCACATTCTAAGATGATAAATTAACAGGACAACTGTGGACTAATCAGTAAGACCTTTAAGTCTCAAAACAAACACAAATATAGAAGAGCTCTGTAGAAAGAATTGCACAACAAAATTTCACTAAAAAAGTATAATCTTCATTGAAGTGGGCTCACAATTTAAAATTTATGAACTCCAATAAAAATGAACATATAAAATGAGGAGACAGCAGGTAGACACTGCAAACAGAAAGATGTGTACTCCCCAATATCAGATGAATATTAAAGATATAAAAGTTATTTTTAAATTACTAAAGACATAAAAATACAATAAAAAGTATGAGAAAAGTATAAGACACTATTAAAACACAAGTGTGAAAATGCACCAAATAGAACTTCTATAGAGGAAAACTGTAGTCATGAAATTTAAAAACTTAATGGATAAGTTATACAGTAAATAAAACTTAATTAAGAATCAGTGAACTATAAGATAGATCTAAGGAAATTATATAAAATGCAGACATCCCACCAAGATAAAGAAATAGATAGGCTGGGGTTGTGACTCAGTAATAGAGTGCTCACCCAGCATGTGTGCTGCCTGGGTTTGATCCTCAGCACCACGTAAAAATAAATAAATAAAACAAAGGTATTTTGTCCAACTACAACTAAAAAATAAATATAAAAAAAGAAAAAAAAAGAAATAGAAAGTGTGTAATGTATAGAGACACAAAGTAAGAAGATTCAAAATATGTATCTTCTTAGAAGGTAGAAAGGAGAAAATATAAAGATTGTTGGGGAAAGTAATCCTTGAAATGATAATGGCTTAAATTTTTCAAAAATAATTAAAAATATTAACTTACACTACAAAAAGTATTTTAAATTATAAAAAACAGGGGGAAAAGAACAAATATTTTGGTAATAAAAATTATTCTAATTCCATTCAGAAAACTATAGGACTAAGGGATACTTTTTCAAAATATTGTTTTCAGAGCTTATTTAGGTTTACATCAAAATTGAGAGGAAGGTATGGAAATATCCCATAGATTTCCTGCCCTCTCATATGCCTAGACTCGCAACTATCTACATCCCTCACCACAATGGTATATTTGCTACAACTCCTGAACCCACATTGACACATCATTATCACCCAAAGCACACAATGTATACCAGCATTTACTTTTGCTGTTATACAGTCTATGGATTTGGACAAATGTATAATGACATGTATCTACAATTATAGTACCACACACAGAGTATTTTCACTGTCCTAATTTCATCCTTCCCTCTTTCCTAACCCCTGGCAACCCCTGGTCTTTTTACTGTCTCCATAGTTTTACCTTTTCCAGAATGTCATATGGTTGGAATCACAAAGGCATTTCAGATCATCTGCATTACTTAATTGTATGCATTTAAGTTTTTCTCATGTCTTTTCATGACTTAATAGCTAATTTCTTTAAGCACTAAATATATTCCATTGCCTGGATATACCAGTTTATTAATCAACTCACCTAATGAAACACATCTTGGTTGCTTCCAAGTTTTGGATTATAAATAAAGCCACTATAAACGCCTGCATGCAAGTTTTGTATGTACATGAGTTTTTAACTCTTTTCGGTAAATACCAAGGAGCATGATTGCTGCATCACATGGTAAGAGTTTGTTTTTGTAAGAAACAGACAAACTATCTCCCATCTAGGCTGTACTATTTTGCATTCCCACAAGGAATAAATAAGAGTTCCCGTTGCTCCTCATTTTTACCAATATTTAGTGGTGTCTGTGTTCCAGATTTTGGTTATTCTAATTGGTGTGTGGTGGTATTTTTGGTGATTCCCTGATGATATATATTGTGGAACATCTTATCATAACCTGATATCTTCCTTTATGGGTTGCCTGTTAAGATCATTGGCCTGTTTTTTATTTGGGTTGTTTTCTTATTAAGTATCAAGAGTTCTTCATATATTCAGATAGTAGTCCTTTATCACATGCACTTTTGCAAATATTTTCTTCTAGTCTGTAACGTATCTTTCATTCTCTTGACAGTAATTTTCAAAGAGAAGTTTTAAGTTTTAATGAAGTCCAGCTTATCAGTTCTTTTATGAATCATGCCTTTGGTGTTTTACCTAAAAAGTGATCACCAAACCTCTGATCATCTAGATTTTCTCCTATGTTACAATCTTCTAGGAGTTTTATAGTTTTGTGTTTTACATTTTGGTCTGTGATCCATTTTGATTTGTAAAGGACATAAGTTAGTGTTTAGAATCTTTTTTTTTCCCATAAAAATGTCCAGTTGTTCCAGTACCATTGTTGATGAGGATGCTTTTTTCACTTTCCCAACTTGGGACCTTTGTTTTGTTGATACATACATGTCTTTCCTTTTCCAGATGACAAAATTATTCAAATGCCTAAAAATTCCTTATGGAGGTATAAATATACACTCAAAGGTCTGGGAATTTAGTTCCTTTTGTCAGTGTGATTAAGTAAGGCCTAATAAAATTAGGTTTCAGTTCTGTAAGAACTGGTATCAAATCCTATAAAGTTTAAATGTAATGACAAAATAATGAAATAATAGCACTTTACAGGTCATCTATCTTATTCATTATTTCCAATCTAGTTTTTCCATATTCTACCCTACACTCTCTTATTCATGCCTCTTCTGCTTTTTCTATTTGCTCAATCCTGTTATCTAGGGTAGAAAATGTATATATGTTATTGTTTCACAAAAGGGTCTTGCTTGGAAAATGCTGGTGTAATTCAACTTTCTCATTTTAACCAAAGGAAAATTGGAACTCCAAAAGAAAGTGTCCTGTCACAAGAGTATGTAATAAGTCATTCATAGGAAAAAACAGATTACTTACTCTCTATAGGACAACAAGCAAAGTATCTCTACTTAGCTCTTTAGGCATATTGTTTTTATAAACAAAGTTTAGTCATATACTTGAGATGTAGAAAGGTTGTCCTGCTTTAAACCCATCCCTCTGAAATCAACTAACAAAGTTTCACACACAGAAATAGAACATATTCCCATTAAAGCAAAAGCAATTCCAATATGGGGATGCGGTTTTTGTTTTCTATTTGTTTTAGAATTCAGTAAGTAGAGTCCCTTAGTTATGAGCTCTAAAATAAAAGCCACTATCTGATTTATTTTTATTCCTGGTACCTAGCACATAGTAGGGAAAGATGAAAGGGCAAGGGCAGAAAGAAAAGGAAGAGTTAAGAGTTGCCTCCACCTATGCCTAAGGGGATATAGCTCAATTGTAGAGCACCTACCTACCATGTTCCAGGGCCTGAGTTCAATCCTTAGGACTGCCCACCCCAAAAAAAGGTTTCCTCTGCCTAGTGGATTTATATCAGATCCTTCCTTAATTGATCCTTCCTTTCTTCAATTTGGGGACAGAAGAAGTGGGAATCAGAAGGATGTTCATTGTTCTACCCTATTAATGTATCATGTTTATCAGACCATGAGGTACCTTATATATTATTACCCATCCTATGAATAAGGCAAAAAAATATATTCTTACAGCTCTTATAAAGGTCAATCATATGAAGGGATTTCTTCTGCTTTGAAAATACTCTCTACATTATCTAAACATGCATACATGCCAGAAACTGAAATAATTTAAGAAGGAATGCTGAAAGAACGGAGTACTAATGTAAACAGTAACATTATTGACAACTTTTTTTAAATGATTAAATCGTCATTTAATAATTCGTTCAAATTTTGCCATCTAACAATAAATTATTTAAAATTTATTTTGAGTAATGCAGTTTTACTGTCCTATTTAATTCTTTTCTTCAATTTTTTTTATTTTTTTAATTTAATTTAATTTATTACATGTGCTTGCAGAGTGCAATTCCTTTCATATTACATATAAAGAACACAGTTTTCCAAGTTAGTGGTTTTGCACAAAACTGACTTTTTAGTAAGAAAAGATGTAATCATTTTTAAACATTTACCAAGAAAAAAAGAAATTAGGCAAAATAAGAGAGACAAGTTATGCTTAGTTCAAGACACTAAGAATACATAATATTAGGATGTTGCTTTTTGTTTTCCACAGCTACAACAGTAATTTGTTTTCTCAGTTATAAGAAATTAATTTTTTTTAAATTTTTCCACATAAGCAGGAAAAAAGTTTACCTATTAGGATCATCTTGAATTGGATATCTGAGGTATGGTAAGAATCACTAAACTTTATATAAACTTTAAACAGTAAACTTGGACCTCTCTTATTTCATCAACTTGAAAGAACATGGCTGGATATCAGCATCATCTTCCTGCCACACTGTTACTTTTATATTGAGAATCTCAAAAACATTTAAGTTTTATTCTGTAATCATAATTATGTCTTACATTCTTTGCTTATAGGTTAATTCTAAAAATGGAAACCAACAGTATTTACAGTATTACAGTCAATGTATACATTGTTTGGTGCAGTGCCCAACAAGGTGCCAATATTACATTTCCTTCTTTATAAGTCTAGTGTGCTACTTGAAGGATTATTTTATTAGGGTCAGGACCTAAATACTTTGTCTCTTTTTATATTCCAATCATTGCTCAAAAACATTCCAAATTTTAATTTGCTTTTTATCTTTCTAATACAGTTGCCTGGTTTTCCTAGAGTTTACAATCACCTTCTACTTTTGTTGAAACAAGGATTATTTACTACATTACAAATATCTTTTAGCTTATTCATTCTTTCTGAGACAAAGAATCCATTCTCTTCTTTTTCTTAAAAATATTCATCTTGGATTTCATTGACTTTTTGTTGCATTTAATTTGTTTTTCTTTACTTTGTTACATCAATATAACAAAAGAAATCCAATATTAAAAATTGCCTAGAGCCGGGCGTGGTGGCGCATGCCTGTAATCCTAGCACTTGGGAGGCTGAGGCAGGAGGATCGCGAGTTCAAAGCCAGCCTCAGCAATGGCGAGTCACTTAGCAACTCAGTGAGACCCTGTCTCTAATAAAATACAAAAAAGGCCTGGGGATGTGGCCCAGTGGTCGAGTGCCCCTGAGTTCAATTCCTGGTACCACATTAAAAAAAAAAAAAATTGCCTAGGGCTGGGATTGTGGCTCAGAGGAAGAAGTGCTCGCCTAGCATGCATGAGGCACTGGGTATGATCCTCAGCACCACATAAAAATAAAATAAAGGTATTGTGTCCACCTATAACTAAAAAGTAAATGTTTAAAAAATTGCCTAATATCTCAAATTAAGAGAATCTAAATAGTGTTAAGACAGTTGAACAATAATCTGGAAAAATATGAACAAATATGTATTTCAGACAATGTTACAAGGATAAACTTCAAGAAATCAAATATTAATGTAAAATTTGAGCATATTGAAATAATACAAGAAAACATGGGCAAATTCTTTTATAACCTTTGAGTAGTGAATGACCTTCCTGCATGTCTTAAACTCCAAAAACCATAAAAATAAAAAGAAAACCTTACTCAAGGCAAAAATTAAACAAAAGCCAAATAAAAAAACAAAATCAAAAGATAAATGGCTGAGAAAAACTGTTTGAAACTCGTATCATAGACAAAGAAGGTTTATTTCGTAGAAATATAAAGAATTCATGGAAATAGAAAGTAAAAAAGTCCAACAAAAGAAAAATAGTCATAAATAAGTAGTTTACAGAAAAAGAAATACAAAAATCTTTAAGATATTGACTTAGGCTGGGGAATTATAGCTCAGTTGGTAGAGTGCTTGAATTGCATGCACAAGGCCCTGGGTTCTAATCCCCAGCACCACAAAAAAAAAAAAAGACAAAAATATTGATTCATAATAATCATGTTATATCTTGCCATTTATTTAGATCTTGACTTTCCCTAGGCAGTTTTACAGTTTTCAGTGTGTTGGGACTTTCCGGATGCTGTCTGCCAAGGGGATGGGCTCTGGTTGCTTACCACGCCCTTTGGAGGACCGGGGCTAAGCAAGGGGGTGTGGCTATGACGTATTGTGAGAGCCGGAACCGACCTGCTGGTCAAGGATTGGTTATTTTTAGGTCTATATAAGCACAGTTCACTTTTTTAATAAATGAGTTTTTGGCATTGCTTTCTACCAAAACTCCCCGGGTGTGGCGTGGTGTCCGTCAATCAGGCGGGGATAGAGACACTCCACGACTTTTGCCCGCTAAGCCTATCTTCGCCAGGTAAGCTACTTTAACTCTTTCTGCTGGCAGAAAGAACCCCCTTTTATGGCCCAAAAAGGGGGGTAGCTTTAGACCTCAGCCCCATCAATAAGTAACACAGCAGTCTCGGCATCAGTGTATAAGTATGGCACTTTGTTAAATTTTCCCGTAATATTCTCTGACTTTTAATGCTGTCATAAACTGTGTTGTAATTGCTTTTCAATTTGATTGTATTTTGTAATTGAAATACAATTGGTTTGGATATATTGACCTTGTATCCTGTGACCTTGCTAAACTCACTCATTAGTTTTAGTAGCTTCTTTGTAAGTGGTATCAGATTTTTTTTAATTTTTTATTATTCTAATTTATTATACATGTTTGCAGAGTACATTTAATTTCATATTACCTATAAAGAGCACAATTTTTCAAGTTGCTGGTATTATATAAAGTATTTTTATAACAATTGTGTCTTCATACATGTATTTAGGGTAATCATGGATAACTCAGTCTGCCATTACTCCTATCCCCTTGCCCCCTCCCCTCCCTACCCCCTCTTTGTTCTATTTAAAGCTCTTTCATTCCTCTCATCCCCTCTCTCTTGCCTTTAAAAATTAGTATCTTCCTATCAAAGAGATCATTCAACCTTTGGTTTTTTGGGATTGGCTAACTTCACTTAGCATTATTTTCTCCAACTCTATCCATTTACCTGCAAATTCCATGATTTTATTCTCTTTTAGTGCTGAGTAGTGTTCCATTGTGTATATATACCTAAGTTTCCCTATCCATTCATCTGCTGATGGGCATCAGGGTTGTTTCCACAATCTAGTTATTGTGAATTGTGCTGCTAAAGTGGTATCAGATTTTATAAGATGGCTATTTTGTCTGCAAAAACAGTTTTGCTTTTTCCTTCTCAAACAATATAACTTTTATTACTTTTTATTGCCTCATTGTGGAATTTTGTATCCAGATAAAAATTCTTCATGAATGAAGGCAAAATAAAGAAATTCTCAGATGAGGAAAACTAAGAAAATCTGCTATCAGCAAACTTGTTATAAAATAACTGCTAAAAGAATTTCTTCAGGGGCTGGGGTTGTGGCTCAGCGGTAGAGCGCTCGCCTGGTACGTGCGCGGCCCCGGGTTCAATCCTCAGCACCACGTACAAATAAACCCGTTGTGTACAGCTAAAAGCAAATAAATATTAAAAAAAAAAAAAAAGAATTTCTTCAGACAGAAAAGAAACTGTAATAGAAGGAAACTTAAAACAAAAGAAAAGAGAAGGACCATGTGGGTAAACAGGCTATTCTTGACTTCTCAAAAGTATATTTGACTATTAAAAGCAAAATTTATAACACTGATATGATTTTCAATGTGTAAAGAGGAAATATTAAGACAATTACATCATGAAGCATGAAGGGTAAGGATCTAAAATGGTGTTAAGATTTCTACATACCACCTAAAATAGTAAAATTTTGCTAGAGGTAGACTGCAGCAAATACACATATACATATATGCATACACATTTTTATGCACTAGAGCAACCATTATAAAAATTATAAAGGAGACAAACTAAAAAATAAACCTCCAAGTCCTATTTATACCTTTCTTCTAAGAATGATCTTTTCCAGCTTCTCCCAGATTCATCAATTTTTAACATTTTCCATACTTTCTTTGTGTTCATAAACACATACATTTTTTTTCCTGAACTATGTGAAAATAAGTTGCAGCCATTGGGAATCTTCACACTTAACTACTTCAACATGTATTTTCTAATAAAAAAGACTTTGTTCTACATAACCATAATACCAATAATATACCTAAGAAAATTAACAATTCAATATCATCTCATATAGTAGTATTCAAGTTTCCCCAAATCCCACCCTATTTTTTTATGGCTATATTTTCCCCTGAGCCAGGATCCAATGAAGGTTCATATATTGCACTTCATTGTTATCTGTTTTTATTCTCTTTAATCAAAAAGAGTTCTCCCTTCTTTTTTTCTTTAAGTTTGTTTCTATGATATTGAAGTTTTTTAAATATTCCAGGTTTGTTGTATTATACGAAATCCCACATTATGATTTTGTTTCATTGTTTCTCCAGTATTAGATTCAGGTTAATTTTTTGGTAAAGAAATTACACTGGCCCTGGGAGGTGATGCATGCCACCTGGGATTATAATTGCAGTGGCTTGGGAGGCTGAGGCAGGAGGACTGCCAGTTCAAAGCCAGCCTCAGCAACAGCAAAGGGCTAAGCAACTCAGTAAGACCCTGTCTCTAAAAGGGCTGGGGATGTGGCTCAGTGGCTAAGAGCCCCTGAGTTCAATTCCTGGTACAAAAAAAAAAAATTATATTGGTAAATTATATTGGTAAAGTTATGTGCCCTTTACTGCATAATAACAGTGAACCCCCAGAAAAGTTGTAATCATTATTAGCAATGCTGCATTTGATCACTTGACTAAGGTGATAAACTTCAGGATCTTTCCACTGTAAAAATATATATTTTGCTCTTTGTAATTAGTGTTATCTATAGGGTAGTATTTTGAAATCATGAGAATATATTCTTTCCCAGTGATTTTTATTCAGTCTTTATTATATCTTTTGTATGTTCCAGAAGGGAAATGATTATTTTTTCTACTCATTGCTATATCCCTGGTGCTAAGAAAAATGTCTGGCACATAGTAGACCTTCAATAAACATACTGAACATATTATCATTAGTTAAATACTTCTGTATTTTCCAAGAGACTAAGACCAACATAAAAGCATAGGTGAGGTTTTCCAGTCTATATTTGTAGAAAATAAGTGCAATACTTATTAGCACGTGATAAAAATTCGATAAGTGCTATTTGAATTTTTAAGGACCATGGGTAAATTAAAATATATGGACCTTACTTGTTTTTCTCATGTGAAAAGTGTTTTAAAAGACTCTAACTATATTACTATAAGAAATAGTGATCTGGGTGCAGTGGCACACATTTGTAATCTCAGCTACAAGGGAGGCTGAGGCAGGAGGATTGCAAGTTCAACCATGGCAACTTAGTGAGACCCTGTCTCAAAATGAAAAAATAAAAAGGAGTAGGATGTTGCTCAGTAATAATGCTCCCCTAGGTTCAACCCTCAGTAAAACACACACACACACACACACACACACACACACACACACACAAAAAAAAATAGTGAAACTAATTTTAGTATTTTCAAAAAATAAAAGACAATGAAGCAAAAATACTAATTTGAAATTTAAGGCTCTTGGGAAAATGAAGTACTAAACTATGTAAAATATTATAGTATGAATTTTCAGCTTTGCTTTGCTAAATTACATGTTTAGTGATGTTTTAGTAATACAATGATAAAATAGCAAATTGCTTTTTAAGCAATACTGTTACTTTACCTGTAATGCTTTTAATGTTTCCTTCAATCCTTCTATTTCTTTTTCTTTTATTTCTGTAGCAAGTTGATATTTTCCCTTGAAGTAAAAAACTATGTTTTAATACTTTCTAATTAAATGTTATAAAGGGAGGAAATATAATAGCTCAAGAACCAAAATTTGTAACTTAAATCTAATACTTCATAGGCTTAAAAGTTGTATCTGCATGACAAAATATATTTCTAATGGCTTTAAAATATTAAAAAAATAAGGCCTTTATATGATTATAATGATGATAAAATAAAATCTTATTATAATGACTAATCAGTTTATCAGGAGAACATTCATAGAACGTTGAGATACTATATAATTATTTAATTCTTGCAGTTAGAAAAAATATACAATCATCTCACAGAATCTGCAAGGAGTTGGTTTCAAGAACAACATGAATACCAAAACCTGAGGATGCTCAAGTCACTTAAATAAAATGGCATAGTAGCCTGGCATGATTATGCATGTCTATAATCCCAGCAACTCAGGATGCTGAGGCAGGAGGATTGCAAGTTCAAGGCTAGCCTCAGCAACTTAATGAGGCCCTAAGCAACTTAGCAAGACCCTGTCTCAAAATAAAAAATAAAGAAGAGCTGGGATGTAACTCAGTGCCAGAATACCCCTGGGTTCAATCCCCAGTATTAAAAAAAAAAAAAAAAAAAAAAAAGCCTAGTATTCATATTCACATACAACGTACACACATCCTCCTATACACCTTAAATCATTTCTAGATCACTTTTAATACCTAATACAATATAAATGTTATGTAAATATTTGTTATACTACACTGCTTATAGACTAATAACAAGAAAAATATCTGTACATGTCTAGTACAGATTCAATTATTTCTTTCCCAATATTTCCAACCAACAGTTGGTTGAACCTGTGGATGCAAAACTGTGGATACAGAGATCCAATTGTATTCTAATTAATAAAGTACAGGTACATTTATATTATATTATGAACGTAAGGACAGAGAAAGTTTTTTTAATTTTGAAAAGTTTTTTTACTAAAAATACTCAGTTATAATTATTAACACAGCAAACTGTATGCTTATCAGCATAATAAAAAATATGTATTAACTCAAAAACAACTAGAGAAAATATTTAGCACCTGGTTAGTTTCTACATTTGGGAGTCATATCTCCTTTCCAGGTTGGAATGCACTCAAGTACAAGTCATTTCAATGTGTTTTAAAGAAGATAATTACATTAAAAAGCAATAAAAACGTTGGAAACATTGCAGTAGAGTGGAAGAAACATTAATTTGGGATTCAAACGTCTCAACTTTGCCACAGCAAGTCTTTATATCTTTTTTGAGCCTCAGTATTCTCAATGTAGAATGACAGAGGTCAAACAATGTAATTAGGGCTAGGGTTGTGGCTCAGCGGTAGAGCGCTCACCTAACACAGGCCCTGGGTTTGATCCTCAGCACCACATAAAAACAAATAATTGAAATAAAGGTATTATGTTCAACTGCAACTAAAAAATAAATATTTTAAAAAATTATAATGTAATTATTTTGGGTTATTTTTGTTTCTAGATTTTAAGCAATCAACATATATTAGTTTATTACCAAGGCTGTTTTTTACTATAGTGAATAATTAAAAATAAAATTCATTTACATATGCTTTAAATTGTTTTTAAAATTAATAAATACCTTTTCTTCTTCCAGGGCACACATCTTCATTTGCAACTGATAATTTTTAAAATTAAGATACAGATAAGTAAACCAGTAACAGTAATTTATGCTAGTTAATAGGATTATAGAAACATTTTATATTTCTATATTGTTTGAATTTAATATAATATGAATATGCCACTTTCACATTCAGAAAATAAAATAATAAAGATACAAAAGAGAGGGCAGTGGTAGAGCCTAGCATGTGTAAGGCACTGGGTTCAATTCTCAAAACTGCATACAAATAAATAAAAATAAAGGTCCATTGACAACTAAAAAAAAAAAAAAAAAACAAAGATACAAAAGAGAGGAAAAGAAAGTCAACAAAATAAATGAACAATTTAATCACACTTAGAGACACCAATAACCCTTCAAAGTTTCATTTCCCCCTTTAGAAGTTTTCGTAAATGTCTAAATATATCATCATCTACTCCTAAATAATAGCATGTATAATTTTCTGAAGGTATAATTTTATGAAATCATTACAATTTTCATTTGCAGACAGTATGTGTGCTCTGAAAAAGTTTTAAATGCATGTGATAATGAAAAAATGACTTTTTAAAACAAAAACTAAAGAACACATATCAAAGGACAACAATGAAATACTCTAAGTAGCACAAGGATACTTAGCAAAATTGTCAAAAAATAAATTTTTTCTTTGAAACTTTCCTGTCTCCTTTTCCACACTCCTCACATTCAAGAGTTCTTTATTTAAAACAAATATAAGACTGGGGATTTAGCTCAGTGGTAGAGTACTTGCCTAGCCTGCTTAAGACCCTGGGTCTCACCCCAGTGGAAACTCAAGAGCACTTTCTCTCTAACCTTTGAATACCTGTGTGTTCTTTTCTTTCCCAAGTCCCTTGTGATAGCAGAGATGTATATGTGTTTTCTCCTGGAGAATACTAAGCTACTTTTTTGGCTTCTGCTTCCATACCCTTCAATTAAATCTCTCATAATTTTGATGAGACTTATTTCAGATTGAAGGAACAAAGTTTGTTATTTGTTTAAACAAATTCAAACTAATGTGTAAATTATCAGTAACCATAACACACTAGTGATGTAACTTGTATAGGTTTATTCTTTAGGGGCATTTCTTTTTCTAAACACATACTGCATAAAGATGAAGACAAAAAAGAAGGAAGGAAAAAAGAAGTACAAATGAAGATAGTAGGATAAAAGGAAAAAACTTCCAGAGGCTAATTTATTTTACATGAGCACATTTTCCTAAACTAATATTTTCTAGGTATAAAGAGAAATTTGAGGCAGTCAAGAAGACCTGCAGAATTCAAATTAACTGGAAGTGCTGCTATTCATTCTTTAAAATATTTTTCTTTTGTTTTTTTCTCTTATTTTTCTTTCTTAGTTACTTTAAGTTGGTTGAATTTATGGAGGATTCAGTGCATGGTAATCACCTCTCATCCTTTATATCTCCCTATTTGCATCTCAACTCTTCGTCAGTATTATGACTGACTTTAGTAAAGGAATAAAGTGGAAAAGGTAAGATTCCAAGATACTCTAACAAAAGAAAGAAGAAAAAAGCCGGGCGCGGTGGCGCACGCCTGTAATCCCAGCACTTTGGGAGGCTGAGGCAGGAGGATCGCGAGTTCAAAGCCAGCCTCGGCAATGGCGAGGAACTTAGCAACTCAGTGAGACCCTGTCTCTAATAAAATACAAAAATGGGCTGGGGACTTGGCCCAGTGGTCGAGTGCCCCTGAGTTCAATCCCCAGTACCACCAAAAAAAAAAAAAGAAGAAGAAGAAGAAAAGGAAAAGAAGAAAGAAGAATTATACATACCATTCACCTAAATTATTTAGAACAAATGAAAATACATCTCCATCTCTAAGAAAACATTTTTCCCAATTTCCCAAACACTCTTTATTATCATCTATGATTCAAAGTAGCCATTCAATTCTTACTCCTCATAATACCCTTTTCTCCTTCTTGTTTTCTAGGCGTCTGGAGAGGACCTTGTCATCATATTCATGCAAAAGGGAGGAAGTGCAGTATCTAAAATTGTAATGTCTAAAATACCTGCTTTTTAAAAACTTCCATTGCTTCTTTGTGTTGCTTCACTAATGCTTCCTTTTGATTCTGAAGAGTTTCCTATTTAAAAAATTATGAAAAGTCAAAACATAAATTCTTATAACTTTGTCTCCTTAAATCTTAATATGGTTCACAACTTAATTTAAACACATAGCATTTTTATCCTCTTGAAATGCAATATTAAACAAATTTTATATGTTTTTTTTTTCCTCATGGAATAATTATATAAAAATTTTGCTTCCACTTTCTTCTTCATGATAAAAACACGTTGTTTTTAAAACTTTTAGACTCTGGCATGCCTAGCTCCAAATCTTTCTTCAAGAAAATACCTTTTAACCAGAAGTTATTAAAATTAAAAATTCTAGTACACAAATAGACTAAAGTCTTAGGACTTTCAGAGAAATCAATTTTATTTATCTAAGCACAAACATTCACATGGCAACATATATAACTTGAAAGTCACTGAAATAACTTTTTTTTTGCATAACCAAAGCTACCTGAGGAACTTTTTTTTAAATGCACATATATGGTCTATTTCTTGCCCCCTCCTTGGTGGAAGTTATATGTTTTGTCCTTTAGATTCAAGATAATTTTTAACATTTTCTTCTATTTTTATAAATATTAATAATTCTCATCATTTAAAAAACAGGTCTAAAAGTGGCAACCACTTTTTGTTATTTACCTCACAATTTCTTATTTTTTATATCTTTATTTTGTTTATTTATTTATGTGGTGCTAAGGATTAAACCCAGTGCCTCCCATGTGAGGAGAAAGAGCTCAGCCACTGAACCACAACTCCAGCCCTTTACCTCACAATTTCTACATAATGCATTGACTTGGCAATTTTAAATTTTTATTTTATTTTATTTTATTTTATATTATTTTTTTTGTGGTACCGGGGATTGAACTCAGGGGCACTCGACCACTGGGTCACATCCCCAGCCCTTTTTTGTTTTGTTTTGTTTTGTTTATTTAGAGACAGGGTCTCACTGAGTTGCTAAGTGCCTCGCCATTGCTGAGGCTGGCTTTGAACTCGCGATCCTCCTGCCTCAGCCTCCCAAAGTGCTGGGATTACAGGCGTGCACCACCGTGCCCAGCAAATTTTTTTTCTTTGACCACTTGTTGTGTTGCAAGTTTAGCTTTCTTATGTAACTATTACCACATTTTCTCCTAGTCATCCAATAGTTATATCAAAATTGTGCCTGAAATCAATAGTATTTACATTGTTATGACATTATAATTACTATTTAATACTGAGCCATGTAGTATACTATGATTATTATTATTATTATTATTATTATTGGTACCAGGAATTGAACTCAGGGGCACTCAACCACTGAGCCACATCCCCAGCCCCTTTTTGTATTTTATTAGAGACAGGGTCTCACTGAGTTGCTAAGTGCCTCGCCATTACTGAGGCTGGCTTTGAACTTGCGATCCTCCTGCCTCAGCCTCCCAAGTGCTGGGATTACAGGTGAGCACCACTGCGCCTGGCTACTGTGATTACATTTTTATTTTATGTCTTTTGTTTTTCTGAAGCTCATAATTGCTTTACAATATTTAAGTTTCCAAAGTTAGTTTTTTAAAAAAATAATACTGCCTTTCCCAGATCTATGTCAACTGGTTCATATTCCCAGATGCAAAATGTGAAGCAAAAATTACTTAGAAAATCTCCAACTGCCTAGGAAACAGATTTAGAAAACCTTTAGATAAACCAAGTACTGTGACGCACAACTGTTATCCCAGCTACTTGGGAGGTTGAGCCAGGAGGATCTCAAATTTGAAGTCAACCTGGGCAACTTAACAAGACTCTGTCTCAAAATAAAAAATAAAAAGGGCTGAGGTTGTAGTTTAGTTGGTAGAGAAGTTCAATCTCCAGACCAGAAAAAAAAAAAGGAAAAATATCCAGTAGGCAAATCAAGGATATTGTTTTGGGAGGAAATCAATTTCTCACTTTATCCTCAAACTTATAAACAGATATTTCTCTAAATATTAAAGATTTATAGGAGTCAATGAGCTACTCAGTGAGCATTTCTGATCACTGATGTTCACCCTGTTCCAGATTGTGAATGTTACCTTTGAATCCCCAAATGGGTAATATTATTTTCTCCGTTATGACACCACATCTTACTTTTACATATGTTATTCAAACAAATATACCTATATGATATTTTATATACAACACAAGTAAGGATTTTAATGGAAAACAGGTATTTGAAAAAATTTTTGTAGCATTTTTTAAATTTAATTTGTTATACATGCTTGCAGAGTGCAATTCCTTTCATATTACATATAAAGAGCACAATTTTCTAAGTCACTGGTTTTACACAAAGTATTTTCACACCATTTGAGTTTTTATACATGCACTTAGCATACTGATGTCCAACTCATTCTGCCATTATTTTGAAAATTTATTTATTTATTCTAATTTGTTATACATGACAGCAGAATGAATTTCAACTCAAATTACACATATAGAGCATAATTTTTCATGTCTCTGGTTGTTCACAAAGTAGTCACACCATTCATGTCTTCATATATTTATGTAGGGTAATGATATCCATCTTATTCCACCATCTTTCCTACCCCCATGCCCACTTCCTTTCTCTCCCTCCCTTTAGCCCTATCTAAAGTTCTTCCATTCCTCCCATGTTCCCCACCCCCAACCCCATTCTGGATCAGCATCCATATCAGAGATGTGGTTTTTTGGGATTGGCCTACTTCAATTAGCATGATATTCTCCAACTCCATCCATTTACATGCAAAAGCCATGATTTTATTCTCTTTTAATGCTGAATAATATTCCATTGTGTATATATACCACAGTTTCTTTATCCATTCATCTATTGAAGGGCATCCAGGTTGGTTCCACAAGTTAGCTATTGTGAATTGTGCTGCTATAAACATTGATGTGTCTGTGTTACTGTAGTATGTTGATTTTAAGTCCTTTGGGCATAAGCTGAGGAGTGGGATAACTGGGTCAAATGGTGATTCTATTCCAAGTTTTTCAAGGAATCTCCATATTGCTTTCCAGATTGGTTGCACCAATTTGCAGTCCCACCAGCAATATATGAGTGTGCCATCTTCCCCACATCCTCACCAATACTTATTGTTGTTTGTATTCTTAATAGCTGCCATTCTGACTGGAATGAGATGAAATCTTAAGAGTAGTTTTGATTTGCATTTCTTTAATTGTCAGAGATGTTGAACACTTTTTCATATATTTGTTGATCAAATGTACATCATCTTCTGAGAAGTGTATGTTCAGTTCCTTGGCCCATTTATTGATTGGGTTATTAGGTTTTTTGGTGTTAAGTTCTTTGAATATATAACACAACTGTAATATACTACTCAGACATCCCAGACCTCAGTAGCCTAATTCATGAAAAGTACTTGGTTTCACAAATGTTGGGGATGTGAGGGCAGGAGAAGAGAGATAGTGAAAAGAAGGGGGGGGGGGGGGGGAATGAAGGAAACTACAAGGACTGATTTTGTTGGAGTTCAGTATCTTTCCTGCTTCCCTTCTATCCAATAGGTGGGGTTGTCTGTTGCTTGCTGGTATCTCCACCCTCAGGATGGTGAAGGTTATTAGGGTGAGAGGGTTGGTCTTGTGGGTGGAGCTCCTGGAAGTGGGGTATAGCACTTACAGGTCCCAGTAGGAGACTACACCCCAAGGATCTCCTTTGGGGACCAATTGTGTGCTGTGGGAGCCTGGTCTTGTCTCCTTATATCACCTGTAGACCTCACAATTCCTAATCTCTAATTTAGTCTCTAAACTGTATATCTTACCCTCTCCCTTTCTTCTTCTTCTTCTTTTTTTAAATATATATCTTTGTTTTATTTATTTAGTTTTTATGTGGTGCTGAGAATCGAACCCAGTGCCTCATGCATGTGCGGCAAGTGCTCAACCACTGAGCTACAATCCCAGCCCCACTCTCTCCCTTTCTACTTCCCATTCAGGAACCTCTCTCTTCAGAGGTCTTATGGGCTGCCCTCTGGGGGCTGCGCACCTCTCAAGGAGAGCTGTTTTGTATTGGGCAGCTCAGGGCCAGGCTTTGCAAGGTATGGACTGGCCATGTAATTGCAAGCACTCTGCTGGGTTAGTAGCTGTGGGGAGGGAGAGAGTTGGGGACTACAGGTACCTTGATAATACTTCTAGTCCCCAGCCGGTGTCCCAACTAAAGATGGAGACAAAGATGTCCCAAGATGGAGGCTGCTGCTTTCAGAGATAGGGTGTCAGGTGGTGTGGGGCTGGGTGGTGTGTTCAGAGATGCCGCTCTGTGGCGTGCAGTGTTGTGGCTGTCCTGTGTCTCCAGGTGCAAGCTACCACATGTAGGGGACTATGGCAGTGGTTGCAGTGCCCCAAGATGGAGGTGACTAGGGGAGCCCCACATTGGTAGATGGGGTCCACAATGGAGTGGTGGCTGGAGGTCCCACATGTGGGCAGCAGCCGGGTGTCTTATGTGGGAGCGGTGGTAGGATTCCTGCATGGGAGCAGCTGTTGGGGATCCTCTAATAACTTGCAGAGAAACAGTATTCCCACTATCAGAATCTCAGGTCACAGAACAAAACAAAATGCATCCTCCCTCTAGCCCGCCATCTTGGATTCCCCAAAAACAGGTATTAAATGTTTTTATGTCTTAATGGAAAAAAAAATCAAATATGCTAATGTAGTGATATAGAACACAGGGCCTGGAAAACTTTCTTTCAAGAAATATTTTGATGATCAGTGAATTCCTAGAGAAAATATATCTCTTAGCTCTTTATTTCTAATAAATGTTGCCCATAGAGAAATGTGTTTAAAAAAAGAAGTCTGCTACTCTTCTTCTGTTATCAAAAGGCAAAATCCATGACAATCTAGTCTCTTGAGCAATGACTGTGGTGCAAACTGATCTATTAGAAACTCTCCCTAATTAAATAAAACTTTAATCTCATTTGTAAATAGGTCATTTTTTAAACAAAAATGGGAAAAATATCAGGCAGGATACAGCACAACAGTCTCAACTTACCTTTATTATGACTCCTTACCAAAATTAAAATCAGCCCAGATGACAGAACTTGTTCTACTCAGCAAAATCTTGCCAAATGTCAAGAGGTAAGTAAGTTATCATTAACAGCAGTTATGCCTTTGGAGAAGCCATGTTTTGTGATATAATGAGGGTTTCCAACCTCACTAGGAATCCCAATTTCAAATGGTCAACAATTTTCAATGTTGTAGTGCTTCCTGAGGTAGCTATTATAAATATCTACACTTTCATATAGCTAAAAAGAAAAAAAAATAAAAGAATAGCAATACTTCAAACCATCTGAACATTGTATAAAATTTAAATTTCAGTGCCCATAAATAGTGTTACTAGAATACAGACTCATAGACCCATTTATTCTTTTTTTTGGGGGGGGGAAGGGGCCAGTACCAGGGATTGAACTCAGGAACACTCAACCACTGAGCCACATCCCCAGCCCAATTTTGTATTTTTTTTTTGCCATTTTTTATATTTTATTTAGAGGGAGGGTCTTGCTAAGTTGCTTAAAGCCAATTTTGTATTTTATTAGAGACAGGGTCTCACTGAGTTGTTTAGTACCTCAGTGTTGCTGAGGCTGGCTTTGAACTCTCGATCCTCCTGTCTCAGCCTCCCAAGCTGCTGAGATTACAGGCATGTGCCACCGCACCCAGCTAACATATTCATTCTTTTAAGTACTGCACATAGCTGCTTTCACACTGTAACAACAGAGTTAAGTGGTTGTAAAAGAGATCACAGGGTCCACAAAGCCTGAAATATTTACCATACAGCTCTTTACAGAAAAAGCATGCTGATGCCGAATCCAGATAATCAGATTGCAATGCTTAGTTTTGCAGGGTTTTGTTCTTTATTTTTCCTCAAATGTTTTATTTCCTCTTTGCTAAAAATTTAAAACCTTAAATAAGTAAACATATTATTTCTTAACCATGATATTTCCAAAGTCCTTATCCTTAATATTGCTCTCTGTATTCTTGGCCACTCTGTGATATGAGTCATATAACAGACTGAAATTTGTTTGTGATTTGGGGATGTCCTTTGTCCACTTGCTTTCACTTGGATATTCTTGGCTGCTGGCTTAGGAATAATCTACCACATCTAATAGTGGTAGATTAATCTAATAGTGGTAGATCTAAACTTTTCCTTATAATTTTTCCATGTTGGTATATTCAAATGTGTGACTTCTAGAGGCTTAAATACTATTTCATAGACACTGTCCTATCAAAAAATCACTCAAGAAAAGAGGAAAACTGCACAAACATACATAATATAAACTACTAAAACATGGAGTATCACGGAGCATGAATGTCAGGTGGGTTCCCTGTCTCACAAATTCAAAGAATGAAATCCATGGACACAAGGGTAAAAGCAAAGGAATATATTTATTAGAGCAATATAAAGAAAGAAAGCAGAGCTCCCAAAGAGGGAGGGGTGCCGAAAGAGGGATACCAATGGATGTCTGTTGTCTAGGAGATTTTATGGGCTTGATCTGTCCATATAGGTGACTGATGGAATATAGGATTTAGAAAGGGGGCCAATCAACTATTTTGCCTTCTTCAGCAAATATGGAGAATTTGACAGATTCATTACAGAAGTATAAGAAAACAGTTGATTTTGTATATTGATATTGTCTCCTGCTACTTTGCTGAATTTGTTTATCAGATGTAGAAGTCTTCAGGAGTTTTTCAAGTTTCCTAGATATGGAATCATGTCATCAGCAATGGAGATAGTTTGACTTCTTTTCCTATTTGTATCCCTTTAACTTCCTTCTCTTGACTAATTGCTAGGGTTTCAAAAATTATACTGAGGGCTGGGGTTGTGGCTCAGTGTCGGGACCTAACACTGTCTACCAAGGGGGTGGAAAAGCTCTGGCTTTCTAGCTGCTTGCCACATTACCACACCCTGTTACCTGACCTAGGTTAAGCAGGGGGGCGTGGCTGTGAGAACCAGAACCGCCTTGCTGGTCACTGATTGGCTATAGCCCATTATAAAGCATTGTCCACCTTTTCAATAAATGAGCTCCTGCACCCACCCACTGGACTCCCCGGTAAGTTCCTGGGCCTTCTAAAGGCGGGGGGAGGGAATATCAGCGGCCTTCGCTTTCCCAATCTAGCCTCTTTGTTGGGGTAGGCCTCTCTGGCCTCTTTTGCTGGACAAAAGAGGTCCATCCCGGGTACAGGGAGGTTAAAGACCCCAACCCCTTATAACTTCGCAACAGCTCAGCAGTACAGCACTCGCCTAGCACATGTGCAGCCCGGGTTCGATTCTCAGCACCACATAAAAATAAAGGCATCGTGTACAACTAAAAACAAATAAATAATTAAAAAAAAAAACTATACTGAATAGGAATGGTGAAAGTAAACATCCTTATCTTGTTCCTGATTAGAGGAAATGCTTTCAGTTTTTCTCTATTCAATATAATGCTGACTTTAGTTTGTCATACATAGCCTTTATAATGTTAAGTTCCTTCTATCCCCAGCTTCTCCACATTTTTTAACATGAGTATATGCTAAATTTTTGTCAAAGGCCTTTTCTGCATCTATTGGGATGATCATATGATTTTTGTCCTTGATTCTGCTTGTGCAATGAATTACATTTATTGATTTATGTAATTTAAACTAAACATACATCTCTGGGATGGCTCCAACTTGGTCATGCTGTATAATCTTCTTAATGTGTTTTTTAATGTGGTTTGCTAATACTTGATTAAGAATTTTTGCATCTATGTTCTTAAGAGATATTGGTCTGGCCAGGCACGGTGGCACACACCTGTAATCCCAGCACTTGAGAGGCTGAGGCAGGAGGATCACAAGTTCAAAGCCAGCCTCAGCAATGGCGAGGCACTTAGCAACGCAGTGAGACCCTGTCTCTAATAAAATACAAAAAAGGGCTGGGGATGAGGCTCAGTGATCGAGTGCCTCTGAGTTCAATCCCCGGTACCAAAAAAAAAAAAAAAGAGAGAGAGATATTGGTCTGTAGTTCTCCTTCCTTGATGTTTCTTTTTCTGGTTTTAGTGTCAGGGTGATATTGGCTTCATAGAATTAGTTTAGGAGTGTTCCCTTCTTTTTTACTTAATGAAATATTTTGAGGAGGACTGCAATTAGTTCTTCTTTAAAGGTCTAGTAGAACTCAGCTGAGAATCCATCTGGTCATGGACTCTGCTTTGTTGGAAGGCTTTTTATTATTGCTTTGATCTCATTGCTTGAAATTGGTCTGTTTCTATTTTCTATATCAATATGGGTAGGTTCATATGTATCTAGAAATATGTTGATATATTCTAGCTTTTCCAATTTGTTAGAACATAAGTTTTCAAAATAGTCTGTAATAATCCTCTGGATTTCAGAAGTGTCTGTGGTGATATCTCCTTTTTCATCTCCAATTTTGTTGATTTGGGTCTTCTCTCATTCTTTTGGTTAGTTTGGCTAGGGGGCTATCAATCTTGTTTATCACTTCCTAGAACCAGCTTTTGGTACATTGATCCTTTGTACTTTTTTTTATTCTCTATTTTATTAAGGTTTGATCTTAAAATTATTCTGTCTTCTACTAGTTTGTGAAATAGTTTTTTTTTTTTTTTTTTTTTTTTTGCTAGGGCCTTAAGATGGAGCATTAAATTGCTTATTTGTTTATTTGGGGGTCTTTCTGAGTTTTTTTTTTTTTTAATGTGGGAACTTAATGCTATAAACTTACCTCTTCCTACCACCTTCAGAGTGTCCCAGAAGTTTTGGTACACTGTATCACTGTTCTCAATTTTAGAAATTTTTAAATTTCTCTTCTCATTTCTTTGATAATCCATTCCTCATTTAAAATAGTACTATTCAATCTCCATGTGTTTATGGATTTACATACATTTTCTTGATGTTGATTTATAATTTTGATCCATTATAATCTAATAAGATGCAAGGAATAACATCAATTTTTTTTATATTTGTTAAGACTTGCTTTGTGTCCTAAAATATGGTTTATTTTGGAAAAGAGTTCATGAGCTGTAAAGGAGAAAGCATACTCAGCTGTTATTGGGAGAAATATTCTCCCAAGAATAGATGTCTGTTACATTCATTTGATTTATAGTATCATTTAGGTCAAAAGGTCTTTATTGATTTTATTTCTGGATGTACTACAAGTTAAGCATTGAGTTTAACTAAAGCAATACTTTTGAAAGTGAAATAGTGAAAAAATGTTTTCAATTTTTTTTTTTTTTTTACAAATGTTCTGGATCAGTTTACCACCTAGGGAACAAAGGTGTTAAAATATAGCTGTGCTGAGCTGAGCCACTTATCTGTACTACATAGTACTTGAAATCAATCCTAAAGTCAAGATGTAAAACCCTTTTAAGAGACAAGACCCAATGTGTTTTATAGCCACCTCAGTGAGAGGTACTTTTCTTTCCCAAAACAATCAAAGCAAATTTAAAATTTGACTATACCTAAATTTTTTTTGTTTTTTGGTACCACGGATTGAACTCAGGAGCACTTGACCACTGGGCCACATCCCCAGCCCTTTTTTGTATTTTATTAGAGACAGGGTCTCAGTGAGTTGCTAAGTGCCTCACCATCGCTGAGGCTGGCTTTGAACTCACATTCCTCCTGCCTCAACCTCCCAAGTGTATACATAAGTTTTATTCCTCCTTCTATCTTCAAAATTCTAGTATCACTAGTAATAAGGTCTATATCTTGTCTGATCTGGATGATGTGGTCCAGGAAGTGGGGTTTGAGAAGGCAGACACTGAATTCATGAAGGAGGAGGTGGCTCTTTGTGCAGGGCATATACCAGGACTCATTTCCACTGGGTGTATAAAGGGAAGACTCAGAGTTCCTTGATCTTCAGTAAACTGGAGTAAAGAATTAGAATTATAATAGTGAGGAGGGGTGCAGATACAGGTGGAACACCATGTTGAGGTGGGGGAGTGTCTGGATAATTTTATATATGTTGACATCTAGGCAATAGCATGTCTGGGGAAGTAGGCAGGGTTATTGGTGGTGGAGCAGAGGTCACTGGTAGAGGTAGAGCCTGGCTAGATACCAAGTGAGGAGTACCTGCAGCCTGGGGAAGATGTGGCACTGGATGGCTTATTGGTGGTTGAGGAGGTGGAGGTGGTAAATAATGTTGCTGTGGAAGCATAATATGATGAGGATGTGTTTTAGTCAGATTTTTCACTGCTGTGACTAAAAGACCTGACAAGAACAATTTTAGAGGGAGAAGTGTTTTGGGGGGTTCACAGTTTCAGAGGTCTCAGTCCACAGAAAGCCAGCTCCATTAGTCGGGGTTTGGGATGAGGCAGGACATTATGGTGGAAGAAGCAGCTCACATGATGATCAGGAAGCAAACAGAAAGACTCTACTTGCCAAACACAAAATATATACCCCAAACGCATGCCCCCAATGACCCATCTCCACCAGCCATACCCGACCACTTCAGTTACCAGTTAATCCCTAGAAGGGGATTAATTCACTGGTTGGGTTAAGGCTCTTATAACCCAATCATTGTTCCTCTAAACTTTCTTGAATTTTCTCACACATGAGCTTTTGGGGGACACCTCACATCCAAACCATAACAGGATGCCATACCACTGGGTGACCCTGATATTCAGGATGATAGTGAGCAGGTGCTGTGGCAGGAGATGGTGGTTCTCTAGCATCTGAATGAGTCATCCTGAATAGGGACAGTTATTAAAATGTTGTGCTTTCTTGTTGAAATGCAAAAGGTTTCCTTACTGACTGAATGAGGTGGAGGTGAAGTCATGGACAATTCTGCTGGAGGAGCACAAATATCCTCATATAGCTGATTATAGTGCCCATGTGGCACATGTTGCAAAGGAGGTGGAGGCATTTTGATACACTGCTTTGATGGAATATGACTTAAACAGTGCTTGTCTGGTGGCATTATAAAATGATTAGGTATGTCATTTGGTGCTGGGGTAATAGGAGGATGAACATTTCTAAGTGAAGCACAGATAACAGGTTTTCCAGCTATCATATGGAAAGAGCTGATATGAGCCTATGAGTCTCTCTGAGAAAAATACATTCTCTTATAGCCGGGCGCGGTGGCGCATGCCTGTAATCCCAGCACTTGGGAGGCTGAGGCAGGAGGATTGCGAGTTCAAAGCCAGCCTCAGCCGTGGTGAGGCACTTAGCAACTCAGTGAGACCCTGTCTCTAATAAAATACAAAAAACGGCTGGGGATGTCGCCCAGTGGTCGAGTGCCCCTGAGTTCAATCCGTGGTACCAAAAAAAAAAAAAAAAAAAAAAAAAAAAAAAAAAACGTTCTCTTAAAAGAAAAAGAAAAAAAGATACATTATCTTGCAGTCTTGAACAATACTACACATGAAAAGAGATATTTGTGAACACAGTTCAATTTGCTACATAGGATCACTACAGGCTGGACACATCTTATCTCCCCTTTTTCCATGTAAAATAGCATAGTCGTAGCAAAAATCATGTTTGCATGGAATCATTTGCCCATAGATTTTTTTAAAATATTTATTTATTTGCTTTAGTTGCACACAATGCGTTTTTATCTGTATGTGGTGCTGAGGATCGAACCCGGGCCACGCACATGCTAGGTGAGTGCTCTACCCCTGAGCCACAATCCCAACCCTGCCCATAGATTTTTTAACAGGCAACTCATATTTGTCACAGAAATGAAGTGGTGCATTATTCTTCTCACCTAGGATATTGATCTTAAAGTTCCAAAAAAGGTGTCCAGGAAATGTTCACTGATTTCCAAACATTTTGCCCCCTTTACAGTCATACCATTCTTCTTTATTGTAATCAAAACCTTGTTCATCATCAGATGGAAATTTTTTTTTTTTTTTTTTTTTTTTTTTTTTTGTGGTAGCGGGGATTGAACTCAGGGGCACTCGACCACTGGGTCACATCCCTAGCCCTTTTTTGTATTTTTATTAGAGACAGGGTCTCACTGAGTTGCTAAGTGCCTCGCCATTGCTGAGGCTGGCTTTGAACTTGCGATCCTCCTGCCTCAGCCTCCCAAGTGCTGGGATTACAGGCGTGTGCCACCGCGCCCAGGTATGGAAATTTTATATGCATCCTGTTTATAAGTCCTTTGTGTTTGAGGTACAAGGTCGACTTTGTTCCCTTGTTTGGAGATAATTAGAATATAGGAATTCATCTGCAAACATCAAGACCACCCAATGATTCAGAACTATTAGTACTTTGTAATGCATTGTCAGTGTGATTTCATAATTCAGCTCCTACTGTGGGTTTTTCTAAGCCATCATTTGAAATCTTTCTCTGATTTTGCTGTAGGAGTAGATGTCCAAGTGTGGGACCTGATGTCCCTTTCTAGTCATTCCTACTTGCAGCCTAGTCATTGATTTGGGGGTTTTCTCTCCCCTGCTCTATGTGTTAAAGTACTGTTGAAGTTTGACCTGGGTTAGTTTGAGTGTGGCGGAAGGTGCACCGCCACCTTGCCAAGTTATGGATACAGAGACAGAGTCTTAATACTACAAGTAAACGTGTAGTATTCCAGATGCTTCCCAGCCCCTCTCAGAAAAGGGGGAAACAAGTAATAACAATCACAGTATTGATCAATATGCAGCATTAGAATAACTGTCCGGTGCTTACTATGTATGGGATGTACACCATTAATTACCAAAAGGAATGGTGGGGTTACTATCTAACAACAACAACAATAAATATAACTGTGAACTAGATCTAGCATTTAAGTACAGAGCAGGTGTCAACTATGCCCTCCCCAGTACTAACAACTGCAACAATATGAACAGTGGAGGTAGTAATTATATAAACTAAATTGTTCTTTTTTTTAAATATTTATTTATTTGTTTAGTTGTACACAATGCCTTTGTTTTTACATGGTGCTGAGGATCGAACACGGGCTGCACACGTGCTAGGCGAGCGCTCTACCACTGAGCCACAACCCCAGCCCCCTAAATTGTTCTTAAAGATAGTAAAATTACAGTTAATTAAGAAAAAAGAATAGTTTATGAAGGTAAAAGAAAATTTAAAATATTCAAAAGGTACACAGAGATACAACAGGGACAGGTATCAAGTAATGGCTATAAAAAGGAATTAAAAAATAAAAGAAATAGAATAAATAAAAGATAAAGAATTAGCTAATTTGGCTATTGAAGAGGAAAGAAAGGAAAGAAGGAGTAATATGAAAAACAAAAACAAGAGCCAAAACAAAAAGTCAATCCAAAACACATAAACAAACAAAAAGGAAAACCCCTCCTCCTCTAAAGTCAAAACAAGTCAAAAATAACAAACAGTTGAGGGAAGAAAAAGTTTGAAAATTTTTTTAAAAAGAAAAGCTCAGGGCTGGGGTTGTGGCTCAGCGGCAGAGCGTTTGCCTAGCATGTGCGCGGCCCATGTTCGATCCTCAGCACCACATAAACATAAATACATTGCATTGTGTACAACTAAAAAGAAAAGCTCAGGCTGGGGCTGTACCTCAGTGGCAGAGCACTTGCCTAGCATGTGCAAGGCACTGGGTTCAATCCTTAGCACCACATACAAATAAAATAAAGGCATTCTGTCCATTTACAACTAAAAAAAAAATCTTTAAAAGCTGGGGGTATAAAACTCAGTGGCAGAGTGTTTGCCTAACATATGTAAGGCCCTTGGTCCAAGAGGAGGAGCAGGAAAAGAAGGAGGAGGAGGAAGAAAAGGAGAAAAAAGAGAAACGTTGAGAGTGGATGAGCCCCCAGACATCAGCTGGTCATCAGCTCACCCTGTAGTATCAGCAAAAGCCAAGCCTGGGAAACATTCCTTGCCAAAGGAGACAATGTTAATAGCCTTGACTCTCTGCTCTGACAAAACAGTTATCAGAGGAACCAGGACAATGGGTTTCCTGGGCAGCAGAATGTTCCTACTACTGCAACAGTAGAATAGCTACAAAAAATGTTCCTAGCTCTGTAACATTTTAGTGCACAAAGGGCCTCTGACAACTCACAAGCCTTGAACAATTTACAATGCCCCTATGGTTTCACTTTCTGATTATGAGACCCTATACAAAAAAATTGTAAAGCTAGTCCTGGGTCACTGTTCCTCCATCAAAGTGAAGTGTCCCATCTGGCCCAGATTTGCTTAAAAAATGTTTTTGTGTTTTCTTTGTCTCTGTGTTTTTCTCCATCTCCAGTCACTGTTATTAGAGATTCCCTTGTTGATGCTGCACAGGTCACAGCAAAGAAAGAAGGAAAAAAAGTTTAAAAATGAAGAGGAAAAAAATGAATATCTATGTGTGTGTGTATACATGAGCCAAACAACACAGCAAGAACATATATACCCACACATATACACATTTACACTCATACACACATTTACACTCACAGTTGATAGAAAAATGAAGGAAAAATAAAAAATATATAAATATTTTAAATGAAATAAAATAAATCTTAATGAAAATGAAAGGATTTTCACCACTGAGGGGGTCGAAATTATTGACAAGAACAGATGTTCACTGCTGATGCCATACTGGGACAAAGAGTCCCAACTTTTGTCTCTAACTCTATGATTCTGATATTGAGATCTGGTGTATTCCCTGTCACCTACCCCACTGGGAAGCAGTAGTCCCACTGCTTGAATCCCTAGCCATGGAGCAAATGGAAATTGCACCCCTCCTCTGTTCCACCATCTTTGTCTAATACTATTTATTTAATAATCTACTCATGCTTGTTGACTTGAAAGCCATCTTTATCATTCACTAAATTATTTTTGTATCTGGATCTATTTCTGTACACTATTATGTTCCACTGAATAAATATGCAAGGCATATGTAAGGCCCTGGGTCAAGCTATTTTAATTATTATAGCTTTATAGTATACTTAAGAATCAAGTGTAGTTATTTCATCCTCTTCTTTTTCAAAACTTTCCCAGACATTCTTGTATGTGTATTTCTACATAAACCTTAGAATCAACATGGTCAGGGAACTTAAGCTGTCTGAACATGCTATTGGTATTTTAAATTGGATGGTATTAAACTACTGGTTAACTTAGGAATTCAGATGATTTTTATACTGTTGATTCTTCCTATCCAAAACCAAGATAAAGCCAGGTATGATGGTTCATGCCTATAACAGTCCCAGCTACTCGGAAGGCTGGGGTAGTAGGATCATTTGAGACCAGCTTGAAAATATAGTGATACCCTCCAATCTCAAAACAAAACAAAAATAAAAACCAGAAACAAGATATAACTTTACATTTTGAAATGTGCTTTGAGCTTTGATTTGTACATAGTATTTACCTGTGCTTTTTAGCCACATTCAGGTCTATTACAAACCTGTCTCTCATTTAATCTGACCCTAATTTTTCTTCCATATTCTATATAATCTTGAGTCTATCTAGTCTCACAATTTGAATTATTTCTAGTTACTTCTAATCTCTATCCTCTGAATTATGATTCTGATATGTTAACTGTAAGTTCCTGTTTCAATTCTGCCAAATTAAGAGGAGAAGGATCATCATCATTAAGCCTTCACCTTTTAGCTATAAGATTACTTGGAGGGAAAGGCATAAGAAGCACTATCACAAAGCTAGACAGAAAAACCAGAGCTGATGTTATTTTTGTCTATTTGGTTACATTATGTAAAAACACCCCAGGGAAAATATGGCACAAGTTCCAAAGTTTCACTGATTTCAAAATACTCTTATTCTCCTTTAGTATGTTTCTCAGGTATAAAATAATACACAGAAGTTTTCAGTTATCCTCAGTGTTACAATACCAAAAGCCTAAGCAAAAATTTAATCCTATTTTCTGGAAGTCCACTTATCATCAACAGTTTTAGTTGGAATTTTCTTGCAATTTTGTTTCAAATAATGTACTACCCCTGAATATGTTTAGGAAATTTAAAAATTAATTCTGCAATATGAATTAGAATACATTTTAAACAGATGTTAAAAATGCTAATCTGAGGGGGGAAATACTCACCTTTTGCCATGTAAGTTCTTGTGTCTCCACAATAATTTTACCAATCTGCTCTTCATATTGAGTTTCTCCTTCCTAAGTCAAAAAGAAAATGTTATAAAAATTAGAACTTTCAGACATTTAGTTTTACCTCTTTCCAGAGAGACAGAAACAGTATCCTCTCACACAATAAGAATAGAGTTGGACAAATTGCAAATTAATTAAACAAATCCACTGAGGTCCCAGATCGATCAATCAAATAACCCAAAATCTGAGCAGAGACAGGTACCTGCAGGGAACAGCAGAATCCCAGCATTTGCTTACCTGGGAAACAAGCCACTGAATACTGGTAAGAAAAGTCAGCTAAAAGTCCTTAATAAATTATTAACAGCAGAATGTGGGCTACTGTAAGAATATAAATCCCCTGATGGCCCTTGAAATAGGAAGGCTTGTACCTTCTGATAGGCTTTTCTTTAAGAAACCCACCAGGGTGTTATAGGGAAGACTTGGAAGAATCCTGAGAAAGCTTTTCACTATGATAATGGCTGTGGAGGGGAAGAGCAGTCACAATCTATCTTTTGTATTTCCTCTACACACCAAATTCCTTGATCACAAGAACAAGGGGAAGAGAAATGAAAACTACCAGAGTAAACAAGTGGAAACCATGTGCAGTAAGCAAAGAGAACCAATAGTCACTACAGAAAACTACCCAGACAGGCCTACCGTCCTTATCTTCTTTAAGAAACAAAAGCCTTAATCTACAAGGGGAAGGTCAATAAAAATCATAACCTCAGAGCACCTGTGGAAACCCACTGCAGTTGGGAGGAGGACTGAGAAAACATAACAACAGCTGTATCACTAGAGGGGCAGGAATGCATGCTAAAGGAAGGTTCAGAACACTTGCAAAGACTTCATTCTGAAAATCATATTCACCTAAAATTGAGGCTTACTGAGAATATCAAAAAATATCCCTTTCCTCCCACCTGTTGCCACCCACCACCACACTAAAAAGTATTAATTTTAAAACATATTCAGATGGGGGAGCTGCAATGACAGATTCTCTCTAAACGGAAGACCAAAAGTCAAGTGGAGACATACAAAGCCGAGTAGGAAGCAGTCATTTAGAAACACCCTCTGGTTTTTTTCAAAATAATGTAATACTCCTGAATTAACCTACATCATATACATAAGGCATCACTAGAGAAATCTGAAACTTGTTATGAAAATCTCAACCAGCAGAGTTGAAAACTGCCTGGTTGAATGTTGAAGATGTGCCTCAACAAACACACAGAGCCCTTATGTAAAGACTAGGTGGGGGGCTGGGGTTGTGGCTCAGTGGTAGAGCACTCACCTAGCATGTGCAAGGCACTGGGTTTGACCCTTAGCACCACATAAAAATAAATTTAAAAATTGTGTCCAACTACATTTTTTTTTTTTTTTTTTTTTTGGTACTGGGGATTGAACTCAAGGGCACTCCACCACTGGGCCACATCCCCAGCCATTTTGTGTTTTTTTTTTAACATATTTATTTGTTTTAGTTGTGCACAATGCGTTTATTTGTACGTGGTGCTGAGGATCGAACCCGGGCCACGAACGTACTAGGCGAGTGCTCTACCTATAAGCCACAACCCCAGCCCCCTTTTTTGTATTTTTATCAGAGACAGGGTCTCATCGAGTTGCTAAGTGCCTCGCCATTGCTGAGGCTGGCTTTGAACTCACGATCCTCCTGCCTCAGCCTCCCAAGTGCTGGGATTACAGGCATGCGCCACCACACCCGGCTTAAAATATTAAAAAAAAAAAATGTTAGCATCTATTAAAAAAAAAGACTAGGTGGGTTTTCCTTTTGGTGCTAGGTGTTTAGGAAATCTCTGTCACATCACTACCTGATCATTAAACTAACAGAACAGCAATTTTACTGGCCACACACAAAGTCTACAGACTTTACAAATAGTTCAGAAATGTCCCAAAACAAAACATAAGGCAAAATTCTAGAAAGGGGGAAGAATTGGTTTTCAGAGTTGATGCATATCCAAAACATAGTTTTCAACAGAAAATTACTAGGCATGCAAAGAACTCGTAAAGTGTGACCCACACATACGAAAAAAAATTAACAGAACCTCTCCCCAAGGAAGACAAGACACTGGACTTACTCTACACAAAGACTTTAAACCAATTATTCTAAATACGCTCAAAGAACTAACAGAGACCATGTTCACAAGGTAACAAAATGCTAAAAAGAAGTTTATACTAATAAATTTGACAACTCACAGAAATGGACCAATATTTCAAAAACCACTACTTACGCCGGGCGTGGTGGCGCACACCTGTAATCCCAACACTTGGGAGGCTGAGGCAGGAGGTTCGCAAGTTCAAAGCCAGCCTCGGCACCGGCGAGGCACTTAGCAACTCAGTGAGACCTTGTCTCTAATAAAATACAAAAAAAGGGCTGGGGATGTGGCCCAGTGGTCGAGTGCCCCTGAGTTCAATCCCCGGTACCAAAAAAAAAAAAAAAAAAAAAAAAAAAAAAAAAAAAAAAAAAACTACTTACATCAAATTTCAGAACAAGCCGGGCACGGTGGCGCACGCCTGTAATCCCAGCACTTTGGGAGGCTGAGGCAGGAGGCTCGCGAGTTCAAAGCCAGCCTCAGCAATGGCGAGGCACTTAGCAACTCAGTGAGACCCTGTCTCTAATAAAAATACAAAAATGGGCTGGGGACGTGGCCCAGTGGTCAAGTGCCCCTGAGTTCAATCCTCGGTACCACAAAAAAAAAAAAAAAAAAAAAAAATTTCAGAACAATCAAAACTGAGTGTGAAAAAATTATCAAAAGAATGACTGCCTCTTGGGGAGAGGGAGTGGAATTTGCCTAAGAGGCACGGGGGAATTTTCTGGGTTTGTGGAACATACCTATTTTTTTTTTAATAGAGATACAAAGCCAATTTTATTCCATTTCAGACCCTTAGAAACAATTTAGTAACTTGTTCTTGAACTACATACTACAACAGAACCAGCAATGAACTTGATTTTTTAAAATTTGTTCTTTTTAGTTATACATGACAGTAGAATGTATTTTGAGATATCATATATACCTGGAGTATAACTTCCCATTCTTGTGGTTGTACATGATGTGGAGTTTCATTGGTCATGTATTCATATATGAACATAGGAAAGTTATGTCTGATTCATTCTACTGTCTTTCCTATTCCCACCTTCCCTCCCTTCCCCCCATTACTCCCTATCCAATCCTGTGAACCTCCACTCCTCATCCCCCCTCCACAACCTATTGTGAGTCAGCATACACATTCCAGAGAGAACATTTGGCCTTTGGTTTTTGGGGGGATTGGCTTATTTCACTTAGCATGATAGCCTCCAATTCCATCCACTTACTGGCAAATGCCATAATTTCATTCTTCTTTATGGATGAGTAATATTCCATTATGTATATGTACCACCTTTTTTAAAATCTGCTCATCTATTGAAGGGCACCTTAGCTATTGTGAGTTGAGCTGTCATGAACATTAATGAGGCTACATCATTATAATATGCTGATTTTAAGTCTTTTGGGTATATGCCAAAGAGTGGGATAACTGGGTCAAATGGCAGTTCCATTCCATGTTGTCTGAGGAATCTCCATACTGCTTTCCAGAGTGATTGCACCAATTTGCAGTCCCACCAGCAATGTATGAGAGTACCTTTTTCCCTACATCCCCGTCAACATTTACTGTAACTTGTATTCTTGATAATTGCCATTCTGACTGGAGTGAGATGAAATCTCAGTGTAGTTTTAATTTGCATTTCATTAACAGCTAGAGATGTTAAATATTTTTTCATATATTTGTTGGCCATTCATATTTCTCCTTTTGTGAAATGCCCGTTCATTTCTTTTGCCCATTTATTGATTGGGTTTGGTGTTACATTTTTTAAGTTCTTTACGTATCCTGGAGATTAATGCTCTATCTGAGATGCAGGTGGCAAAGATTTTCTCCCATTCTGTAGACTCTCTTCATGTTCTTGATTGTTTGTGGATCTTGATAAGGGTCTGCAATATACAAGTGTAGGCAACTGTCAAAACAGCTAAGATCTGTACGCTTCGTTGTTTATAATTTTTAGTATGAAGGAAAAAGCTGTGAAGAAATGGTGAAGTGTGCTTAATGATAGGCATTTTGAAGTATTTCATAGGAAATGTCCTGGTTGCCTGCATTTTACTTTGAAATTATCAAAGAATAAAATTTAAAAAGGATATTTAAGTAATCAAGCACATATATTAAATGTGTTAATATTATAAGTGTTTGTGTAAAATTCAATTTTGCTGTGTTTGATAATTTTCATAACAAAATAAGAAAAAATCAAAGAAAGAATAATAATAGACAAAATATATGTTTTTAATGAAACATTTTCCTTATGACTCTCTTATGTGTTCTTTGCTTCCTTATACTTACATATACACACTTATAAGCACACACTTATGCTATGTTACTCAAAGAGTTTCCTGAAAATTGTCTCATTTAAAATGGTTTCAGCAACAAGTAACAACAAAACTCAACTCACAGGGGCTCATGAGAGTGAAAAAGAAACTGAAAATAGGTCACTTCTAGGATTATTTCAATAGTTGACTCAACAATATCATCAATAGCTATGCTTCTACCTTTCTATGATTCTATTTTCATCTTTCTATTTTCTTCATTATAAAAGTTATTTTCCTTAGGCTTTCCACCCCTCATCGTTGCAGAATGGCTACCAAAACTGTAAACATTAAGGAAAAGAAAGGAGAATAACTTGCAGTCCAAAAAAAGTATATTCTCTTAATGAAAAGATAATGAAATCTTTCCCCAAAGCTTCCCACAGACACCCCAACACACACCAACACACAACCAACCCATAACTGAATTACATACCAACTCCTAAGTCAGTCATTGGCCAGCAGACCATCACTGGACCATCATTTAGTAACTAAAACCAGTGAGGGTTTATCTGATTCACACTGGTGAAAGATGAAACCAAAGACACAATTGGGGTTCCTTCAACATAGAAAGAGGAAGCAAATGCACAACTGTGTATGCTGCATGATAAATACAGTGAGGAGAGATGAGAATCTCTTGCATTAATACCTTTCTATAACAAAAACAAATTGGCCAGTTTGCAGGGGTATGTTTCTGTGATCAACTACTTGGAAGGCCGAGACAGAAGACAGCCTCATATAACATGCATTTCTTCCCAAAGTGATTGGACTGGAAATGTGCAAAATACTGATACTGCTTTCATCATGAAGGTCTGATAATACACTTCTTAAGTCTAGAGTGGGTCTAAGATCTTACCATGATCCAGATATTGTCCTAATTATGTATTGATTAATCTGGGATATAATTTTATAAGATAGGTATTTTTACTGTGTTTATTAGAGCATTATATTTACACATAGTTATATGGATTCCTTTTGACATAATTATACATAGAAGGAATTTTATTTCAATTCCCATTCCCCTCCCCTTTCTTCCACTCCTCCCTCCCCCTTTGCTCTCTCCTCTACTAATCTTCATTTCACTCCTTTATTTATTTATTTTTTGACTGGTACTTTCTACATATACATAAAGGAGATATTCCCTTTGGTACATTTATAGACATATATGAATTAGATTCACTCCATATTTCTTTACCCTTCCCTTATTCCCTCCTGTTCTCCTACTTCTTACTTCATGAAATCCGATCCCCTCCCACACTGCCTTCTTTCACTTATTTTGTTTTAGCTTCCTTTTGTGATAAAAAAAATTCAATCCTTGATTATCTGAGTCTGTCTTATTTCACTTAGCATGATTTTTTCCATTTCCATCCGTTTACCAGCAAATGCCATCATTTCATTTTTCTTTATGGCTGAGTAAAACACCATTGTGTGTGTGTGTATACACATACATAGTTTTGTGTGTTGTGTATATATATATATATATATATATATATATATATATATATATATATAAACACATACCACATTTTCGTGATTCATTCATCTACTGATAGGCATCTGGGTTGATAATCTGACTATTGTGAATTGTGCTGCTATAAACACCGTAGTGGCTGTTATTGCTATAATGTGCCAATTTTAGTTCTTTTGATAAATACTGAGAAGTGGAATAGCTGGGTCATATGGTAGTTCCTTTCCTAGTTTTTTTGAGGAAATTCCACACTGCTTTCCAAAGTGGCTGTACTAATTTTCAGTCCCACCATCAATATAGGAGTGTGCCTTTCCCCACCCTCCTCACCGGCATTTATTATTCATATTCTTTTTTTTTTTTTTTTTTTTTTTTTTGGTACAGGGGATTGAACTCAGGGGCACTAGACCACTGGGCCACATCCCCAGCCCTTTTTTTTTTTTTTTTTTTTGTATTTTATTTAGAGACAGGGTCTCACTGAGTTGCTGCTAAGTGCCTCACCATTGCTGAGGCTGGCTTTGAACTAGCAATCCTCCTGCCTCAGCCTCCCAAGTGCTGGGATTACAGGTGTGTGCGCCACTGCGCCCAGAATTATTCATATTCTTGATAATTGCCATTCTAACTAGAGTGAAATAAAATCTTAACATAGTTTTGATTTGCATTTCCCTGACTGCAAGAGATGTTAAACATTTTTTCATACATTTGTTGACAATTTGTGTTTCTTTTCAGAAATTTCTGTTTTGTTCTTTTGCCTTTAATTAATTGGGCTATTTGGGTTTGTTTGTTTGTTTGTTTGCATTGAGATTTCTTTACTTCCTTTGTTCCCATATTTTTTATTGGTACATTATAGTTGTACATAATGATGGGATTTGTTGTTACATATTAGTTCATACAGACAATTGAGTTCTCTATGCATTCAGAGGATGAGCTGGCAAAAAATTTCTGCCATTTTGTAAATTCTCTCTTCACTCTCTTAATGGTTTCCTTTTCTGTGCAGAAGCTTTTTAATTTTATGACATCCCACTTATTGTTTCTTAGTTTTATTTATTGAACTTTAGGGGTCTTTTGAGGAAGTCAGTGCCTGTATCTATACAATGGAACATTGGCTCTATGTTTTCTTCTAGTGTTGCAAGGTTTCTGGTTTAATTCCTAAGGTTTTTTTTTTTTTTTAGATGTTGATAGAACTTTGTTTTATTTATTTATTTATTTACTTATTTATATATATATATATTTTTTTTTTTTTTTTTTTTTTTTTGGTGGTACCGGGTACTCAGGGGCACTGGACCACTGGGTCACATTCCCAGACCTTTTTTGTATTTTATTTAGAGACAGGGTTTCACTGAGTTGCTAAGTGCCTCGCTGAGGCTGGCTTTGAACTCGCGATCCTCCTGCCTCAGCCTCCCAAAGTGCTGGGATTACAGGCGTGCACCACCGCGCCCGGCTATTTATTTATTTTTATGTGGGGCTGAGGATAGAACCCAGTGCCTCACACATACTAGGCAAGCACTCTACCGCTAAGCTGCAACCCCAGCCCTAATTCCTAAGTTTTTGATCCATTTTGATTTGACTTTTGTGCAGAACAAAAGATAGTGATCTAATTTCATTCTTCTAATACAGATATCCAGTTTTCCCGGCACCATTTGTTTAAACTGCTGTCTTTTCTCCAACACATGTTTTTGGCACCTTTGTCAAAACAAATGTTTTATAATGGTCATAACAAATGGTTGTAAGCATGTGGCTTTGTCTCTGTGTCTTCTATTCCATTGGTTTTCGTTTCTACTTAGATGCCAATACCATGCTACTTTTGTTACTATAAATCTATAGTATAATTTGAGATCAGGTATTGTGATGCCTCCTGTGTCATTTCTTTAATTCAGAATTTCTTTGGCTGTTCTGGTTCTCTTATCCTTCCAAATGAATTTAAGGACTGTTTTTTCTACTTCTGTGAAGAATGTAATCGATATTTTGATGAGGTTCACATTGAATCTGTATATTGCTTTTGGTAGTATAGCCATTTTGACAATATTAATTCTGCCTATCTAAGAATATGGGAGGTCTTTCCATCCTCTGAGGTCTTCTTCAATTTCCTCAGTATTCTATACTTTTCATCGTAAAGATTTTTCACTTCCTCCGTTAGCTTAATTTCCAGCGTTTATTTTGTTTTTGAGAATATTGTGAAGGAAACAGTTTTTCCTGATTTCTTTCTCAGCTGAATCTCTGTTGGACTAAAGAAAAGCTATTGATTTATAAGTGTTGATCTTATATCCTGCTACTTTTGCTAAATTCATTCATCAGCTCTAAAAGTCTTCTGGTGCAATTTAGGGGTTTTCTAGATATAGGATCATATTATCAGCAAACTGATAAGTTTCATTTCTTCTTTTCCTATACGTATCCCAGTAATTTCCTTCTCTTGCCTGATTGCTCTGGCTAGAGTTTCAAAAATCATATTGGGGGCTGGGGTTGTGGCTCAATGGTAGAGCGCTCGCCTCCCACATGCACAGCCCGGGTTCAATCCTCAGCACCACGTAAAAATAAAGGCATTGTGTACAACTAAAGCAAATAAATATTTTTTAAAAATCATATTGAATAGAAGTATGGAAATTCTTGTCTTGGTCCTGATTTTAGAGGAAATACTTCAGTTTTTTCCATTCAATATGATGTTGGCTTTGGGTTTGTCATATATACCCTTTATAATTTTGAGGTAAATTCCTTCTATCCCTAGTTTCTCTCGCATTTTTAACATGAATGTTAACATGAATGTTTTATAATAGGCCTTTTCTGCATCTATTGAAATAATTATATTGTTCTTTTTCTTAATCCTATTTGTGTGGTGAATTACTATTATTGATTTGTGTATGTTCAACCAACCTTGCATCCCTGGGATGAAGCTCACTTTATCACAGTGTAATGTGTCTTTGAATGCAGTTTGCTAATATTTTATTAAGGATTTTCGTATATTCATTGGGGAGATAGATCTGTAGTTTTCTTTCCTAGATGTGTCTTTATCTGGTTTTGGTATCAAGGTTATACTGGCTTCATAGAATCTATTTTGGAGTGTTCCTTCCCTTTCATTTTCATGGAATAATTTGATAAAAATTATGATAGTTCTTCTTTAAAGGTCTGGTAGAACTCAGCTGATAATCCATCTGGACCTGGGCTTCTCTTTGTTGGTAGACTTTTTTTTTTTAAATTTTTTTTTAGGTGTAGGTGGACACAGTACCTTTATTTTATTTATTGGTGCTGAGGATCAAACCCAAGGCCTTACACATTCGAGATGAGCACTCTACCACTGAACCATAGCCTCAGCCCCTTGTTGATAGACTTTTAATCGCTTTTTCATTACTTGGTATTGATCTGTTTAGGTTTTATCTTCCTGGTTCAATTTGGGCAGGTCATATGTATCTAGAACTTTGTCCATGTTTTCTAGATTTTGCAGTTTATTGTAGTATAAGTTTTCAAAATAATTTCAAATGATCCTCTGGATTTCAGAAGTATCTGTGATGATTTCTCTCCTTTATCATCTCTAATTTTATTGATTTGAGTCCTCTCTTTCTTTTGGTTAGATTGGCTAGGGGTTTATCAATCTTATTTACCTTTTCAAAGAACCAACTCTTTGTGGTATTGATCCAGTGTATTGTTCTTTTTATCTCAATTTCATTAATTCTATCTTGATTCTCATTTTTAAAATTTCCTATCTTCTACTGATTTTGAGGTTAGTTCTTTCGAAGGACTTGTGGTAGAACATAAGCTTATTTATTTGGATATCTACTTTTTTGATGTAGGCACTCAATGCAATAAATTTTCCTCTTGGTACTGCTTTCATACTGTACTGTCTCAGGGATTTTGATAGTTTTATCATAGTTTTCATTTGTTTCTAAGGATTTCTTGATTTCTTTTCTCATTTCTTCTTGTATCTATTCTTCATTTAAAAGTATTGTTGAATCTTCATGTGTTTATATGGTCTCTATTATTTTTCCTGCTGTTGATTTCTAGTTTCATCCCATTATGGGCCAATAGGAGGCATGGGACTATATCTATTTTTGGTATTTGATAAGACTTACATTGTCACCTAGAATATGGTCATTTTGGAGAAGATTCCATGGGCTGCTGACAAGAAGGTAATTCAGCTGTTCTGTGGTGAAATGTTCTGTATGTCTATTTGGTCCATTTGATATATACTATTATTTAGGTTGGATATATCTTTATTGATTTTATGCTTTGGTGACAGGGCTGTGTTGAAGTCACCCAGTATTATTATATTGGGGTCTATCTTAGACTTAATATCAAAGAGTATTTTTAATATTTATTTGTTAGTTGTAGGTGGACACAATATCTTTTTTTTAATATTTATTTATTTGCTTTAGTTGTACACAATGCAATGCATTTATGTTTATGTGGTGCTGAGGATCAAACCCGGGCCACGCATGTGCTAGGCGAGCACTCTACCACTGAGCCACAACCCCAGCCCGACACAATATCTTTATTTTATTTTATGTGGTGCTGAGAATCGAACCCAGTGCCCCATGCATGCTAGGTGAGCGCTCTACCTCTGAGCCATAACCCCAGCCCAAGGAGTATTTTTTAAATGTAATTGGGTGCACTGACACTTAGGGCACATATATTTACTATTGTTATACCTTCTTGTTGGACTGTTTCCTTTACCAAGATATAATGGCCTTGTCTCTTTTGATTAATTTTTGTTTGAAATCAACTCTTTCAGATATGAGAATAGCCACTCCAGCTTGTTTATAGACTCTGCATGAAATATTTTTTCCATCCTTTTACCTTTAGTCTGTATTTGCCTATGAGTTTCCTGCAGACAGCATAGAGTTGCATCTTGTTTTTTTGATCCATTCTGCTAGCCTTTTTTTTTTTTTTTTTTTTGTGGGTACCAGGGATTGAACTCAGGGGCACTTGACCACTGGGTAACATCCCCAGCCCTTTTTTGTGTGTGTGTATTTTATTTAGAGACAGGGTCTCACTGCGTTGCTAAGTGCCTCACCATTGCTGAGGCTGGCTTTGAACTCTTGATCCTCCTGCCTCAGCCTCCCAATGTGCTGGGATTACAGGCATGTGCCACTGCACCTGGCTTAATCTATGTCTTTTAATTGGGGAGTTGAGAGCATTTATGTTCAGTATTATTCTGGATATGTGTTTATGGTTTACTTCCATTTTGATTTTTTGTTTTGTTTAATTCTATCTTGATTCTTATTTAGAGATAATCTTCTATTGCTCTTCATCTATTTGGGAGTTTTGGAATTTGTTTTTTGGGTTCCTCTGTGTGCAGTTTATCTTTGAGAATTCATTGTAGTACTGGCTTGGTTGACATAAATACTTTTAGTTTATCCTCATCATGGAAAGTTACTTCCCCATCAAATATGAAGGAGAGCTTTTCTGGATATAGCAATCTTGATTTGCAACTGTTTTCTTTTAGAGCTGGAATATCTCATTCCAGGCCCTCCTTGCTTTTAGTGTCTGATTTGAGAAGTCGGATATGAGTCTTATTGGTTTGCCTCTAAATGCAACCTGATGTTTCTCTCTTGCAGCTTTTAATATTTTTTCCTTATTTTCTATGTTAGACATTTTGATTATGATGTGTCTTGGAGAACTTCTATTCTGATTAGATCTATACAGGATCCTGTATACTTCGTGTATGTGGATGGTTATCTCTTTCTGATATAGGCAAAGATTTTTTGTTTTTGTACAGGGGATTGAACCCAGGAGCACTGATCCCTGAGCCACATCCCCAGCTCTATTTTGTATTTTATTTAGACACAGGGTCTCACTGCGTTGCTTAGTGCCTTACTTTTGCTGAGGCTGGATTTGAACTCATGATCCTCCTACCTCAGCCTACCGAGCCACTGGGATTACAGGCATGCACCACCATACCCAGCTGGGCAAAGCTTTTTGAAAATGTTCTTAATGCCTTTTGCTTGTATCTCCATGTTCTCTTCTATCCCAGTGATTCTCAGGTTTGGTCACAGGGCTCACTGAGTTGCTAAGTGCCTCACCATTGCTGAGGCTGGCTTTGAACTCTTGATCCTCCTGCCTCAGCCTCCCAATGTGCTGGGATTACAGGCATGTGCCACTGCACCTGGCTTAATCTATGTCTTTTAATTGGGGAGTTGAGAGCATTTATGTTCAGTATTATTCTGGATATGTGTTTATGGTTTACTTCCATTTTGATTTTTTGTTTTGTTTAATTCTATCTTGATTCTTATTTAGAGATAATCTTCTATTGCTCTTCATCTATTTGGGAGTTTTGGAATTTGTTTTTTGGGTTCCTCTGTGTGCAGTTTATCTTTGAGAATTCATTGTAGTACTGGCTTGGTTGACATAAATACTTTTAGTTTATCCTCATCATGGAAAGTTACTTCCCCATCAAATATGAAGGAGAGCTTTTCTGGATATAGCAATCTTGATTTGCAACTGTTTTCTTTTAGAGCTGGAATATCTCATTCCAGGCCCTCCTTGCTTTTAGTGTCTGATTTGAGAAGTCGGATATGAGTCTTATTGGTTTGCCTCTAAATGCAACCTGATGTTTCTCTCTTGCAGCTTTTAATATTTTTTCCTTATTTTCTATGTTAGACATTTTGATTATGATGTGTCTTGGAGAACTTCTATTCTGATTAGATCTATACAGGATCCTGTATACTTCGTGTATGTGGATGGTTATCTCTTTCTGATATAGGCAAAGATTTTTTGTTTTTGTACAGGGGATTGAACCCAGGAGCACTTGATCCCTGAGCCACATCCCCAGCTCTATTTTGTATTTTATTTAGACACAGGGTCTCACTGCGTTGCTTAGTGCCTTACTTTTGCTGAGGCTGGATTTGAACTCATGATCCTCCTACCTCAGCCTACCGAGCCACTGGGATTACAGGCATGCACCACCATACCCAGCTGGGCAAAGCTTTTTGAAAATGTTCTTAATGCCTTTTGCTTGTATCTCCATGTTCTCTTCTATCCCAGTGATTCTCAGGTTTGGTCACAGGGCCTCACTGAGTTGCTAAGTGCCTCGCCATTGCTGAGGCTGGCTTTGAACTTGTGATCCTCCTGCCTCAGCCTCCCAAGTGCTGGGATTACAGGCATGCACCACTTCGCCTGGCTTGTGTTCTGTTTTGTTTTGTTTTTCTTTACTGTACTCTATGTACTAAATTCATGTATCTTGTCTTCAAGCCTGAGGTCCTGTTTTCATACACTAAAGTTCTATTTTCTACAAAATCTGTTGGAGATGCTGTCAAGTGAATTTTAAATTTGATTCAGTGTGTCTTTCTCATTTCCAGCAGTTCTGATTGGTTTATTTTCAGTATTTCTACTTCTTTAGTGACACAAGCTTTCATCTTCTGTATTTGCTCTCTTGATTCATTCCTTCAATCATCTTTAAAATCACTGAACATTTTAATTATCAGTTTTTTATAATCAGTTTTTTTATAATTTTTCTCTGCAATTTCATCCTCTTTCATATCTGTGGGATTCTTTGTTGGGGAATTATGAATTTTTTTAATATTTATTTATTTGCTTTTAGTTATACACAATGCGTTTTTTACGTGGTGCTGAGGATCGAACCCCGGGGCCGCACACATGCTAGGCAAGCGCTCTACCGCTGAGCCACAATCCCAGCCCGGGGAATTATGAATTTTAAGGGGAGATCTGTTTGCCTGTTTCCTCATGTTTTCAGAGGTCCTGGACTTGCACATCAATAAAGATGGATTTCCCTTCCTCTTTTATATGTGTGTCCTTACAAGTGTAGTTCTTTTTTTATTCTAGGATTTCTTTTTTTGGTAAGAGTAGATATCAAGGGTGAAACCTGAAGTTCCATTCAGTTGTTCCTCCTCGGGGCCTGGTTTTTGGCTTGGGGTTTTTGTCTCCTCAATTCTTGAAGTGTCCCAATCACTTCCAGACCCTCTTAGATTGGGGGCACAGGGAGCAAGAAGTAGCACTGATGCCAAACCTGTACAGACACATAGTTTTGAGATAAATTTCCAGTCCCTACTTTGTCATCTATTATACTAATTGTCACCTCACTGAGAAGCCATTTTCTTGCTTTTGAGTCCAGTGTTGAGGAACTGTTGGGATGTCCATCCTTCCTCTAGTCTGCCATCTTCCCCCTCCTTACTGTGTTTATTTTATAGATGAGAAAACTGGAGTAGCAAAAGAATAAATAATTTGTCTAAAATCACACAGCAGGTAAACAGTTGAATCAGTTTTGAATCCATATTACCTGTCTCCAGAGTCTTGTAAACACTGCAATATATTATCTTTAAGAAATTATAGATTCTGTAGAGCAGTATGGTTTGTTATAATATACCCCTTTCCTGTAAAAACTTCTGAATTCCATTTTCACATCCCCCAAAAGAAAATCATTCAAAAATTTAACTATGTTAAATATGTGAGTATGTTCTGGTTTTGATAAAAACATTTCAAGATAAAAACTAGAAATCTTCATTGAACGAACAAAAGAATTTAAGAATCGCTATGAATATTTTATACTAATAATTTTCCATATCAGAAATCTTCATAATTGGGGCTGAGGTTGTGGTTCAGTGGTAGAGTGCTTGCCTGGCTTGCTTGAGGCACTGGGTTCAATCCCCAGCACCACATTAAAAATAAATAAATAAATAAATAAAAAGAATCTTCCTAATTGGTTAAGTTCACTAATGTGAAAATAGTAATTTAAATATTATTGGGAGGAGATGGGGTAGTGGCTCAGTGGTAGAGCACTTGCCTAGCATGTGTGAGGCACTGGGTTAGATTCTCAGCACCGCATATAAATAAATAAAATAAAGGTCCATTGGCAACTAGAAAAATATTTTAAATAAATAAATAAATAAATACTATTGGCAAAGAGCTTTTAAAAATGAACTTTAAAATTGTTTCATGAATATTAGAGATATTTTTCTTTAATACTTTAAGCTAATAACACCAAGAAACTATCTGGAGGAGTTTTTAGTATTTTGTTAGATAACATAAGAAACTGAATCAAGCAATTTTGTAGGAGGTGGATTATGAGTTTGAAAAGAAGAGTAAAAGTACCCAGTTACACTTTGGGCTGCTTGGGCACGTGCCTGCTGTACATACTGTGTTCCTAAATCTGTTCAGGGTCAAGAATTGAAAAGGTCTGACCAATACACAGCCCATCTTGTAAAACTACAGCCTGAAGCAAGCACTTTAAAAAAGCATGACACTTACTAAAGGTTATAAAGAGTAAATAAACCATCAAATGACTCCTCTTTTATTGTTTTTGTAAAAAACACTTAAATCCTTGTAGTCCTAAGGCATCCAATAAAAAATAAACACTTTTAGGATTCTATGTTCTGGGATACTATATTGAAGTTCAAGACTGGATTTTCTTACTAAATTTAATACATTTTTTTCTCACTGACATTTCATAGGAGTATTTATTTAAAACTTTAAAAAACTGCTTGAAGATTGGATAGAAAAGAAAGTTCCAAATAAAAAGATAAATAATTTAATAAAAGCATGAAATTAAATTAAAATCCTATTATAGAAGAAGCATATAATAATGCTATTTTTTGGCAATGTGGCTAACACCCATTTATCAGTTTTCTAAGTAGACTAAAGATACATATTCTACTAATCATAATGATCACAAATAGGTATGATTCTACTCCTAGCTTAAATAATTTTATGGGGCACTGAAATCCATTCAATGTTATTTACCACACATTATGCCATTAATTGTCCAGTTTTCTCTCACAATTTCTTTAGCAAATCATTGTTACTTTAGACTACCCAAAACCCCATTGAATTTTTTATTTGTTTAGATTTTCCATTTGGTTTTCAGTTCTATGATGTATCTAGGTGTGGTTTTCTCTGTAATCATCCCACATGAATTTTGCAAAGCTTCTTGAATCTGCATAGGGTGTTTCATCTACGTTGACTATTCTCTCCTGTCATTTGGTTCTATAATTTTTTTTTCAATGATGCTGGGGATCAAACCTAGGGTCTCACATGCTAGGCAAGCACTGTACCACGGAGATACACCCTCAGCCCTCTAATCCTGTGTTCTACTTATCTAATCAGCCATTAAATCTATTGAGTTAGAATGTGGGATACTATTTTCATTTCCAGAATTTTGATTTGATTTTCTTATTCATATATTTCTATTCTTCAGTGAAATGTTTCAGGTACTCCTCTATTTTTTCTCAATTTCTAATTTCTTCAATGTATTGTAATAAAATTTCTCTTCCTATGTAAATGCCCTTTTCTGTTTGACCTCCAATATGCAAATCACAAACAGTTTTATTTTTATTGTCTGATTTTTCTATTGGTTTGGATAATATAATATCTCTTGGCATGCCTAATACTTTATTACTTTCAATATATTATTGTAAAGTAATCTCAAATTACAGGAAATATGAAAAAAATACTACAAAAAAACTTTCCTGAAACATTCAAGAATAACTTTCCAGAATGATGCCTTATTACCCTCTAAAACTCTCCTATTATACAAACACAAACACTCTTAACAAGACGAAACTACATCAAATCTTAAACTAATATTGACATATTATTAACATATAATTCTCAGACCTCACTGAAATGTTACCACCAGTCTCAATAATGTTAACTAGTAATGTTTAAATTGCATTTATTATTTATTTAGTGTACTAAATATTTTCATTATGTTATTTACTTCCCTTTATGACTAAAGACATTGTATGTTTTTCATATATATTTTTAATAAATACAGAATAATCATACTTTTAGCACTGTTTCTTTTTTTCATATTTTATTGGTGCATTGTAGTTGTACATAATGGTGGGACTTGGTACATATGTATACATGCACACAATATAACAATATGATTTGGCCAATATCATTCCCCACAATCTCCCCTTTCCCTCCCTTACCAATTCTTTTTTAAAATCACCTTACATGGTTTCAGCTTTCAGAGGCATTTTTATGGTCCCACACTACCATATAAAGGAAGGACTTCCTGTATTCCACACATCTTCCATGTTGGTCTGTATGTACCTAACTCATTAATTTTCATAATTACAGAATAGTCCACATACCTGATTTGGTCATCTAACTAAGAATAACAAACTATCCCAAAATTTAGCAGTTTAAAATAATAAAAATTTATTAGGGGGAGGGGGGAGAGGGCAAGGGGATAGGAATAATAGCAGACTGAGTTATCCATGATTATCCTAAATACATGTATGAAGACACAATTGTTATAAAAATGCTTTATATAAAACCAGCAACTTGAAAAAAATTTATTAAATCTCACAATTTTGTACACTGAGCTCACCTAGGAAGTTCTGTTTCACAGGGCAAGGATAATGTCATTCATGCACATGTATTAATACTGTAGTTTGGCTGGGGTTAGAATGATCATGATGTTCTCTCACTCTCTAATGTCTCCTCCTGTATAGCTTCTCATCATTAAATAACTATACTGAGCTTTATGACATAGCAGATGGCTTCCAAGATGACAAGCCCCAAGGTTCAAGTATGTGTCAAGTCTCTATAATGCTTCATGTTAACTAATATCCTGTTAGCCAAAGAAAATCACATGACCAGATCTAAGTTAATATGAGAGTAATCTATTCTAGGGCATGAAGGATGGTTCACCAGGAGCCACAAATGTAATACTATCATTTGTGTACCCTGTTAACTGATATTTCTATTATAATTTTTCCCATTACAATGATATAATAAATATCATTAAATAAAAATCTTGGCCCAAGTTAGCCCACACAAGAAATTATCCTAGACAAAAATATAAATTGTTTATATATTTAAGATCATGAAATTTTAAATTCTAATTCAGACAGAAAAAAAAACTGAATTTTCATCCATGGTCTGTATTAATTTACATCAATAAGGAAAAGATACAGAAGTACTCATTCCTGAAAACTTGCCAATACTGGAATTTATTAATGTTTTTGTTTACCAATCCAGGTCTTCATTGAGAGTGGCAGGGTCCCTTGGCAGGTGTCCCCTTGGCAGCTTACTATGTGGGCTTGGCTGGATGGTTGCGGGGAATGTCCAGATTGGACTCTGCTCCTGGTCCTCAGCCTCACCATCAATATTGGACTCCTTGGAGTTGGACTCCTCGTGATGCCCCTCAGACTTTCAAAGCTTGTAGCAGTCTATGATTTCAGTGAGGAAGTAGGTCTTCTTGGTGCAACATTTGACAAACTCATGCTTCAGCAACTCCTTGGCAGTGGGTCAGAAATAGGAGGTTCTTGTTGAGGAAGGCCTCCACAAACTCCATGAAGGGCTTTCTATGGTGGCCCTCCAGCAAGGATAGCCTGGTCTTAAGAATCAGAATCAGGACATATATGAGGCGGAGGTTGGAAGTAGATGGCTCCCCTTTGCAAGTTCGATGGCCATGATGCCCAGGGATCCAATGTCAGCCTTAGGCCAACAACCTGATGACCTCGGGTGCCTTCTAAAGGGGGATGCCCACAACATGTTCCTCCTGATTTGCATGTGCTGTGAATTGCCCTGCCACCCTGAAATCTGCTAGCTTCATGTTTCCTTACTCTGACAGCAGGACACCAGCAGCTTTGCTGTCTCAGTGAATCTTGCACTCCATGCAGATAACCCCAGCCCTTCAGAATCTCCCGCAGGATGATGGCAATATAGGTCTCCTCCACTGGACCCGATTTTAGCAAGTCCAGTTCTCAGCCCGCATCCAGGCACATGAGGATCCACAGCTTGGTGCTCTTCAGGTAGGAGTCAAAGTAACCCATGATACAGGGACTGTCGCACTGGCTGAGCATGTGATCTCCTGCTAGACGTCTTTGATCTCATCTTTGGCCTCCTCTAGTTCAATGACTTTGATGGCCACCACCTACTTGGTGTGGTTGTACACCTCCCCAAATTAGCCCCTGCCAATGCAGTCAAGCTTGGTGAAGAGCTTCTCAGGTTCACCCAACAGTGCGGGTGCAGAGGTGAGCCAGGTCCACACCACCTATGCACCAGCCCTCAGTCCACTGCTTAAAGGCCTGCTTGCTCAAGCAGATCAGGGAGCTCCATCCTGGACTTCTGGCTTGCTCTGCATAGAACACATGGGCTCCTACCACAGCCTCAGATGCCTAGAAAGCTCAGGCCTCCCAGCTCATGAGAAGGAGGCAGTGAGGGCCAAAATGTATAAATCTTTTTAACAATTTTCCAAATTGGGAAGCAAAAAAATTTTTTTTGTTTTTAATTCATACTTATTTTAATGTTAGTAAAGATAAGGCTTTTTTTAATATTTATTTATTTGCTTTTAGGTGTACACAATGCGTTTATTTGTACGTGGTGCTGAGGATCGAACCTGGGCCGCGCACGTGCTTGGCGAGCACTCTACCGCTGAGCCACAACCCCAGGCCAAGATAAGGCTATTTTTGTGTTTTGAGTATTTGCACTTCTTTGTTCTATCCATTTTTCTATTGAGTTGTCATGATCCATAGGAATATATTGTAAATAAAGTATTCATCTCTTTTTCCATTTCACCTGCAAATATTTTATCAGTCACTTTTTAAAAAAACTTCATTTATGGTGGCTTTTATTCCAAAAAAGCTAATAATTTATATATCAGCATATCCATCATCTTTTCCTTTACCAAGGATAATCTCTATTCCCAAGACCATAAAAATTATTTCTTCCTGGGTGAAGTAGTGTACACCTGTAATCCCAGCTACTTGGGAGGCTGAGGCAGAGTGATCACAGGTTCCAGGCCAGCCTGAGCAACTTAGGGAGATGCTGTCTAAAAGAAAACAAAAAGGATGGGTGCAGGAAGCCATCCAGACCCATGTGTGGACTGAGCAATGTTAGAGCCATTAGGCAAGGAAGCCTGATCAGTAACTCCCAAGAGGAATTCACTGGTTCAAGAACGCCTGATTTACATGGTGCCCTGCCTAGCTCACCACTAAAGTTCTAGCTCAGCTCCAGAGATGGAAGCCAGACAGCCTCTTGGAGATGGGTGTAGCTTCTCAAATGCCAATCAACCCGTTCACTGCAAGACTCCTGCCATAACCGAGAAGCAAGCACCAAAACAAGACTCCTCCCATTGAAACCTTAAGCCTGCCTTTGATGTACTCCCCCTTAAATAAAGAATCAGGGTCTTTTTTTCAGTTGATCAGTTCTAGTTCCCATCAGGACTGGAAGACCCATCAGACCCATTTATAAATCTAATTTCTGGATTTGTCTTTATTTCTTACTGATTATTTCCGACTTTATTTTCCAGGGCAGCTCACACCTCCTGGGCAGGAACCTGCTCTGTCAGGATGCTGGCCACCCTTTATTAGATGTGGATGTAGCTCAGTGTTAGAGTGCCCCTGGGTTCCATCAAACAACAAAATAAAATGTTTGTATATTATTTGCATGTTATTTTTTTTCTTCTACATTTAGTTTTTCTTAGTCCTGAGTTTTTATTTTTGTGTCTGAGACATGTATGAATGGTCCAAACACCATTTATTGACTGTTCTTTTCTCCCACTAGATTGATTTATCTTTTCACTGATCTATTTTTCTATTTCTTCAAGAGTCACACTTTTGTTACTGCATTAGAACCTGTCTTAATATTTGATAGAACAAGTAACAATTCACTGTTCTCTTTTGAAATTTTTCTTGGCTATCCTCATGCTTTTTTTTTAAAGATACGGTCTTGCTATGTTGCTTAAATTAGCCTTGAACTCCCTGTGCTCAAGCAACACTCTTGCCTTAGCCTATTTGAGTAGCAGAGACTTAAACCACTGTGCTAACCTCTCATACATTTTTCTTACAGATATAACTTTAGAATCATCCTGCCAAGTTCCAAAAATCACTGCATTCAATTTTAGATGGCATTGTATTACTTTTTTCAATTTTTTTTTTTTTTTTTTTTTTTTTTTTTTTTTTTTTTTTTTGGTACTGGGGATTGAACTCAGGGGCACTTGAGCACTGGGCCACATCCCCAGCCCTTTTTTGTATTTTATTAGAGACAGGGTCTCACTGAGTTGCTAAGTGCCTCGCCATTGCTGAGGCTGGCTTTGAGCATGCGCCACCGCGCCCGGCTTCAAATTTTTTGAAGGAATATCTAGAAATGAAAAATATAATCACTGAAATTAAAAAAGTCTAAGTAAGATTAGATAGAAGGTAAAAACATCTGAAGAGACTTAAAAACAAGTTGGAAATATAAACAGACCACAATAAAATGTCTGAAACATAAAAAAAATATGAAATTTTAAATAGTGGCCTAAAGTTGTTTCATTTAGAAAATGGAATATTTTAAACTAATGTTGCAAAAATATTTCTTTATAACACTTAATCAAAGATACCTTTTTTCAGCAAAATTTCTCCTTAAACAGATTTTTATTATACTAATAAGTAGCTTCATATAGGATGAGCACTGTAATATTTAAATTTACTTATTATAACAATAAATTTCACCAATTTTAAATCCCAAAATAGGTTCATATAATATATTGTTTCAGATCTATTTTTTCCTCTCATTTGTAGTTTATTTTCAGGAAGTTACTTTATCCATCAATTATTCTGCCTCTTTTGTTCTATCTTCACAGTCATGTATAAGTCCTATTAAACATATTACTGGATCACTACTGAAATAATTTCATAGTTTATATTCTTCTCTTCAGAACCCTTTGAACACCAATCCTCCTATAGAGTTAACAATGTATTCTTCAAAGTTAGATCCACACAGGACTGGGAATGTAGCTCAGTGGTGGGGCACTTGCCTAGCAGGTGGAATCCCCAGAACCTCAAGAAAAAAAATAAGAGATCTACACAATCTCAGAAATTAAGTGCTTTTTAAGGAGGTTTACACAATATAGATTGCCTGTTTGAACCAACATCTTTTACATATAATATATTAGGTATCATCTTTTTAAAATCTCAGCTATGGGGCTGGGGTTGTGGCTCAGCGGTAGAGCACTTGCCTAGCACGTGCACAGCCCGGGTTCGATCTTCAGCACCTTGTAAAAAGCATTGTGTACAACTAAAATCAAATAAATATTTTTTTAAAAATCTCAGCTATTTCTTTAAAAACTAAGAGTATTTGATTTTTGGACTCAGAATACTTACTACATACATTTATTTTGTCACTTAATCATATGTTGCTTTGTTTCTTAGTCAATCATTTTTACAGGCACCTACCATATAACCTTAACAAAAATGTAACCTCACCAAGAGCAGGTCTTTTCAATTTGCAGAGCATCTAACCACAGTGCTATCTATGTATCCCCAGTGGCCCCACCACTGTTACCTGACTTATTAATTATTTAACAATCTGAAAATTGCTATTCTGCTTTAATTTCTAGATCTTTCTTAGCTCCTGTTCCCTGGTCATTGGCTTAATTGCTATGCTTTTTACTTCATTATTTGGCCTGCATATTTTCTTTCTAAACAAGAGGTTATTTTCTTGGGTTCTTATTTTCCCCCTTGAGAAACAACCCAAAAAATGGATAAAAGCAAGTTCTCTTATTTAAAAAATTCAAAAAAGGAGCTTACCCTTCTCATACGCAATTCTTCTAATGCTTCCAGTAAACTTGTTTTGAAATCTAATAACTGGATGGAAAACATTGTCTCTGAAGAACTTTGAAGAGTAAAGGCAGATGATGACTCAGTGTTGAAATCATTCTCCATGTTAACATTTCCTGTAATATAAAAAAGTTTCTTTTTTTTTTTTTTTTTTTTTTTTGGTGGTGGTACCAGGGATTGAACTCAGGGGCACTCAACCACTGAGCCACATCCCCAGCCCTTTTTTGTATTTTGTTAAGAGACAGGGTCTCACTGAGTTGCTAAGTGCCTCACCATTGCTGAGGCTGGCTTTGAACTCGCAATCCTCCTGCCTCAGCCTCCCAAGTGCTGGGATTACAGGCATGCGCCACCATGCCCGGCTCAGGTTTCAATATTTTAAAAATTTGTTTTTCAAGTAAAAATACAGTTGCCACAAAAATGTAACAATCTGTATCCCATAATCTTCCAGGTTTGATAGTACATTACAGTTTTTTATCTTTCCTACTCTCTTTTTCATACAAAAACACTTTAACAACAATAGTCCTATTCCATTTATGCATATCTAAGGATTTTTCTGGTACCCAAATTCCCTCAGAGACAACATTTTTCTACCCCTAAACACCAGTCTCTTAAAGGTTGCGTTCCTCATATTGCAGGCAAGCTTTGGACCTTCAATAGCTCCTTCATGCCAAGATGGATGTACATTCTCTTCCTAAACTTTGCCTTGACATAAAGCTACTTTGCAAGGGCTTGTGTGAACACTAATTAATAGTACATGACCTTTAAAAAACTTAACAGGCGCCGGGCGTGGTGGCGCACGCCTGTAATCCCAGCACTTGGGAGGCTGAGGCAGGAGGATCGCAAGTTCAAAGCCAGCCTCAGCAATGGCGAGGCACTTAGCAACTCAGTGAGACCCTGTCTCTAATAAAATACAAAAAAGGGCTGGGGATGTGGCCCAGTGGTCAAGGGCCCCTGAGTTCAATCCCCAGTACCAAAAAAAAAAAAAAAAAAAAAAAAAAAAAAAAAAAAAACTCAACAGGCCGGGCTCGGTGGCGCAAGCCTGTAATCCCAGCACTTGGGAGGCTAAGGCAGGAGGATCGTGAGTTCAAAGCCAGCCTCAGCAATGGTGAGGCACTTAGCAACTCAGTGAGACCCTGTCTCTAATAAAATACAAAAAAGGACTGGGGATGTGGCCCAGTGGTTGAGTGCCCCTGAGTTCAATCCCTAGTACAAAAAAAAAAAAAAAAAAAAAAAAAAAAAAAAAAAAAAAAAAATTACAAGAGGAGGCTGTGGTAAATGCTTTTTATTTAAAACCAAGGTACTTAAACATCTTCTCAATATAGAAAAATGTATGAGTCAGGTTCCAAGAAACTTTCCTTTTCAACTTTTCAATGTCAAATAATTATTGGAAGTAGTTGCCAAGCAATGTGCAGGAATATTCAGGCAGCCTCCTCCAATGTTAACATCTTGTAGTATAACAAGAGGACAATAAAATATTGTGTATATGACACTGATACAACCAGAACTTATTTGGATGTTATCAATTAGATGTGCATTCATTTGTGTATGTGCACACACAAACGTGTATAGATACTCCTATGAAAGTTCATCACATGTATAACTTCATGACTATGACCACAATCAAGAAACAGAATTCTAACACCAACACAGGCTCCTTTCAAGGTCCCTCAAGCTCCCTTTGTTGCCATACCCATTCTTTTCCCCCATCTTTAACCCCTAGAAAACATTAACCTTAATCTTAATTTCATATGAATTTGTCATGAAATTTTGTATTATGATAAATGGTGAGAGAAACCTCAACCTATTAATACAACCTAAAACACTTTCACTTTGGTGATGTCTGCAAAAATCCTGCAGATGCAAGTAAAAATTGCTTCTACTGAAATGTAACTTTATGCAAAGTACTCAAAGAATCTTCACAAATAATTTTTTAAGGACAATCAGCAGCACACAGAGATAATCAAGTAAAGAAGGAAACATTACATTATGAGAACTAGCAGAAAAAAAATAGATAACAGAAACAGATACATACTAAAGACTTTTCACATTATCACACAGCCTATGATTACTGTTTTTAAAGAAATAAAATCAAGATTGAAAAAAAAGTTTTTTAAATTTAATGAAATATCTAGGTATTCACTAAAATCTACAAAGAAAACATAACTGAATTGATGTTTGTAGAAGATGTGGTATAACTTTTAAAATTAATTAGTGCTGGGCATGCTGGCTCATGCATATAATCCCAATGGCTCAGGAGGCTGAGACAGGAGCATCTCAAGTTCAAGGCCAGCCTAGGCAACTTAGCAAGGTCCTAAGCAACTTAGTGAGACCCTGTCTCCAAGTAAAAACTAAAATTGCTGGGGATGTGGCTTAGCAGTAAAGCACCCCTGGGTTCAATCTTTTTTTTAATAATAATTTTTTTAGTTGTACATGGACACAACATCTTATAATTTATGTATTTATTTTTATGTGGTGCTGAGACCTGAACCCAGTGCCTCACACATGGGAAGCAAGTGCTCTACCACTGAGCTATAGACCCAGTCTTCCTGGGTTCAATCTTAGCAAAAAGGAGATTTTTAAAAATTTAAAGTACAAAAGTTGAGAAAAATGGAAGAAAAAGTAAAAAGCTGTAATATAGTTCCAGAAAGAAGAAAGAAATGGAGAAAGACAATATTTTAAATAAGTAAATGAAAATTTCCAGACCTGAAAATGACAAGAAGCTAGCTATCAAGAATCCCAGTGAATTCCATAGTGGGTAAATAAAAAGGAATCCACACCAACAAGTATCACTTCAGTGACTGAAAGTAATCCTGAATTTTTTTTTAAAGTTTTTGGGTCAGTTAGCAAGTTTTTACTTTTTTTTTCACTTATTTATTTTTGTAGTATGGAGATCGAACTCAGGACCAATTTTCTATTTCTTATTTGGCTCTGTACCTGTTGTCTATTTTTTCCAAAGACTCAAAAAAAATGTGTCACATAGCAAAAGTTTTTCCATGTTTTTTTTAACACATTAGATGATTTTTGTCATATAATATACTTGAGTACATTATTGATACTTTGTGTTGAAACCTCTGTTTCCTGGTTCCTATGTCTTCATTTTTGCTTTATTCTCGTTTTGACAAAAGAGTAACCTCTAATTATTTTCTATGAAAGGGTAAATTGAAGCTAAACTTTTAGAGATATAACAATGCCTACAGAGTACTTTATTCTAACCTCAAGCTTAAGTAATAGTTGGGCCTCAGCTGTGGGAAAGTTTTCCGAGATATTTGCTTTAATAATATTCTCCCCATTTTCTGGAACTCCCTTTATTTGGATATTATATTACCTACCTTGACTTCCTAATTATCTTATCTTTTCCCTCCTATTTTCTATCTTGTCATATTTTTATTCTGCTGTTTGAGATCCCCTCCACTTTATATTCTAAATGTTCTGTTGAAATTCTTTGTTTTTGTACCCAAGAGCTCTTTTATGTTACATTAGAGTAGGTTTTTTTCCTCATAGCACCTCTTTTATCTAGTGGTTGGTCATATAGTTTATATACTGTTTAATGAGCAAAAAATCCTCCCATTTCATATTTATATCACTTTAAAATGTGATTTTGTTGCTCCTTCCATCCATAGAATCTATTTCTTTTTTTTTTTTTTTTTTTTTTTTGTGGTACCAGGGATTGAACTCAGGGGCACTCGACCACTGGGCCACATCCCCAGCCCTTCTTTTTTTGTATTTTATTTAGAGACAGGGTCTCACTGAGCTGCTAAGTGCCTCGCCATTGCTGAGGCTGGCTTTGAACTCGCGATCCTCCTGCCTCAGCCTCCCAAAGTGCTGGGATTACAGGCGTGCGCCACCGCGCCCGGCTCATAGAATCTATTTCTTAACCCTCTTGAATATAGGTGAGCTTTGACTTGTTTTCATTAATAGAATGTGTCAGAATTGATAATGTATAAATTATAGAAAGTAGGCCTCACGAGGTCTTGCAGTTTCTGCTTTTGAACTCTTAGAATGCTCCTCAGAGATCACCATGCTGTGACAAAGTCTGGGGTGACGTACCATGTGAAAAACAAGACCCAGAAGTTTCCCCTTTTCCATCTGAGCTCAGCCTTAAGAAAACCCACAATTGAATAAACCTGTATGAAAAAACCTACATGAAACCAGCAGATAAATATTTCAATCCACAAAATTATGAGAAATAAAAACATATTGTTTTAACTACTAAATTTGGGTGGTTTCTTACACAGCAATAGGTAACCAATACAGAAATAAATATTGGAAGTAGAAGGCTGCAGTAACAAAAATTTACAATAACAATACATGGCACTGGCTTTAGGTCTGCATGGTAAGCAAAAACTGGAAGAGTAAAAGGGAGTCTGCTTATGGATACCAGAAGAAAATGAAGAAACTGTAACTAGAGTCTTGAAATATGTCATGAAATACTTCAGATATAAAATACACCTCATTAAATTCTGAATCTGATTATGAAGATTTCCAGGTTAAAAAATAAAAAAGAAGAAATGTGAATTGGCTTTTTTTTTTTTTAACTTCAATATTGAAGCTATAGAAGAGAGATGAATTAAAGAAATAGTTCAGGTTTGAAAGTCAAATTTGGAGAAAATACAAAAGGTCCAAGATAAGCTGGGATGAAAAATAAAACCATGTCACACTTCTAGACTCTCCAATCAGCAAAAATTTTCCCAGCACTTGGGAGGCTGAGGCAGAAGGATTGAGAGTTCAAAGCCAGCCTCAGCAATGGCGAGGCACTTATCAACTCAGTGAGACCCTGTCTCTAATAAAATACAAAAAAGGTCTGGGGATGTGGCCCAGTGGTTGAGTGCCCCTGAGTTCAATCCCCAGTACCACACACAAAAAAAAAAAAGACCACAGAAGATTCAAGGCAACCTTACTACATAAGATTCTCAAAGTAATTCACTCAGAACAGCCTGACATGCCCAAAACAGAGATTAATCTACCTTGAAAAGAATTATGGATGTGGCTTTGGAGAAATTTTTCACAAGAAACTCTGACAGTTCTGTGTTTGTTTGGGATTTGGGTTAGTTTCAATTGTACTGGCAGGTACTGCCAACATGGACAAAAAAGGACTTAGCACACCATTTTTTAAAAGGCCTTTAATCAAAGGAAACAAGACAAAATACTTAGTTGTGAACCGTATTATTTATTTATTTATTTATTTACTTATTTATTTATTTATTTTGCATTACTGGGTGTTAAATCAGGGCCCTGTACATAATGGGGAAGCAATTTACCAGAGTTAAAACATGCCCTTAAAATCCATTTCTTTCTTTTATTTTTTACCATTTTTTATTGTAATTATTTGCTTTTTTTTCCCCCCTGCACTGGGGATTGAACCCAGGTGCACTCTACCACTGAGCTGCAACCCTAGCCCCACTTTTTTTTTTTTAAACAATCTTGCAAAATTGCCCAGGCTGGCCTCAAACTTGCAATCCTCTTACCTCAGCATCTCAAATAGCTAGAATTACATGTGTGCACCACCGTACCTAACTAGTGCATATTAATTGTACAAAACAACGAAAATCTTTGCAACATTTTTATACAGGCATATAATGTACTTTGGTGGTATCCATCCTCCCTATTGCCCTCTCTAATCCCATCCCCATAATCTTCTTCTCCTTCCAGAAGCCATTTCTCATGGAAAAGAAAAAGCCTTTCAAAGAACTGAGCCAAAAATCCAGAGGTTAAGGCCAAGATAAAACAAAGGACTAGGGGGCTGCAGTTGTGGCTCCGTGGTAGAGCACTCACCTAACATGGGTGAGGCACCAAATTTGATCCTCAGCACCACATAAAGATAAATAAATAAAGGTATGTGTCCATCTACAACTAAAAAACATTTAAAAAAAAAAAAAAAAAAAAGGACTAGGAGGCTGGGAACAGTGGCGCACGCCTGTAATTCCAGTGGCTCAGGAGGCTGAGGCAGGAGGATCTCTAGTTCAAAGCCAGCCTCAGCAACAGCGAGGTACTAAGCAACTCAGTGAGACCCTGTCTCTAAATAAAATACAAAATAAGGCTGGGGATGTGGCTCAGTGGGCGAGTACCCCTGAGTTCAATCCCCAGTATCCACCCCCCCAAAACAAACAAACAAACAAACAAAGGACTAGGGAACAATTCATGCCCCTAATAACATAAACCCACCTGTATTTCAGAAATGTTATGACCTAATATCCTCCCTTTCTCTCCTTTTAGAATGGAAGTATCTATTGTGGTTATCCTGCCTCTCTCTCACCATGGTATATGGGATATATATAGATAATCTGTTTTTTAGTTCATAGGTGTCTCGATCAAGAAGAACACTTCCTGAGAAGCTACAGCCAAGGAACCTCAACCACATTCAAAACTAATATAGATTAAGTGACTTCTGCTCTTTACGTGGTTTCTTATGTCCAAATTCCTTTATTCTTATTTACTTTTCATCTCTTTCACGTTTTTCTCAAATTTCTGGTGATCCCTACTTGTCCATTTATATTTAAACCTAACATGTTAGTTAATATCATTTAAAAATGCAGGGGTGGGGGAGGGGCACTGGAGTTGTGGCTCAGCAGTAGAGAGCTCACCTAGCATGTGCGAGGCACTGGGTTCGATCCTCAGCACAACATAAAAATAAATAAATAGAGGTATTGTGTCCAACTAAAGTTGTTTTTCTTTTTAAATGCAGGAGGACTACTCTAAATTAAAGGACAACAAACAGACACAACTATCAAAGGCAATATATGATCATTAATTGTAATTCTAGACTGAAAAACAAATAGCTATTAAGGGCATTTTAAGGATAAATAGGGAATATGAATGATGAGTATAGTAGATGATATTCCCAAATCTATGATCTTCCCAAAGCTATGAAGGAGAAGGTCCTTGTCCTTGTTATTTTTTTTAAATTTATTTATTTGCTTTAGTTGTACACAATGAGTTTATTAATGTGTTTATTTTTACGTGGTGCTGAGGATCGAACCCGGGCCGCGCGCGCGCGCGCGCTAGGCGAGCGCTCCACCGCTGAGCCACAATCCCAGCCCCCTTTGTCCTTGTTATTAAGGAAATACATACTTACAGTATTTCAGAGTAAAGGATCACAATACTTACAAATTATATTCAATGGAATAAAGAAAATTTAACAAATATTTAATAATTGGTGAATCTGGGTAAAGGGTATAAAGGTGTTGGTTGTTCTATTATTTGAACCCATAAGGTTTGATATTTTTAAGAAAAAACATTGGGGAAAATGGAATGACACACCATGATCAAAAAGACACATAATATTAAGTGTTGGTAAGGATGTAAGAAACTAGAAACCTCATAAACTGTTGGTGGAAGTATAAAAGGATACAATCAGGCTGTGGGAGAGTGCTTGCCTAGCATGCACAAGATGCTAGGTTCAATCCCCATGATATATATCTATGAGATCTCTCTCTCTCTCTCTCTCTCTCTCTCTCTCTCTCTCACACACACACACACACACACACACACTCACGCACACAGTATATGCACTTTAGAAAACAGTCTGGTATATGATCAATGCAATATATACCCATTTGTGCTATTAATATGTGCCAATAAAAAAGAACAGTCTTGCAGTTCCTCAAAAGATTAAGAATAGCTGAGGATGGTGCCACACACATAGTCCCAGCTACTCAGGAGACTGAGATGGGACAATCTCTTGAGCCCATGATTTTAAGTCCAGCTTGGACAACACAGCAAGACCTCATCTCAAACAACAACAACAACAACAAAAAAAAGTGTGAGTTCCCACATGACCTAGCAATTCCTCTTCTAGGTTCCCAAGACAGCACTGCACACGAGTGTTCATGAATAGCAGCACTATTTGCAATAGACAAAAAGTAAAAAAAAAAAAATGCTCATTAAATAGTAAATGGATAAGTAAAATTTACATATCCAGAAAATAAAAATTTGTCCCCAATTTAAAAAAAATAGTACTAATACAGGCTAAACCAGGTATAAGCCTCATAAACATTATGCTAGATGAAAGTAATGTCACAAAAGGGCACATATTATATGATTCTATTTATACAAAATGCCCATAAGAGGCAAACCCATGGAGACAAAACAGATCAATGGTTGCTTAGGGCTGGGGGCCAGAGGGTTGAAGGCACTGCAGGGGAATAGGGACTAGCAGCTAACAGGTATGGAGATTCTTTTTCAGGTGGTGAAAATATCTTAAAATTGACAATGGTGATGGTTGCACAACCGTGAATATACTAAAAATCATGGAATTGTACACTTTGAATAAGTGAACCGTATTTTTCTGGTATTAGGTCAAATGTTATTTCTTCAGTAAGCTCTTTACCTAATCACTCTATAGCACATTATTCTGTCTTATTTTCTTCATGACACTTACCATTACCCAAAATTATGTGTTAATTATATGTTAACTGTTTATTATATCTCTTTTTTTCCCTCTTTGTAAAAGCAGGAGCTCATCTAACTTGGCCATGCTCTGTCTTCAGCACCTTGGACAGGGCCTAGCATGGACTAATACAGAATATTTAATATTAGTTGAATATTAAATTAATTCACCTCACCTAATCCCTGACAGTTATCTATTTAGTGACCCCTACTATCAGCACATAATAATCATTTAAAGAGCAAAAGATTGGGGACCAGTTGATATCAACAAATCTGTTAACCAGTAGCAGACAGTTCGACCATTCTCAAATATTTTATTCTCCAAATTTACTTCCAGCTCCAAAGTTCTACCATGTGACTACCATGTGAAATATTCCCAAAATATCTTCAATAATTTCAAAAGTACTCACTTGTATATTTTCACCTCAAATTTAAAAAATCCAAATTTGTACTTTCTCCTGAAATCTGAAATTCTTTTTTTTTTTTTTTTTTTTTTTTTTTTTTTTTTTGGTACCGGGGATTGAACTCAGGGGCACTCGACCACTGGGTCACATCCCCAGCCCTTTTTGAGTTGCTAAGTGGCTCGCCATTGCTGAAGCCAGCTTTGAACTCGTGATCCTCCTGCCTCAGCCACCCAAGTGCTGGGATTACAGACGTGCACCACCGCGCCAGGCTTAACTCCTTTTCTGTCAATAGTACTACATATTTTTTCCCTTTTTTTTTTTGTGTGTGTGTGTGTGTGTGTGCGGTACCAGGGATTGAACTCAGGGGCACTCGACCACTGGGTCACATCCCCAGCCCACTTTTGTATTTTTTTTTAGAGACAGGGTCTCACTGAGTTGCTAAGTGCCTCGCCATTGCTGAGGCTGGCTTTGAACTTGCGATCCTCCTGCCTCAGCTCCCAAAGTGCTGGGATTACAGGCATGCGCCACCACACCTGGCTAGTACTACATATTTTATTTAAATCTCCCATGAACATTCACAAAATCTTTGTTATCTATCTTTCTTCCTCATTCTTTCCCTCTACTTTGCCTGGCCCTCTTGCTCACTGTCTCAATCTTGCTCTCTTTTGACTCTCACTCTCTCATTCATCCCCTAAATCTAATTTCTAAATGGATCTGTTGGATTTTCCTTCTAATTTGCCCTTACAAACATGTTGTTTCACTATTACTGTTGCTATCAATCTAGTTGAAGCACTAGAGGAAGAAATGGAGGATTACTGACTGAGAGATTTCACAATTGGCCAATCAGATAACAAACCAGACTTTTCACTAGGTGCCCACCTTCCCAAGGTCACTATGTAGACATATTTTTCCTCAGAACTTTCATTTTCTCTAGAGAATTCTCTAATCTCCTTCTTGAACTGCAAGATGAGACATGAGTTATAATCACTTTTTTTTTTTTTTTTTTTTGGTACCAGGGATTTAGGGGCATTGACACTTTTTTTTTTTTTTTTAGAGACAGGGTTCACTGGTACCAGGGATTGAACTCAGGGGCACTTGACCACTGGGCCACATCCCCAGCCCTTTTTTGTATTTTATTTAGAGACAGGGTCTCACTGAGTTGCTAAGTGCCTCGCCATTGCTGAGGCTGGCTTTGAACTCGCGATCCTCCTGCCTCAGCCTCCCAAAGTGCTGGGATTACAGGCGTGCGCCACCGCGCCCGGCTTTATAATCACTTTTTTTCCTTTAATTTTCTCTCCCACTTCAATCTATCCTGAAAAATTTTCCAGATTTTACAAAACACCACTTAAATCTCATCAATCTCCAAATTCAAGAGGGCTCCTTTTATTTATAGTTAAGCCCAAATGCATTTGCCTTATTTTTAAGGGTTCTCCACTTCCTAGTTTCATCCTCCTTTTCTAAAGCAATCTTCTTATGCAACTTCTCTATTAGTTTCCTGTCTTCTACCTAATCCATTCCTACCTCTGTACTTAGAATAATTTTTTGAATCCCCCACTTATGGTTTTTTGGTGTTTTGTTTGATTGTTTGGTACCAGGGATTAAACCCAGGAGTGCTTAACCACTGAGCCACATCCCCAACCCTTTATATTTTTTTATATTTTTTATTTTGAGACAGGGTCTCATTAAGTTGCTCAGGACCTCACTAAGTGGCTGAGACTGGCTTTGAACTTGCAATCCTCCTTCCTCAGCCTCCCAAGCCAGTGGTATCACTTATCTATCTTAATGCCCAACTCAAGGTCCCTTTTCTCCCGGAATTCCTCTTTGACTACTCTAAGCCACACTGATCCCTCCATTTTCTAAATTCCTCTTGTGCAGTTAAATATGTTACAACAGTTTAAAAATAATTTGCCAGTTGTTCTATGAGTAATCCATCTGCCTCACCACTGGGATATTTCTTAAAGATAAGAACTATTCTGGGGCTGGGGTTGTGGCTCAGCGGTAGAACTCTCACCTAGCAAGTTCGCAGCCCAGGTTAGATTCTCAGCACCACGTAAAAATAAAACGCACTGTGTACAACTAAAACAAATAAATAAATATTTTTTTTGGGTGTTTTTTTTTTTTTTTTTTTTTTTTTGGTACTGGGATTGAACTCAGGGGCACTCGGCCACTGGGCCACATCCCCAGCCCTTTTCTTTGTATTTTTTATTTTAGAGACAGGGTCTCACTGAGTTGCTAAGTGCCTCGCCATTGCTGAGGCTGGCTTTGAACTCGCGATCCTCCTGCCTCAGCCTCCCAAAGTGCTGGGATTACAGGCGTGCGCCACCACGCCCGGCTAAATAAATATTTTTTAAAAAAGATAAGAACTATTCTTCTTTTATTCATTTTCCCACACCCACAAAATTTAATTAGTTACAGGTACAAAGTACTCAATAAATTAATTGGTAATATATACACACACACACAAACACAATTCTTTGCCTATGACAAAGCAGTTTCACCTATGTTTTTCTTTTGATCCCTAAATTGCTTCTCTGATGTTTGCATAGTCTTTCTTTCTACACAACATGGTTTTTAAAAATATCATTGAACTTAGTCAAAAGGGCTAGAGAGGGATAAAAATTTGACCACTTTGTCAACTATGTACCTTGAGGTTAGGATGTTTTTCTGAGGCTCTTTTCCTTAATTTGACAATAAGCTTCAAGTTTAATGGAAGAAGATAGGCCATATTTTGAAAGATTAGCACTGTTGATGATTTAAAACATATTTTTAGATGGATTAACAACCATGATTAGATAGTAAATAATTCTGAAGAGAATACAAGAAAAGTCTACAACTATGTCTGATTTCACTTCATATTCTACCAAGATTTTTGAAAATATTATATATGTACATATAGTGGTAAGATTTTAAATATTATTTCATCAGAAAGGTATATTCCCTTAAATATATTGGGGTTTAAATAGACTTGGTTTCTGGAGAATTGAAGATTGAACTCAGGGAGCTTTACCACTGTGCTACATCCCCAGAAATTTTTATTTTGAGACAGGGTCTTGCTAAGTTGCCAAGGGTCTTGCTAAGTTACTGAGGTTGACCTCAAACCTCCTGCTTCAGCATTCTGAGTTGCGAGGATTATAGGCATGTGCCACTGTGTACAGACAGCTCTTTAAGTAGATATTATTACTTATATCCCAACATATTATAAAAGAGATAGTAACTTGAGGGTTTGCTACATTTTTCTTTGTGAATTTTAATATTAAAGAATTGTAAATAATTTAATACTAGCTGGGTGTGGTGGTGCATGCCTGTGATCCCAGCAACTCGGGAAACTGAGGTAGAAGGATCACAAGTTCAAGGACAGCCTCAGCAACCCTGTCTCAAAAATAAAAATTAAAAAGAGTGGGGATGTAGCCCTGCTACAAAAAGAAAAGTAATTTAATACTAAATTATTTTTATCAAAATATTACTCCTATTTTTCATTATACACCAATATCAAAATGTAACTCATTTATCAGAAATATACTTTAAAGTACATTTAAAGTGGTATTTGTTTCGTGCTATACACACTATCTTAAATGTTCTTTGTTCAAAAATCATTAGCTAAATCTCTCTAGAATTTGGGAATAACATCTTATGTTTAGAGAAAAAAAATGACATTGTGTCCCAGTTTAATAACCAAAAATATTAACACCAATCAAACCAGTGAAATAAATAAGTGAACCAACATGAGCTACATCTAATAACCTGTTAGAAATGCATATTCTCAGACCTACTTCAGATTAGGACCTGTGGGTGAGGCCCTGAAATACTGTAGCCACTAAAGTATGAGACCCATTGCAACAAATAAACCTCTCCATGTAATACTCAATTGGTCACTGAATGTTTTCAGAATGTAGAGAAAATTTAGATTTAGATTTTATCCAGGAAGAGTTTTTATTTCCTCGTTTTAATGTACCAAATGTTGATTTAAAGGACCAGACAAAACTATGAGCACTGTAATCTGTCTCAACAATGTAAATGAGAAATTTGTTGACAGTTTTATTTTTTGTTACAAGTCAGATAAAATTGATGCTAAGCTAAGAACCCACAAATTTGCAAACATTCCCAAAATATGAACCAGAACAAGTGATTAAGAAAACTGCATATTTCCCCATTTGGCACATTTAAAATTTATGATCAGAGTTAGGAGTGTTATGAAAAGAGAAAATAAGCATGTGAGAATCAATTCCATTGTCTTAAAGTATATCAACATTTTGTTCTAGCCCATAAATTTCTAACTGTTATGGTAGGACAGTGTATTAGGAGTAGGTTACAGCAGCTCAGGAGGCTGAGGCAGGAGGATCACAAGTTCAAAGCCAGCCTCAGGTACTCAGCAAGGCACTAAGCTAATTCAATGAGACCCTGTCTCTAAATAAAATAATTTAAAAGGTCCGGGAATGTGGCTCAGTGGTTAAATGCCCTTGAGTTCAATTCCCAGTAGGTTATAGGTTTGGGAGTCACTGATTTTCTCAATTCTGCAAACTGCCAGGATCAAAACAAACAGGGATAATTGCAATTAGCCAAAAGTAACTTTTTCCACTTGTCCCTTTGCACTGTATAAATACTGTTACCAATCTATAATTGTGCCATGATATGGAATGAAAAAGTAGAAAGCACTCTTCAACCATTTCTGTTAATTCAATAAGAAGGATATTTTCAGGTACAAATACAGAAAACACAATTTAAGAAAAACAAATTAAATGTTCTGGCTTGTTTGACTAAAAAGTCTAGAATTAGATTTGGCTTCAGGCAAGCAATGTGACCAGCACCCAGATTGTTATTCTTTTCATTTTTGCCTATGCTTCCTCAATATATTCACTACATTTTCAATAGGTTATCAATTTATAATGCCAAAATACTGCAAGTTGCACCAGGGCTACATACTTCCTCATTCCTTCTTCCAACAAGAAAAAGAGTATCTGAGCAGGACGTAGTGGTGCATGGCTGTAATCCCTGCGGCTTGGGAGGCTGAGGCACGAGGATCATGAGTTCAAAAGCCAGCCTGAGCAATAGCAAGACGTTATGCAACACAAGGCCCTGTTTCAAAATAAAATACAAAACAGGGCTGGGGATGTGGCTCAGTGGTTGAGTGCCTCTGAGTTCAATAGCCGGTATCCACCCTGTCCCCCAACACCCCCCCAAAAAAAAGGAGTGTCTGGGCCAGTACTTGTTGCTCACACCTGTAATGCCAGCTATTCAGGAGCTTGAAATAGGAATCCAAGCCTGGATTCAATCTCAAGTACTAAAAAAAGAAAAAAAGCTTAAAGAAAAAGAGAGTTTATGTCCTGACAAAAGTCCTAAGGTTCCCTATTTGGGCCAGCTTGGGTTACCTTTCCATCATCACTATGGTAATTATTGAGCTCAGAAGATAGTAATAAAGTTCAACAAACAAACTTTGAAGCCAAAGGTGAAGTCAATCCAGGTTAATCTCACAAATATCATGCGCCTGAGAAGGTGAGGAGGACTACTCAGGGAAATGTCAGGTAGTTTTCAGGCAAAGAGAAGAGTATACAGGTCAATAAACAACCACTTTCCATAACAGTTTAACATACATCTCTATATGAGCTAATATATAAGATTAAAAATGACTTTTTTTTACTAAAGTTAGTGCCTTACTAGAAATATATAAAAATATGTATGTTTAAATATTTAAACATTTTTACCTATCAAATTAGCAAGGCAGAAATGTAAATGGAAGAAATCCTTTCAAAAAAGACAATTTAAGGGCTAGAGTTGTGGCTTAGCGGTAGAGCGCTCGCCTAGCACATGCGCAGCCCAGGTTCGATCCCCAGCACCGTGTAAAAATAAACGCATTGTGTACAACAAAAGCAAATAAACAAATTTTTTTTTTAAATGTCTCAAGAGCCAGGCAGGGTGGACAGTATGCCTGTAATCCCAGTGACTCCGGAGGCTGAGGCAGCTGGATTGTGAGTTCATAACCAGCCTCAGCAACTTAGCAAGGTCCTAACTCAGCAAGACCCTGTCTCAAAATAAAAAATTAAATTTTAAAAGAGCTGGGGATGTAGTTCAGTGGTTATAGCCCCCCTGGGTTCAATCCCTGGTACCAAAAATAAATAAATAAAATGTCTCAAGAGTCATAAACTGTGCACAGCTATACTGACTCCACTTCTAAGAAGTTATTCAAAAGAAAAATCCTAAATTCAGAAAAGGTTCCATGGTAACAGTTACATGGTAAAAAAGTTACGTGATAACTATTTCAGTTTCCTCATCTACACAATAGGGATAATGATACTTCATAGTATGTGAGAATTAAAAAGGTAATATACATAAAGTCCTGGCTTACAATAGAGGTTCAAAAGTTGTGGCTCAGTGGTAGAGTGCTGGCCTGGCAAGTGTGAGGCACTGGGTTCAATTCCCAGCACCACATTAAAAAATAAAGATATTGTGTCCAGTCACAACTAAAAATATCTAAAAAGAAAGAAAGAAACAACGAGGTAGGGCTGGGGCTGTAGCTCAGTGACCACTCAGAGCACTTGCCTAGCATGTATGAGGCACTGGGTTCGATCCTTAGCACCACATAAAAATAAATAAAATAAAGGCATTCTGTCCATCTATAACTACCGAAAAAAGAAAAGAAAAGAAAAAAGAAACAACAATGTATTGGGAGTGTAGTTCAGTGGTAGAGCCCCTGGCTAATATGCATAAGGCCCTGGGTTCAATCCCCAGTACCACAAAAAAGGAAAAAAAAGGAGAATAGTTATATGTATTAAATATGTCATTCTAGTCATCTAAAATATATATGTAATATTTAATTTGAAGCTTCTTCTGTATTTCACCCTGAACAGATCAAAATATGCTCATATTTCAGTATAGCTTTTATTGTAGGATCTCAAAAAATGCATATGCTTTCCCTATTTTGAACTACAATTTGAATAAATTCAAGTAATGATTCCATGTAGGAAAGTGGCCATCAAAAAAAAAATGCTAGGTTTTGTGGTTGTTATTACTATTGTTGCAATACTAGGAATTGAACCCAGAACTTTGTGTGCATGCTAGGCAAATGCTCTATTACTGAGCTATAACCCCTGTCCTCTTTATTTTATTCATTTATTTTTTTGAGACAGGGTCTCACTAAATTGCCCAAGCTGGCCACAAACTTGCCATCCTCCTGCCTCTGCCTCCCAAGTAGCTGGGATTAGAGGCAGGTGTCACCACACCTGGCTTTAGTTTTAACATTTCTTTCATGTTGTTATTAATGAATTCTGATAAGTAGCTTATTTATTGATAGTAATTTATGGTAATAAATTTATTACTTATAATGATTAGTTTCAATATTTATTATATGTATTTACTACCTACATTATTTATATTTATTATAAATGCTTCATTATTAAAAATTTGTTTTAAAGTAAAGCCAATACATTATAAAATACCTGAAGTACTACCTCATTATAAAATGCTTAAAGTAATGAGTACTGCAGTTTTATTTTTTTTTTTTAAAGTTTTTTCAAAAGCATATAGTAAAAATCCATAGTTTACAACAATTTAAGAGCTATAACGGATTTTAAATCTTTGAAAATATTTATTAAAAATTACATCTTAAATACTCTACAGTGAAAAGTAAGCTAGCCTATAATCCTGATAGGGGTCAGAGTAATAACACAGAATGAACAAATTA